>OY987302.1:47079499-47742358 GCA_963920635.1 Pseudeuparius sepicola
AATACGGACAACTCTGCTGCTGAATGTTCAGTGGAATTCAGTTCAATATTATTACCAGTTATTCAAGCAAAAATTAGTATTCTGTCAATTCACTTTGACTTGATATTATCTTGAATTCGATCGAAATCGATATCTATCGATAGGTCGAAAAAGGCAACAGTGATCCTACCGACTGCGCCAGTTACGTGGGCGAGCGTAACAAATTTGTTTTTAAAAAGATGTTTATTGACAAGTTACAAGAGAGACTGACTACAATGGTAAATGTTTTAGTATTTATAATATTAAAATTGTCTTCTCAGAACGTAGCGTCTTCTTTCCAGAAACCTGGCATGTGTCCATGTAACTCCTCCGGCCCTACTGGGAAGCATATTCTTTAGGATGTTCCCAAAAAATTAAATGATGATTTCTTCTCGTGTTTCCTTTTGTTTTGGGTTAATAGAAAATTTTTGAAAATGATTTTTATTTAATTTGAGCAAGAGTAGTAATAAAGCAATTAATATTATAATGAAAATAAAAATTGTAAACATGTTAATTTTTTTTTGTTTCAAGTGGTGACGACATGTCTTCTAAAATCTTCTTGTGTTCTTCAAGGGTGTCTTGAATACTTCTTGCTTCTTCTAAGTTGATTTTGTTGAGGCTGAGTTCTGGCAGACCTAGCTTCTTCGGGATGCTAGTGAACTTTGTAATATTATCGAATTTAATTTTAAAGTGCAATCCGAAAACAGCTCAACTAAGTAACTTACTTGTAGTGGTGTGTTATTTGGTACTGAGTTTTTACAGGAACTAACAGCTATTCGTTTCGTCGGAACAGTTATTAGCCATTTATTTTTGACAACTTTGGCTATCTGAACTTTTTGGATAGTAGTCTTGAAGGGAGAACAGTTCGTTAAATTTTTGAATGATATTAATTGCACCTCGCAAGGAGCGTCATCATTAACCTGCGTAGGACTAACTTCTTCACAAATGTACTTGGTTTCTTCAATTTCCTTGCAGATTTTGTCCATGGAAAAGGCAGGCAAAAGTAAAAATCGGATTCATTATTTTTTGGGATTGGTAATGGTAGGATTTTGTTATATTGGTATAACTCTGATTCAACCAAGGGTATTTCTAAAATAAATGTGATACTGAACTCTTTTGAGTAGCTTTTGATTTCAATAATTTTTTCGAAATTCAAAATATTATCAATAGTTGGTGAAAGAGGTACTTTGCCTAACTTTAAATATTTTTCAGATTCTTTTATCTCTGATAACAAGTCCATAGGATTTATGATTGAGTTATGTAAAGTATTCATTTTTGCTACTTCCATTCTATCAAATATATTGTAGATATTTTGGTATATATTAGTAAGTTGATGAATCAAAATATGAATTTGAAAATAATTGTCATCTAGTTGGGGTTGAGCTAATTTCTCGAGAGCTTCTCCTATTTGATTAATTTTAAATTCAATTTGTTTTTGGTTGTGAGTGATGTTTGTCACTGTTTCCTCAAATTTCTTAATGGTAGATTTTAATAATGTAATTTGACTGAAAGCAACACCCTTTAATTTGTTTTGATTTTCTTGTAAGTTTTTTATCTGCATGTCATATCTTTGGCTATCTTCTTGATCTAAATTTCCTGTAATACATTTAATGAGAGATCCCTCTTTTCTGTCTAGTTACATTTTGAATAGGATTTATTTGATTTATTTGTAAATCGATCTGCTTTCCTAATGCAAACAAATATGAAAATGAATTTTTGTATTCGTCACCATAGTGTCCAATTTTACTTTTAATGTCATCATTAAGCTTATACACTTGATTTTTGATTTCTTGAAAATACTGGGGCTAAGTCGTATACTTGAACAAGTGGCCAGTGATTAGATACAATTTGTGTCGTTCCTAACTTGTATGGGAAGAGTCCGGGATAGAAGTTGAGGTTATGGAAGTTTGTGTCGGTTGCGTCGATGGTCCAGGTCCATAATGCTAAGATGAAGATGTTTTTCTTCATGGAAATCTTCTTTTTCTTCTTAACCTACGGGTGCAATAGGAAAAACGATGCTGTCTTCTGCCTGCGGTGACCAAAAGGGTTGTAGGACGATGCTGTTCCTATGGGTTCCCTTGGTGTGCTGAGCCGTCTTGTAAGAGCCAAGTCCACACCTTTCGGTTTCACACTGTTTTTAACCGAAGATTCGGAACCGATCGCGAGTCGATATCTATCGATAGGTCGAAAAAGGCAACAGTGATCCTACCGACTGCGCCAGTTACGTGGGCGAGCGTAACAAATTTGTTTTTAAAAAGATGTTTATTGACAAGTTACAAGAGAGACTGACTACAATGGTACATGTTTTAGTATTTATAATATTAAAATTGTCTTCTCAGCATGTAGCGTCTTCTTTC
Source organism: Pseudeuparius sepicola (assembly GCA_963920635.1). NCBI lineage: Eukaryota > Metazoa > Arthropoda > Insecta > Coleoptera > Anthribidae > Pseudeuparius > Pseudeuparius sepicola. The sequence continues at coordinate 47,081,875 of OY987302.1, forward strand.
CAGAAACCTGGCATATGTGTTCATGTAACTCCGCAAACTGTCATACTCGTGGGAAATGAATTCCATCCCGCGTGCTAGTTATACAATATTCTATACAAGTATCGTTAATTGAAGAATCCTGGGAGAAAAAGATAAATATTCCGTAGGTACCTTCTTTTTTGGGGGGCACTACTTGCTTCTTATCTCAGTCTGAGACCAAGTAAGAGATATTTCCAGAATATGAACTTCCAACTCGAAATTTTGTTTTGTCATTTAGGTACACCTTATGTTTATTTTCTAATAAGCTTTTCTGTACCCAATAGAAATAGATAAACACGCAGTAGTGGGTAAAGCTACAGTTTTCATAACATTATAATTCTAAATCTGAAATGAAAGCTATATGAAATGAAAGCTACAACCTTTACTTTAACGCAGGCACATGCATATGTCTTCAAAGACAAACACCGCTATGGCCAAGAGCACTGGACAAATGTGGGTTCACGGTATTGCTTCTAAATAGCTTTACCCGTGTGATTCACTAATTGTCCTACACTCACTGGGATTACTACGGTTTTCTAGGGTTTTACGTAGTACTTGAGCGAATGCTATCCTAGTTCTATCGGGAAAAATGGCAACGAAGACAAAATAATAGTAATTGCCCTCCTCCCCCGCACAAGCATGTGGTTGCTTCTGGGGTACTTCTAGTTTGGAGTATTGTGAGGGTGAGAATTATTATTATTAGTATCGGTTGATGCAATCAATGTAATGTAAAAGCAAATATTTTGTTCCATAAAAGTAAACAAGGTGTGGCAACGAATTAGACTCTGCTTTAGCTCATAATGGAAAAGCGAAGAGAATAGGAATACTGCAGGCCTTCAGCCCACAACTGCGATAAAAACACTCACAGAGATTAAAAACGCATTCTGTCGATTGGAATGCGCTCACAACTGCTTTTCCGCTAATTGTATTGTTCCACCACATCCCGTTATTAGGACTGGAAGCTATAGAATCAAAGATGATGGTTCCCATCGGACCGATTAATAAGAAAACTGACGTCTACGAATATAAAAAGCTTGTTAGAGTTCATCATTATTAAACTAAAACGTTGCTTTTTACCTTTCAAAATCCCAATTGACTTTGGCAGTAATGGGATTTAAAGTTTGAGACACATCTACATAAATATAGCTGGCGAAATTTGGGAGAGGGGAGTTCCAGTTACTCCAGTGCACTGAACATAAAAAGAGTATGTATTTGTATAAGCACTTTTCTGCTCTCATAATGCGGAAAATTGATTGTCGAGATTTGAATGGAATAGGTAAGTTTATAATTGTTGTTTGTAAATGTAAGTCTGTGTATGTGTATGCATGTCATTTTAATAAGCATGCCAGCGGTAGTAGTGTAATATGTTGTCTCTAAAAATTTGCCTGTTCCTTTCACATCTTGGAAATCTATTTTTTGCATAAAAAGGGCAAAAGTGCTTATAAAAAATAAAAAATAATAATAATTCTCACCCGCACAATACTCCAAACTAGGAGTACCGCAGAAGAAATCACATGCTTGTGCGGGGGAGGGGGACAATTACTATTATTTTGTCTTCGTTGCCGTTTGCGGCTAGGGCCGACTTTTTTCCCGATAGAACATTGACTCAAGTACTACGGAAAACCCTAGAAAACCGTAGTAATCCCAGTGAGTGTAGGACAATTAGTAAATCACACGGATAAAGCTATTTAGGAGCAATACCGTGAACCCACATTTTGTCCAGCGCTCTTGGCCATAGCGGTGTTTTTCTTTTAAAGACATGTGCATGCGCCTGCCTCGACATCAGTTCGAACCAAGGTCGATCAAAGGCAGAAAAACATGCAGTCTAAAAAAACGTAAATACAGAGGTGAACTCATTTCGGAAGTTCCAAAATTACTTTTCGGAGTAGCAACTTGAATTTGTTTGCTGAAAATCAAATAGTTTGATGAATGCAAATTGAGATATTTTTATGAAGAAATGAATGGGCAATTCAATAATGAACTCTGGTGATTTCTCAAAAAAAAAAACACGGGGTGGTGTGTCCTACCTTCTCTTACGTCACCGGTGAAAGCAAGGAAACGCAGATGCACCTTATACCCACATCCGGTGTATCAAATTTTTGTTGTTTTGGGATATATTTAAAAAACCTTTAAAATTAACCTTGTAACTTTTTTATTAAGTATGTTCGGACGCATGTTTAATATAGGTAAACTTTCTTGACTAGAATGACATTTCCTACCTGCCATATTAATTTAGCTCCATCAGTTAGAAACACTCTGTATAATTTTTTAGGGAGCAAAACTCTTTCCTCTATCTAATTAGATGGTTTAATGACAAAATCGTTCTGGTTTCACAGTGAAAATACGAGTTACATATTTATTTTTAAAAAGCAAGCGAATTATTGCTAGTTGAAGCATGTAATACGCCCAATAGAATCAACGACCAGGCCAGTAGAGCACCCATTGGGGGGGCAACTTAAAAAGTTTTACGTATTGTAGAAAATATTTTATGATTAAAAAATGTCCAATAAAGTTTTTATAAAAGCAGGTAAGTATAATATATATTACAAAATAAAAAAATAAAAAAATCTAAGACATTAGTCAGTCAGTGCGTAAAAACAAAAACTTAAACTTCTTGTCATCAAAAACTTAAACTTCTTATACAGCAAAACATAAATAAAAATAATATAAAATCCAACATAAATAACGGCCGAAATTAAAATATGGACAGTACATCTACGATACCACCCTCCAGAATTTTTAAAATATGGTCTGGGTTAAATAAGTACATAATAATATATATTTATAGATTAATATTTGCATTTTAAAGTTGTGCAAAAACTTGCTTTGGTTTTTAAGATAGGAATGAGGTTTTTGCATTAAATTTTTGGAATCCTAGACACAATGGGTGCATTATTTATGTTTGAAGTTAAAATTATTTTGAATCGTATTTCTAAAAAATTATCCATTGTACCATATACTGACACCTCAAACTTTGACTGTACTATTCTCTGTGGCAAACTAAAAAATTGTATCTAAGCCGGGCGAAAGTAAGATATACGAGTATGTATTCGTACTGAATACCCACTTCCTTTATAAATTTTAAATAGAAATGCCGATTGAAAGGCTCTCCTAACTTTTGAACAGATCGGCAGATTTCTTTCAGATTTAGTAAAGATAAAAAACATTAAAAATGGTTGAATGAGTCGCGGTACTTTCACATTTTTACTTGTAGTTTGTCAAACAGCTATTTGAAACCTTCTCAGCACTTTGCAAAATTACATGGGATCAGAAATAGATTATTTAACTTTGTTTACAGTACTCAGTACTACTAGTTAGCTTTGAGTGTGGAAGTCGATGTCGATACTATTATCTTATCAAAACACGAGTGGAACTAGATTGTTTCGGCGAAAAAAAAGTTTTTTGCCAAATCGGTTTCAAATTCTTTAAAACCTTAAAATTTAAGGTGATCGCCGTAACAATAGCTCTTCAGGAAAAAATTAGGTAGCAACAAAGGCCGTCTCATAGAGTCAATCTAATCTTCCTACTCTAGTATCTACATAGAATTCCTGATTTGTCGTATAGCGCAGGCTCATGCTGTACGACTGCTATAATACCAAAAAATCTCGGCAATGAGTTTTTCGATTGTCGTTTGGTGGCCAAGACGCTGTGTCCGATAACAACTGTAATGAGACCCTCCGTCTGGGCTGCAAAAAAGTATGCTTTGCGACTCGTAATTTCGCCTTTTTACAATACAGACTCACTACTTGCTAAGCTAAGCACTAGCCATACGTGATGCACTGGCAAGAACAGAGAGATTAAATGAAGTGTCGAAATTTTATTTTGATGGCCTTCTTTCCACGATCTTCTAGTTGTAAATACGGATGGGCCCTGCACTTTTTTTACATGATCGAATAGACAATTACAATGTTATTCTCTTATTATTAAAATTCTTTTATTCGAGATGATATATACGTTGGCATGGTTTTAACAGCGTCAGTGTTTTCGGATCTGCGGTTTTCGGAAAATTTTTTGAAGCTGGAGTTCATGGGCCGAAACGTAAAACAAGGAAGCTACACGTAGGTATACCTACTCTGTTTAAAAGCGGGGGGTCGAAGTGAGTAATATTTGAGGTAACGGCATAAGGTATAAGCCAACATTTTCTGCAAATAACTCACACAGAAATCCTGTTTCTTTGCTTCTCTTTGCTCCTCGCCGAGAATTTATTGGTTTATGTAGCTTGCGACTCGAATTATTGTTTTATAAATAGTAACTTATGCAGGCAACACAGGTAACTATGTAACTATTAAAAAATGATCCTTCTAGATAATTTATAACTTTATCCAAACAAACAATAACTGGTATGTCTACCCTATTTACTTAATATTGCTTGAACAGTGGTTTTGGGCATTGGTGACGACAAAAAAAGGGAAAAGGCACTTGACGCAGTAATATTTAACTGAATGCATATAGAGAACAAGACATGTTTGCTAATAAACACTAACATAACATGAGCAATTTGAAATTTTTTAACTTTTTATTTTTATAACTGAGCAAAGAATTAACACAAAAAATAAATAGAGCAAGTTAAGAGAATGTTTTAGTTTAATTAATTTGACATACTATTAGCTATTCGTTTATGTCATTGGTCCAACATTTGCATCATCTTCCTGTTTTGTTTAATTAAAAACAAAAAAGTTGAAAAGGACGCAATAATCAACTTGTCAATAAGACAACATATTTCTATATACAGGGTGAGTCAGAATGTATAGTAAATACTTTAAAGGGGTGTTCGGCAGGTGATTTTTAACGATAAAATCAACCGTTTGCGTTGAAATTGGCAAAACGTGCCCCAAAACACCTGTTAACTTCAACATTCGAAACATAAAATTTTTACCTACCACTTTTAAACGATGCACATCGACTGTACCATTTAAACTGAGAAAAAAATTCTTATGTACAATGTACCAAAACTTATTAGCTTTCAAAATGGAAAGGATTGAATTTAACAAAATTTGAACACCCTATTTCTAATGCCATTTTGACCAATGTCCAATTGGTATTTCTTTACTTATTTTGAATGTACAGTCGATCTGTAGCGTTTGAAAGTAGGTAGGTAAATTTTGTTTGTTTCGAATGTTGAAGTCAACAGGTGTTTTGGGGCACGTTTTGCCAATTTTAACCCAAACGGTTGATTTTATCGTTATGAAACAAGAGTACACTTTTGTTCCAAAATGAAAAGATACACTGAAATGTTGGACCTAGAAGACCAAAAGATAACCTCAAAAAAGTTTGAGCAAAAAAATTAATAGGGGTTGTTAGTTTTTACCCTTTTTTAGGGCATTGAGTAAATGAATAAACTACCCAAAGGCGTCTTCCAGTAAGTAGATAACACAATGCCAAATTTCAAATTTTTAAGTAGCGCCGTTATTGAGATATAAATAAAAAAATACTTTTGGGTCACCTTGTAGACCCGAATAACTTGGCAAGGAAAGCCCAAATCGAAAAATTTTATATAAAAGACCCCCCTTAAAACCACCTGCCGAACACCCCTTTAAAGTATTTACTGTACATTCTGACTCACCCTGTATAACTTGTACCATAAAATCGAAAAATAAGGATAGTTTATCCTTCACTGCTTTTACATTATTACATGTTTTGGCCACACATTTAAAGTAAATTTTCTTTTCGTAATATAATTATTTAGACAAGTAAAAATTGTAACTGGAGAAAATGTTTTCTTCCTCTGAACACATCGCACAATCGGGGTTCCGGGTTCACCTAGCATTTCAAAGTTTCTTAAAAAAAAGAATGATTAAAAATTCCAGAATAAAACAAAAAGCTTTGGACTATATATAATTCTGGATGTGCAAGGAAATGTATGAGAGAATACTTTCAATTGTTTTTTTTTTAATTAAGGTAATAGTTATTAGTGTACCAGGCACTGAAGTTTATTTTTTATTACGAATAATGGAATTTAAAAAAAAATCACATAAAAGTTAGGTTGCCGAGATGCACATTATATTTTTCTTGAAACCGAGAAATAAAAAGTTTTATTATGCAAGAAGCAGCGTAGCTATGTAGCATAAACCTGCACATAAATCATAATTTTTTAGAAAAGTTGAACCTACAATAATGTCACGCTTTACAAAAAATTGTAAAACATGCGAAATTAGATGCTTTTTAATAAGAAGGGGTTCGCTAAGCGTTTTCTGCGCCATCTCTATATTATTATAGATACATAACTGGACTACGTTTCCCTATGTTGGATAATAATAGTGTCAGGTGGTCTCGGTGTCAGTCGGCGAATTGGGGGGTTCAAGGAAAATGTCCGGCAAGTTGTGGAAGATGCTCCCAAAAGGTTTGTGTGAATTTGTCGCAGCTAACTGGAGTACATTACTGTTGGTAGGTACCTGCTATAGTGTTTTAAAAAAACACCTGCAGCCCTAGTTGATTACCCCGGTATAGAACAGAGTTTCGACAGGTTCATATAACTTTACTGGCAATAGTCTGCACTTAATTTCTTCTTCCCTGGTTTCATCTAATTGTATACGAAAAAGGTACAATTTTGTAATAATCGTTCCTTAAATGTCTATTTCTTTATTAAAATACGTTTATTTTATGTCTATCTTTTTATTATTAGGTACTCTAAAGTTAAAAATTATCTACCCGTATTCTCAAAAAAAAAAGATGATTGGGCTTTGAATCCAGACTACCAGATTGAGAAGCAAAGAACTTTCCCCATACACCAAATAGGTTCACAAAAAATTGCTTAATATTGTCGTTTAGATGAGAGCTCTAATGAAAAAATTAAGCTCGTTATTTATTTAGAGCCTATTGAAATATTTGTATAGGGTTGTGGGCATAATGAATTTCTGTTATTTCTTATTTCTGCGCATGGATGTATCTACTACTACGTTGCCAGATTAAAGTTTTCTTTTAGAGAAATGTGGTTGGGTACGATCCGGTTTGATACTCACCTTTCTTTGACGAAGATCATAGAAGCCGGAGTCCTCCAAGGTTCCGTACTTGGTCTCATTCTCACTTCATCTGTACGCTGATGACGCTGCCACTAGTGAGTGACAAAACGCTGGCAAAACTCAGGGTGTGATCTTATATAAACGGTGCCAGCCCTCCTCCTCCCAACATCGAAGTAAAAGACACCAAAGTCCTTTACTCCCCCTCGTAGTATGCTTTCTAGGAGTTTAATTAGATAGCTCTGTCATATACTATACATTCGTAATTCCACAAACAGGAACTATGAATCTTTTTATCTCTATGCTGCACAAAAATTCATCACACGCCTATGGCAACATACGGCAAGTGTTAGTGGGTATGCTCCCAAGTGAAACAACCACACCAACTTTGTCCTGGGTGTTCCATTCGGGTCTGTGTCCGTATTAATTTTTATAATTTCCTCTCCCCCAGTAAAAAAAGACGCAGACTCCGCAGTCCGCGGCGGATCTTGCTCTTATTTCAGTGACGCTGCCGTTATTAGTCGGCGTATTAGTCCGGTTCGATAATTAGCCAGACAATGAAGAAATGTATCATTATCGCCCGTATGCAGTGGCGCAATCGAGGGCAGATAATAGAAAATTTGCCAGGCTTAATTGCGGGATGGGGGCTACCAGATCTGGCGGGCATTGTGCGATAGTGCAAGTTGTCTTTTCCATTACGCGCGCCGGGCGTTAGGCGTTAGAAAAACGGGGGGCTGGAAAAAACTGGATGGAAATGAGTAATGATATGGCGAATATTGGAACTGGAGGATTCTATTATTAGCGATTAGCGCAGAAAATGAAAATAATATGGTTTCGTAACAGAAGGATCATCGTAACTGAAACCAGAGTAAAGCCGACATATTTTTACTTAACATATTTTTAGCCTTCGAATTGAAAGATTGTACTCAAGCTTGCGGTGAAAATAAACACATTTTGCCGCGTGTCTGTGTGGCAAAAATACTAGGCCCCTGGGTATATACCTACCCTTTCGAACAACCCTTGATTCAAGTAGCTTCTCGTCATATAGGCGTATGTAGTAAGAAATAAGCTGAGGGACAATGTTTTCAACCCCCCCCCCCCCCAATCTTTTAATTTCTCATTTTAGGTTAGTCATCAGGACATTTTTGCCAAGCCTCAAATAACAAAAAAAAATCAATAAATAGTCAAATTATGGAAAATTAACGCTTATTTTAAAGGATGATTAGTTTAGAAAAAATGTCCGTGGAAAATTTCAACTAAATATCTTAAAAAAGAAGTTATTAATAAAATTTGTTTAATAAAATTCAAATTTAACTATCCGTATTTTGAAACAGTGACTTCTAAATGAAAAATTGTACAAGAAAAGTCACATTATTTGGTTCAAAGAATCTGTGGTTTGTGATACCCTGTATATTTGAAAGTCAACTATATAGGTATGACAGCATCTCATAATCGGCGCAGAACTACTTTGTCTACTCTTTACTAAAGGTTACGGCAAGCTAGAAGCTAAGTGGTCCGAGGGACCCCATTCTCAAAAATATACAAAATTTGGGTGGATAGTTTCTGGTTCTTTGGGTGATTTCATCAAAGGATCGACTTCAAAAAACGGTTCTAAGATTTTTTGAACTTGTAAATTTTCCCGATAAGTTGCCCTGGTCTTCCGAGAACCAGGAGTGTGAGGAATTCTTCCTACAAATTTGAAAAGGAAACTTAAAAAATAAAAAATCCTTAAGTAAAACAAGCTTATTCTAATTTCTTACGTGAACATGAAACTTTAAGCCATATGTCTCTTATACAATCTCATATCATATGTCTCTTACCTAATACAATAAAAAATCTATTATGACTTGAATAGTTACAGACTATTTCATGAGTAGCTATTTCTTTGCTTCCAAAATCACTACGATAGACAGATGGGCACAGAACAAACTAAAGTATATCTAAGTTACAGCGGCAGTAGATATAAACAAAGTCACATGACCGTCTTGCGATCGATTACCAGGGTCGGACTAATATGAGATTCCAACTAACTAATTCTTTTAGAAGTTCTAAAATTTGTGTTTCTACCTTCTACTTTTCGTGGATCTTTATAAATTTCCTTAAATTAAGTAGCAAAATAAATTTACAGAATATACTGCTCGCGATCCGATCTAAAATATGCAGGAAACTCGACTGAGGGAAGAGCCGGCCCTGCATTCTGCTCGCCGCGTAAACACTTGACATTTTATGACGGCCAGACCAATGAGAGAATAGGTCACGTGGTGGCCAATGTTTCAATCCACCGCCTCTGTAACTTGAATAGACTTTAGTTCCGTTTTACAAAGGAATCCTAAAGTAACCGATATTTTTTTAAGAATCAACTAAAAATTATCGTGTAGTATTTAAATTATTTAAATGTTCAGCAGGATTCCACTTTATCTTTCTTAAATATTTGGTAGAGTCGCATTTCAGAATATATTATGTATATAAGTGTGTAAGTATGCGATTTCTGGGGAAGATAACTTGACCGGATCAATTTGTGTAATGAAATGTTCTTGTGCTCGTGGATGAATCATACTTACACACGAATTACGTACAAATTTTTACTTTGTTATAATATGTTGACAATATGTGCTACACCCATATCCAAATTTGAAACAACACAACAAACACAGCAGGGATTTTAGTTTCTAAATTTCAGCCGCATGGAGATCATTTTTACGAACTTTTATTTATTTATTACAAGCTTTTATTTAACTTGTCCTGTTAGTATGTATATTGTATACCTATTTATGTGTGGGTCGAATCTTGCAAGGTGAATTAGAACCACTTCTTGTCATCCGATTGAGCTGAAATTTTGCATACGCCTTTAGTTCGGGTGACAATACAATATGCAATACTCAATATTGCAATACTTTCAAAATGACCGCTTAATATGGGTAACAAATCAAAGGACTTGAAGAATAGAAAACGATAAAATTAGTGACAGCACACTAAATCAATATGGCCGCCGCTCCAAGATGGCGGATTACCTATTCGATATCCAACATGGGTATTAAATGAAAGGGCTCGACGGGTAGAAAACAATAAGGTGAATAAAGTCATACTAAATCCAATATGGCGGAAGTCTCAAGACGGCGGATTACCCAATTCTTCACAACCTCGTCGACATGGGTATCAAATGAAAGGATTTGACGAGTAGAAAACGATAAGATGAGTGACATCATACTAAATAAAATAGGACGGATGCCAAAAGATGGCGGACTAAATTTCTTTACCCCCTCCTGACATGATAATCAAATAGGTACTAAAATTAATTAGCGGATACTGTAATGGGCCTTATACCTGTATGTACCACAAACCGAATAAATAAATAAAAAAGCACAAAATAAAATAAAAAATAAAACAAAATCCGTTTTAAAAACAAGCTTTTCTTTAAGCCATGTACTAAAACGGATCAAATAAGTTTAGCTTTTCGTTAAGATAATTCAATGCCAAACTGCGACAAGCTTTTATAAATCAAAAAGCTTGTCGGGCGAAATGTTCATAAGAAACTGATTGATAAGCAAGTAGGTACCTACCTACCTACATGCCAAAGTATGTATTTTCTTTACAGTTCGCGCGACAAGCTTTTTGATTTAAAAAAGCTTGTCGCAGTTTGTCATTGAATTATCCTAACGAAAACCTAAACTTATTTTATCCGTTTTAGTACATGGCTTAAATAAAAGTTTGTTTTTAAAAATGACTTTTTAATTTTTTTTCTGTTTGTAAATAAGAAAATTTCGTCCTGCTGATTTAGGAGTTTGGGGCTCTTATGGCCTGATTGGAGAATTTAGGAGAGAGAGAACTACAAATGGGGTCTAAAATCAAGAAAATATAAAAAAAGTGTTTTTAGCAATTTATTAATGCCGTGAAATATCGTAGTCCCAGTTCTATGATGACAAGCGACCTAAAATTATAACTCTGCCTGTCAGACCGTTCAAGTCTGTTACTTTCAACCAACGCTAACGTCTGGATGTAACTATCGGATTTTGAGAAATGATATTGCGGTGCAAGAAAGCGCGCGACAGTCAAAAATGCAATAAAAGTCATGAGTCGTGATGCATGTGGCACACATGGCTTTTCGTATCGCATATGGCACTCTTCTCAGCGACAGTAATGCAAGATAGAGAGCTGCTATCTCTCACAGAAAGCCTGCTGGGTTGTTTTTTCTTACGAGTTTAAACAGTAAATTGTAAACAGCATTTTATTTGCCTGTCTCTGTTTTCAACAGATTAGAAGTAGAATGTAGGGTTTCTTTTAAACCCTTTGGGGATTTATTTCCAAAAATAGCGATACCTATATTTGTTTTGAAGGTATCTACGCTAGGGAATACCTATACGTTATTTATATACTTACTTCCACATCACCACGTACCACGATAACAAAATTTAAAAAAAAATATATATATTCGCTAAATCGGTTTAAAATGTTTTAAAACGTCGAAAACCAAAGCTTTAATAAAAATTTGGAGTCTGTTTTCTCACGGTAAAGTTTGAACGTATCAAGATTTCGCTTTCAAATTTGGTATATGTACAGGGTGTCCCATTTTGGGTGTTTTTGGGTGTTTTTCTCAAAAATCTCGATTATTATTAAAGCTAGAGGGTTGCGGTTTTCACGTCACTGTACTACTTTTTTGAGAGGAATTTGGTGGACAAATCCGATTTTAGATAAGTTTTATAGTTCCCGCGCATTGACGCAGGACTGAAATTTTCGATTTTTTTGGAAACCTCTCTCCTGGTTACAACTATTTTTAAAGATTTTTTGGCGTAGAATCGAATGGAATAATTAGTTTTTTGGTAGCGTTAATAGTTTTTGAGATATGAACTATGGTTTCCATTTAAAAAAAAATATAACTTTGGTTCATATCTCAAAAACTATTAATGCTACCAAAAAACTAATTATTCCATTCGATTCTACGCCAAAAAATCTATAAAAATAGTTGATTAAATTTGTCGATATATATAAGTTGTAGCCAGGAGAGAGGTTTCCAAAAATCGAAAATTTCAGTCCTGCGCCAATGCGCGGAAACTATAAAACTTATCTAAGATCGGATTGGTCCACCAAATTCCTCTCAAAAAAGTGAAAACCGCAACCCTCTAGCCTTAATAATAAACGAGATTTTTGAGAAAAACACCCAAAAACACCCAAAATGGGACACCCTGTACGTAATCTTGCTTACAATAGGACGGTTTGTATTGCTTTTGGGCAAAATCACACACACTATACCAGGTATTTCTAAATTATGGTGCCAACGTACTATGAGAGGTAGCAAATGTCATTTTGAACAAAAAGTTTACTACAAACATGGGTGATAAAGGTACAGTTTGAAAGACACATTTGTCGCAATAACTTCTACAGAAATTATACAATATAAATGAAACCTGCTGCAGTCTTTTAGTCGCTGAAGTGCAACAATTCTGTGTAAATACAATTTAGTCCCATCCCCCAGCACAATGCACAATGGGTTTTATGTATAAATTATTTATTTTTAATTTTCGGGAAATTATTTTTTTAATGCCATGGCTACTACGAAATGACGAAATTCCATGGCTGTTAGGACAAATATGCTCCATGGCCTTCTTGATTTCCAGCATCCTTCTCTCAGATGAACGACACATTTTAAAGAGAACGATACCGAGGCGGCATTGAACCAAAGTACATTTTTTCTGACATATTAATTTACCTTTCAGCAAATATTATTATTTTTCTGAAAATGCAAAGGTATTTTTTTTTTAAATAAAATCCATTGTGCTAATAAATTGCTTTTACATGATATTGTTGCACTTCAGCGACTAAAGGACTGCACCAAATTTCATTTAAATTACATAATTTGTAGAAGTTATTGTCAAATAGTTATTTATGTACCAAGGCACTGAAGTTCAACTTTTTATGACTCATGTGGAATTTCTTGCCGAGGCCTCTGGCCGAGGCAAATAAACCACATGAGTCATAAAAAGAACTTCAGTGCCGAGGTACATATATTTTTTTTTAAATCGGAAAAAATGTTTTATTAGGCAAGAAAATAATCATAAGGGATCACCCGTCCATGAACCAACTGCGCGCGGCGTTGCTTGACTTTCACGATCGCTCTACCTAGGTCAAGTATGATAAGACACGGCACCTTCGAACAGACAAATAACCAAACTGCTGCTTGTTGTGCAGCCTCCATAACAAATCTATTGATATTCAAACCTACTAAAATATTTATTCTGAAAGATTTCGCTGCTATAAGTAATAATTTCGCAATGTGTATGAAAAGTTAAGTGGGCCTTTTGTGCAGTGGCGTTCCTAGATGTTTGGCCGCCCGTATGCAGAATATAAAAAATTCTTTCAGGTCATAAGAACTTAAAAAATCTTGAATTTCTAGGGTTTTCGGTCTTTTGTAATTACCTACGAGGTAATTGCAAAAATTATTAGGTAGGTATAACAAAAATGATAATCGATATTCTCAAAAATACCTACAGAGGGTGTCACTTAAGAGTGAAACAACCTTATAACTTCTTTAATTTTTAACCGACAAGAACGAAATTTTTCTCAAAGGTAGATGGCATTGTTGCCTACTTATTTCCAAAAAATTAGTTGTTTACTTCAAAGCCAAAGCCACCCGCGATGCCGCAATCGAAACTAAAAATCCGAAAGTCATATTGGGCATTTTTTTCAAGAAACGTACTAAAAAAGTTGTTCAGAATCGATCCAGAATCCTACATCCAAAATTTTGTCAAAATCAAAAAATATTAAATAAAAAAAATTCAGTAAAAATTTTAAAAAAATGTTTCGTAGCTTTCAATTTTATTTTGAAATGATTACTTTTTGAAAATAACTAGCCTTCAAAACTTCCATAGCACACTTTTCTAAACGCAGAAAAATCTTCAATTGCTATTTTTGGAAATTAATTTTTTAATTTAATATTTTTTGATTCTGACAAAATTTTAGATTTAGAGTCCTGGAACTATTCTGAACAACTTCTTTTAGTAAATTTTTTGAAAAAAAAAATGCCTAATATGATTTTCGGATTTTTAGCCTCGATTGTGATATCGCAGGTGGCTTTGACTTTGGAATATGCAACTATTTTTTTGGAAATAAGTAGGCCACAATACCATCTTATAACAAGAAAATACCACAGGCAATCAGTCTTGTTATAATGATTAATATGTTTTGGGTCTGGTAGAATTTCCAAACTGAAAGGAACAAGGTACCTAAATGTTTCTTTAAAATAAAAAATGTTTTAAAATATAAAAAATAAAAACAAAAACTACAAGTAAAACATAAAATATCACTTACACTAGAAAAATAACCTTTTTAAACAAAATACAAATGCATACATAAAATTAAATGCTTTTTCTAAGAAAAAGGTAATAAAAATTACGTTTACAAAGTCATAATAAAACTAAAAATAAATATAGCTTGCATCAGAAAAGAAAAATACAGGTACTTGTAAAAATAAATAAAACGTTTTCTTCTAAATGAAACAAAAAAGTAAAATATTTTTAGAATATTGGGTTATCCCTTAGGTACAAGGCACAAGAACAAGTTAAATGAATAGTACTTTTCTCGCTTTAACACTGATATTATATCACTGATATTTATTGTATCAAGTAGGATACATTCAATGGAAATTATTGCTAAATCGTTTAATCTCATAGAAGACCTTAGATAGTTTTTCTAATCTAATCTATTTTCTAATTTGGAAAATGGTCTCTTCGCGGATGCTACGGTAACTGGCGAGCACAAAAGTATTCGGAAGACTATTGCGGTGTTCAGAAAATTATTCGCGAGAGAATTTTTGAACAAGTATTCTAAAATAGTTCTTGGACTTGCAGTATATTCTGATGGAAGAAAGATATTTAAATTTTTTAGCTCACTATTATTCAGGTCTGAAGCGTCGATATCCCCTACGAAATTTGCGATCTATACCAACGTCACGCCGCGCAGCGCAGTTGCCACAGAGTAAAGACTAGAATAGAGGTAGTGCCGACGGCCGACTGGTTATGGGTTCATGTCAATATGATGTTGTTGCATGGTTGACGATATTCTTTTTGAGGGCGAATGCAAGTAATGTAGAGACTTACTACCTTTTTTCTGAAAAAATATTTTTTTGTCACGGAAGGGCGGCCTGTGGCCGCCCCTGGATTTGGCCGCCCGTCTGCGACGCAGACCCCGGCTCCCTGGTCAGCTCGCCCCTGCTTTTGTGGCCGGGTTTTGAATATTTGGTCACTTTTCACGGGCGATGGCTCCGCGTCTGACGTTTGATGTTTACATCTCGCCAAGGCCTATTTATTGAAAAAATCGTACAACAATGGGCTACTTCAGCGCCGATTTCTGAGCTTTTAATGACGATTTTGGGACACTTCACTGCCGATTTTAAGAAAAAGATGTTTTTCAAACTGTATACCTTTATCACAACTTCTTTACTAGGCATTTTCGGAACCATCATCAAAATGGCATTTTCTACCTGTCATATAGTACATTTGCTCCATAATTTAGAAACACCCTGTATATTATTTAGTTTCTTCACCGCAATAGTTTTTTCAACAAAATTAGTAGAAAATTGTTACTATAGAGACCATTTTTGACATCATTATAAAGAGGGTGTGCAAATTGGTGATCTTTAAAATACCTTGATATGTACCTAGTTGGTTTTCTGGTTTCTGGTGTCAAGAAATTCAATTTTGGCATTATTTTTTAAAACAAAATAAACTTAAATGAAATTGATTCCGATGTTAAATGAGATTATTATGTTGGGGGATTTGAGTGCAACATTGGAATTTACTATTAAAAAATGGATTTAAAAAGACCTACCTACTGATTCCATTATAGCAACGGTTTTGACTATGCAAAGTGAAATTTTAGAGATAATAAGTATTGTCATTAAAAATATCATAAAGATGCTATGTAGCTAGCGCAAAAAATATTGATACAAGTTTGAGAATTATGCTTTTCATGGTAAATAACAACTTACGAATTTACTACTATTATGTACTCTGATGTTCTATAATGTTACCTGGGAATACATAACATGACACCTGTATGATGGTTACATTCGTATAACGTCCTGGTAGTCTAGTCAGATTTCCGGAACAGCCGCATTAACAACCAGACACCGGTTTATTCTCGTGTAGAGTTGCCGGCGAGCCACCATCTTAATAATAGCAATTTGGTTGCATAATAACTCCGTTTCTGCCATTCATGTGCTCCTCAATAAAGGCTGCGGCCCGGGGTCACCAGGTAGACCTTGGCTTTATCTAACGAAACCACTAATCATTGTTCCGTCTTGGGGATTCCGATGTTTCCAATTTTTACGGCAAATTATCGTCTAATTAGCGACAGCAGAAGTCGTAATCGATTGCCGGGCAATTTATTAATAAGCCAGCCACCACTCGCGAACGGCCAATTATGCATAAAACGAACGTTTCGTGTTTTATTTTCCTACTTCCGTCGACGGGCGTATAAAACGTGCAAAGGATGTTTAGGCTGGCTGGGAGCATGCGTTACTTTTACTTTCAGTTAGGAGAGGTTGTGATTTGAATAATTAGGAGTTTATAACGATTT
This sequence comes from Pseudeuparius sepicola, assembly GCA_963920635.1. NCBI lineage: Eukaryota > Metazoa > Arthropoda > Insecta > Coleoptera > Anthribidae > Pseudeuparius > Pseudeuparius sepicola. The sequence goes on from OY987302.1 coordinate 47,098,419, forward strand.
TTATGGCCGCAGCCTTTACTGTGCGTGATTATTTAACCTTTAACTACTCACCTCCCATAAATTTCAGTACCTATACTTAGGGTCACGAAAAGGATTGCGTACATTGGAAAAATAAATACCTAAACATATCAATACTTTCAGTTTTGTGGCACGCTTTTCCAAGAGTCTGTGGGTGGAAAATTGATGTTTTACCATGAACTATACAGCGTATATAGGTACATGTCTCAGAACATCGTGTCAATAACTTTGATAGTTGCTTTGCTTGTGGCTGTAGTGTAGTATTACAGCATTAAACAAAAATTAAAACATTCAGTGCTGGCAGTTATTCTTGTCTAATCAAGTATTTTAAAAAGTTTCAGCAAAATAAGTTTCTGTAAAATTAATAGGGGAGCCAATAGCCAATAATTTACCACCTTTTAAAATTAGCATTTCGTCGCATGATTTCCACAGGGTTCTACACTTTTGATCAAAAATGTGATTTTTGAATCAGCTGATGTAAAAAATAATTTTACATCGCCCACTATAAAAAGCGTAGCTATTGAACCATAGATGGCGCCACAGTAGCTAATTGTAAATAGTTCTAAGTGACATTTTGAGAACATCTGTAATGGGTCGCGAGATTCTAAGTACTTTATACACAGATTTGTGATCTTGTTGCCTAACTAGCTGCAAATTATTAAAGTATCATGTGAAGTTATGATGATTAGTCGGACTTTGAGAGCTCTGGATCGGAATATCTTCCTGAAAAGGACGAATGTAGGACGAAATCAGTTACACAAAATTAATTCAATTGTGATTTGTAAGAGACAAACCCCTTTGTGTATTCTATATCGAAAAAATATAGTGAAGTCTTCGTTTGTGTGGACATTTCACCGAGAAAATTATGCTGATGCACTTTTTGATGATGTTCATAGTTCATATAACTCGGGCTAAACCCATAATCGCAGAAGATAAGCTAAAACATATACAATTTTCATACAAGTGGATGTATTCTGAAGAGAAAGAATACATCAAGAATGAATATCGTAGAAAAGATTAAAGATTAAGAATAGCCAACTGAAATCGCGTGCGGAAAAGTGGCACTTTCCGCACTTGTTAGGAAATATACTATAGCACTAATAAAATATAGAAAAATTGCATAATTTTGGTATTTTTCTTGCTACATCTTCTCATTATTAAATTTTCCACTTTTAAATGAAAACATACTCTCGTTAGTGGGTTCCATGGTTCTAAGTACATGTGTACTATTCTCAAAATTCCCATATAACTCCTATACCTTCACAAAATGGAATCACCCTTTGGGGTAGATCCGTTACCAATAAGATCGCCTGCACCGTTCCACTAATAATCCTTCATTTTAAACATCTAGATAATATATTTTACTTCAAATAGGAAACAAATTGCTTTCCTGTAAAATTTACCGAAACCTACTTGGAACTGCGTGGAAGTCATGCGACGATTTTCCTATAATACCTATAATGTATGTCTACTATGCCCTAAGCTGATTCATCACCCCGCAATCACCCGTATGCTTGTTTATGGATACTCTAGTTAGCAAATGTCTGACACTGACATAAGGACATGACAGGAATACAGTAGATACAGCGGGCAGATTTTTCAAAAAATAAACTTGCCCAGCTGTTTTTTGGTACATTTTAGTAGAAGAAAATTTGTATGCAATGACTGATGGGCCACATTAATTTTTAGCGCCATCTGTTGCTTGTAGCCAATATTGATTTTGTATCCTTATATCTCTGTCGCACATTGGCTAACTAGGGATTCCATAAACAAAGCCCGTATGTATTCTTTAGACTTTAAATTTTATCTATTCTATGTTTCTATATGATTAGTTCATTGCAAATGTGCTTAACATGGGGTTAAATTAAAATTTGATCATGTAAACTCTTATGTCCTGCGTTCAAAAAACGGCCTACATAAAATAACGTAGCTTATACATATTCTATTTACTTACCTAATTTAACCAGAGAGGCCAGGAAAGCACAATCCACATTACTCTCAATCATAAAACAAATTTCTTACTAAATGAAATTAAAAGGAAACTATCCACTAACATTAAATTCAAGTAAAACGAAATTCACCATAACCGTACGCGTTTTTAAAAATTATTACACACTTTTACTGCTCCGATCTTATTAAAATAACAACCAAGACCAAGGGAGAAGCAGAAATAAACAAAAAGTTACTTATGTAGCCACTGAAAATGACAGAAGTCGAATGTTTACAACTCCCAGGTCGCCAGAGTATAATGAAATCATCATAACCGTCGCCTCGGTAACATAGTAACAAAAATTTAAACAACTTCCTATTTCTATTTGCCTATTTCTCGAGAATAATTTTGTTTTCGTAGCTGTAGCAGCTGAGTATAACATAGCCCTATTACGATTTGCCGCCCGGTGTTACAGCACCAAATAGCACCCATGTAAAATCGGCACTGTATATCCTTAGGAATGACATCTCCAATGGAATTTTTTATATGGATCGGAAAGTTTATTCAATAGCTCCGCAAAATGTATAATAGGTACTAAATCAGAATACTTGTAGTATGCAGCACCTGAAATGCAAAAACTGCTGAAAATATGAAATGTTGAAGAATGTGGTGTTGTTTGTTGTGAAAAGTAGGTGTAAATACTAGGTGTTACTGAACATTTATCATAGTTATCGATACGATGACTATGGCATTTATTATTGTAATGCTGCAATGTTGAAACTAATAAATAGATATCTAATTATTTTCATAACAGCAGGTATATAACTCACTCTTGATAAATTTGGAAAAAATCATTATTATGCATGGTATAGGTATCAGAAAATTCCAACAATTAGTATATGGCTTTTTAGCGTTTTTCCAGTTTTTCTAGTTTTGCCATACGCATGCGATTGGTGAGTCTAATAATAAGACGATGTTATACAAAAGAAACGCCATGAATAAATATTAATAAAAGACTTACAGAATCCTATATGATTAAGGCGATTTTATAATTACATATTTGTAAATTCCCTTAGAATCGGTTTCCAAAATGATATATTTTGACACCAAGGCCATTAAAATCGGACAAAAATAAATAAATTTCCATGGCTATAAGAGTTTTATACGGGGAACTACGTATAATATTATCATTGCAAATGCAATGTGAAGAAATAATTTGTTTTAAAGTACTGAAGTTCATTATTTATTAACTGAATAGATCAATTCAATTTATGTCCTTAAAATTGTAATAAATATTTATAATGCCGTTTAAGTAGGCAATAAAGATTCATTCCGTGAGTTGGAATATTATTTTTGTATTAGTTTGCAATAATTATTTTTTAACGTCCTTCCAACTTATACAAATAAAATGAGATAAATCTTTGCAGTGAATATATATTTTTCCCAGAGCTTCTGGTATATGCCAAAGTAGGTCCATAGCAACAAATCGAACCTTAGGTCAATCCGAAGCAATCCAAGCCCACGAAAAACACGTCTCCATCGCAGAACTGCGCGTTTTGTATATTTTAATAAAAATAGGTAGAAATTATGGGTTAGAAGGTTAATTGGACAGACTATAGAAATATGCTTGCATATAGCCTGGGTTGATGTGCCAAAAATTTGCACACTTCGCCCACATAATTTGCAGAGCTGGGTTTGGATACAAGTTAACATGTACTCGAATACCGAATACGGACACTTCAATTGAATTCAAATAGTGGATACAAAAGTAGAAATACTTTTGTACAAACAAGTATTTGGATATACGTGTATCCCAATACTTTTTTCGGATAGCAAGTTAATATAAACAAACACCCAAGTATTATAGTGCGTTGCGCCTGGGTGCGTCGAGAATAATTATTGTTGCAAAAATTAATTCAAAATTCATGTGGAAAGTTTAAAAGAGTCCCAACGTTGAGTGAGGAATAATCACTCAACGGTCCCAAGCAATTACGTCGGAACCTATAGACAGGTTTGATAACCGCCTGACTTCCATTACTAATCACACTATAGGAGTTTCATTAAAAAGGCAAAGATATTTTCGATAGATACAGTGGCCCTTGAACACTGTCTCCGCAGTGACCAAGCGGAAAAAGATTCTTAAATAGGGTCATGGAGCGAGGAAAATCGCGATGGGAAGCCAGAGGAAGGTTCGCCTAAGAGATTTAACACTTTGTCTCTACCTAAAAATTATTGCCCTTTTTTGTCGAGCCGTGGCGAAGTTATTTCGGCTCGGGGCTCGATAGATACCTCTAGAGTATTCAGGTGAGGTTCCGATGCTTCCGGCGCCCCCAAAAATTTGCTAAATAGGAATAAACACGCAATATCCAAGAGTGGTTCCGGTTCCAGATGCATATATCACCGGGAAAGGTCAATGACTACATGGTTGATGGTTGGACATTCTATCATCTTTGTTTTTAGAGTACCTAGTATGGATATATTTAATCTTGGAGACGAAACAATGGGCATTTTTTGACAGTAAGTGAGCAGTGGGCGAAGTTGCATTCGTCAATTATTATGGTTGTATTCTCCGATCAAATATGAGATATTTGATTGGAGGTTGTATTCGAATACTTTGTAAGTTGTTTTCGAATATTTTTTAAGGATTCTAGTACTTTTTGTATTCGAATACTGAAAATCTGTGACGGATACGGATAACGGATACAAATTTGAAAAATATTCGAATACAATTTTCAGATACACAAAAAGTATTCGAAATTCGAGTATTCGATTACTACCCAGCTCTACCACACAACTTGTGAAATGTGGCGCGTTTTCTCTACCATCTAATTGAAGCTTCCTCGAGATTGTTTCCAAACATATTGAAAGAATTTAAATACTATAGGTAAAGAACTCTGAGCAACAACAACAACTAGGAACTAACTGAATCAAGGAATGCTGCATTAAAAATTACGTTCTTTACAGTTATTCTACAGTGACCTGATCCATAAAAAATATTTATTCGCTGACTAAGTTTCTCTTTGAATTTTATATGCGCCCATAGTAAACGGTTTTCCTTGTAAAGTGACGAGATAAAATTTTATCTGCTCGAAGATGAGAGCGTGTAATTAGAAGAACACGACGGTGAATGGGTGAATATAATTTTAAATCTTCTTAGGCAAACAAGATAAAATATATACAGTTTTAGTTTACTGTTTACTTCCCACATTAACGAAGTTCTCAGTAACGAAGACAAGAAAAATACAAACAGTAAGGACCTTAAATATTTGTTTGCGATACCTACTTAATGATAGATGTAGGTATTATGAATCGAGTGAGCGATAATTTTAAGATAATGACTTCGATAGACCAGGGAAAAAGGCTCGTACAGCTACAGCAAGAGGTACATAAACTTTTTTCTAGATTTCCTAGGACAAATCGTTTTTTTCTTCCTACACAGGGTGATTCAGTTCCGGTGCTCAACATGGGGATCTCGGAAACCGTAACAGACACGAAGTCGGTCAAATGGAGGCAAACTTGCGCCTAATAATATGCCGCTGAGAAAGTGAAAATATTTTCATGGGTTGCTGAGATATCTAAGAAAAACCGGATTTGAATGGATTTTTTAATGCATATTTCGAAATGAATCATTGTCCTGAGTACAACGATGTATGACACATACTTACATATTTTTTCTCGTTTTAGCCGCTAAAATGCACATTTACTAAGAAAAAAATGAATACGGTCCTGGGCTATGCATTTTTCTCTCTTTTTTGTCAAAGCTATTCCAATTATAACAGGTGATCATTATTTTAATACCTACTGTATTAATTAAACTCTATGTTTATCATATTTTGAAATTATTTTTTAAACTTTAGACAAAATGTATCCCACTATTATTGTTAACAATAATCATTGTTGTTATTTACCTAAGGTATAAAAAATAATTTCAAAATATGACAAACATGGAGTTTAATTAATTCAATAGGTATTAAAATAATAATCACCTGTTATAATTGGAATAGATTTGAATAAAAAGAGAAAAATGCATATATAGTCCAGGAACGTACATATTAATTTTTTTCTTAATAAATGTGCATTTTAGCGGCTAAAACGAGAAAAAAATATGTATGTGTCATACATCGTTGTACTGAGGGCAACGATTCATTTCGAAATATGCAATAAAAAATCCAGGTCCGAATTTAAAAAAATTAAGATGATCCCTCTATCTCAAAAACGAAACGTCGCCTTGAAAATCTAAAAATACCACGACGTAGTCCAGAAAAAGTTGCAATTAAAGAGTGAAATTTATTTTTCAATATTATCGCAAATGGCGCCAGAAAAAAATAAAATCAAAATTTCAAAAATTCGGTTTTTCTTAAATATCTCAGCAACCCCTGAAATTATTTTAACTTTCTCAACGGCATATTGTTAGGCGCCCAAAGGCGCAAGTTTGCCCCCATTTGACCGCCTTCGTATCTGTTACGGTTTCCGAGATCCCCATGTTGAGCACCGGAACTGAATCATCCTGTATAGTTTCCGTCGATAGCAACGGTGTTCTCTGTTCTGAGTTGCTGATTCTCAAAGATTATTTCTACCTATCACACTTTGAACGATGAATCGAAATATTATACAATGCTCGCATTCCAGATTACCAAGACACAGTAGACACCTCCACCACAACAATTACCTATGTCCAAAATATGTCGACATTTCAAGATCCTCCGTTTATATACGTTTCATCTACATATTCTATGTAATTATTCCTTGTTTTCCATCAGCAAGCACTGGAGACCCATAATTAGATACACCAGTTGTTATACGTGTAGAACAATAATTAATGAATCCTGCGGGTCGTGCTCCATGTCTATATTTGCTCGATAGTGCAATAATCCATTGTTTGAGTTCCGAACATGGGTTGTTTGCAGCGAGACTGAATCTCGAACACCGCCACGATCAAACTGTAAATATTGGATGTTTCTACATTTTTATTTGTAATATCTAATATGAAGTATTATAGTATTACAGCATTAGACGGAAATTTTGCCAATAAATTCCAACAATGAAACTTCTAAGGTATACACAGAGATAAAAAAAATAAAGCAGGAGATATACTCTTGAGATCCAATAATTATCTACTTTAAGCGTGACGGCCAAATATGTTTATTGGGAAATCTTTTAATGACAAAGTCAAAGACCGCTAAATAGCTAAAATACAAGTTCGAGGGCCTGTTACCTGTTCTGAAACATGCCAAGATATCAATCGACAAGATAGCGAAAATTACGTCAATTAAAGCATAGAAGAACTTACAGGAGATTCTTCTATGATTAAAGCAAACCATTGTACACCGAAATTCACAGAATTATTGTGGAAAAAATAGGTAGATCACTTTTCAGATATTTTAACTAAAAATATCTTTAGGTTTGCCATTTTACCCGTTAGAAAAAGCAAAAAATCTACAGGCATTTCAAAAATGTCTGGGAATCCTACATAATTCGGCAATTATTGTTTTTTATTCTTATACGTTTTGAAGAATGGTATTTCCCACCTTTTGTTTTCAATTGCATGGTAGGTACATCCTGAGGACACGTCAAGGTCGGGTATAGAATGAATCTCTGCGTCCTTCTTAGTAGCCAAGCGAGGCATTCGTCTGTATCGACGGAATTGATCATTCTAGGAATATCTTCCTTGTTTATGTGCGTTAACTTAAATTCAGCTGAATCATCCGGTTATGTAAAATTTGATTCATTCCTCTTTTCCGGAGCTCTCAGGCTATCTTTAGCTATTACTCCGCTATTTTGAGAATTCCGAGAACATTGGTGGAACTTACAAACAGAAATCAAAAAGACAAATAATTGGACTCCTATAGAACTAAAACAACTTCTCGAAATTCTAAAACAACCAATGTGAAATTTATTAAGAATATTATGTTATCTAGCAACTCCCGAAACTCCGAGTCAGTTTACCATTCAATTTTAGATAAATACCTACACTGAAAGAATTCCGCCAAGTGAGTTGCTTTGCTAAGATTTTTTTGCTGCGGTAAGTAGATATTATGCTGTCATAGCAAAAAAAAATTGCTGTGGCAAGTAAACCTGTTTTGCTAAAACTTCTTTGCTACCACAGCAAAATTTTTACTTGCGGTTAAAGGATAGGTCACTAGAAATTCCTTTTAGTGAGCCCACTTACTTACATGAAGCCAGTCGCTTTGTTACTACAGGTGAGTGCAGTCTGCTGCAATGCACTCAGCTGTGGTAATTCAACTGCTCATTTGTGGCTAGCGAGCCCTCACTTACAACAAGTGAGTTGCTTTGCTAAAATTAACGGTGAGTTGCAAATGCGCTTGCGCTAGCCGGCAAGCCTGAGCCCGCCAGGCGGCCCCGCCGCAGTCGTCGCACAATTGTTGGTCCGTGATGATGGTATTGATCGTCTAGACCTAGACAGCTCTGGCATCATTGTTTCCCGGGAACATTGCCGCGTCTTTGAAGGTACGTAAAAATTAATATTTTCATACTTAATGTCCGCTTGGTAGCACATTATCATTATATTATACATAATCTGGCATCCTGTCAAAAGTATAAAACATAGCGCAGCCAGATTTTTTGTTTTTCCTGTAGTTTTTCCCATTTCATATGTTTTCTTTATAATATGTTGAGTCATTCACTACAAATCCCTACTTAATATATTCTTATTACTTGGCCGTCTCAATCTCAAAGATATTTTTTGGGGACACGTAGGGTGTGTAAGACTAGGTGTAGAAGAAACCTGTAGGGGGTTGCCGCGTGAACAACATGTTATTAAAAAAACATGAAATGGGAAAACTATACAGGAAAAACAAAAAAATCTGGCTGCGCTGTTTTACACTTTTGACAGGATGCAGATTATGTATAATATAACAATAATGTGCTACCAAGCGGACATTAAGTTTGAAGATATTAATTTTTACGTATACCTTTAAAGACGCCGGCAACAAATGAATTTTTTGCTATGGTAGGTTAGCAACTCACTTGTGGCTAGTGAGCAGCTTAATTGTCATTAATGAGCTGATTCAATTACAGCAACAAAACCTACATAACCGTACAATTAAATTATTTGCTATGGTAGCTAAGCAACTCACTTGTGGTTAGTGAGCTGACTCACTTGCCTTGCCAGCATAGTGATTTTCAACAAATCTGCTTACTTACTGCAATTGAGTTGTCTTTAGCAAAGCGTGCTTTGCTGCGGTAGCAAAGTAACTCACTCGGCGCCTATTTAATGCAGATATTTTGCTGCGGTAATTGAGTTCTTACTAACCGTAGCAAAGTAATTCTTTCAGTGTACCCCAATATAACCAGTAGCTTGACTCTCAAATATTTTCAGACTCCGGCATTTCGACTAAATTCAACTCAACTTACGCTCAGCTTACAAAGGGCTCTGTTGTCAAGTCCTCTCTCAAACGTGTCCGAATACTTATACCGTATAAACAGGTTTTCTTTGCAAGTCCGGCTATAATATTACTAATAAGTAGAGAAAGCAGGAGAAGAGGCCCGCCGGGGGGGGGGGGGGCGCGGCGTGGGACTAGGAGTGGGGATTTTGAAGCGTAGGAGCCAATCGGAATCCGCAAGCGGATGATCTCGGCCGCATTGCGTGTCACCCCCACCGTCTGTCTCCCTACTTCCCTCTCCTACTTATTAGAACTACTACTACAGTAGTACATTGAATCTGGGACTTGCAAAGCAAACCTAGCAATGCGGTATAAGAATTCCAAAGAATACATACACACATTTTGACGTAGAAGAAGGGGAGGTAAAATGTCACTTTTAAAAAAGCTGATCAGTTTTTCTAACTATATGAACGTTATTAACAAAATCAAATTAAGTATTTGATAACATAACATGTTCTCTTATGTACGTATACCTCAAATTGGCTAAAAGTTAACCACACCAGGCAAAAAAATAAAAGAAAAAATAACTCGCTTGGTCTATTTTGCCTGCTTCCGAAGGCAAAACCGCACCTGTATGAAGGTAAAAAGGACCTTGTTAAAAGTGCCTAATTTGAACACATTTCACATGCAAAAATTGCTTCATCCTGTTTGTCTTCGACCCCAGAGCAAGAAGAATGTGCTATAAACACAAAAGGGTAGGTTACAAGGGGGTATAAAGCGCTCAAGGGTAAGTTAGACGAGGGTAGAAAACACACAAGGGTAGGTTAGACTAGGGTAGAAACACACACAAGGTTAGACACCCAGGAGGTACAAAACACACAAGGGCGGGTTAGACGGGGGTATAAAACACATACGGGTAGGTTAGATGGCGGTAAAAGGGGGCGTAGCCTAAAGATGACACCACAAAAATTGAGGGGTGCAGAAGGAGTAGGGAGTGTGTTCCAGAACTCTCCAATTATCCCTACTGGGAGTAGTTAAGTTTAGAGAGTTCTGGACCATCCCTGATCCCTCCACTCCTTTTGGTACATCACGCATCTAGGCCCCGTCCCCACACTACCACTCCTCGTTTCAGAGTTGTTTTGGGCTCGTTTTATATTTCTGTGACTGTTGTAAGCCCCCATCCCAGCAAGCACCAATATGTACTGTACGGCCTATCTCATGGACATATGACTATATTTCTGCCCCTCTGACTTTCCCTTGTAGTTACTGATCACCTTAACTGTACCACGGAGGCAGAATGGACCGCCAGAAGGCAAAATGGTCCAGGTGGTCCATTTTGCCCGGTCCGTTTTGCCTTTATGTACTCTCGAACAAAACAGGTGCGTTTCAAGGTTATGTCAACTCAAAGTTAAATAACACGAGAATATCTTGAATAGCGGAAATACTAGTCTATCTAAGGATATCTTCACTAATCCTGGTTGTGTATAACAGAGAAAACTGCAGGTTACTTGAAAATGCCTAATTTTACATACCTTCTTATTAGAAATGACTTACTTTGCTAACAGAGCACCCTTTGCATTCGTCGACCACTGATTTACTGTCCAAGATTACCTATTGGTAGTGTAATATACAGCGTGATCAGTTAAGGGCAGCCCTCGACCATTTCTCGGGAACTATGCAAGCTAGAAAGATGCGGTAAAAAATTAATAAAAGTGACCCAAATAATTTCAATGAAAATGTTTTCAAGTTATTTCGTTTGCCGTTCGTTTGTTTACTATTTCAGATTCAGATAAGGTAGGCGATTTGTGGAGGAAAACACAGTTTTATACAACAACATGGCGAATTCGCCCCCTGGCGGCAAACGAAGGAACTTGAAAACATTTTCATTGAAATTATTTGGGTCACTTTTATAAACAATTTTTTTACCGCATCTTTCTAGCTTGCATAGTTCCCGAGAAACGGCCGAGGGCCGCCCTTAACTGATCACGCTGTATATACACTATCAAGCGACAGATGGCGCTGTAGCCACACGAAATAAATAAATAGACCATTTTGCCCGCAGAGTCCGTTCTACCTTCCCTTCCCCTAAGCGGAAATGGAAAGTTTTCGATTAACAACAAAATTTCTCAAGATTATTGCGAGAATACATATATTTTATACCAACAAAAAACGCATCGACATTTTGCTCACGTGTTGCAAAATTAGTATACAGGATGCCTCATTAATAATGGGACATAGGACATAAAGCAACTGCATATATTTTGGGCCAAAATATTACCAACTACTGGTCAAATCTCAACAGTTACTGAGATACTGAGCGTTGTAGAACTTTTTAAAAAATTGAGTTATTGTAATTTCTCCAAAAGTAATCAAGCTGCTGAACTGAAATTTGGGACTGCTGTAGTTTTTCTGAAATATAAGTTGAAAATGCCTGTTTGTACGTATCTTACAGAGGGCGCCATCTGTGCTGTTTTTGGATAGTGCCTATACTTGCAACTTTTTGGTTATCTTTTTGGGCTTGCAGGTTCATAATTTTAGTGTATCATTTCAGTTTCCAAATAAACTGTATACTTGTTTCATAACGATAAAATCCACCGTTTGCGTTGAAATTGGCAAAATGTACCCCAAAACACCACCTGTCGACTCCAAAATTTTCACCGACCGCTTTCACATTTTTTACAGATGACTGTACATTTAAAATGAAGAAAAAAATACCAAATGGGCATTGATCAATGCACCATTGATTTTCTTGAAATAGTGTCCAAATTTTGGTATGGTTCATTAATTATTCTGGAAAATTTGAGAGCGGTAGGTAAAACTTTTATTTTCCCAATTTTTAAGTTAACAGGTATTTTGGGGCACGTTTTGCTAATTTCAACGGTTGATTTTATCTTTATGAAACAAGTATACACTTTTATTGATAAATGAAAAGATGCACTGAAATGATTATCCAGTAAATCCAAAAATGTAAACTCAAAAAAATTACCAGCAAAAGCACGATCCAAAAACAGCGCAAATGGGCGTCCTAGTGAGATATGTAGAAATCAACTTTTCAGCTTACTCTCTATCCCCAAAAACACAGCAGTGCCAAATTTTAGTTCAGCAGCTTGATTATTTTGGGAGATAGGTGATATTCCCAGAATTCAATTTAAAAAAAAAACTACAACTCAGTAACTATTTAGATTTGACCAGTAGTTAATAGCTCAATGCAAATAGGTACATGCAATTGCTTTATGTCTCATTATTTCATTTGTATATCCAAGACTGACATGATAATTAACTATGTGGTGTATATGTATGTAGCTAAAAAATCAAAGGATTTTTTAAATAAACCTCCGATATTTTTCCTTCCCAATCATTACTATGCTAATTAGGTCCATTGAGATTGGGAAACGTCAAAGAAATAAATAAATATTTAGGCAGTCACAGATCCACACAAAGGTTTGTCATCGCCACATTATTTACAAATGTGTTTAAACGGGATAATTTTAATTTGTGTATGGTAGTTATGCAACATACATAAACATAAAGCTAACAAACCGTATTAAAATTAGTCAAAATTTGTAATTTAAATGCATGTAAATATACCAAAACGCGTGTTATTAGGCATGGTGACCCACATTGGAGTGCTATATTATTTATGTTCCATTTATGTTTGTTTACTCAGTCAGATTTTGTACTTCATTTAAGAAGAAACGAAATTATGCACTTTGGCCCCCCTATAAATAAATTACCTTGATTGAAAAACTAAAAAGTGATGAGTGTAACTGACAAAATATTTGGTAACCGAAAAATCTGGAGAATGTGGCCATTTATAAAAAAACCTACTTGCAAAGACGATATTGAAAAGGAAATCGGAAATTCAGATATTTCAGGATTCACAACATATACACGTGCCCCCTCCCTACGAAGAAACACAATGTTAAAAATTTATTCCGGTATTGATTTTACCCCCGGAAGCCAAGGACGCGAGGTAATCGCGGAAATTATTTAATATGCCTAATAATTTTAGAAGAGAACAAGCAGGGCGCCAGGCCCCTGACCTATTTGATTTCAAATGGTTCGTCCAACTACCAAGTTATAACTGTTGTATCACGCTAAAAATATGGAAATCAATCGGAAAGCTAGTTGACACTAGCACAGCTTGTGGCAAAATTATCAAGGAATATTATACATCTAGATAAAACCCTAATCTTTCTCTCGTTGGTCCACTTAGAGGAGTATTTTGTTATTGGCTGTTGCTGTCGTTAAAAATGCTTTATTTGCTATTATTAGGCTTCATTGCCGTTTGCGGCTAGGACCGATTTTTTCGATAGAACCAGGATAGCATTTGCTCAAGTCTCAAAGTACTACGGAAAATCCTAGAAAACCGTAGTAGGTAATCTTCGAAGTAAAAGCTCTATGCGTTGACTGAAGGTCTATGCGTATTATAAAATACGTGAGACGGAAATCGCCCTCTGTAATAACCAAGGTTTGACACAATATTTTGATATCTGACACGGTGATAGGTGTTAGAATGTAGTATCTAGATAGCTTTTGGAGTTATTAGGCTTAGATGTGCGGCTTGTGGCACTTACCTGACCGCCAAAACTAAAATGTTTGAGGAGAATAATCCATCGGTAAGTAGTTTTGTAATTTAAATTAACATTTGAGCTCATCCACCAAAGTGGCATAGGCGTTTGTGTAGGTACCTACTTCTCCATAATTAGAAATTTAAAATTAGAATTGCTGTATTATCAAGGATTTCTAAACATAAAGACCTAAACGTGCTTTGTAATTTTTTGCCTGTATTGTAGGTACTGATTTCACGAAAAATTACGATTTCTGCCCCGATTAGTTTATCGAAACAACTCAACGGTGCGCACAACTGTAAAAACGGAAACGGCATCCCGCCATATTATGCAGAGACTGCCCCGGCCAAGCGTTAAGCCCAAATTTGCCCCTTCCTGGGGTTCTTTATTCATTATCACCAGAACCAAAAGTGTGTGCAAAATTTCAGCTCAAAAAAACGTGCAGTCCAAATAGAAGAAGAACAGCAATAGCCAGAACAAAGCGCGGTAGAAAAGTGGTGGACTTTCCAACCCTGCATACTTTATACTCCAAAAGAGGAAGCATATTACCGACTGCCATAGTTCATGGTTCTGCTCATTATAGTGGTGCCGAGTTAGCGATCAAGAATTCTGAACTGGGATGCTCTCACAGTCGGTCGGCAATAAACCCTTCCAGAAACGCGATAGCCATGGGAAAATCGCAGCCCGCCCAAAACATAAACAATGCCAGACAAAGGCAAAGCAAAGGCGCCCATAACGGAAATCGATTAATGGATCGATTTTTTGCCGTGGGCACCGTCCGGCGAACACCGAATACCTCCGGGCAGCCCGGCGTGAACTTTCACGCAGACCGACTTAACTGAAAACCGCGCCGGAATAAATCCACGCAAATGCCACTAGCGAATGCCGCGGCGAAAATATTACGTAATTATTGCGGAGTGAGGAATGGCCCGATCGGAATAGCTATTAATGGGCCGGGGTACCGGAGGAAGTAATATGTAAATAATTGCATTTATCATAAATTCGTTAAACAGGTGTCGAACGTAAATTGCCGCAGCGGCGGGCGGCGACGACTACCGCGTAAACTTAGCAGGCGGCGGCCGCCGGCCGCGGGCAACCACAGCCCGAAGCAAGCTGCTCCTGCCGTAGAGACTACAGATTCACTTTTTAGTCAACGCTTCGGGAGCCACCACTTTCTTTGTTTTACCCCATATCACACTCTTCCCAACCACTGTTGAAATGGGCCCTGTGGCAAACAGTAAATAACTTTCCAAATATACGTACTGTCCCCCCTGGACCTGGACTGCCTCCCCTGGGCCCTTCCTGCCTCCCGTGCATTTGTTTATCTGGTCAATTAGGGATATGCCGATGCTCAACTACTGTTGTACCGTTGAGTAGGTACGTTCCTATTCCTACTTATGGAATGATATATGAAGTAAAATTTATAGGTAATTATTTCAAAATTTTTATTTAGAACTCATATTTAAGCCATGTTACATAAATATATTCTGTAAAAAAATTTAGAGAAGTAGGTACATAATGTCTCAGATAAGACGTTACGAGCGATTATCTCGGTAAATTTTAAGATAAATTGGTGGTTCAGAAACTACACTTGTGTAGTTTTTTCCAAGGAATGCCGCAAAGGAAAAACAATTGAATTTCAAACAAAAAGTTATCGCAAAATAACCAATTTTTTGAAAAACTCAAGATGGCGATTTTGTTGCATATTTTTATTGCATTGTTAAAATTGACATATCTCTTACGATGACTCCATATCTGCTTTTGCATTCTTAATACCATCTTTCTCAGTGGACTTATTGCCCACTTCTTATGCTTTGCTGTAGGGCGTATTTTGTGCATGAAGGTACATAGACACCTATTGACTTATTATTAGACACTACGAGACATCTTAGGAGGTAAACAATTTAAACATAAAAACAAGCAGAGTTCTTTTTCTACTCTTTATTTAAACAAAAACATTCGAAACACAGTATCTTCATTCGTTTTCCTCAGAGCGATCTTCCGGTAATTCCGATACTTTGCCGTAAGCAAAGATATATATATATATATATATATATATATTATATTACGTGTATGCGGTTACTAGTTTTTTCTTTTTGTTAACTTTGAGTGTTTGCCCATTATCACCTTTTCTTGTAATTGTTACATTTACACTCGCTAATCTTACATCCTTATATATATATATATATATATATATATATATATATATATATATATATATATATATATATATATATATATATATATATATATATATATATATATATATATATATATAGCAAAGATATGCTATATCAGCTATATGAATACCAGAGGTATTCATATAGCTGATCCATCGTCCAAACAGAAAGTAAATGATTTCTACTACCATGAGCTATGAGCAATAATTATTTATGATAGGTACTTCTCAAAATGCCGACCTTGATTTTAGAGTTAAGAGCTTGAAAGATTCTATATTAACCTCACCACTAAAAATCCTCTAACACCATCATCATTCAAGTCAACAAAAGCTCCAACTATATTGATAACGTCTAAAATGGATCCTTACGGCTTCTCGAATTTAGAAACATGATGATTTTGAAGTTTGAGAAAGTGCAAATTTGTCTGTAATCAAAAAACCTCTACAAATATAAAGAATGACTGGAAATAGTAGTTTGTATTATGTTCATATCGTTCAAGAAGGAGTGCTCAACGGGTATTTGGATAAACAGTGAAAATAATTTGACATATCACGCTAGCGTTTTGGAATAAATTAAAGTGTTGCTTCATTTTACAACATATCCTACCTAAGATGGATATAAATATGAATAATTCGTTCACTTAACTGGAATATACTACTTATCCATTCTATAGACTGTGAAGATAAATACAAATATCTACATGGGAGTAGAAAAAATATTGGGCTTTTAAGATGTCCTCCTTATGTCAGTAATTATTTGCCTGTTCGAAAATGCAAATTTTTAAGTTGAGTAGAGTTGGCAAAGTAACATGCGTATTGAATTCTATAGGTATACGTTTCTCTTAGTCTTTTGAGTATTATTTTATCTTTAGCATTATGAAGCATTGGTAAGTTTTACCTCAAATGTCCGTTAATAACACATTTCAATTCGCGACTGAAAATTCCTCACAATCACAAAGAATAAATATTGTAAATCTGTATACCACCAACGAAATGTTGCTTACTATTTTCGTCTCTTATTTTTTGCTGTCGGATACGCGATCTGAATGAATTTTCTCGTCCGATTCTCCCCGGGTACAGCTATTGACAATGACGAATCACTACACGCATTATTGAGTTTCGACTTTTGTTATTCAGATAAAAAATCTACTAAGATGCCAATCAGTCTTTCGAATTTAGAAAGAAGATTAATTGAGTTATACAGCAGCACAAGGTCTGTGATCTTTCTCCGTCAATCGAAGCACAACCACCGCATTTTTGAAACTAAATTAAGGCAGTGAAATTTTTTTAGGTTGGCGAGAGATCGCGCGCGTGATTGTCGATGATGTAGCGGGTATGTTTTTCTCAATCATATTTTTTGACTGACTGAAATCTGAATTATTTTTACGGAAACCAAAAGGAGAATTGTAAACATGATTGCACCTATTTATTAACAGTGGATAAACTGTGACTAAAATGATGCATGCGTTCTGCGAGTTGTTTGAACTATACCTATTTATTAAAATACCGATATAAATATGAAAATTTTGTGTATATGCCCTCAAGCTATAAGTAGATTCCTGCAGTAGGTAATATAACCGATATGCATTGTACTTATTACATACTTTCTTGTTTAACTGACAAAAGCAGGATATTGTAAAACGAACTAATTTTAAACCTATACAGTAGTTGTTGCAAAAACTTAATTAAATTCTTCATGGTCTATGATGTGAACAAATAAAATCGTAAAATTATTATTTAATCGTGCAGCCATTGTGCTCACCCGGAATCTTTGGCATGCGGGTTCTGATGCGGATCTATACGAAATAAAGAAAAATGAAGGAGACTTTTATTTGTCTTGGAGCAAGACATTTTTCTCACTTTCGCGTAAAATAATATATAATCGCGTAAATAAAATTCAATTACATTCTGTTTTAAGAAGCTTACAAGTTATTGAAAAAATCTTCATAATCATCGCTAATAGTCACATTCTCGGGGATCTTAATATCCCATTTCTAAACGACTTTATCAAAAAACTCTCCTACATATAAAGAGGGGAATTCATAGCAAACCCCTTCTCAATGGTGCAAAATTATGGTTTAATACATTTTATTGATAGATAGACATTAAAATAACCATGACTTAAAAATAAATGGAAATATGATCAAGCAAGAGCTATTATTTACAAAAACACCAACTTTTTATTTACCTCTACCATGATAATAACTTGGAGAAACTGATTTTAACGATTTGATTAACGATTTGATTAACCTGTTCTCGCTTGGTTCTTTAAAATGATATGGCTGCTGGATACATCTCCAAAATCAACAATCAACGGACTTTTTAGGGGCGGCAGATCGAGTTTTATTCGTTGTAGAGCGAGATATTTATTCTTACCGACGTACAAATTCATTGTTAATTACTACCATACAACTAAACTGGAGATTTATGTTTCCAGTAAATATTCATTCCTCGTTTTACGCAACTTCACCAAGTTTATGTTTTCAAGCCAATTCTCATAAATTCAGGTAAAAATATGCATTCGCTAAGGTAAGAAAACCTTCAGTGAAAGTACTTTCCTTTTATGCGGTTCATTTGAATTACCAGCCATAAAATCATAACATTTTTATAGTGGCATAGCAAACTATACAACAAGACTAACTGCAGGTTAGAAATGGTAACACGGTAATTCTAGGTTTTAATATACGCCAAAGAAATTTTTGCGGCGGACGCGTAGTCACGTATTTTATTGGAGAAGCTAGGTACCTAATGCGTTTGCGGAAACCGATTATTCGCCAGATTTATATGGAATATCGACAAAACTCCGCAAAACAGTCGTTTATAGATAATATGGAGGATGTATGTGATTGTGTCTAAAACAACGTACGACTCTTTAAGCCAGAAAATAAATTATTGCATTGTGTTCTCTATATGAAAAACACTAAATCGCCCCTAATCAAATTCACAGGGTATATTGCATACGCATACATCAATTCTGTTGTGTGATTTTTTGTTTCAAAATGCTTTTGACTGGCCATGGAACTGAAAATTGTTATGGTTAAATAAACAACAGAAACGCACCCTAATTTTTTCAGCCACGAATGCAAACAAGAATAAAGATAAATTTTACAATATTTGCGTTTTGCCAGCAAACATTTTAGTGTCTCCGTTGCTTCCAGTGCAAACAATAATCAGAATACAAAGATGGCGGCTGTATATTTAGGTCTTTAAGGAGGACTGAAATATAATATAACTTTAATGGTTCGTCTTGTGGGAGCTTTCAAACCTATTGAGTTTTGTCACGAGATCTGCTACCGATAAAATGTTGCGCAACATCCATTTATAAAACTGAAAGTTTTCCGGAATACGGAAAAGATAACCGCATAATAATTAAAGTAATAGATATACTTCACCTAATAGGAATAAATAAATGTTAATATCAATATGGATATATAAAAAAGCCGCAAGGGAAGAGTGGTGTCTTTTTTGCTTTGGGTTTTTTGAAAAGTTTTGAGTAAAATCTTATGTTAAAATATTAATAAAATGTATGCAAGAAGTTAAATTATTCTTTCTAAATGTTGAATGTTCTTTTAAAGACATTACCAAATTGTGATTGCAGTCATCAAATCAATGTGCCAAAATACCCTTCAACGGAAACACTCTATAATAATTGTACTTATATTTCGCAATCAAAGCATTAGATTGTTCCTTTTGAGATAAAAGCATGTAATTATTGTTTTGTTTTTGCTTTTATTGCAGACTCATCAGAAATGCTAGAATGCCATTTGGAGTATTAGAAACGACAAGCCATCAAGGTTAAAGCAAAATATGCTATTATGATAATTGATACAGGTTGGATTGAATTTATAATTGAGGATGTGCAACAATGCACACATGCTATCAGTAATAACGCAACAGGATTATGTAATTCCCCATGATATTATGTTTACGAGATATTCCAAGATTATTTTTACCGACGTGCTGATCTACTTAATGAATTTTTATCATTCCGTTGAAAATGATTTAAGAGATTTTCTTGATATCCAATAAATGCTGTCATAGTGGAATCATTATTATTACTTATATTATTACATTGTCGAAAGAAGGCTGTTAGAAAACTAAGTAGTAAGTAGTTTGTACAAAAAGAGGATATAATATTGTCTTGTCATGCGAGGACAAGGATTAATCACGACGCCGCAGAGTGGATATGAAATTATATCTGTTCAGTTAACTGGGATTGCTAACTTATCCGGACTAAAATATGTAAAAAAAACGGCAAATATTGAAAAATATGTTACGGGTAGTTTTTGGAGACTGATATGTATATTGATTTCGGTTTTTGAAATCAATATATGAAACCCCGTAGATATTATGTGAACAGGACAAGCCAGTATGCAGTACTCAAAGGATAAACGAGATACATTTAGTCAAGTAAAAAATTAATTATCACAATCCGGCAGTTTTGAACAAGTTGTACCCTAAGCCTTTATGAATTTATGCATCTTAATTGAAATGGGTTTATTATTATGACAGCCCCAATTAATTTTTTATTGCCATCGCTCTCCTAAATCAGAAGCGGATTAGTGCCACTCAGGATTAATCTCAGCAAACTGGGTTTATTAAAGATAACTGCAGGGGAAATAGGTACCTATTTATGCATCTAGTGTGATTTGAAGATTAGGTACTCGCCTCGGTACTTTCCTCCGTCGCGTTCCAAAGAATTTATAATGAATTATCGTAGTAAAATATAATAGACGAGATAGAAAATTAATAATTTGCAGATTATTGCGCTTTCTATAACGCGAAATGATAAAAAACACTTTTAAGTATTCAAATTGCTTACCGGTATTCACTAATAATCCATAAGGCTCTCTAAATCAATCTCTAAACGCATTGCTGAAATTCCTGGATTTTGTTTACTTTCTGTTAAAAAAAGTGGCAATGAAGGCGAGGGTACTTATGACCATTTTTTAAATGTAGTCTGAAGCTATAGTTTTGATTCGATTGCGTCTGCCATGATAGGCTCTTGTGTAAGTTAAGAATGTACGTTGTGAGGGGTCCACCGTCCCCCTTTGAGGTGGATCAGAAGTTTTCTCACAAATATGTGAACAATATGTGTCTGTTTTCAACACTCAATCTGGAAGGTCGTCTAATTCTGATAGGGCAGCAGTGACTATCGGAGTGCCTCAAGGAACTGTTATCGGGCCTTTCTTGTTTCTTATTACTTCGAGTCATTACTCCACGCGAATACTACTGCAGCGACACTTTATGCGGATGACACCTCACTCCTTGTCTCTGCGACCACTTCTAAGCGGTTGGAGGAGGTATGCAATCGCAGTCTAGAAAATATCACCATTTGGTTTAATGGTAATACCCTATACTTAAATAATGCGAAAACCAACAATACCTATACGTTTTCATAGTAATCAGAGCCGCAACAAGTGACTGATGTGAGGTTTCTGGGTTATTATTATTATTATCTCGACTTAGCCAAAAGGCATTCGCACTCCCTCTACGGGGAACATTCACTCAGATCCCGGGTATATCGGATACCAAAAGGATCTGGCTCGGACGAGACCCTTGCCATGTTATCGGGCCTTAGGTGACATTGATGTTGTTGGATGATCCTGCATTCCCCATGAATTTCCTGACGGTTCGGGCTGTCGCAAGTAGTACCGCTTTCTGCATGGACCTGTAAAGACTATCAGTTAGACCCAGCTCCTTGATGTTTCTCAGAAAACTTTTTGGTATAACACCAGTTGTTGACATGATGATTGGAATCGTCTGGACGTTCTCCATTTCCCATTGCCTTCTAATTCGTTCTTCTAAATCTCTGTACTTCGCGATCTTCTCGACTTGCTACACACGCAGGTTATTGTTGTTCGGGATGGCCACATCAATCAGAGTTGTCTGCCTAGAAATTTTATCAACTATTATAAGGTCCGGTCTGTTATGGGCAACTCGTTGATCTGTCAGAACTGTACGATCCCAGTACATCTTGTAGTTGCTGTTCTCAAGAACAGGCTCAGGTGTGTAGTTGTAATATGGGACCCTCTCTGCCTGCACAAGCAGCAGCCCTTCCGCCAGTTCCTGGTGCAAGATCTTGGCAACCGAATCGTGTCGTTCCTTATATTCCGTTGATGCGAACATCTGACATCCTCCTGTTATGTGCTGGATTGTTTCTGAAGTTGGGCACCCGTATCTGCATCTGTCATCCACTACCGATGCATCTCCTACAATGAATTTTAGGTAGTTGCGAGTTGGTATAACCTGATCTTGTATGGCCAGTAGGAAGCCTTCCGTCTCGGGGAACATTCGTCCCGAGGTCAGCCAATAGTTCGACGCTAACTTGTCGACATCTTCCTGGTTAACCTCGTTAGGATGCCTCCCGTGCAGCGGCTTCCCCAACCACCTCTGTAGTTTATTGTTGTCGGTTCAGTGGTGATTTTGACGCTCGTGTTCCGTCAGACGTAGCGGTGTTGAGACGTCTGCTCCGCATATAGCCCTATGTAGTGTGGAGCTGTTGGCCTGCCTGTAGAAATAATTACGCAGATTTAATATTTGTTGTTCCAATTGCTTGCTGAGATCTGTCAATCCTCTTCCTCCTAGGTGACGTGGCAGAGTTGTTCTTTCTACGGCGCTACGGGGATGATGTTTATGAGCTTTTGTCAGTAGTGTCCTAACTTTTCGTTGCAGGTTGATGTCCGTGTTGATCCAATTCACTATTCCGAACGAATAGCTGAGTACAGAGCACGCATACGTGTTCAGGGCCTTAAACAAATTCCTGCTGTTAAGATCAGTTCGCACTACTTGTCTTACTCTCTTGATGAATTCATTCGTTAAATCAGTCTTCATTGTTCGATGGTCTATCCTTTGAGCTTGTTTCATCCCGAGATACTTGTATGTATCTCCCTTGCTCATTGCTTCGATCTCCTGGCCGTCCTGCATCTCGTGTGCGCTTTGTTCGAGCTTTCCCCGGATGATATTAAGGGTGCGGCACTTGTCCAGTCCAAACAGCATTCCGATGTCCCTGGAGAACTCCTCTACAATTTTAAGCATTTGCGTTAGTTGGTTTTTGGTTGCTGCGATCAGTTTTAATTCATCCATATATAATAGGTGATTCAACTTGATCGCTTCTGCGTTGTTGCTTTTGATAGCGAAGCCATATTTTGTCGAGTTCAACCGATGTGATAGAGGGTTCATCGCCATGCAGAACCACAGTGGACTGAGTGAATCTCCTTGGAAAATCCCTCTTCGGATGTTGATTGTGTCGGTCTCGATGTTACTGTCTGCGGTTCTGAGTTGTATCTTAGTGCGCCAGGTTGTCATAACGTGTTCTAAAAAGGAAACTGTATGATGATCTATTTTATACAGCTTTAAGATACCTGTGAGCCAGTCGTGAGGTACGGAATCAAATGCTTTTTTGTAGTCCACATAAGCCATGTGGAGGTTTCGTTGCTTGGAATGAGCCTGGTTGCAGATGACAGAGTCTATGATGAGTTGCTCTTTGCATCCCATTGCGCCCTTCGAGCAGCCCTTCTGCTGCATTGCAATGATGTTGTTCCGCTCGCAGTGAGCATATATTCGCTGCGTAAGGCAAGATGTGATTATCTTGTACAGCGTAGGCAAGCAGGTTATTGGGCGGTACTTGGCAGGGTTATCCGTATTCCGCTGGTCTTTTGGTAACAGGTAGGTTGCACCCTGTGTAAGAAACAATGGCATTTTCAGAGGATCGAGCAAGACTTCATTAATTAAGGTAGTTATCTGTTCATGCGTGCACCACAACTTCTTAATCCAATAATTTTGGAGATGATCTGGACCTGGTGCCTTCCAGTTGTGGGAATTCTTGATGACATCGGAGACCTCAGCGGTTGTGAATTGCTCGTGTTGCATCTGGCTATAGTCCCGGCCCATCTCGCGTTCTTCGCTGATCCAACTTGCACTGACATTGTATGGACCTGGTGTAGCAAGTTGATTTCTCCAGAAACCGTCGACCTGTTCTCTGCTAGGGTAACTCGCATTTGTGGCATCGGTGCTAGAATTAAAAGCACGGTAGAAACCCTTTTCTGATCGTTCAAAGAGTTTGTTGTCTCGTTTCCTGTTGTTACTAGCCTTGTATCTCCTCAGACGCCCTGCGAAAACAGAAAGTTTTTGTTTTAATGTGTCAAGACATTGTTGAGCAGTGATGTTCGCGGGGTCATGCCGAGAATGCATTTGGGTGCGGCTCATTATTGCCTGCACCGCCCTCTGGATCCTTCTGGTTCTAACTCCTCTGATATATTCCGTCACTTGTCCTATGTCTTTACGGAGACTCTCGATCTTCCGATTTAGTCGCATTTCCCATTGAGCCATTCGTGGTTCTGGTCTTGCACGATCCAACTCTTGGGCCGTTCGGATCTTGGCACCCATTACAGTGGTGACTGCCGTTGCGGCACAGTAGATTAACATGTGCATACGTTCTAATGTTGGTGTCACTGAAACATAGTTTGGTAATCGTGTGTTCATAAGATCGAGCACGATCGCAAGTTTCCTGGAAGAATTTAATCTTTGTAGCGGTGGCCTGCTCAGTGGGTCTGTGCCTTCGTATCGCAACACTGCCTGTCTCATATGTGCGTTTAAGCCTTCAAAATGTTCTTCGTTAACCGATTCCAGACTCTCGGTTGTTGGTTCTACCGTTTCGGCTTCTAGTTGTTGTCCAGGCGCTTGAAGTTCCCCATTGTTGTTGTTGTCATCTATGTCTATGTGTTCGCCGTGGATCTCTAGCTCAACTTCCCGTTTGATAGCGTTAAGTCGCGTTTCTGGAATTCGGTTATTTCTTAGAATAGTTCGATACTGATCTGACACTCTTTGTTCAGACACTTGCATGTGTGGAAACTCCCTGCAGAACTCGGCATGCAGTTGTTGTCGGTAGCCGATCATCTCTTGTCCTAAGTTTGTCACCCTGTAAAAAATACGCATAATCGATTCATTCATGGACACAGTCCATTTCATGCGTCGTCGTTGTAATCCCGCCTCTGTGAATGCTGGCTGAAGTTCCCGCGCAGCACCTTCGGTGGGTGGAACCCTAGTTCTCGTTTGGCTCCCATGTTGCAGATGTTCGTGTTGTTGTTGGGCTGTAGCTGTTTGTGCAACAGGGGCCCGCCTCATCAGCGCCCTGTCACCGATTATTATTATTATTATTATTATTATTATTTTGTGCCTTTCTAGTATCAAAAATTACCTACTCCTACTGAAATTCCATTTGAAAGTCATTTCGTTTACTTAAAATAATAGTTACTTCAAAGTAAAATAAAAAGTCCAAAAAGATGAGAAATAGGAAAAACTCCAATTTTCCGCGAAAGGGAGAGAGATATAAAAAATGAAAGAGACATTTTTTGTTCCATATTTTATTGTTTATTCAACAAGATAATAAATTTTGTATTGTACAGGGCCGTACTATTTTTTTTTTGTTTAATTAATGGTACTGATTACCCATACCTCCGCCACTGTTTACTTTGGAGACCTGATATTAACATGTGTTATGTCACCCTATGAGGGTATTATTGTGTAATAAGTTTGGTTTAAATATTCTTATTGGTTTGGAATGTGCAAACAAAAATCGATATTTTTTTGAAAGCTTAATCACCCTGTATCTTCGTAACGAAGCGTTTTTGGACCCATGTTGATATGTACCTTTCGTCTTATTTTAACAAGTAAATTACGCCCCTGAAAGGGTGCCGCATAGTTTTGAATCACCCTGTATTATGCTCAGGTTCACTCGCGCGACTGTCATACGCTGTTGGGATTTGGGGGCCATCTCCGTCTGCGTCCGACGGGCTTGTGGCACAGAAGCGCGTGGTGAGGGCTATGACTAGCGCCAGCTCTGTAACATCATGTTGACCGTTGACGTTGAGTGAGGAATAATAAGAGGCGCAACGCCCATATAAAATTGCGTGCCGGTTTTCGTGTGCTTACCCAGAAGCACCCCGTTGCTCCCTCGCTATCCTATAGTCGCCAAGCGACCACGGATTTTTACAACTTGTTTATGTTTTCGAGAACACCAATCCCTCTACAACGGGCTAACGGTACAATTTTATATATTTTTTATTTTACTGGAAGGATATGAATTTTTTTGTCTCGGACGCTTTTCGGGCCGCGTTTTCGGCTACGCTCCGTCCCGTAAGGTTGCGCCTCTTATTATTCCTCACTCAACGCCGTTGATCAGGAGCCTTAGAATCTTGGCACTCACCGGGATTGTCATATACGAGTTGTGTGTCCTATATATACACGAGTTTGTTTTGAATAGCGATATTCATCAACAGGTCACAGTTTAGAGTAGGTACCCTTTTCTACACTTAACATGTCGAAGTTGTGTCCAGAGCGCCTTGGTCCGAGGGTGTTTAATTTGTTGCCTGAGAGTGTGGTGCAAAAAGATAAGTTAGCTAACTTTAAAGAGCCTTATAAAGCAATTTTATGTCGGGGGATGTTTCCAGAGTTTACATGAGTAGGTATTTTAACCATTTTAATGTAAGAATTACATAATTATGATGTATGTTTAGGTTATGCACTATGTTTTGTTTTGCATTTGTCCTGTAAATACATATTGATGGCGTTGTGCATCATAATATGTATCTATGTTTATTGGCAGATCTTAAACATTGGAATAAATGTATTATTATTATTAGTCTACAGCCGATTGCCGCGATCACTGATCTTGTCTGATTGCGTCCGAGAACGGATCTTGATTGCAGTTTACATACAGAAATTACAGAATGTCGTTGTTCAGGAGATTCCCCTGACATATTTCATTTTTGTCGACTCTTCTTAGTTTTTACATACAAATAATCCAAAATTTTAAGGTATTGCTCCTTTTATTCTCAAAAGATGGCGCTGGATATAATCTAATCCACAGTGATAAAAGTCCGCTGTAGCTAAGCACACAACCTTCCTAGTTATTATTTTTTGAGAATTGTCGATTTTTTATTTTTTAGAAATCTAACCTACAATTTGGACATTCAACTTCAAATTTGAACATTAGAGGCTTTTTTATTAGGTATCCCTATATATAAATCCTTTATCTATGATTAGGTATTATCTAAATAGAAAACAAAAAATGACCTTATATTTATCTGAATACCTAATAAAATCTGATTGATTAATATATTTAAATACCAGGAACTTCCTAGTTCCTTCCTCTGCTTAAGGTAGTTAGTGATTCGTGTTTTTTTTTGTGCTGTTTGCTGTATCAAGTCAATAATGGATAATAAGCCCAGCAATGCATGTAATGGTGCTTGATGCTACTATTTCTGTAAAATCGAGTATTTTAAAGACTTACTTGACGGGAAAAGTACTTCATTTTCATTTTTTACGTACCAATTTAATTTTAATTGGAATAATCTTATTATGGTTAGATTTTGGAAACAGCTGTAATAGCATAAAACACTAACCGATTAAGTACTCTGAAGTTGCCGGTAAAGAAGATCACTACTACCTTAAATATTTTAAAGTATTTTCAAATCTCTAGGATCTTGATATTTAAATTAAGTATGGGGTTTTTAGGGACTTAGATGACTGTAGTGAACCATTGCAATCATCAAATATTTTTTTTAAATTTAATCGTAGGTACTAGCAAATTCTGTAACGGGCCTGTCTGACGTTTGTTACAAAAATAATGGTGAGCAAAGACAATTGTCTTTGTGGTGAGCCACCACTGCCTATTTCTCGTATTTTAATGACTATTTGGGCGTTCCCCACTGTCAATTTTAAAAAAAGATGTTTATAGACATTAAATTGAATTAACTATTCAAAAAATATTTGGAAGGAATGACTTTTGGATTCCTATAAAATAAAAATCTTCATTTCCAATATACATATACCTACCTAAGTATAACCCCACTGTCTACTAACCATATTTGAGAAGTTGCAAGTCCAGATATCGCCCCCCCCCCCCCCCCACCGCTTCGCCCCAGTCCCTACCCGCCAGCCAACCCTGCCGCTTTTCAAACACGATAATCCCGTCCGAGCCCCCTGGGTCAACTGCGATTTCGGTTGAGCGCTGAATGGGCAGCGGCCGTTGGGCCGGTTCCAACTGGGTCGCACGACAGCCCGAAGCGGCGGCCGTCTATAGCCCGACGGAAAATTATTTCAGATGGGCCTCGTGCCAGGGACTCGTCGGTATTCGTGCAAGGTGCCGCCGCGACTATAGTGATTGGGCGTGTCATTTAGGGTCGGATTTAGCTTGATTATTTTCCTCATACTGCTTGTATACAATTTTAAATGGAACAATTAATCCGCGAAATTCAAAAGAGGTAGACATTAATTTTATTTTATTTCGAATTTTTTTGTTAACAGATGTTTTGGGACACATGTTTCCGATTCCAATGCAAACGGTTGATTTTATCGTTACTAAACAACTTGAGGAGTGTGCAGTCGTGGAAACTTTTTCTTTACATTTTTTTATGGTTTTTCGTTTTCATATTTACGAGATCAAAAAATGACTTCGCAAAGCATTGTAAAAATACGAAAGTACTTTTACATCCACATTGTGAATTAACATATAGGTAGGTGAGTAAATACGTACCTACCTATATTTTTTTACCAAATAATAGGTATTGTTTTTCATTGATATTCTCTAGGTCTCAACGATAAGAATATTCTCTGGAAGGCCTCTATGTATGCCTGTTCAATTCATTTTGATGAACAGGATTGTTTAATGCGACAGCAAAAAACGGGATGATTTGCGTTCTAGCATCTAGAAACCTAACTAAAGAAGCAGCGAAGTTAAAATTGGTAAGACCACCAAAGAAATTAATTCCGGTTCAGGAAGTAACTTATTATGGAGATCAGGAAAACGGAGAAATTGTAATACTCGATACGACGAAGAGAGCGGCATTTCTGGAACAAATTGATGAATTAACCAAAGAAAAATGGATTCAACAGCAAGTAAACCTATTAACTGCAGATCACTTCATTTTTACTGCTTTTTGAAGCAAAGATTAAAGTGGTAAAACTTAAAGTTATCAAGTTTACTTTTGCTTGTATTCTTTCTAAACAAACAAAATGAAAAAAAAATGTTACCAGTAAAAGTTCTAAGGACAAAAAACAGGCTGCCTCAAAATTCAGTACTTAACAGGTATATGTTCCTGGAATGTTTTTGTTGTTAGTATTCAATGAAATAATTATCAAAAGTAAAGTTTTATGAAAATGTTAGGTACTTATTTAAAAATATTTTCCTGTTCTTTATAAGTAATTATTTATAATGGTAAGGTATAATGTACAATAATAATTATATTACCTAATTGTCTTTATGATGATTAAAATACGTTGTTTTGCTTAAGCTGTATTATTTCTGAACCTAGTTAATTATCTCGATTCTTGAATGCATTAATAACTTAAAACCAACAAAATAAATTTTGGACCTATGTCGTACCTCTTTTCAATTAAAATAATTTATATTTCACACAAAATGACAACCAAGACATTAAATTATTGATGGACTCTGTATAATCAATCAGTAGTTGTGAGTTTCGCCTTAAAGGTGATGAGGTACCATATCTCTATCCCAGGAATTAATAGTTCAGGAGCTTTGGAAAAATATTCTATTGAAGAAAGTGTCCAAAACAAATTGCTGCAAATAATTTGTAAGTTCCTAACTCTGCCGGTAGGAGGGCGTAGAAAAGTTTTCAAAAAAATATTACATCGATAATTTCACTAGAATTCCACAATGGTAGGTATATTACTTTTTACTTTTTGCTATAGGTGAGATGTAAAATTAGGACAGGAGAGAAAGAGTAGAGTCTACTGATAAAAGTGCCTATAATTTTAGTTGGGCATGAAAAGGAAGGTTTGTTGATGCTGATTAAAGCCAAATAATAGCCGTATCACCCTAATTTTCGCGGTCCTCAACAGAGGGCGTTATTTGAAAAATACCCTTTTTCGAATTAAATACAGTTTTAAAAATTCCGCCAGCAAATTAATGATATCTACATGTCTACATATTGCATATAAATTTTTAGTAAAATACAGTTATACATAGAAATAATCAAGATTGTCATGTCTTTATTCTTATCAGATTGCATTAACTCTCACAGTACAGAAACTAGATTGACAAATAGGTAGGTACTGTACAAGTCTTATGAGTTGAGGTTGAGCAGGCCACAGCGCAAGCATAATTTTATTTACCTGCAATTTGTTCCATGATGAACTTATCATGTTGAAAACTTTAACCGTTCCCAGGGAAGTTTTTAAAATAACTATAAAAACAGTTGCTCGTCGCTAGCTCTGACTTCTGATGCCGATAAGCATAGGTTATCTTGATTTTTTTAATCCAGGAGCTATCGCCATATAACATTTATTTAATCATACACATAAATAAAATTTGACTTCAAAACAGTGATGCTTAACGATTTTCTAAAGCAACAAAAACAAAACAAAAATTGTCCCAACTTTGCAGGATCCTGTAATTTGTTATTATCGGTAAACATTCTGCGAGAAGCGCTAAAAGTTTGATTTTTTCAGAAGAAAGCGTCCCATTGTCACGGTTTCTCTTTCGATAAAGCAAACGTCCAACGTTATTTCGAGTAAGTCAGAAGCCAGAGCCTCCGTCAGAGCTGGGAGCGATCGACCCATCGACTGATCGTTCAATAATTTCGTTTTGCCGATGTCCAGGTCGGGAAAAATGTGGTAACGCCACAACGATAATGGATTGAAATGTCGTCGCAGACAGGCACCTATCTGATTTTTGTCCAAAATGGTTTTGTGTTCGGTTGCTTGGGCGCCTGGCAGATATTCTGCATTGATATCAGGAAGGTAAGAAGTCAGTACCTTCGGGTACAGGGTGATTTGTTATTTTCTCCTTCATTGTAACGAAATATCGTATAAAATGGAACTCTAGATCAAAGCTAAATGTGCATGCGTGAGGGAATAATATACCAATAAAAACTGTTTATCAATTGTCCTTTTCTGACGAGGTGTGCCGACAAGGACCAACCATGTACCACCCCCTGTACTGTGTTCATTGAGCAATAAGGAAATTCAATCCTTCTATCGGTTTCACTTCATATCCAGTGTTCGATCTATTTCAATTTCCAAAGGCAATAATAATTATTATGAATAGTTTTCGTACTCCAGCCTGAACTCAAACTCTAGACTCCAACTGAAGAAGTAGGTATCAACTAGAATCCGAAATAGGTATTCATGTTCCGTTGGTAGAATTTCTTTCAAATGACTAATATAGAGAAGCGCGATGTAAGAGATTTCCTTTGGGTGGTAGGTATGTGCCACAAAAACATCCGCTCCGATTTAGATAATTTCTTCCATTTCTTCTTTCTGAAGTTTAAGTTCTTTTTTAAAATTGAATTATGGCAATATCTCCCAAAATAATCAAGCTGCTCATACAAAATTTGACACTACTGTGTTTTGGGGAATGGAGAATAAGTTGAAAATGTCAATTTCTACGTAGGTATATCACAGAGGGCGCTACTTGCGCTCTTTTTGAATCGTGGTTTTACTCCCAACTTTTTTGAGGTTACCTTTTTCGTCTTGCAGGTCCATCATTTTACTGCACCTTTTCATTTTGCAACAAAGGTGTACCTACTCTTGTTTCATAATGATAAATTCAACCATTTGCGTTGAAATTGGCAATGTGTGTCCCAAAACACCTGTTAACTCCAAAATTCGAAAAATTAAATGTTCACCTATAGCATTTAAATGTTACAGATGAAATGTACGTTCAAAACTAAGAAAAAAGATATGACGAAAAGGGGAAAAACTTACAGTCTCAGCTCCACAAACACAGTTTATATTTAACTGTACATATGTTTCAACTCACCCAGGGGGTCATCTTCAGCAGTATAAAAAACATCAAAGCTAGAAAAATTATTTAAATTAGGTAGGAAACTTATTTGGTGAAAAAATTTTGTAGAGTTAAATCCGTTCCATTTTTGAAAGCGAAAGTTTGTTGGTACGTTGTTCGTAATGAATTTTTTGTCACTTCAAACAATACAATTATTCTGTAAAATTTGAAAGCGGTAGGTGAACATTTTATTTAACGAATTTTGGAGTTAACAGGTGTTTTGGGGAACATTTTTCCAATTTCAATGAGTATCGACTCTTTTATTGAAGAATGAAAAGATGCAATAAAATTATAACGCAGGATGAAAAAAGTAACCCCAAAAAGTAACGAGTGAAAGCACGGTCCAAAAATATCGCAAGTACGTGTCTTTATGAGATGGGCACACAAATTGACATTTTCAGCTTATTCTCCATCCCCAAAAACACCGAAGTGAAAAATTTCAGATCAGCAGCCTGATTATTTTAGGGATATTGTCATAAGTCAATTTAAAAAAATCTATAACTCCCCGTGTTTCAGCCAACAAGCGTTTAAGAGAAAAATATTATACGACAAACTCGCCTTTTCCTAGCAAGGGGTACCCGCACACAGATTTATTTGAAACATAAATGAGACACCCTGTATACTTTAATTTATTTAATTTTCTCACGCGGAGTGAAGGCTGTTACCCAATATCCCCTTACCCCGCATCAAAAATGTAATAATGAAAATGTGAAGGGTGACATCACTTGAAAGGCAGCTAATGTGTTGGATGCTCACTGAGCGACGCATCATCGATTCTGAAACAATGATGATGTATTTTAATTAATTTCCTTTATCTATGCTCCGACTTTGAAACTGAAATTTTTTTAGAAAAATAATCGATCATTATTAACTAATGCCCTGGATGTCTAGACTTATTAATTTATTATATTTTTGTGAAAGATTTTAAATGAAAGTCAATTTTTAAGCAACTAATGTTGTAATGTATCAATGTTTATTTAAATTTTCTAATTTATATATCAGGCAATGATGTCGTAAAAATTTAGAGAGGAAAGTACCCTAATATGAGACAGTTCCCAATATGAGACCCCACACTAACTCCTAAAGTAAGAGTCTAGCTTATTTAAATTTTTAGGTTAAAAACGGCATTGTCTACTTCAACCGTACGTGCACAAACATTTGAAGGGT
The DNA here is from genome assembly GCA_963920635.1 of Pseudeuparius sepicola. Classification (NCBI taxonomy): domain Eukaryota; kingdom Metazoa; phylum Arthropoda; class Insecta; order Coleoptera; family Anthribidae; genus Pseudeuparius; species Pseudeuparius sepicola. The sequence goes on from OY987302.1 coordinate 47,131,438, forward strand.
TTCGGTTACCGTGTAATTCTGAATAACGTGGCAAGTGTTTAATATATTTTTGTTGCTTGTTGTATTGAATAAAAGTTATTTTATAGTTAGAGTAGTTATATAACGCATTTAATTACATTTGTTAACGATGGCAAATTTCACATATGAATTGGATAAAGTGGCTAGTGGTGGTCTAGTTAATAGGCTTCCGTGCGTCCTTAACTTACTGTGATGTAAAATTCCTAATAGTCTAATAAACTAACAGTTAAATTTAAAATTTCCATATTCGTCACGAAGACACAAAAACATAAAACAATCGATGTAAAAATGAGTATGACCATAGCATTGCCTTCATCTTCATAACGTATTCTTATGGGAGTATAAAGAAAGCTTTGGCTTTGTGCTGTCAGGTACTTTGCCGAAACGGAAACGCATTTTCTACTTATTGCTTTATTTAGGTAGGAGACATAAGAACAGGTAGGTAACATGATCATCCATCGAGATGTCCGTACAGTTTAAGCGTTTGGTGAGGATTATAATATAGAGTCAACGGTTTAAGTATATACCTAAAAGAATGTTGGTTCTGTGTGAATTCTGTCAACCGTTTTTGGTTAGAAAGCTTAAGTTTGTACCTATCTGTAACAATTTGTCGTCTTTTGTAATACGTCTAGTTAGAAATTGAAGAGTACAGTATTCAATTTCGCAAAAGTTACATAACTGACGTTTTTTTATTCAAAATATATGTAGGTAGCAAATTAGGTGGCTAGGTTACCTATATTTTAATTATTTTAAAATAAAAGTCCCTTCGACCTTTGTGCCTTTTGCTCGGCTTTGTGGAGAGGGCTTTGTTCTATTGTAACCCTTCCTTCTACCTTCTTCCCCAATTTCGTACCCAACGGAAATAGAAATATCACGCTGGGCCGCCCACAATATAACATCGGTAACGCAGGGAATTATACAGTTTATCTGCGGTAGCTAATGTTTTCTTGACCCTTGATGGTTTTCTGGAAGGTTGTTTAACCCATTGTTTTAAAATCCTTTTGTGTTTTCATTACATTGTTCGGACTGTGGCACGTGACACCGGCGATAAATTCAAAAATGCATTCTCCACAGCTGATAAGAACAATAATAATTAAAATTTGAATGTCAACAAAAAATTATTTGCTTATATTAAATTTTGTACATTGTAGTTATGTACGCCAGGGTTATTTAACTCTTTTTGTATTAGCGTTAATAAATATAGTTGAAACATGAATTCTTGAACATTGTTTAGTTGAAAGTTCTAATAAGTAACTAAATTCTGTATGTCAACGAAACAAGATGCTGCAGAGGACAACTTGAAAGACGGTAGGTATATATTTTCTTAATTTCAATAAATTAAAACTTCTATGCCCTCTACAATTATTATAAAAAAAATAAACATACCTTTAAATAAATTTGATTGTTTTTGGAAACCAACCTCAATGATTTCTCCCATCACCCATCCCAAAAACAATCCGTTATTAATTCCTTAGTTTATCGAGCAATATCCCTCTCCGATCCTGATAATCTTGATAAACAACTGGATCATCTTACTAATGTTCTACTTACCAACAATTATTATTCTTATCATAGTATCCAGCGCTCTTTTAAGAAATTTACTAACCACAACAATAATGCTAACAAACGCGTAAATAACCCGCCGACCACTATGGCCTTCCTTCCTTATATCCATAACATAACCGATGGCATCTCCAAAATTCTAAATCGACATAACATACTAACAAGATTTATCACGCTCCCTAAATTATCTCAATATTACCGACCGATTAAGGATATTATACCAGAGTACGAGTGGTATGTATTGAGTGCCATGCTCATTGCTCATGTGGGAAAGTGAATATTTGAGAAACGGGACGTATTGTACCAACGCGTGTTAAAGAACATGAACGTTGTATACGGTTGCAGTCAATCGAGCCAATCTGCACTTGCCGAATATTATCTGGACACGGGGGCACCTAAGCCTTGCTTAATGATACTAATATCCTATCAAAATCGGTCCATCCCGCCCAAAGAGAAATCCTCGAATCCACTGAAATCCTTATAAACACTCTAACAATATGAACCGTGATCAGGACTTATTTTTACATAGTTGTTGGCGCTCGTTTTTCTCAAATGCGCGGCAAAACCAATCACCCAAAATCATATCATTAATTTTTCCGCATTTTCGCCTGTTCTCTCCATTTCCATGTTTCTATAAATACCATCACAGCTGACAGAACAATAATTAGTCTCAGTGCGATCGTCGCGCCCTGAGGATGTCCCGTGTATGTCTAATTCAGTGGCATTCTGTAACATAGAAATTGAAAATAAAACAAAAACACACCCGGAGTGTAGAAACAAATTTTAAAAAGCCCCAATTCAATGCATTGTCACAGTTTTTAGTTACAAGAATCTTTGTTTTATCTAAAATGTATTAAATAAAAAAAATTCTGTTCTTGGCTATTCTTCAAGGAAAACAACTAAACAAGAAAAAATTTAGGGGTAATAATGCAATAAACAGTCGGTAGATATAAGTACTTGAAATTTTAAGCGTCTCAAAATACCATTTTATGGAAATATATGACATAACTAACACAAATAACATTTCCAAAACTGTCCAGAAATTTTCCGACTTATTTTTCCGGAAATTTTACATCACTATAGTATTATTTTGTAAAGGTGATGTTTAAGGAAACATTTAAAACATACCTAAATGTATTATTCTTGTTTTGCTTTCAGCGCCGATATTTGTAAATGCATTTTTACTGAGTCCCCGACTCCTAACTGCGTTAATTTAAAGATGGAAATAAACGAAATGGCATATTTGCTTTTATTGGATTTTTGTAGGTCAACCGCCCTCCATCGCCACGCCATTGGTCGTAATCCTCAGAGCAAAACGCGTCTATAAAATTTTATGTATTTTTTAACCATGTACTTAAAACGTGCTCGAACGGAGAGCGTTTCGAGAATTCGTACTAGCGACATTACGAGAGGCTTGCGACAAAAATCGTTAATGGTTACCGAACGTGTTATAAAATCATACGTTTCCAATTTATCTTGAATTAAACCGACACAAACGGGTATCCATAACTCTTTTGAACGGCGTCGTTAGTGTTCAAAGCTCAACTGCAATTGGTGTACTTAGGTCTTGTTTTTCTGAATTTGTGTTTCAGGGGAATAAAAGCCTTTACTGGAGCCTTTACCATAGCTATAATTTGTGAAATTTAAAACTACACTTCGTTTTGTGGTCTTGAAATGGATGTAAAAGATACGAACAACTAAACATAAGTTGATTTCCGAATACCTACGATTTTTCTAGAACACTTTCAAGTTTCTAACCATTCATTAGTGGGCAATCTGAACAAATACAGCGAGCAAGAAAAAATCCTCAAAGATAGTTCCTGTTTTTCATTTTTCAGATTTCCGCAACCTACAAGACAAGGCTCACTTCAAGGTTTCTTGCGTCGTCTTTATACTATGTAATAATAAAATCTATTTGAGTTGAGACACGTTCCAAATTCTATAATTAAAACTCTAAACTTATTTACCAGCCAATCAGTTAAGTTCCTATTTTCAGAGCCTGGAGTATTTTGAAAAACAGACAAACCTCAACTACTAACGTAATTCGAGTTGGAATTTAATAAATTATTATTGAAACTTTTTCAACCAAATGTTTACGCATAATTTTCTTATTTTTATAGTTTTCACTCCACTTGCTCAAGAGAGCTTAAGGACAGGTTCACATAAAATATATAATCTTTAGACGTAACATAAATTAATATTAATAATAATTCTCACCCTCACAATACTCCAAACTAGGAGAACCCCACGTTTGGGCGGGGGAGGGGGGCAATTACTATTATTTTGTCTTCGTTGCCATTTGCGGCTATATAGGGCCGACTTTTCTCCCGATAGAACTAGGATAGCATTCGCTCAAATACTACGGAAAACCCTAGAAAACCGTAGTAATCGCAGTGAGTGTAGGACAATTAGTAAATCACACGTATAAAGCCTATTTAGGAGCAATACCGTGAACCCACATTTCTCCAGCGCTCTTGGCCATAGCGGAGTTTTGCTTTAAATACACGTGCACGCGCCTGCCTCGACATCGGTTCGAACCAAGGTCGATCGAAGGCAGAAAAACATGCAGTCTAAAAAGTCAGCAAAGATACATAATGAAAATTAAGCTAAAACAACAGTTATTACTTTGCTTGCTATTGGAGGAGATTATTATTTAGAATAATAACAGGCCCTCTATATTTTATACTTTGTCCTCGACTTTATCTGTCTGTGTTTGAGGAACAAAATCAAAGGACCCGACAAGATAAATCCAAGGGAAAACACTCAGAACTTTACTCCTTCTGGCCCACCTAGGTATAATAATATTATTAGGTAACGCTTCTTGCTGCCTGCTTTGCAGTTTGTGATATTTATGTTATAGAATTGAACCAAATTTTCATTTAATAATTATTGCTTTAAACTGAACGTAATTCATTTAATTTTTAATTTTTTGCCAGAGAAATCTGAATCAAGCTGATTAAAAGACAACTTTTTCAAGTTTCCAGGAAAATTCATAAATCCCTAAAAGAACAAAACTTTGAACGTTAACTCAAAAATAACTTCAACAACTTTGTTTTTCTGAGCTTTCTGAGAATAAGTCTTCCTTCTTTCTCAAAGATATTGTCAAGTCAAAGGGAAATGATATAAAAAACAAATAATGAACGTTTTCATTGTCACACTTCCACACCTTTCGATTGAGCGATTTCGCCCAAAAGCAATCCGAACCGCCTTATTGTAGGCAAGATAGTCAAAATGCGTAGGTAGATGTACCATGTTTGAAGTTTGCCGAAAGAGTATTTCCACGCACGTAATAATATGGAAGTTAGGTAGGTAATATGAAATACAAATTTTGATTTTTATGAAAATTAGGTTTTCTAGCTAGCGGAATCTCGTGCAAATATAAACCCTAGGTATGTGGGATAAATCTTCACCTGCGTTAATCATGTGAGGAGAGCTTTCCTCATGTTTTCACCTTATAGTTTGCAGCGTGGCATTCCGATAATATTTTTCTCAACCAAATCTGAATGACTCTCTTTAATAGATCTACATTTTTTGAGATATATTTGTCATTGGCGCATTTTTGTTCAGTAATTAAGAACACTTGAGCACGTAGTAACTCTGACCTCTGGCATAAATAAAAGCAAGTGTTCGATGGCGTTCCGCGAAATAAGGCGATTGGTCTATAGGCCACATAATATCACGCGCGCCTGACAACAGGGATGTACTCGATCGCAAGTGTATTTATGCGGTTTTATCTTGTTGTTTTCACATGCGTCTATCCTATTTAGACACTGCCATAAATAATTTTATCGATATTTTGAACTATTTTAATGAAGCTAATAATTTTTTTCGAAATATTTTGACGTAAACAATTGTAAAAGTAAAATTAAATAAAGGTTATGCCTGAATGTGGCTCTGGTGAATAGTTGAACACCACGTGCTCTTGTTTACATCAGGCAGTTATTTGATTTTGGTATAGGCTAAAACCTACCTAATAACTCCATAATGAATGATAGCATTCGTGATATCTTATTCAATGATGATATATAAAATAAATATTGGCCATAACTTATTTGTAAAGAAGATAAAATATATTTTTTTATTTTTTATTTATAACTGCTTCGAACCATAAAGGTTGGGAAAATACGAGGGAAAATACCTATGTATAATAATAAAAACTAATAGTAGTACCCAAGGTTTGACTTTTTTTAGTAATTTTAAATATTATTATAAACAGCACACAGTCTATTATTATTGGACAAGTAAGTTGTAACAAAACTTTAATATCCCGTCACATTTTGGAACAATGCGAGTACGTATCGATTTGCCCCCCTAACATTTTAATTATGCCTTAAAAAGTCACTTGTCATAATTCTACTTCCTCCCAGCGCATAGTGGTAATTAATTTTATTCGCACAATTTTTTATAGTTTTTACCAATTTTTGCCAATGCATCAAGCTAAACCTTCTTTGAAAATAGCTTTTTCGTCCCTATCGGCTAAGGGACAATTTAGGTAAGAGGTAAGTATCTTGAATACTAATGCTACGAACTCTTTGACATTACTAACTATAAGCTATAGATACATTGATATTCGGAAACATTTTTGATATTTCCGACGTGTGGCCACAGTACAGTATGATATGGATTCGATTTTTATAAGAGTGAAAAGTAATGTTAAAGAAAAAAATCATGCTTAATAATTAAACTACAGTGAGCATGTAAAGGATGGAATAAATTCGGTATAATGTTGCACTGTGTGATTAAAAAAAACGCTTCGACATGTGCAACATAATTTTGAAAGGCGCATGTTTTGACATATTTGTCGTTACTAACCAAGCTATGACGTCATCTATATATTTTTTTGATGGCAACCACTTTTTTGGATAGCGTTATTTAAAATAACGCTCTTTTCTTGTAGGTACGCAAATAATAATAATAATAATTTAGGTATTACATAAAAAAAAATTCACAAATTTTAAATTTAACATAAATTATTAAGTTTTTAGACATCTTTATTAGACGACTGTACCTACATTGTATTGTTTTTTTTGTGTTCAGTTCCATTTTTAAGCAGGCTTAATTTTTAATTGAACAGTACAACATTTTACAGAATTCATTCCAACTTTTACGTGCTCGCTGTATAAGAAAAAAATGTTATGTTATGCTTCAATTTATAGCATGTTGCAAAAATAAATTTTATAGGAAGATTATACCTATATATTTTTACTTTCACATGCGTTGTTAATAATTAAATTGTAGATTAATAATAAAGTTTCAGTTAAAAATAATAAACAATAACTTTTTTGTATTTGCTATTGATGGAATACGAATGCTGTATGATTATTGTGCAAATGGTTATGGGCACATAGCACATAGTTATTAAAAGTCAACACAAAGAAAAATGCACACCATAGTAGACGTAGGTAGTCCCTAATTGATGCTTAGAATTTTTGTGATTCATTTAAATTGTTTGACCTTGAAAATTTTAAAAATCTTCCCCTTCTCCCAAGTCCATACAACCCTGACCATCTCATTTTTAGATCTGTCTTCCTAACTATTTGAATTCATTCTTCCTATTTTTTTTGTACCTTATGTTCGCCCTTCAAAATCAAAATCAGGAATATTATTATATTAAAATTTTTAATTTGTCCACTTTTTTCTAGCTTGGTAAGGCTAGGTAAAGAAATAAATGAAAATTATGTTACCTATCAAAAAAGAAGGCAATGTTTTTTGTTTTGTCTTTGCAAAAAATGAGGTTGCATTCCCAACGTCTACCTTACCTTAATCCCATATAGCGTCGAACTGTCGCTCGGCCCCACTATCCAAAACGTAAAATCCAAACTGAACTCCGGAGAAAAAAAAAAACGTTCACCGCGCGTGCTGCGGACGGGCCGGGCGCCGTCCTAACCTCGAGACACACTTTCGGGGGCGCGCGCGCAAGTGTCACGGCGGGGCGCCCGCGGCGGAATCAAGTTGGCCGGTCGCCGACTGCTACGATTGCGAAGCGAACGGACCGGAGCGCCGGTCGCGAGTGCGGCCGGCCGCCGCTTCCCGGGGATCAATCGGCCGGCGAGGCGGGCGGGCAGGGGTGGGGACGGGGGGGTGAGCGTCGTCGGGAGTCGGGATGCTGCTCTGGAGGGGTTGCGGAGTTCGCCGGCCGCATCCTCGCGGGACGACCTCTGAGGTGCGATGGGGACAACGTCGGTTTTAGCCTGTAGACAGCCCAGCAGTCTTGAGCAACGGATAGAATGCGTACAACAAAATTTGACTGCATAAGTATAGTACGTACGCATTTATACCGTTGATCTTTTGCCTACCATAAAACGGCCATTATCCCTTTGACCATAAAATGCCTGGAATTTCGTACAGGGCCGGAGTAGGTATATACCTGCAACCGTAATTCACAATATAAATACAATTTTAAGCAGGTATTTTTTTATACTTATAAATATAGCTAATTGTATCAGCGTTGTATTAGTCTTGTCTTAGTGTTATAGTGTTGCGTTCTGGTGCTTGTGCTTTGTGCTGATAGTGGGTCATCTAGTGTCATGTTCAGAAGAAGGCATTTATCTCTTGATGCTAAAGAAATAATTAAAAATGTGTATCAATCGTTGCTGGCAAGAGGCCTTAATTCCAGAGATGCTTTAGGCTTTAGCGGAGACGTCTGCCTTAACAAATACTCCTCTAACTTCTGTAAGGGACATAGTATTAAAACCTATTATTCCCAAAAAAAGCGCAGTGACTCCGGCACAATAAGAAGTATAGTCCTCCTTACGGCAGAATGCGTGCGACGTAAGGGGGAAGAACTCGCAAATATTATAGAATTAGTCACAGTTCAGGGGCGTAGCTCAATTAATTTTCATATAATTGTTATTTAATTTATTGTTAATATTATTCTTAACGGTGATGCCTTAGACTATGGAGGAAGGCAAACCCTTATAACATTGGCAATTATTTCTCGTGCTTGAGAATGCAACGTTCTTCCCTGTTTACTCATTTTGCACACGTTAACTCCCGGACATACGAAACGCCACTGAGCTCTCTGAGCAGGCGGAAACAACTAGCCAGTGGCCTAAAAAGAAACAGGCACAAAACGCGTTGGCTAACTGCTTTTGTCAGCCGACTGCTTGGTAGAAGTGCTGTGTTGCCGTATTTCAAAGGCGATGGTAGACGCGACGATGTTGAAAAAAATATAATAGGTGTTTTTTCACACCGCGTTAAAAATAAATGATAAACAAAAATGGGTAAGTGGTCCCGTGATGCGAGTTTATTTTTTCGGTATAAACAGAGTTCAGAAATTCGGCTTCAATATGATAAAACTTGTATTCGCCAATAAATAACAACTACTCGTATAGGAAATCTCGCAACGCTGCCCGCATTCTTTAGAAACGTTTTCTTTCGTGCTTTGGACTATATTGACGAGTATGATGTGGATTTATTAAGAAGAAAGATTTACCAAATGTATGAAGAACAATCTGTACCCACCTTGGTTTCCCTAAAGAAGAGGCTGATCAACGACGAAACAAACATTTCTTGTGGTATTACGACCCTTAGAAAAATGCTGCTCAAAATGGGATTTAAATATCGCACAATTAATAAAAGACAAACTTTAATCGTTGATTGACGTATTAATAACACTTCTCACGGCTATAGCTTCATATCCTAGAAAGTAGATGGCGTCTATATGGTCAACAATGTATTTTGCATTGTATTTTGTCTCCGGGAAGCGCATGGTGAGCCAGAGAACTGTCAAACATGACAGCCGTGAGCAGTCTTTATTAATACGTTAGTCAACGCTTTAATGGAATCTCAACGTTTACGAGAATGGCGTCATCAATATATAACAGCTATTACACAATATAGAGCAGAAAATCGCCCAATTATCTACATTGACGAAACATGGTTTGATACCCATGACACTGCAAAAAAATGATGAGTTGATTTTTCACAAAACTGTCAAACCAGGGCCCCTTCAAATAAAGGCAAAAGAATTAAGATAATTCATGCAGGTTCAGAAAATGGGTTTGTTCGGAACTTTTGAAGATTGGTTTGAACATCGCCTTTTGAAAAATATACCAAAAAATAGCGTTATTGTAATGGACAATGCGCGTTATCATAGCAGGCAACTAAAAACAATCCCCAATTGTAGCAGTACTAAAGCGGAGATTCAACATTTCATGGTAGAAAATGATATTTATTTTGAAGAAACATACAAAAAACAGGATCTTTTGGAAGTCTTAAAAACTTTCAAAATTGATAGGGAATTAGGGAATACGTCTGTGACAAACTTGCAGCTGAAAATGGACATGTAGTGTTGCGTCTTCCCCCTTACTACTGTATTTTTAACCCCATTGACTTAATATGGCACCAATTAAAATCAAATATTAGAAGAAATAATATTTCTCCCACATTAAATATATCTATCGTAGAATTAATAAAAAACGTAGTAAGTAACATCTCTGCGGACATTGTATACAACATGTAATTAAGGTGGAAAATTCTTATATGTGTATGCGTACAAATGTTCAACCACTGATAATAAGTTTAGGTTTAGATGAGGATAATAGTGATAGTGACACAGAACTAATGGAGTAGGGAACAATTGGGTTTCCAAATTTAATTATGTCTTCATACCGACAAGTCAATTTGCAAAACTCCTACATTGTGCTGTGCTTTAATCTAAATGTGTACTAAATCGTACCTGTATAATTTAATATATTTAATAAAATATTATTATTCATTGTTTTGTATTTTCATTTAGTTTAGACTGTCTACTTATTTTAAAATAAAAATAAATAAATAATATCTCAATAATGTTTAAGCCGACCCTGCACCCCAGTAATATGTTATACCTATATACAATGGGGTATTATCAGGCAGTTATTGATTTATTTTAGAAAGGTCAACGGTATAAATCCGTACACACTATAATTTATTTGCATTCGTCAAGAAACAACTGTACCTTATAAAAACTAATACATAATGATAATAATAATAATAATAATTCTCACCCTCACAATACTCCAAACTAGGAGTACCCCAGAAGTAACCACATGCTTGTGCGGGGGACTGCATAAGTAATTTATTTGCATTCGTCAAGAAACACCTGTACCTTATAAAATCTAATAATAATACATAACGACAATAATAATTCCCACCCTCACAATACTCCAAACTAGGAGTACCCCAGAAGCAACTGAATGCTTGAGTGGGGGAGGGGTGGCATAAATCGGCGAGATCCGTCGATTTTTATTGATATTTTAGATATTATTAGTTGAAACTCCGGTATTGTGATTTTGAAGGCGGTTAAAGGTGATGCCACCGTTGTTATGAACCATCAAGATTACAATGCCAAAGTGGATTCTATCCTTAACACTGACTCCTACAAACTAATCAACAAAAATCCTACTTCTTCACTTGAACGCCACGTAACATTACTAATTAAAAACTCATTCATTCCCGACAGTGAGAAAAAATCCCTTATCCCCCGCGAATCCCGAATCCCTCGTTTCTACGGTCTTCCTAAAATCCATAAAAATGGCATTCCCTTATGATCTATAGTTAGCACTATTAGTTCTCCTACATACAAACTCTCCAGATACCTTGCGACTCGATTAAAACCTTTTGTAGGAAATACCGACAGCTTCATAAAGAATTTGTTTCATTTTGTGGAAAAATCAAAGGGTTTTAAAGTAGCATCGACAGATATACTGGTCAGTTTTGATTTAGACTCTTTGTTTACGAATGTTCCTATTCCGGATACTTTAACAATACTAAAAGATCTTTTTGCTTCTCATAGTATCTCTTTCTTATTGAATTTTGCCTTAAATCTACGTATTTCATTTTTAATAATCAACTTTTTGAACGAACTTCTATATAGTGCTAGTGCTGCTTGCTATGGGTTCTCCCTTGTCTCCCGTGATAGCCAACATATTTATGGAATCTTTTGAACAACAAGCTCTTGAATCCGCAGAACTAAAACCAAAATGTTGGTTTAGATGTGGATGACACTTTTGTAATTTGGCTTCACGGGAAGGATACGCTTTCCGCTTATCACTTTAACTCCCTTCACGAAAACGTTAAGTTTACCATGGAGGTTGAAAAGGATGGTTTTCTTCCTTTCCTGGATGTGTAGGTCTCACGGAGAATCGATGCTTCACTCGGACACTCGGTCTAGAGAAACCAACGCAGATAGGTACCTTAATGGTTTCTCCCATCACCACCCATCCCAAAAATAATCCATCCTAATTTCTCAGTTTATCGAGCAATATCCCTCTCAGATCCTGATAATCTTGATAAAAAAAAAACTGGATCATCTTATTAATGTTCTACTTGCCAAGAATTATTCTTATCATACTGCACTTACTTGTTCCTAAACAACTCAATAAGTTTGTTGTTGGTAACTGGTAACGGAAAAGACACTTCCTGCAGATATTGGCGATTATTGAGTTGTTTAGGACCAAGAACGGAAACTGGTTTTTATGTCCTATTTTTTATTATTCAATCGATTTCAGAAAATGAATCGGTCCTGTATTCCTATAAAAATTACGGTTATTAAAATCAGGTATCACAAGCATGGTAGTCCCATTTAACACTTTTGAAAGTTGAAAACGAAGAAGGAAAGCCGAGTGAATGAATTGGCATTACATAATACAATGATAATCACTAAAATAGGTCACCTTCCATTAAAAATTGACGTTATCGGCGATTTTTAAAATTTATTTTCGGGAGGCTCGTTTTCAAACATACTGTATAATGCTGTTTTGGACTCTGTATATAATTTATTAGCACGCAAAACTAATCAAAACTAGTCTGTATACTATTAAATAGTATTTAGAGTGTCAAAAAATCAATAACATTAGTACATACTAAGACTTGTAGACATTTCATATTATCTACCTCACAATATTATTTTCCAACTATACACATTGGAGTTAAAAAAACAGTATTGCGAGGATAATAAAAAACGCAAAATCATTGAAAATTGGTATCGGGTCTGTTAGAAAAGGGGCAACTAATAATGTGTTTTTTGCCCCTGAAACAAACTTTGGATAAAACTGCAATGTACAGGTTGTCCCAGATAACGTGAAAAACCCGATTTTCTCCGTAATTTTAAAGATAAATTGATGGTTCAAAAATTAAGATTGTTTAGAATTTTCCGAGGAATTCGAATATAATGTCTAACTTAATATACAGGGTGTTGTTAAAAAGTTATTAAAAAATACCCTTCTCCAAAAAAATTGTGAAGTTGGATTTTCACAAGGAAAATAAGTAATGAGTATATACGGGAATAACAAAAAAGTGTCGGTTCTCATGTATGACTTCCCGTTTGACCGGAAGTGAGCATCACTTGAATGAATGAATCGAATGGGAGTGGCATCAATTGGTCAGACGTTTGAAACACATTTTTTTGTCGATTTAGCTGGAACAAAAAAACTTTACTTGCTCTAATAAACCGAAAGTGATATTCAACGGCATTCAATTCCTTTGGAAAAAAACTACAGAAGTTTAGTTTTTGAACCACCAATTTATCTTAAAAATAATAATTGCTCTTAACTGGGACACCCTGTATGTTATAGTATTTGATTATTTTTTACAGTCTGTATAGTGTACGAGAGACATACATATCCTACATACAACTCTAAATGCCAAGAGGGCTTTATGGCTTTATGGTATTACCCTTTACTACTTTCATTGTACAATCTTCTAAAACTGTCCTATACTGATTGGGATTAGTAGATACTTGCGTCTTTCAGGCGTTTTTCCTAGAACAAATAGCTTTAGCGTGTGAGTTACTTATTATCCTAAACGCACTGTACTTATACCATTGATTAACGAATTCCTTATTCAATGCTTATACCTATGTTTTTTCGTAGTACTCGAGCGAACGGAATCCTAGTTCCTTTACTCAATGGTTCTATGAATGACAATGAAGCCCAAATAATAGTAATTACCACTAGTTCCGGCACAAGCATGCGGTTGCTTCTGAAGTACCTAGTCCTAGTTTTGGATTGGAGTAATATTAGGTATTTTTATATCAGCGATTCTTTTAGACTTGGCACCTCAGTCCTTTAAAATATCGAGCTTAAATTTATCAGGAGTTTTTGTTCTAAACAAAATCTCATAATTTGCCTAACGTAATTGAATTGAATTAAACTGTGTATTTTTCAAATTAGGTTGGAAGTTAGAAAAACTACAAGGTAGAATGGTTAAACGCTAAAACGACAGAAATATGAAAAAAAATGCCTTTCTTTCAATGTTTTCAATTTGTACAGAGTCTAGCCACCTACAAGGTGTATTTGTAATTTAATAATCGGACGAGCTCAAACTTCCTTACAGGTAAGAGGCAAGCTGGTGGGATGTTCTGTGGAGGTAAGTCAGTTGATAAATAACAATCAACAATGTAATAATTATTATGGGTTATAAGTTTGTGGATCACCCGTGCCTTTTTAAGGAAAAAAATATCTGTCAGATTTAACAGTGTTGCTCTTCTTCTTAGCGGCATTTTCACACATGACATTGAATAGTACCAACCCTTCGATCAATCGGAGTATCAACTCAAGTGTATTTTTAGTATTTATTTTTAAAATTATTAGGTTCAAAAAATGAAATGTATCCCAAACGCTATTGGGCTATTATGGTATCCATATTTGGACGAAATCATGGTAATTTTATATTTAAAAAGAAGAAGAAATACAACTTTAATTATTTCATATTTCTGTGATTACTAATCTGTAAAATAAATTCGAAGTACGAAAATGAATACGTTTCTTGCACTACTATTATCGCAATTAAAAAGAAATTAAAACAGTAATTGCTCTTCTGTTCTTATTTTACAAGAAATCACACGAAAATGCTTAACTAATTGGATCAATTAACTTAGTCGTCAGTTCGGAAAGTAATATGTAATTTACTCATCTTTTATAATTTAAATAATCAGAATACCCACTATTAATTTGTTTTCTCTCAGTCAGTCAGTCATAGTCCAGTTGCTTATTCGCTTTCATATAAGTAGCTAGGTAGCTGCAAGACATTTTCATTGCACGAACATAATATCTAAATAACTTTTGCTGAATCAATTGAAACGTATTCACGAAAGTGCGGTTTAAAACAATACCCATTTCTACATACACGTATCATGTCGATAACAAATTTCTGAACATGCTTGGGTAGCACTTTTTTAATTGCGTTTGTTTTTTCTACACTGCTAAAAAAAACTTTCATTTCTTCAAAAGTGGAACTCCAAATGGTAATTTCACAAAGACCCGCAACGGCTCAGAGAGTGGAAATATATGGGTCAATTGATTTTGTTATTTTATATCGCATTCGCGCAATCCATCAATTATTGAATATGATTTGATATGCGCTAGTGGTTTGGTTGGAATATTCAACAATGCTCTAGTAAGCACAATAGGAATACCGGGTTTCACTGTAATATGTAAACATAAACTATTATAAATAAATATTTATTCTAAGTGGAATTTGTTTTATATCACTACCTTCGAAGAAATATAATTTCTCAAAATTGTGAATCTGCATTTCCACTACAGGACACTTCACATAAAACACCTACCCTCGTAGCTTTATTTTGCATTTATATCGATAGGAATGTTATTTAAAGATGGTTTACTGATTGATGCTTGTTTCTATATATTTCGATCTATCGATTTTGGTTAGTTATACATTTGGAATTTAGTAAACACACTTATTATTCATAACTTATTATTGACAACTTGGGTTGTCGCGGAGACACCAAGTTGCGCTGAACATCTGGGGTACTCCTAGTTTGGAGTATTGTGAGGGTGAGAATTATTATTATTATCTCCTTATTTAACTGCCCATCAAATTCAATATTTAACGTAGTGGAAAGGACCCATTTAAATTCCCCAAGTATTCTTTACAAACATCGTAAAGTCAGTCAAAATATAGAAATTATAGACTATTCAAATCCCTTCGTTTCTTTTGTACCACTTTATACATAAAAATATAAATACAATACATATTTTAAATAAAGGAAATAGTAAAGGAAAGGAAAGTAATTGATAATAAAATAACCAATACGGTGCAGGGTCTACACGCGAAAACTTCGACCCCCTATTATTTCCCTAATTTTTGCAGATAGAAAAAAGTTTTATATAAAAGTTGCATGGAAGTGTCGGGCTTTAGACAGGTAGGCTTGCGAATTATAATTTTTCTTATTGCTACGATATAAATATATCTAATATGCTGATATTAGCATTAACAAGTTATGTAGGCATATTTAACGCATGCCTTCAGTGTCTAAATATCATTTTATGACAGTGGTGTTAAAAGTGATTTACTTTAATGGGTAATCTATGAGAGAACGAGCGCGATTTTCCTTATGGGACTAAAAATGGGTAAAAAACGTGACCAACCGCCCGTGACTTGGTCTGATTTAGAATTTTTAAGAAATTTCCCGCATAGTTCCATGGGGTTTCATGGGATTCCATGGGCTTTCATGGACTTACCGACTGGCGGGCTTTGTTCAGTTGGGTGTGATAAGAAAACAATATAAGTAAGTAAAAACTATGGGGTTCCATGGAACCCCTTGGGAAATTTTTGGAAAATTTAAAATCAAACCAAGTCGTGGGCGGTTGGTCACGTTTTTACCCATTTTTAGTCCCATAAGGATTAACATGGGAAAAGTGCGCTCGTATTATCATAGCTTACCTACTTACTTTTAACACCAATGTCATAAAATATCATGTTAAATACTAAAAATCATGGGTTAAAAATTATGCTTTTAATGGTGTTTGTAGAAAATAGTATATATTTTGGTTTTTGAGTAAAGTTTTGAGTACAGGGCAACTTTTGTCGAATTTGGCCGATGTTATATCTTTCGTAGTTTCTGAGGTACCAATGGTCGAAAATTTCTATATTAATAGATGTTACCTATAATACTAATTGCCACCCCTGGGGTACTCCTAGTTTGGAGCATTGCAAGGGTGAAAATTAGTATTATATTATTTGGTTTATAGTGACCAAATACATTCAAAATGAAGAAAAAATGCCAAACGGGCATTGGTCAAAA
The DNA here is from genome assembly GCA_963920635.1 of Pseudeuparius sepicola. Classification (NCBI taxonomy): domain Eukaryota; kingdom Metazoa; phylum Arthropoda; class Insecta; order Coleoptera; family Anthribidae; genus Pseudeuparius; species Pseudeuparius sepicola. Next base: position 47,148,050 of record OY987302.1, read on the forward strand.
CACCATTGGTTTCTTGAAATAGAGTGTCAAAATTCTCTAAATTCAATCTCAATCCTTTCTATTTTGAAAGCGATTAATTTTTGGTACATTAATCGTAGGGATTTTTTTTTCTCATTTTAAATGGTAGGTACAGTTGGTCTGCAACATTTGATAGGTGAACATTTTATGTTTCGAATGTTGTAGTTAATAGGTGTTTTGGAGCACGTTTTGCCACTTTCAACGCAAACGGTTGTTTTTATAGTAATGAAACAAGAGGATATAACACTTTTGTTGCAAAATGAAAATATGCACTAAAATGATGGACCTAAAGGGCCAAATAGATAACCTCAAAAAGTTGTGCAAGTGGTGCCCTCTGTGAGATACGTAGAAATTTACATTTCCAACTTATTTTCCATTGCTAAAACACAGCAGTGTAAAATTTCAGTTCATTATCTTGATTATTTCGGGAGATATTGCCATAGCTCGATTTAAAAAAATAGCTACAACGCCCTGTATTTCAGTAGGTAAGTATTGAGATTTTACAGGATTAACCTCTTGCATTTTCTACGCGTACTTAGGAAACACCCTGTAAACGTAGACTCATCCCCCCAAGTTGGGTAATAACAACACAACTGCCTTCTTCAGCGAGAAGTGGGAAGTAAAAAAGGGGCTGATTAATTCTTCGTCACTCGTCATCTGGAAAAGGTAGTTTGGTGTACCCTCTGCCTATGTGCCTCAATTTTCATCCAATCCAAATTCTCCCTCGTGGTGCTTATTCCCGAGAATACTCCCCATCGATCCCCTGTTCCGCGACCAGCCGCCGACGGGACGGGTCGATGGGTGACCCACATCCGAAGGATTGCGTCCTGACCTGCCGTAAGTGCACGGGCGCTTGGTCGATACTGGCTAAGTGGCGGCGATTTTTGTCAAAGCAGATCTCGGACTTCGCTTACAGTCTTTCCCCTATCAAGACGTTTGCCTAGTCCATGAACAATACACTACTTGAAACCAGTTACCTAATTGTAAGGCTCGAAGTAACACACACACTCACAATTTCATATTTATTCCTGCCCGCGAGTTTATGAAATCCATATTTCAGCAAATTCCTTGTACACTCAATACTTTCGCCAGGTGGCAGGAAATCGTCTTCGCATGTAGCAGAAGGTTTTTAAAAACGATTTAGGTATGTTTTACAATTATGTGTGTTTTTATGTTTTCTTCTACAGTTAGATAGAACATTATGTACCTACGTCACTTTTAAAATGATAATTGAGGAAAAAGTGAAAACGTTACTTTAAAAGAACCTCACACCATGTTTGGCATGTTTGATTGTTTATCTGTCTTCAATACTAAGAGGAAAGAACAGAAGTAAAATAATCGAAAGATCCCGTAAGCCATCAGACATTTTCTAACGCATGAATCCTAGGATCCATACCTTCTGTTGAATTTTGGTGTACCTAGAGCAAATCCGATATCGGTGTCAAGAAGACTGGGGTGCTGGAATTTCGGAGTAGCGGTACGTAGCTTTGCGAAACGTCCCGTAATGCAGATAATATACAGGATGACCACGACATAGACATTTTGTAGAAAAACTCATTATAAGGTGGGATGCTCATATAGACATATGTGGGCCCTAAAGTTCTTCGTTTCTGAGCCTCAGGGCTTTGTAGTTCTCTTTTTGAAATTGACTTATGGCAATATCTCCCAATTTTTACGTATCTCACAGAGGGCGCCACTTGCACTTTTGTCGGATGGTGCTTTTACTCGTAACTTTTTTGAGGTTATCATTTTGGTCTTGCAGGTCCATCATTTTAGTGCATTTGCACCAAAAAGGTACTCTTGGTTCATAACGATAAAGTCAACCTTTTTGCATTGAAATTGACAAAACGTGCCCCAAAAAACTCCAAGATTTCAAAACATAACATTTTCACCTACCGCTTTTAAATGTTATACAGATGAACTGTACCATTTAAAGTAAGAAAAAAATCCCTATAAACAATGAAATAAAAATTATTCGCTTTGAAAATGGAAAGGGCTGAATTGGATACAATATTGATGTCAAGAAAGCCAGTGGTGTTTTGATTAATGTCCATTTAGCATTTTTTTTTCATCATTTTGATTGTACAGTTGATATGTAGCATTTGAAAGCGCGAAAATTTTATGTTTCGAATGTTGGTGTTAACAGGTTGTTTGGGGCACGTTTTGTCAATTTCAATGTAAACGGTTGATTTTATCGTTATAAAACAAGAGTACCTACATTTTTGTCGCAAAATAAAAAGATGCACTAAAATGATGATCTGCAAGACCAAAAAAGTGCCTCAAAAAGATTATGAGTCAAAGCACCATCAAAAAATAGCGCGATCTCTGATATACAACATAGAAATTAACATTTTCAGTTTATTCTCCATCTCCAAAAACACTGCAGTGCCAAATTTCAGTTCGACAGCTTGATTATTTTGGGACATATTGGCATAATTTAATTTCAAAAAGAGAACTACAACTCCCTGTATCTCAGAAACGAAGAACTTTAGGTACAATGTTTATAAGAGCAACCCACCTTATAATGAATTTCTCTACAAATTGTCAAAGTCTTGATCAAAAAAACCTAGGATACCCAGTATTTCGCAAAGCATATGTGCCAGGACTCATACCTACCCCCAAATCGTCGTCTCACGTTTCCTAAATGATTTATTTATTATTTTTGTATTTATTTAGATAGGTACCTACTTAATGCAAATGAAGAGCCAGGGGAAAAAAAGATGAAAGTCCCTTTTTTATACAATCGAGAAATTCATAATTTTAAGTTTGAAACCACTGTAAATTTAACTGAAAAGATATTCACACAAAGAATGTATACTATTGGCTAGTTTCATAGTTTTTATACTAAAAGTAAAAATTTCCATGCTGAAGAATTATGTCTTCTCTATTATTTTTGAAAAAACTCTAGCTAATGCGCAAAAAAAGGTGAAAGAATCGTTGGTTTTTGGTTTTTCCCCTTCGTCCAGTGACTCTCATTATTTATTGTTCCCATTATTTTCAAGAGATTCTATTGTTTCTATAGAAGCTTCAGATTTAAGAAAATATCTTTAATGTAAGAAAAAACAATATGAAATATATGAAAGTTAAGAGTCCCTGCCAGTTACATTAGATTGCAATCAAAGCTTCTTTGTGGCATCAGATATTCGTCCATTTTTTTGTTTTTTTTTTGTCGAAACACCACACACAGTATTATTCTCCAAGACCAAACGCACCTGTTCTCGATTAGACTCAAAGATCAACTGCCAATAAAATTGAAATATAATAATTCAATCAGGCGGCGGCCGTCACGACACATTGGACTCTCATCGTTTTTTCTGCTGACGGATGGACATTCAACGTTTTTTCCTAGCACGCCCAATTTTATATCCGTTAAAACTTTGGATTGCCAGCATTATTTCGCCTTACGTGTTTGTCACAACAAAGCATAGGTTAAAAGCTACATTTTGCACTGAATACTTTTTTTTGTCTCATATCGACTTTCATCGTTTTTCCCCCTGGCTCTTCAAATGCATTTTTGTAGCATAAAGAAGATCAAAATCGTATAGGTATATCTGCTATACGTTAAAACAATTATTCGTGCGAATGCAAATATTTAATAAATTCTTCTGATTTAAAGATGTTAATTGATTCACACCCTTGAAGATAGTAACAATGTGTTTCGCAAATATTTCTCGACAATATCGTTTACTCTATTTATATTCTTAAAGTAAACTTATTCACGAAGGCGCTCTTCGATAATATTGTTATTCCAATAGTTCAGTTGCAGTCTTGCATGCTCCAGTCTTGCTAGGATTTATATAATGAGCATAGAAGGTACTGATTATGATTGATCTTAACAAGAATTTCTTCTGATGCGATGAACAAAAAACCCGCCAACAAGAGCGTCTAATTACACTGGTTCCTGTACTCCTGTGTGTTTTTTTTTAATCTGCAGAGACTGGGATGACTTGAATTTGAAATTCTTTACGCTCGATTCTCGATTGAGAAGGTTTTCCTTTTCATTTTTCCATTATACATTGCAGGAAGACCAGCTAAGTGCATGTTAAACACTATTTATTATAAAAAGATTAACAAGATCACAAACTGCTAACTGCTACCAAAAATCCTTCCCTCGCTGAATGCAAGCCAGATCCTTGTTAACAAGCGCCTACCGGCCCTGCCGGACCATAGACCTTGTGTACCTATGCTCTCGTCTACAGGACGCAGTTTTCGATATTTCGAGCCCAAATTTGGCGTACGGCTCAAGGGGAACAACCCTATTGAACGGCGTCCGAATCGGGAGAGCCGTTCGCCCCCCGGATTTTTTCCCCATTTTTTTCGGGAAAAATGGCTAGCGATTGGAAGGGGGAGCGCCGGTCGAGTTCAATTTTGGCGTGGGGCCGCCGAAGAATATACGGGCCTCTCGCCTGCCAGAGGGCACCCCGATCGAAAAAGCCGTTCGGCCGTTTGGGCCCCCTTTTTTCGCGATTTGGCGAGGTCCCCGGGATCATACTGTATACATCGTGGCCGACGCATAAGCCCCGCCCCCCGATACTTATTCGTAAACATCGATTGACATTTGGTATTGTTTTGGTGTGGAGAATTTCCAAATTTCGTACCGATTTTGGATTTTGGGGGCTCGGAGGCCCATCTGTTATTCCATATGTGACATTTTCAGGTACGGGCGCGCTATATTTTTATGTAAAATCTTTTTAGAAAACCCCACGGGACACCAACTATGCCTTATACGGCTGTATCTTTTGAATCGTAATAGGTAGACAGTTGCAATTTTCACAGAGTGTGTATGGCCGCTATAACAACAAATAATAAAAGTAAAATAAAGTTAATATAATAGTTTCGATTTTTGTTAAGAACGATGACACGGCTAACTAACTACAATCGAACATTTCCCAATCAGCGAAGTAGCGCAGTGGAAGCGAGCTGGCCTCATAACCCAGAGGTCCGGCGTTCGAAACCACGCTCTGGGGCAAACTTTTTTCTTATTTTTTTATTTTTACTAAAGTATTTTTTAAAAATATGTAGTGTTAAATATTGTACGGTGGTACGGAACCCTTCGTGTCCGATTTTTAACTTTATACCTACTTACTTGTGTATTGTTATAGATAGTTGCAGTATTTGGCATTGCAGGAACATGCCGCGCAGAGACCAGTTACAGAAATTACCATTAAATGATATTAACGACATGGATTCTATCATAACTGTGAAAATTCCCGATGGCAAGACAAACACTCGATCATTATTTGTAAAAAGCTGTAAAATTAGAAGTTTTAATTTTGTTGAAATGTATCGCAAAAATGCATGCCTTCGTCCCCAGTCTACCAGTCACACTAGATTCTTTATAAGATATTATAACGGAAAATACTCCGTTCAACCTGTTTAAAATTTCAATTTCTAAAAAAAACTGAAATGAGTAGCTGCTCAAATTCTGGAAGGAGAACTAAGTACCAGTACCGGAAACTTCACAACAATTCGAAAAAGAGTTTTAAGTGAAGAACCTGAGACCTTCACAGGCAATGAAGAAAACAAAATTCAAAAAAATACTGGAAATGAAGTTTGTCCATCAGTTACCTCGACTGCGTCTCGAGCTGAAAACTGCACTTTTTGCACTAGTTACACAAATAACTATTTTTCTAAGCATAATAGAATTTGTTTTTGGCATAGCAAAAAGAGAAACTTTTTCAGGGTATATTAGGTGTCTCAAATAAAGTCCGATTATATCCTTAGTTTTTGAAATGAAAAGACCAGCTTAAAACCAGGATGATGCAGTTTTCTCTGGAGAATCCAAATCTAGCTTCAGAATTTATATACAGGGTGTTCTCGAAAAGTTAAGGGCAAAAATACAGGGTGTCTATTTAAGAAGGGCCACTCGAGAAAATCTTGACAAATATGCATTTTTCTGAAAACTTTATAGGAAAAATTGCTTTTTTAATGGGCTAACTTTGCGTAAAAACACACTTGATATCCATGGCCTACTTTCCGAGATATTTTTCAAAAAAAAAAGAAAATTTGGAAAAAAAACATGCCATGGTTTGTTGTGTGCTCTCTTAATACTTTTTATTTATAGATGTATACTAGAAAATTTTAAGCTGTATACTAGAAAATTTTAAAAATGTGCAAGATACCGATACGTCTCAAGAAATTTCCGAGATTTCCAATGTAGTGTGTTGGGAAAAAATACCTAAAGCATGAAGGTACAGTATTCGAGGCCACGGCTCGCTACAATAAAATGGGCACATTTTTCGGTGGGTACTAAGAGCGCACCCATTAAACCGTGGCATTGTTTTAAACTCTGATAAAGTAGGCTTAAAGCAGGGACTCTTTAAAATAAGGGGACCCAGCATGTCACAGTCTATCACATAAGAAAAGTGAAGCCTTGTTTTCTGTATGTCTCCAAGAAGACCACATAAGTGGGCTGGTACAAGGTTATGGTATATGTCAGTGTCCAACTGCCATCAGGGTTTATGTGACATGCCAGTGCCATAGATTCTAAAGGAGGCAAAATATTTCCCATCATAGTTCACAATTTTTAAGTTTTCTAAGTTCCAGATAGTCAATTAAAGGTAATGCGGCCGCCTGTAGTAGTCCCAATAATTATTGCAACCAGATTTTTCATGTCTCACCTTTAGTAATCCTACAATCCCCATTACGTGGGCATAACGTATAAGTAAGTAGTTCAAAACATAAATGGTATTTCCTAAATTTTAAATTATTAAGCAGGTAGCTTCAGTCAGGTCTTTTTTTAAACAGTTTTTATCTACAACTATAAGTTTATTTTTTTACTACTAACCTGAGAAATCACCATTATTTACCTCATTCCTCTAATGAGAAGTAATATTTCTCACCCTAGGTAAATAATGATAATAAAAAAATACCTAGGTAAATAATGAAAAATTTTCAATATGACATTTAAAGATTAGTGTCATTACTGTCATTTTATCAGCTTGACAAGTGAACTCCCAGGCTACTTGATATTTCGAAGTATTTGAAAAAAGCGAGAAATTACTAAAATAAACTAAAAAAAAAGTTTCTATATGACATTTAAAGATTAGTGCCATTACTGTCATTTTATCAGCTTGACAACTGAATTCCCAGGCTACTTGATATTTCGAAGTATTTTAAAAAAGCGAGAAATGACTAAAATAAACTAAAATATGGCAATATTTCAATGTTAGTAGTAAAAAAAATCTATATACACTTCGGTTGAGAAGGCCATTATTTACCTCGCATATTATATCCTTCGGCGCTACGCGCCTCAGGATATAAAAAAGCTCGGTATATAATGGCTCACTTCTCAACCTAAGTATATAATATACTATTACGTTTGTGAGGTACCTTGGAAGAGAAATAAAATTACAAAAATGAGCACCGAGAAAAACTACATGATTAGAACTAAGTACAAGACCTAATCTTATTAGTCCATCCCGAAATCTGTGAAAGTTCTTTGGGTAGATACATTCAACAAGGGAAGAAAGTTCAAGTACACATATTATTACAAATGGATTCAGGAACCTGGTAACAAGGTGCAATAGCGACAAATTCTCAAATAAGCAAAATCGGCACTGACTTACCATATTTATATTACTTAAATTCCTGGAAATAATTGCAGGAAACCAAATTCAAATATAAAATAAATTTGATTCATTTGGCACTTGCCATATTCTGTGTTTGTTGACAGAATATTGTCAAGCCTAATTTTTAGAAATCATTATTAATTTTTACTAACAATCAAAGTACCTGTTATATTCATAGATTTTCCAATAAAATGGATACTTGGCATCACTGAGACCACTAGAATGGGGAAAGAAACGGCCTCACTTTGGAAAGTATATAATGCTGGGTCCCCTTACTTTAAAGGGTCCCTGGCTTAAAGCAATTAGTTTTGCCCACAAATGACATTGGTGACAATTTTTCAGTAAACTCTTGAAACAAAAAAGTTACAAACCGAAGAAATTTCGGCAGTTTTCGGGTTTTTCAAAAATATACCTGAAAGTAAGCTATGGATCTCAAATGTTACACAAAGTTACCCTATCAAAAAAGCAATCATTTATTTCAAATAAAGTTCACAGAAAAATAAATGGTTAGATTTATTGGGGGATTTGTTGGACGAAAATTGTTATTTGTAAAACAGGCTTTAATAAATGGAGTATTGTGTATAGGCGCTTGTAAGCCTGCCGTGGTTTCAGCACGGCCACAACTGGGCACTCCTCAAGTTGGTGGCGCTCCGAGGTCTGTACTTGTTACGTTCCATTGCTTATTTTATTCCTCCTCAAATCCAAGCCGTCGCTCGGAGCGCTTGATCCTTCGTACTTTATCGATCCCATGTTCCGAAAGCCGCTACTGGGGGCCCCATGGCCCGCGGCCCGTCGATGAACTGGTCCATGGGTGACCCACATCCAGGTGCCGGAGGGTCCGACCTGTACCGAACAACTGAACACGCGCCTTTGGTCGATGCCGCCGATGCCTGTGGCGTTTTTTTGTCGCATCGCGCATAGCTTCTCGACCTTGGACTTGGAGAGCATATGAAGCGAAATCCATGCTTGGTCGGCAGTCTACTGAGAGTATGTGAAGGTCGCACTGGTCGCAATGGTCGCAATGATTAAGATGACTTCCATATTAAGAGAAATATAATTAAACAGCAACATTGAGAAAAATCAATTTTGAGCAAACAATCCAGTCTCTGGATTAGCAGTTACCCTGCCTACCATTTTCATTTTTTGAATTTGCCCAAAATATTTTTTTTTTATTTAAATACCTGTGATGAATGTAGGAAAAGTGTTTAAAACCGCGCTCGCAAACAGGAAAATAAGAAAGTGACAAAAATGACGGCCGCCTATACTATATTTTTACGTAATCGTGTCAAATACGGAACAAAAGAGTTATTTTTGCATGACTAAAGTGCGGCATATACTCCCTTGGGACTAAAATATTTTTGCCCCAAGGGAGTAAAAAATTTTAGTCCCTTCGGATTAAAAGTAACAAAAACAATACTTAGAAACTATGACCAACTATGAACTTTATTCAATAACATTAATTAAATGAACAGTAACGAAACGCAGTAGATAAACAATGTACGAATCTACAGAAAATTCTAAACACATCTGAAGAATGTCATTTTTTAAAAAATAGTAGATGCCGAGCTGTGAACAGTGGAAAAGAGGCATTTTGACTACTTTGCACCATTGTAGCGACAAAACTGGTTGAGATGGAACAAAATGAATATCATATTCAAATAAAATATTTGAAAGCTTTAAGTATGTCTTATTATAAAATAGAACGTAATTATGAAAATATTCCATGGCTGACTATGTGAAAATTTAAAAAAAATCAGAAAATTAGCCATAGCTCTTTTATTCTTTATAATAACTATGCCGAGTATTATATCTTTGGAAATCTCAAAAAATGGCCGATTAGATAAGACCACAGCCAACTATGATTTACATTTAAAAAACACAAGTTTATGTCATATCTCAAAAATCACAAAAAACATAAAAAATTTGATTAGGTTATCTTATTAAGCCCAAAATTGTTCTCAAAATATCTAGTGAGCCATGAACTTTTTTAAAAATCCAAAAGGATCATTAGATTGGGCATTCAAAACTGCAATTCTTTCCCCATTTAACCTTTGTTCTAGCTCTGCTAGTTTCCGAGATCCCCATAGTGGTCATCCAAAAAAACTCACCCTGTATATGGCAGTCAACGCGTTAATTGATACCTTGATTGATGAACATTTCGCGCGACAAGTTTTTTGATTTACAGAAACTTGTCCCAATTTGGCATTGAATTATCTTGACGAAAACCTAGACTTAAAGTCTATCCAAGTTACAGAGGCAGTGGATCAAAACATTGGCCACCACGTGACCTATTCTCTTATTGGTCTGGCCGTCATAAAATGTCAAGTGTTTACGCGGCGAGCAGAATGCAGGGCCGGCTCTTCCCTCAGTCGAGTTGCCTGCATATTTTAGATCGGATCGCGAGCAGTATATTCTGTAAATTTATTTTGCTACTTAATTTAAGGAAATTTATAAAGATCGACGAAAGGTATAAACACAAATTTTAGAACTTCTAAAAGAATTAGTTCAGAATTACAAGCCACTTGGAATCTCATATTAGTCCGACCCTGGTAATCGATGTCAAGACGGTCATGTGACTTTGTTTATATCTACTGCCGCTGTAACTTGGATAGACTTTAGTTTATTTTATTCGTTTTAGTACATGCAGCTTAAAAAGCTTGTTTTTAAAAGGGTTTTTTTCTTTTCTTTTTTATTCGTTTTAGTACATTGCTTACCTAAATAAAAGCTTGTTTTTAAAAAGGGTTTTTTACCTTTTATTTTATTTTGTGCTTTTGGTACCTATTTGATTCCCATATAAGGTGGGTGGTAAAGAAATTTAGTCCGCCATCTCGGGGCGTCCGCTTTATTGGATTTAGTAGGACGTCACTTACCTTATTATTTTGTACTCGATAAACCCTTTCATTTGACACCCATGTCAAGTAGGTTGTGCAGAAATAGGTCACCCGCCATCTTCGGGCGGCCGCCATATTAAATTTAGTGAGATGTCACTAACTTTATCGTTTTCTACTTTTCAAGCCCTTTCATTTGATACCCATATTAAGAGGGTTGAAAAGAAAATGTAATCCGCCATCTTGGAGCGGCAGCCATATTGTATTTAGTGTGATAGTCACCAACTTCATCGTTTTCTGCTCTTCAAGCCCTTTTATTTGATACCCATATTAAAGGGGTTGAAAAGAAAATGTAATCCGCCATCTTGGAGCGGTGGTCATATTGAATTTAGTGTGATGTCACTAACTTTATCGTTTTCTACTCTTCAAGCCCTTTCATTTGATACCCATATTAAGGGGGTTGACAAGAAATACATCATCCGCCATCTTGTGGCAACGGCCATTTTGAAAGTATTACAATATTGAGTATTGCATATTGTATTGTCACCAGAACTAAAGGTGTTTGCAAAATTTCAGCTCAATCGGACGTCAGGAAGTGGTTCTAATTCAACTTGCAAGATTCGACCCACATGCACATACCTACATACTAACAGGGAAAGTTAAATAAAAGCTTGCAAAAAGCTTGTAAAAATAGCCTTCGGCGAATTTGTTTTGCAAATATTTAACGAAGAATCCACCTATAGTGTGTCTGTAGAGGCTTCTCGACCTTCAGTTTACTTTTTAAATGTAATAAAAAATTGCGATAACACCAAAATTAAAATTTTTCGACCAATTTGATTTAAGTATTAGCAAAAATAAGTTGGAAAATTTCATGTCGACAAGGTACAACCAATAAAACACAAGCATTTCTTAACGTTGCCATGGCAACTTGTATATTTTTTCGGAAATCACCCTCCCATAAGCACCTAGCTGTAAGATTAATAAGTGGAAATCTCCCTCCTATACAACAATAACACCAGTCACCATATGTCACCAATTTCATTGTATTTTCAAATAGTTGTGACATGAAATTTTCGTACCGAATCTTCCGCGAGCATGAATTAAAATTCCGGAAATTTTTTCTCGGTTGCGCGAATTTTTTAAGAAAATTCGCACCTCGAAGAAAATTTCCGGAAATAATTCATGTTCTAGGGAGATTATAAGTGAAAATATCCTGATGGCTTCGCCTATGAAGGGGCCGCTACATAGGTATGTATCTATGTTTGTTGAAGGGCAATTTTAATACTACTCGATACGTCTATCTGTGGGTAGCTGATGATGGCGGTATAGGTTGTACCGATTCACTAATTTCATCAACTTTTTCAATTACCCACAGTGGGTAATTTAAAAAGTTTTGTACTGTGTGATGTAAATACAAAATTATTCATGGTGCCTTTTTAAGCCCGTTTGTTACCAAAATGAATGATTAGCTGGTGGTAATTAAAAGTTTTATCCCCAAAAGGTCGTTTATTACCCCGTTATTAAGCGATCAACTTTCCAACCCCTATACATAAATCGGGACAGGGGTGCGCGAGAAATCGATACTTATTCGCTGATCTGCATAGCAGATAATGTAACTCCCAATAGAGTGATAGGAGAGGAGATACCTCCTGCACTCTGTCTCGGCACGTCGAACATACAATGAGGTGGAAGTTTTTGGAGATGAATAATTCTTAAAATCACCCTCAACTAGATATTTTCAATTTATATAATTTATGTATCTCCATTTGCCTTTTTATTAGGGAAAAAGTGACCCTACACAATAAAAAATTAATTTGCTTTCTTCGATCCGTGGCCTTTGCATTAAATTTCAAGGCAACAGCGAAGTGGCAATTTCGAAACTATGAACCATTATTTTGTTTTTAAATATTGAATTAAAAAGTTATGGCACAGAATAAATAGCTTTGCAACAGAAGCCTCCTTACAGACATGTGTCAGAAATAAGCGAGTCTCCATTTCAATTTACAGAAAGACAGACAGTATTTTAGTCATAAATTTAGTTCTAATATAATCTCTTCGCTATGTAGATTAACGTACAATCAAATAAAATGCACATTATTCGCGTATTCAGAAGATATTTCGCTAAAAAGCGAGTCTCCTTTTGACACATGTCGCTAAGGAATTGTCTGTATTACTCGTTAGTCTGTGGTTATGGCAACAAAAAAGATTAATAAATGCCTGGAATGAGATAAATATGTTATATGTTGACATTCAGGTGTAAAACAGCCCTTAGCACTTAGCATACAGGTGGAAAGTAAACAGTCGAGAACCAGTACATTGTATCTTGGTTCAGCTTTACTTTCCTCTTTAAGATGACCATATAACACTAACCATCGACGATGAAATGTTCTTTTTGCAATGTGAAAAAAATCCAATAATTTTTATTGGCCTAATAGACATCCATTTTAACATGTAATAACTGTGTTTTCAAATTGTCAACTGTTCCGACTCTTGAAGATAGGTTTCTTGATGTGCCTACCAACAACCATTGTATGTATTCCCCTGTGCTTTACCTGACAAGTAAGTTTGATAATATCTTACGAGTATATCCAACAAAGTTCTTCATTAATAATCAATCTCCTTAAAAAATCGAAACAATTTTGCTACAAATACCCCCTTTTTAAACTCACTTTCAGGCAGCACTGATGCTGATGATGGCTCAATAGCCGAAAGCGCTGTGCTATGCACTTTTAGTAAAACGATTTTGCTCGCTACATACCAAAATTTTCTTAACTTTAATATAAACAGTTCGGCAATGAGATTGAAAATTTAAATGATCCTTTGAATATCCATTTTCCCCACATAATCATTATTATTATATTACAATATTCGATGACAGCAGATATTTCTCTGAAAATAATATAAGCAGTTCGTTTAATAAAATAATCGCGAGAAGAAAGATGTGTAGCATACATCAAATGTGCACACTAATGATAGGACCACCTACCGTTTTGCATTTGCCTTTTTATTAGGGAAAAAGTGACCCAACACAATAAAAAATTAATTTGCTTTCTTCGATCCGTGGCCTTTGCATTAAATTTCAAGGCAACAGCGAAGTGGCAATTTCGAAACTATGAACCATTCTTTTGTTTTTAAATATTAAATTAAAAAGTTATGGCAACAAAAAATATTAATAAATGCCTGGAATGAGATAAATATGTTATATGTTGACATTCAGGTGTAAAACAGCCCTTAGCACTTAGCATACAGGTGGAAAGTAAACAGTCGAGAACCAGTACATTGTATCTTGGTTCAGCTTTATTTTACCTTTAGTCGATTATGAAATCGCTTCTAGTTGTTCTTGCGTTGAACTTTTTACATTTTTGTAGATTTCTGTAATCCAAAAATCAGAGTACCTATATAGGCAGTTCGATAATGAAAAATTGAAGATAAGGGAATTAATAATTTTAGCACTAAATAGGTACCTAGTTGTTGATTTAAATAATATTTTGCAGACGGAAACCTCTCCAAACAAGACCTGAATAACTTAATATTTATTTTGATAATTAATTACCATTTCTTGTCTAATTCTGGGACACACTGTAGATTTAAGTTTATCATTCATTCAACACTCTTTGTGATTCAGTAATTAGGTACTGTTAAATAAAAAGGTTCAACAATCAAATAGTAGTATATAGTGCACACCCCCGAATACTGAATTTCCATTAGATATTGGAAACTAGTTTAGTGTTACCAAGAACTAAGACATTTTGTCCCATATGCTAGGAGCAATTTCTTTTTAAACAAAAATAAAGTTCAAACTAAGCAATCGTTTGAACCTTAGGAAAATTTAATAGCTAACGGAAATTAGTTCTCAGATGAGCAATTTTGCTTGTGTTTGAATCGATATTCTATAGAATGAGATCTGTGATAGTTTAGGACTGCTATTATTTACATTTATTAATTTCAATACATAGGTATTTGCTTGTAAAAAAGCGTTGCAACGAAATAATTATTACCTCAATAATTATTACTTTGGTTTATTCCATAAAGGTACCTAATAGTCAATTTCCATATTTCACACAGCTCCTAAAAACCACACTTTTGAAGAAGAAGTCATTTTAACAATAGTATACAGGGTGTTTCTAACTGATGGTGCCAAAGTAAAATAACAGGTAGAAAATTTCATTTTGAACAAAAAGTTTCCTATAAACATGGGTCCAAAAATAAGAAAGTTATAGGGTGATAAAAGTGCAGTTTGAAAAACATATTCTTCGCAATAACTTCTACAGAAGTTATGCAATTTAAATGAAACTTGGTACAGTCCTTTAGTCTCTGAAGTGCAACAATTTCGTGTATAAACAATTTATTCTAAAGGCCCAGAGGTGGAGAGTAGGTGTAGCAAAATGGGTTTTACACTCATAACTATTTTGAGGTTATCTTTTTAGTTTGTAGGTTCATCATTTCAATGCAACTTTTCACTTTGCAACAAAAGGGTACTCTTGTTCCATAACGATAATATTGCACAACTTCTGTAGAAGGTATTGCGAAAATATGTTTTCAAACTGTACCTTTATCACCCTGTAATTTTTTTATTAAGCATTTTTGGGACTTATATTTATAGTATTTATTTTGTTTAAAGAACATTTTCTAACTGTCATATTACCTTGGAGCCATAATTTAGAAACACCCTGTATATTTCTTATCTATGCATGCGTGTATATACCCTTAGTTCTCAAGACACATGGAGTTTAAAAGAGTAATTATTTTCATCTTTTATAAGTCCCAAAATGACATTTCCACAAAATTTCAAAGTTTTACTACAAAAACCATAGGGACAGCCTGTAGCAAACGGCAATGGGTGAATACAAATTAAGCAAATACTTCTATTTAAAATGTATAGTAGTGTACCAACACACTGAAGTTCAACTTTTTATAACGAATGTGATATATACTTGCCGAGGTCAGCACGGCCGAGGCAAATAAACCACATGATTTATAAAGATGAACTTCAGTATCGAGTGGCACATTTGTTTTTATCCTGGAAGCACAAAATTTTACTAGATATGCAAAAAGAGGCCATATAAACTTTGAATAAAATTAGGAGAAGTCTGTGTACACGTAGTAGGTTTAAGTTGAGAAAATTTTTGTATGTAGCGTGTAAAATTCGTTTATTAAAAGTTACAGAGACGGAATAGGAATTTTTTCTAAAGCAAAATTTGCAAAAAAACTTCTGTAAAGGAACAAAGCTTCTGTTCAGATTAACATAGATGTTGAAGCAGTTGTCGTTATTTCTAAGTTCGCCTCTGTAACTTTTTGACTTTACCTCCATGGGAAATGAAGTTGACATTTCGTCATTCTCCAGCTTTGCCAACTTATTAACAACTGAATTCACTAGACTCTTCGTTTTTAGTTTTTTCACTTTCCTCTTTAAGATGGCCATATGACACTAACCATCGATGAAATGTTCTTTTTGCAATGTGAAAAAATCCAATAATTTTTATTGGCCTAATAGACATCCATTTTAACATGTAATAACTGTGTTTTCAAATTGTCAACTGTTCCGACTCTTGAAGATAGGTTTCTTGATATGCCTACCAACAACCATTGTATGTATTCCCCTGTGCTTTACCTGACAAGTAAGTTTGATAATATCTTACGAGTATATCCAACAAAGTTCTTCATTAATAATCAATCTCCTTAAAAAATCGAAAAAATTTTGCTACCCCCTTTTTAAACTCACTTTCAGGTAGCACTGATGCTGATGATGGCTCCATAGCCGAAAGCGCTGTGCTATGCACTTTTAGTAAAACAATTTTGCTCGCTACATACCAAAATTTTCTTAACTTTAATATAAACCGTTCGGCAATGAGATTGAAAATTTAAATGATCCTTTGAATATCCATTTTCCCCACATAATCATTATTATTATATTACAATATTCGATGAGAGCAGATATTTTTCTGAAAATAATATAAGCAGTTCGTTTAATAAAATAATCGCGAGAAGAAAGATGTGTAGCGTACAACAAATGTGTACACTAATGATAGGACCACCTACCGTTTTGCAAAAATTTGAATAAATTGACATACAAAAATTGGCCCAGTTTCGGAACACGGGTCACTGGCAGAAGAGCTGGAATCCAAATCCACCTATTTTATTTGTTCGCAAATGAGCCACGGCTACACGCGCTTGGCACGCTGACAGCCGGCCAGGGCTCGGCGAGACGATAAAAAATTAAACCAGGTGATACGAGAAGGGTCGGTGTGCATTTTTTATGAGGACGGTCCGTAATCTGCACTCGAGCACCACAACTGATGCCCCATAAATTTTTATGGGGCATTTTATCACAATAAAATATCAATTTGTGTTTGTTCTGGGGAATATATTTTGTGGCTCATTTAGACTACAACAATTTTCATAGAATATAAAGTTTAAAAGACATAACTGCGTACAAATCTGATTGTATAACTTCGCTTGCATTTAAATTATGGTTTCCAAGATGGCGCCTACTGGTGTCAATTGTAAGAGGCCTATCGGTGTCGATTATAAAATGTCACAATAATGTATTTAAACATACGGGGTAATTTGAAAACTTACCACCCCCCCATATCTCAGAAAATAAAAGAGATATTTAAAATAATTAAAAACCGTTTCGAGGATACAGAGGGGGAACCAAAATAACATAGTCGATATAGTTGGATCCATTGCAAAATGCCCCAGAATTTCTATTTGAGCATTTTTATCAACTACCCTTGCTTGATTTCTTTTAATATTGCCAACAGATCCAGTCTCTTCAAATTTGCTGATTAACTGTCGAATGTAGACGTGACTAACATTCTTATTGGGATGTCTTTCATTAAAAAAGAGCAGCTACTCTTCGAAAACACCTTTCGGCGTAACAAAGAACCATTTCAACACGTTCAGCAACTGTGTAAACCATTTTGAAAATCGGCGTTTCTAGTATCTGCTGCTACTCGTACTGGTACTCGCTCGATCGCTACTTTCCATTTTCAAGCACTTTTTCATGTGCCTACGCGGAAAACTACTTATCCAAATGTACTAGTATTTACAGTATTTATAATATTATTTATTCTCAATTAAGCCATAAACCAAAAGCAGCTGTGAAAATGGTTCAGGTAGCCATAAAAGATATGATTCAGGTTCTAATTTAGCCCTTAACAGGTACGAAAAATACAACAAGGTCATTTTTATTAGTATTATCTGTTCTCATTTAACCCACAAGTTATGTTCATCGACCCCACAGCACACCGACCTGGACGAAAACCCCGAATCAGCGGAATCAGCTTTTTATTTTTCGTACACCGCATTTCCAATTTATATAAATATCGCGACCGCAATTAATCGATCAGTAATAGTTTATACCCTACGTTCAATAAACCTTTTTAAAAACGAAGATTTTCGACCCCGGAACATAACTGGCGCTGCGAACAGGATAGCTGCACGGAATCCAAAGGAGGATCATCGGTTCGTCTCAACGATTTGGCAGTTATCAACGACCTGGGAGAAGAAACCTGTGCAGAGATTGGAGAACCATACGGCAGGGATGTCCAGAGCGATTCTTCTTGTCCTGTAAGTTCACTTCCTTTTTCTCATGAGTTCTGATTACCCTGAAGGTTCATTATTAGAAGATTTAGCTCATTTTTCTATTACTCCAAAAGCTCCTAAACAAAAACCTCGTTTTAAACCATATTCTAAAAATTTATCTGAAGATTTAAAAAACCCTCAAATTTTAATTTCTCAGCCCTCAACTTCAAAAACTCAAGAAATGGCTTTAACAAATACCGACATTAATAATTTGTGCAACACTCTTCCAGAATATAAACCGGGAGATAACCTCTCCACATTTATAAATTCAGTTGATAATTTAATTGCTTTTTTCACTCAACAAGGTGCTAATGCCACTCAACTATATATAATTAACACTCATATCGTTTCCAAAATTAAAAATGAGGCTCGTGATTTCTTAAATTTACACAATAAAACTTCTTGGGCAGAAATAAAGCCCCTTTTACTCCAAAAATATGGCGACCGTCGCACAGAAGAAATTTTATTAACACAATTAACCACCACAGTTCAAAAGCGTTCTGAATCTTATGATGACTATTACAACCGAATAACTTTAGCACTTAATGATCTTTTACAGCATGTTTCTTTACATGAAAATAACGCTCAGGCAATCGAGTTTAAAGCTTCGTTTTTCAGAAAACAAGCCCTTAGAACATTTTGTACTGGCATAAACAATCCCTATTGCGATCATTTATCTCATTTTGAATTAAACTCTCTCGACGAAGCACTTCAAAAATGCATAGCTTTAGATAACCACAAACAGCAACAGCAATATATGTCTTATCTTAAATCTACCACCTATCCCCGCGATTATCAAAGAAACAGTCAACCTACCACTACCAATCGCCCTACTAATCAAAATCCTCAACCACCTCGCAACCCACAACCTAATCATAATACGAATATGAACCCAAATTTTAATCAACAATTCCCTCAAAACTTTAATCAAGGTCCTTCAAACTCACCTAGAAATTTTGGCAACACAAATAGGCCCATTCCTCAAAGACAAAACCCTCCACCTAATAGACAAGTATTCAGCCCACCATCTAATAGACCCAACAATAATTACTTCCAAAATCAATATCGTCCAACTCCAACTCCTATGTCCATAACTTCAAAATTGCCGTCACAGCAAACTTACAAACCAACCCCAATGTCCACACGTACTTTCCATAATAATATAGAATGCGATTCCAATTTAGAAACCGAAGAATACTTTTCCGAAAATTTTCGAGAACAAGCCTCGGAATCTCCTCCCAATCCCGAATTATCGAATTAAATAATATTTCAAAAGCCACCAAACTTCCATTTTTCTATCTCCCTTATTCTAATCTTAAAGTATTAATAGATTCTGGTGGATCCGATACTGTAATAACTCCCGAAGCTGCACAAAATTTCGATCCAAAATATCAATTTTTTGAACCCTTTACTCTTATTTCTATGAAAACTCCTAAAACCTACTCCGAAAACCTTTATTTTCCCGTTTTTAACGAAATTGGCATTGATCAACCGTTTATAGTTAGAATTGCCGACTGGCACAACGATTTTGATATTCTTTTAGGTACTGGTGAACTCGACCAATTAGGTGCAAATATAGATTATGAAACTCATATATTTTCTATTCGTAAATTAGGCGTTTCCGTTCCATTTGAAGTTATATATCGTTCGAATAATCGACTCCGTATCCCAGTAAATATCAATAATGGTGAAGTTGTACTCCCAGAAATTACCCTTGATAACCAAACTGTACTCCCAATTTCAATACACCATGCCAATGATGGGTTTGTAGAAATACCACAACCAGAAAATTTAAATATTGACTTCCCTGAACCAATATCTGTTTATCCACTATCCGATTTTGAAGAATTATCACCTCCCTTCTCCAATAACTCATTTGATCCCAACTCTATTCGAACAAAACATCTGAATTCCGAAGAAAAGCAAAAAATTCTTGATCTATGTCATAAATTTAAAGATATTTTTTACAATGAATCATCTGATCTGTCATTTACTAGTTCTGTCAAACACGAAATCCGCACAAAAGACGAAACTCCTATTTTTTCCCGTTCTTTCCGACATCCTAAAGTCATGCAAAGCGAAATTTCTTCCCAAATTGATAATCTCTTTAAAGAATTTTGTAAACTCCACAAAATAGAACTCCATTTTACCACAGTTAATAATCCTAACTCTAACAGTCCTATCGAACGATTCCATTCCACATTTACAGAAAAACTGCGCGTTATGCAAGATGAACGACCTAGAGAATATTTCCAAGACCTAATCACCCACTGTGTCCTTATTTATAACCAATCCATCCACTCAGCTACTGGCTACTCCCCTTTCTCAATCCTCTACGGCCCCTATATCGAAGAAATACAATTCGACGACGACTTACCTATTTATGAAAAATATAATCAACGACATAAAGATGAACTCCGCCCTTTTATTAATTCCCTTTACACTAAACTTCACGAAAAAGAAACCCGCATTTTAGAAAACCGCAACAAAAATCTACCAGATCCCACTCCTACTCCAGAACAAGGACAAACCGTGTACCTTTCCAAAAACACTCGTAACAAACTCGACGCACCCTATATACCCGCTACTGTTACCTCTACTGACAATACAAAAATTAAAGTCTTAACTACTAAGAATAAACCCACTAACTCTCATCCTAGAAAAATCAAACGCTTACGCAAACCTCCCTTGTTACAGAAACACCCTCCTAATAACCAACTGCCTGGCCCTTCAAGTGCACCCGATCCCTAATAATGGATACTATCAAGAATTGGTAGGCCAAGCACAATTATTTGACCACTTTCACCGTCACATACTTACTTTCAACTTAAGCACTATAGATAATACCCTTAAACTTTACCCCGTTAATTTAGTTCTTTTTAATACTTCAACGACTTCGTCTTATTACAAAATGTTTAATCAATATCAACTGCTTTATCATGAAACTCTTGACAATTTTCATAAACTAATTCGCCCTAGACAGAAACGTGGAATTATGAACTATATAGGTACTTTCATTAAATCAATCACAGGTAATCTCGACGAGAATGATCGTATATTTTTGGAAAAACATATTCAAGCTATCGAAAACAAGCAATCTCAAATTATTGGCACCCTCAATAACTCTACAACTTATGCCTCACAAACAATAAAACGATATAACATGTTAGTTGAAACTATTAATAATAACACAGTTAAAATTGCACAAGATATTAATCTCCTCAGCGACGAATTTGACAAATATCTCTCACTTCATAGCGAAATACTTAATCTCGATCGTTTAAATCAATTCCTTCAAAAATTACTTCGAACTATTAATTTAGCTGCATTGCAACAGTCGAACATTGAACTCTTTTCTCTCTCTGAAATTATTAAACTAGAAAATCAACTCAAATCAATCTATAATAAAGCCTCTCTCTTATCCGATAACATGCACCCTTTTTAATCGAAACTGCTCAAAGTACAATAATCTCTACAGAAAGTCAGATACTCATTATCCTAAAAATTCCAATCCTTGAGGAACTTGTATTCCCACTCTACCAAGTTTACCCAATCCATAACAAAGAAGATATCGTTTTGGTACCCCCTGCTGTTTACTATGGGAATAATCGTTGGTATTCCACATGCACACCTACAGAAAGAAAAATCACCTGTCAAACTATGTCAACAACCAGATGTCAACTGCCCACATTAGAAAACTGCACCACTGCCATTCTCCTGCAACCGATCATACATCAAACTAAGAGAAGCCTCATTGCCAGCACAAATCACCCACTCCGTATCACCGAAAAATGTTCAAAAACAGAAAAAATCATAAAGCAACCAGCAATCATCCAATCACCCTGTCCAATTCAAATTGAAAATCAATGGTATACCGCCACGCAAGAAGAAGCCGAAATCCCAGCCATCGTTCCTGTCAAAATTAATCCCAAGTATCGTCTACAACTAAATCATTTACAGTCTCTTCAAGAAACACCGCAATTGTCGGCTATCCAACCCATACA
Source organism: Pseudeuparius sepicola (assembly GCA_963920635.1). Classification (NCBI taxonomy): domain Eukaryota; kingdom Metazoa; phylum Arthropoda; class Insecta; order Coleoptera; family Anthribidae; genus Pseudeuparius; species Pseudeuparius sepicola. The sequence continues at coordinate 47,170,058 of OY987302.1, forward strand.
CCTAGATCCAGTCGTCATCTCCACAACAACCTGGTCAGCCACACTTCTTATCATCACTCTAATGTGTGTCATCATCTACTTCATCCTAAGAAAACGAAAAAGACTCCAAACACTCTTTTTCAAACCAAGAATATCACTCTCAGAACTCCAAGAACTTCAACAACTCAACAAGAAGCCCGAGGACGAACTTCCATCCTAAGGGGGGAAGAGTTATGTTCATCGACCCCACAGCACACCGACCTGGACGAAAACCCCGAATCAGCGGAATCAGCTTTTTATTTTTCGTACACCGCATTTCCAATTTATATAAATATCGCGACCGCAATTAATCGATCAGTAATAGTTTATACCCTACGTTCAATAAACCTTTTTAAAAACGAAGATTTTCGACCCCGGAACATAACTCACAGAAGGTATTAAATTAATTAATACTGCATTCATACAGGTCAGGTAGCAAGTTGCCAATCTACCAAAATTATTAATACTTATACCATAGAAGAAGATTCTTCTATGCTTATACCGTCTTTCGCGATTTGTGCGAAAACGGCTAATCCAAATGCCATACTATTTAATATGGTTGTAAAGCATTTTTTAAGAGCTTTCCAATGACGTATCACACATACGGGGTTGCGATTTGAGATTATAAAGTTGGGGAGGGTGGGGGTAAGGGGGTTGGAGGGGGTGAGTGGCCGACTATGTTATTTTGGTTCCCCCTCTGTATCCTCGAAACGGTTTTTAATTTTTTTGAAATATCTCTTTTATTTTCTGAGATATGGGGGGTGGTAAGTTTCAAATTGTCACCCCGTACGTATATTTTTTTCCATTTTAGTTAGTTATTTTAAATAATAATAAACTTTTATTTTCATATATGAAACGTACGTCATTGTACACGTTGTACGCGGTTTTTGCAACTGGTGCGGGAATATTATTCAACACGGGTTGCCACAGCAACCGGTGCAGGATTATCATTGTGCACGGGTCCGCTATACAAATTTGAGTGAAGTAGTAGTAGCCTATGGAAATCAAACGCGTCTATAAAGAGACAATATTTTTAAGAAGTCCTTGATTATAGTGAAGATTGGGTAAATAGTTCAGTAATATTAATAAATTTGCAGGTGGATCATTTTTATTTTAAAATATACCTTTGGCAATTTTGCAAATTATTTATTATTTAAACATATACAATAATAGGTACTTACCACAAAATAAAGTGATATCTAGGTAGGTATATTTATAGTAGTAGTATATGCAGTTATCGTCAGACTAAACCGAAGGGTGTAAAGCCATTTTCTTGATACTTTTGGAGCAATAACCGCACAAGCATGTGGTTGCTTCTGGGGTACTCCTAGTTTGAAGTATTGTGAGGGTGAGAATTATTAATATTATTATTATTAATACCCAAAATCCATTCAACAAACAACGGATTCAGGCTCAGACCAAGGAACGAAGCGACCGACGAACGCGATGTTGCCAAATGTCAGAACAGAATCCAAATATCCCAAGGAAATGAATTTTTAGTGTTCGGTTTCTTCTGATGCCAACCGTACCTCCATAAAAAAAGAATTGCTTAGTGCAATGTCCCCAGTGCATAATTCTACTGGACATATTTCTGAGATTATGAATGTTTTGAACATTATCCGTCGTCATATGAGGGATAATTTTCGTCGTTGAAGAATTCCCAAGCAGGTGGAAAATTCTGTAAGATAATATTTCCCATCAATACAATTATAATATGCAAAATAGAAAATAGAGTATCTTCCTATATTTAGAGAATAGTAAGACTGATTCTCAAAAAGAAAATAAATGGTCATAAAATTTGGACACAAATTATCCAGTTATTTTTTTAATATTTGTTATAAGTAGCTCACCTATCTATAATTATTATCGTTTAGGTAAGTATAAGTATACATATAATGTACGTATATCAGCTCGCGTATTGTTTCTTCTGATCTATATTTCAATTCGTTCTCCTTTTCCTGGAGATATATTTTCCCGTTTCTTTTGCCATCTTTATACCTGTTAATTATTGGTCTACACATTTGCAGTCTTAGCAGTTTCCTTAAAACATGGGAATGGGAGCACTTAATACCACTGTTCTCAATCTTACGAAGACGAAATTGATCGTTGAGTCCGGCCCCTTGGTTTACGTTTTAAAAAAAAATAAAAACTAAAACGACAATTTTCAGTTTTTCGCTTTTTTCTTCAAAACGAGAAGGGCGAGCCAAATTTTTTTTACCATGTTACTCGTCATCAATTTCTCCAACTTTGCCCCAACTTAACCGTCCTCGTGTCTCTTAAGTTAACCAAGACCCCCGTGTATAGATTAGAAATACGGTCACCCTGTATATACCAATCTGTTCAGAAAACTCTACTGAACAACATATCAAAAAAGGTCCTCTCCAGATACACCGCCAAATTTTTTATTAATTAAAAACTACTAAGTATTTCAATGTCAACGCCAGATATGACGGGGAATTTTCTGAACAGATTGATAGAAAACCATGTTAAATGAGGTCAACAATTTGCAAATTTAACATGCATAATATTCAGATTTTATTACATTTATTTGGTGTCCTGATATGTTAAACATTGACGTAAAATAATAGTTAAAAATATATTTTACATTTTTTCTTAGTAACATGAACATATAGGTATCACAAAAGGTTAAATTTAACACACAACGGTATTCCTTATTTTACACATTTCGGTGTGTGGACCAGATGGAACATCCAAAAATTATCGAATTTAACATATTATTTTTAACATAGACTTTCAACCAGCATACCATTTTGTATGTAAAAATAAATGAGGCGTAATTATCTTCTGTTGAAATTGTCGACGCAAACAAAACATAAACTTTGAAATTTTCAAGGCAATCGCATCAACCATTTAGAAACCGTTAGTGGAAAATAGAATCGAAAATTCTTTTTCGACTTTAACGCTCTGCATATAGAAAAGGAGCAACATTCGGATAAGGCATGTTTGGTTCAATCGCTCTATGTTAGCCTTAGGAACATCCCATAGAGCCTTGTCGAAGTAGTTAATAGAGTACCTACCTAATTATCGATAGTTAATATATTTTTGTAATTGTTATTTTGAGCAGACAAAATGTAAAATGCATCTAGGTACTGTGTCGTTACCAGGCGATAAAGATCAAAGATGATAATGGCCCTACGTGCACCTCTCTAATATTGTTTTCCTGGTCTGTAAACGAGCAGCAACACCGCTGGTGGGCTTTATTTTATTGACTAATAATTTGTAGTCCTGTGACGTTATATATATAGGACTACCATTTAAAAATTTTAATATATTTTAAAAAATATTTCCCGTGCTCAAAAAATAAATTAAAACAGAGAACAGCTTGGTCTATGCAAACACAAAGAAGAAAATAGGTGGAAAGAGACAGTTTTCACCGGTCTCCCTTACGTAGTATCTCAACTCAGAATTTTTTTGGTATTCACACCCCTTTTTATATTTTTTGAATGACGCAAGATTTTTTCCAAATATACATAATTTTGGGATTGTATCTTCAATAGCAAAGTAGTAGTAGTAAAGCAGAAGCAGAAGTAGTGATCATTATTTTGTATTGTCTCAAATAAAAATACAAATCTTGAGGATAAACTTAATAAACCATTTTAAGTATGTTTCTAGGGGGCTTTTTAAATTCTAAATTAAATAGTTAGATTGTTTTCGAAGATAGGTAAGGCGCCAAAATTATATAAGATTGTAATAAAAATCACCTCTAGCCTAGAAAGCCCATATAAAAAATGTTTAAAACAACTTAGGAATGTTTTATCGATAGCGGAACTTGGTACACAGATAAACAATAACACCAACAACTTTCAAACTTTAATTTTGAAACGAAAACAAATTAAAACAGATAAATTGTAATCTTAATTCTTAGGACTTGATACTAAGTTGAGGTATAGGTATTTTAATATAAATATTAGCTTTTATATAAAATTTTAACCAAATATTTGGTGTGCGTCGGATATTTCAACGTTTCTGACAGTTTAGGTGTAGCTTTGTCTATGATACAAGGAATAAATCCAATTCAATTTCGAAAATGCTTACAGAGATATCAAAAAAGTGTCTTCTATATTATTTTTACTTTATTTTATAGGCCCTATAATGAGCCATATATCCATAATGAAATGTTAATATTTGGAGAAAGTGTTCTAGAGGTGGTTTTAAGAGGGGAGATTTTTCATGTAATTTTTTAGATTTAAGCCTCTCCTCCAAAGTCATTCCAGCGTTAAGTGGGACAACACATTTTGTCTTGATTTTTTTTCTCAGAAACGGTTGAATCTAGAAACTAAAATTACCTTTTTGTTCCGTATTTATAAATAGTTTGACAGTCACGATTACATAAAAACATAGTAGGCAGGGGTCATTTTTGTCATTTTCATATTTTACTTTTTACGAGCGCGGTAGGGAGTAGTTTTTTGTTTTCGGCCAATCAGAAAATACGCCCTTTCAGGAGTTTTTTTCGCCAGAAAGTAATGTTTTTCCGGTCTAGACCGGAAAATTGACATTAGAGATGGGCAATAGTATATTTCATTACGAATCTAGAAAGTATGCGCACGACAGGTCCTCGTGTGACGCGTGGCCGAATACGGGAAGTCGTTCTAGCACGCGAAAAACCTTTCTAAAGTCTATCCAAGTTACAGCGGCAGTAGATATAAACAAAGTCACATGACCGCATTGCGATCGATTACCAGGGACTGACTAATATGAGATTCCAAGTGGCTTGTAATTCGGAACTAATTCTTTTAAAAGTTCTAAAAATCGTGTTTTTATCTTTCGTGGATCTTTATAAATTTCCGTAAATTAAGTAGCAAAATAAATTTACAGAATATACTGCTCGCGATCCGATCTAAAATATGCAGGAAACTCGACTGAGGGAAGAGCCGGCCCTGCATTCTGCTCGCCGCGTAAACACTTGACATTTTATGACGGCCAGACCAATAAGAGAATAGGTCACGTGGTGGCCAATGTTTTGATCCACTGCCTCTGTAACTTGGATAGACTAATGAACGATATTTTTCATTACACTTCTCCGAAAACAACTCGTGAAAATAAAGAAGTGAATATTTAGCAATTTTATTTATTACCACAGTAACATATAGAATCTAAAAGTACAGTAGTTTATTTTCAATTTAAACTTTATATCCAAATTTATATTTATGGTACTACAGTTATTACTAGATATTATAAATCTGTAAGGTCCGAGGCAACGATACTGCAATTCCGCAATGTTTTTGGTTACACTGCTAATAGTATGATATCCTACATGCTGAGCATAACATTTACCATTGCGATAGGCAATAAATAATCTATTGCTTTTCACTTGGAAGGTGTATTTGCGATATGCAATTTTCATGGTTGAAACGAGGATCCAGCGTTTATGACTGTAAAACTTCGTGATTTGTGATTTTTTCCATCTTTTAAAAACACTAGCAAAAAAACGTCCGTTATCTTCTATGTTATCCAAAGTCAAACGAATTACCTAGATCATATCTCTTGGACATGCGCCGAAAATGCCAAATATTAAAATTACGTTTGCATTTTTGGTCTGGGACTTCAGGGATAAATTGAGTAACTTTTTTGGGACATATGATCAAAACTTTGTTGCTTCAAACGAAGATAATTAAATCTGGGCTGTTACTTACAAGCCAGCTTTTATGAAAAGTTTTAGAAAATAAAAATAAGAAGGTTGAATGTATTTCCAGCGTCCAGTAGTAAAAACTATTGCCTTTTTATTAAAAATACTCAGTGATGTAATGTATCGAGATACATGTATCTAGATACTGTATCTAGATACTGTATCTAGATACTTTTTATGTACCTAGATACATATCTAGATACTTACAAAAATCAGAATCTGCTTTAGTATTTAGATCCTTTTGAAAGTATCTAGATACTTAGATACTAGATACATTTTTTAGCCACGATGCCAAGGCTTGCCACGTGCCTATATTTAATTTTTGAACCGTTCCTATGGGCAAAAATTAATTTTAAGTTTATTGTAATTCAAATAGGATTACATACTTTGTACAATCGATGAGGCAAAAAATATAACACGGTTTTACCATCATCTGCGCCAGTCGAGCGCCTCTTTAGTACAGGAGGACAAATTTTAACGCCAAGGCGTAACAGGCTCAGCGATGAAAACTTCGAAATGTTGCTTATGCTAAAAAAAACAATACAAATAATAAAATGGGGTGTGATTTAGTAATTTTTTAAAAAGACCGTATATAAAGCACCTACTCAGTGCTCACTTTGGAGTGACGTACACGGTAAACTACTAACCCACAACTTGTTTCAGTTAGTGACAATCTAAACTTCACATTCGTCTACAAACACACTCGTTTCATAAATATCTAAGTAGGTAAGTAAATTGATTGCCTTATGAGGTCTGAAATTTTCTTAATTAACTGATAGTATCTGAATGTATCTGGAAGTATCTAGATACTTTTTAACGTATCTGTATCTGTACCCAGATACTTTGGAAAAAATGTATCGGTATCTGTATCTAGATACATCTGCCAGGCAATATCTGTATCCTTCGGCGGTGTTGCCGGATGTCGTCGCGGTCGGATCTCCCTTATTTCGGCATAGAGTACCTACATGTATCAATCATTAAACCGTTTTAAACAAAACTCGTACCGAAATAAATGCAAAATAGAAAGAGCCAATTTGGAGCGGCTATAAAACGGCTAGAACGAGTAACACGTCACTGCCGTTCGCGACACGCTGCATGCAGCCGATGTCATCCGTAGTTTTGCTAGGTATAGTTTTTCTATATAGGATGATTTTTTTAGGTCTACCAGCGCGATTTCCTCGCTCATTTTGCGGCCTACAAAAAAAAACGTAAGAAACAAAAATGTGGCAATTTTGGATAGCTAAGTGGTGCTGCAAAAGAAATCGGCATCCATGGCCAACTTGTCGCGCATTATTAAAAAAACCTCAAATTGAGCAAAATTATTAATGGCCGTGGAATGTTTATTTTAAGAGACAGAGGAAAACTTTTATATTGAAAATTGATGGCACTGAGAAGCTTTATCCACCCAGGTGCTCAGATAGTTTCGGCAAATTACACAGGGTCTTCGGCTATCTTGAGACCATGAAAATTTTTGTAGATTTTAGGTTTTTTTAGTACACCGCGAAAAGTTGGGTATGGAGGCCCATTCCTTTTTAAAAGCTTTTATTTAACTTGCAATGTATGTATGTATGTATGTATGTAATTTGTTCGGGTGGAATCTTGCAACTCAATTTTGAAGCAGATATCTTCAACCGATCGAGCTGAAATTTTGTACACACGTTTAATTTGGATGACAATACATGATTATATGTGTGACGTCATTCTAAATCCAACATGGCGGATCACCCAAGATGGCGGACTAGTTAAATTTCAACCGATCGAGCTGAAATTTTGTACACACGTTTAATTTGGATGACAATGCATGATTATATGTGTGACGTCATTCTAAATCCAACATGGCGGAACACTCAAGATGGCGGACTAGTTAAATTTCAACCGATCGAGCTGAAATTTTGTACACACGTTTAATTTGGATGACAATGCATGATTATATGTGTGACGTCATTCTAAATCCAACATGGCGGAACACTCAAGATGGCGGACTAGTTAAATTTCAACCGATCGAGCTGAAATTTTGTACACACGTTTAATTTGGATGACAATGCATGATTATATGTGTGACGTCATTCTAAATCCAACATGGCGGAACACCCAAGATGGTCATTAGAAGGTCTCCTCATTGAAGAGCTAGACTGTTCTAAACTAACCGGCAAACGACCTTGCAACAATGATGCGTTAACTGAGATGAATAGACTCAGACACCTGGCCAAACTAAAAATTACAAAATAAATTAAAAGTAAAAAAATATTTTTAAAAAAAGCTTTTATTTAAATGCGCTAAAAAGAATAAAATAATCTTTTCTTTTAAAACTTTTACTATCAACTTATAACGTCATTCCACAATTTATATGATATAAAAGCTTGTCGCGAGATTTAAGTTTTCAAACTAAGTAAATACCACTACTTAAATCTCGCGACAAGCTTTTATATCATATAAATTGTGGAGTGACGTTATAAGTTGATAGTAAAAGTTTTAAAAGAAAAGATTATTTTATTCTTTTTAGCGCATTTAAATAAAAGCTTTTTTTAAAAATATTTTTTTACTTTTAATTTATTTAATGTCGCCTCGCTGACCAAAATTGCCATATTTTGTTTTCTTACATATTTTCTGTGCGGCCCAAAATAAGCGAGAAACTCGCTTAATAAGAAATAAACAAAAAAAATTCATAGCCTCAAGAGAGCCGAAGACCCTGTGTAATTTTCTGAAACTATCTGACTACTCAGTTGCATAAAGCTTCTTAGTGCCATCAATTTTAAATATAAAAGTTTTTCTCTGTCTCTTAAAATAAACATTCCACGGCCATTAATAGTTTTGCTCAATTTGAGGTTTTTTTAATATTGCGCGACAAGTTGGCTATGGATGCCGATTTCTTTTGCAGCACCACTTAGCTGTCCAAACTTGCCACATTTTTGTTTCTTACGTTTTTTTCTAGGCCGCAAAATGAGCGAGAAAATCGCGGTGGTAGACCTGTAGATCCTGTATAGATAGTTTTACTAAAGACAGCACCTAGTATAGTTCTCGCTTTTTTTCTACTGTAAATATTGTTTGATTGTTTATTGTCGTTTTATACTTACTTTAGATTAAATTTGGAAGCTATTTACGGCCTTTTTTATGGCGCCATTTTATATGTGGCATACACAGCGAGTACACACGTTGTGAGATAATTTCGTGAATTTGTGAATTAAAAGTAAAAGTCATGTGTATTATTTATTTTATTTTGATTGATTCGAAATCCCTGCAAATAAATATATTTCAGCACTTAACATTAGCTTTACATTTGGGAAATTATCTGCAAAGAAATACCAATATTTCAAATTACATGTAGGTAAGTCAAAATTTTCATGTTTAACATTTTTGTGGCTAAGATCGCGTTTCATGCTACGCCACTGGCCTGTCGTGCGATGTGGCAGTCGGTAACAGGGCTGCCAGCGCTGTTATTAGGCGTCCTCTCTCTTTCCTTTTCCAAGGAGCCTCCATTATTTTAATTTACCCAATATCCACCAGTATTTTAAACATAAATTTGGTTCTAAAAAATGTACAATGTTTATTTCCTTAGAAGATATTTCGCTTAAAAGCCAGCCTCCTTTTCAGACATGCCTCTAAGGAATTTTCTGTATTATAATTATTCCTCATTAGTGCACGGCCACACATAAAGCGGACGGCGGCACGGAGAGCAGGGCGCAGATGGTAGCGGAGCGTTCAAAACAATAGGAAGCCTATCGTGTCCACACATACCGCGGAGAGGGGAGCGGAGAGTAGGCGTGTTTGCTCGCTGGTAGCGGAGCGATCAAGTCAGTCTGACATTTTCCGGCGTATTGGCGCGTACATATTTAACCTCGAAAATAGAGCTTTGTATTCTTATATACCAATATGGATGGCGAAATGTTAATTAGTGAAGTTTTAGGTCGCAAACCCCTATGGGGCATGGCATAACTCACCACAACCGAGCTGTTTTAGACAAACTTTGGGTCGAGATTTCCAAAATTATTTTTGTACATATGATGGAATTCACCAAGTGTTTCCCTGCTTAGGTTTATTTCATGTATACCCACACAAAATGCAAAATCCGAAATTTGAGTTGTGAATTTTCACATAAAAATAATGTAGAAATCGACATTTTTATAGCTGTTTCTCTGAAGTTCGACTTTTCAATGTGTCCACTTTACCTTCAACCTCTCTGCGCAATACGCCTTTCAAAGCAGTCACAATCCGCTGACTATGTGGGCACTATCCGCACTACTCTCCGCTTTCCGCCCTGCTCTCCGGTCCGCCGTCCGCGTTATTGTGGCCGACTGGCCGTGGTGCAGTCTAAAAATGAAGTCAGGTGTGGGGTTAAATCACATATTTTCCAAATATTTTGAAAACAAAAGCTAAAAATTATGTATATTTTATTACCATTTTATAGCATTACGAATTTATAAAAAAAATGAATTCACATAACCAATCTTCCGCCCCGCCTGCCGAGGTGGTAGGAAGTCGGTGACCCGTCCATCCGGCGATAAAATGGTGGTACCACGTGGCGCCACAGACGCCACATGTCGTTGCCGTTTCCTCTGAGTCGGCGGGCGGAGGAGGGCTCTTGAAAGAGAAGATGACTGATAAGTGTAATCTCAAACGCGCACTTTAGGGTGCCTTCCAGCCCGAAAGTATAAAAATTACCGAAGATTTTAAAGAGGTGTCTCATTTTGGCAAAATAGCTGAAAGGCAGAGGCCCTTAAAATAATAAGGGAAGGAAGGAAGGAATTATAAGTTCACATAACCAACAGTCATGAATAGGGCAGTCCAGCAAAACGACTGTTCGAGTCCAAAATAGAGTCTGGAGGACAAATAACGCTTGGCTGGTAAAGCAGTTTGTGTGAATTTGGCATAGTTTTGATTTATTTTAGAACATCTCATAGTAAAAATTGTAGTTTTGGTTTATTTTTGTGTTTCTGTTGTGTAATAAGCGCTTATATAAACAGTTGATATCGATAATGAGTGATTAATTTTAATTTATAAATTTACAAAGTCAAAATCTCATTTTTTTATATAAATTATCCATTTATGCCTTCTTATAGAAAAAAATCGCGTTTGCGTTTTAAAACACTAGAAATTCGGGTAAAAGTAACATTATCTCGACTTCCTCTACTCCCTCAATTACGAACAAAACAAAAACAAGGCAATTTAAACAGTAATTTAACGAAATTTAAATCATTTAGAATTTCAAACAAATGTAGGTACGAGTAAACATTGCCCTCCGGTGGCCATTATCACATGATCATGACCAGTGGCGCACCCGGGGGGGGGCAGGGGGCCTCGCCCCCCAGACCTCTCATATTTTTTAAGTCCCCCATTAATATTTTCTGGGTGCGCCACTGATCATGACAGTTCGTTGGACTGCCCCATGGTTACCTTCCATCCTCTAACCCCTTCTAGTACCGTCGTTGTAAAAGACGCCGGCGTCTCCTACCCTACATCTCACCGCTACTAACTAATAGTAGAGTTCAGTTAAGTTAATCCACCTAGCCGAGGGAACCCATATAAATACTCCCGCGGTAGCTTATTAGTTTTAGTTAATTCAAAGCGCCCCAGTAGGAATCCCGGGTTGGACTCCAGGTTGGAGTGCTTTTTTTCAACTGATTATCCTTTATACCTTGTCTCGTATGCCACTAAAAAGAAATAAAGTTGATTTTATTTTTTTATTTGATTACAACTTTTTGGCATATTATGTACAGAGACAATCCCCGATTGTCTTTGATATGTACTGCAAAGATTAAAAATATACACATATATTATACGATATATAATATATTTATGTACTAAATTTGATCGAATGCCATTCCCAGCATCCCAGCGAATTCGCCAAATATTTAATTTAATCTTTCGGAACCAGTGACGTCCTGTGACCTGCACAACTGGGGCTGAGGGTAACACAGAGAACTAGAGGGTGGCTAGTTCTCTGGGATAATACTTATAGCCGCCAGACTTGGGTAGTATTCGAATCCTCAGTATTCGGAATCCTATTCGAGCTACTTTGCCAGTAATCGTATTCATATTCAAATACTCCCGAGAAGCAGGTATTCTTATTCTTATAGCTACTTTTTAAAGCAGGTATTCTGTATTCGGTAATTTAAATACTGATTTTTTGAGGATTCTCTTAGAAAGAATACCGATATTCAAATCTCAGTATTCAGAATCAGAATACAGGATTCAAAATTTGAATCCTGTATTCAAATGTTGAATACTAATAAGATTAAAAAAAAAGTGGACAATGATCGGTATTTCTTAGGTATATTTAAATTTTTTGTTTTTCTATAAGTATAAAGTTTTGGTTTTTATTGTATGTATACTTAGATGAAAATTGTCAAATATACTGTGTGTTTGGAAGATGGGCCGCATTTCAAAAAACTTTTCAACTTTTCAACCTGCAGTTCTCGAAGAACTCTACATTTTGGATTATACTTTTTTGAAATAGTACTATATGTTATGTGGTCGACTGTTAATAAAAGAAAACCCCCAAAAATTACAAACCATATTAGACATGTTTATAAGAATAAAATGCATAGTGTCATCGAATTGGCCCTAGTTCAAAACCTTTGGTTATCCACCAAATGGGGCAAAATTCAAAAAAAAAAAAAGTTTTCCGGAGTACCTTGTATAATAAACCACAGGTCATATATTGGTGATCCTTTTTCGCGAATCGATTAAGCCTTTCCCAAGATATTATTTTACTTAGTATAACCAGCCTAGTATACAGGGTGTTTCATATAATGTAATTAAATGAACACAATATTCATTATATGAATACATGGATTCGAATACTATTCGGTAATTGAATACTTTTGTTAGAATGGTATTCAAATCTCTAGGATTCGAATCCAGTTCAACTTGAGTATTCTGTATTCGTATTCGAATACTGGTTTTTGGTATTCTACCCAAGTCTGATAGCCGCTATATTCTTTTTTATTAGGCAGTTATAAACAATTACTTGTTGAAATAAAAATACATGTTCCACATCTTTTCTCTGTGATATCTGATGAATATCTAAAACTGAACAAAACAAATGCCTCTAATAGTGTATATTGCTAATTATTAGGAAGTCGTCCTTACCTTGATTAAATACAATAAAGAGGGTTGTTTCTGTGGCATATCAGGTAAAGGATAATCAGTTGATAAAAAAATGCACTCCAGCAAAACCATCTAGCCGCTGGAACCCGTATACTCCGGTAGCTTAGTTATAGTTAAGTGCCTACGGCCTCAGTTAGGAGTCCCGGGTTCGAATCCCGGCTGGAATAAATTTTTTTTTCAACTAATTATTCATTACTTAGTATGCCAAAAAAACATATACCTCTTAATTTCTGATTACAGATGCAAAAATCCATGCTTGTTTATAAAAATATGATTTTGAATAAAATAGTAGGTATATGCATACATCATACTTACATAATATACCTTATTGGCGGAAATTTCATTACAGCCTAGGGATATCGTTTTGACAACGGCGCCACACGCCTTGGTCGATCTAGCGTATCCCTGGACTGTAATCTGTAATAAATGGTTTTTCCACCTCGGTACCTACGTAAATAATAGTAGTATTTACTCTAACATAATAATCTAATAACTATGCCTCAATTTATACCCTGTGTCTATCCGTGTGCTCCGCCCCTGTCAATTGTTCTGGGCGCCTCCGCGCCCGGCCTTTCAAGGCTAAACAATCAATAAACAAAATAGCAGCAGCACCAGCGCATGTGCGCTTACAAACGATGCCTAGAACATAACACTTAATATATGTGTGCCTAATCTAAAAATAAGTTGATGTTAATTTTATTCGAGGTGTATTATTCCCATATTTTGCAATTTAATTTTAAATTGATCCATTAAAATTAAAACCCAGTGCGACGTGTTCAGATATATAGATTTGCCAGTCGTTGAACAAGCATGACTTGGGGCTTCGTAACTTGTGGGCCCAACGAGGCCCTTGTAATTTCAGGTACCTATATTTTCTTATTATTTATTATTATTCCAAAAAGTAATAACTATGGGTAACTACAAAAAGTAAAGAAACTATGCAAAATGATTGAAGTGGCAGACGGATTATTAGAACTCCTTAAAACTCAAAACAGGAGCCTTAAAAGGCCTACAGGATACCTAATACTAATTTATAATAATTTGGGTAGGTATCTACCTATAGTAGTATGCTACTACTTCATAGTGCATGAGAATGTTAAACCTACTTAGCACACTGTTTTCGTTTTGATTTGCTGATGAAAAAATCGCGTAATTTGTGCATTAAAAACAATGCTTAATGTCTACTTTCGTTGACGGTGATAGGAAAATCGTTATTTACATTGCGTACGTATAAGCGCACTTTTTTGGCCGAAGAGGTTCTTTAAGGACCGGGCGTTGCCTCAGTCAATGAAAGTAACTTCGAGGCCAAAAAAGAGATTAGGTGCGCGTCGAGTAATGTATAAAATTTTTCCTGCTACAGACAATTTCACATTAGGTATCAGGGCCGTATCTGAAGGAGGGTTTTGGGGGTTCAACCCCCCCCCCCCCCCCCCCGAAATACCACCATTTTAGGTATATGCTTTTGCACCACCACTAGAACGAGCTCCCCGAGCATCAGTGAGTGTAATAATTTATTAAACTAGTAACGAGGTTTATCATCACAATATTATGCTTTATAAAACATAACCTGGCAATACTCCAGTAACAATAAACGGTGAACGGTGGTGCATAGCTGAGTGCACCATGGATTAGGAGAATAAAGGGGATTCCCAGAGTCTCTTTTATGAATAGATTAGTATAGGTACTAATTTTTATTTGAAAATTTATTTATTATTTTTATGAAAGGTTCAGTTGGACAAGTGGCGCGAAGAAATCTTTTACCATACCTACTGGCAATTCTAAAGGTGTCGTCAGGCCTGGCGAAGAATGTGTAGGAATATATCCGTAACAATGAAAAATCAAATAAGTAGAAAAGGGATAGGTATAAATGCTAGAAGGAATATTCAGCTATTATTATAATTAATATTTAATACACTGAGAAAAAATTTGTACTGATTTAAGTTAAAAATTGTATTACTTTGAGTTAAAAGTTGTACCTATATGGGACAGGAAAACGGTTGTACTGTTTCAGCATAAACCATTATTCTAACATGATATTCAGAATCAGTACAACTTATTTTCTATTTTTAAATCAGTCAACAAGTACATATAAATCAGTACAACAGTAGTCGCAAATTTTGAAAGATTTATGCCGTACTGTTTACGTCCGGCCCGGCCGCTGTTTTCGAAACGAAATTTGAAAATTCATTTTCTCGGAAACTACGGCCGAAACTACGAAAAACTGAGATCAGATTCGTGTTCAGGGACCTCGAAAATAGAGGGGTAGCCAAAATTTCAAGAAAATCGGGCGGTGCATACAGTACGTTCCATAATTACCAATCTTTCTATCAATTCACCCAGGCACCAGTCCTCAAGCAGTTGTTTATATTCTGACATTCTGTGCATGGCAAACCAAAACAGAATACAGTTGATCTGTTTTACTATACCAAGGTAATCTAACACCAAGTTCTGTACTACAGATTCAGAACAACATTAAGCTGTACAAGCACTACACCTGTTTTAGGTCTACAGTGTAAAACTTCTAGCTACTGTGTAAAACAGATCTAGAAATTATTAAACAGAAATCTTTTTTATTCCACACCAAGTTAACATCTATATCTAGATTATAATAAGCAGTGTTCTGACTCTGTTCAATTTTTCGTAGTACAACTGTTGTACTGGCCGGTTTTTCTCGGTGTATTTTTTAAAGTTTTAATGTTAAACTTCTTCAACTTAAACCTGTTTCAGTTTTTTTTTATTAAAAACCATTTAAGAATAGTAGGTTTTTTTAAACCTTAAAGCTATTTCAACTTTAACAGGCACTGGTCTAACCCACGATAGACTTACCCACGGTATGTCAGTAACGAATCCGAAAACAAGGAAAATCTGCGCATCTACGTCAGTTACGAGTCACGAATTCAAAATGCGGTTGTGTTTTACGATTTTTATAGTTTACAGTTTAATGTGTCAAGAAAAAAGTGTAAAACTGCCAGTCCAGCTCGACAGTGCTTTAAAATAGGCCAGAAATGCCGGGATGTGCAGTCAGCGTTTGTCCAAATAATAACAGAAACAGTAAGGGAACAGAAATTAAGTACTATAGATTTCCCAAGGACAATAATCTTGCCAAAAAATCGATAGCTGCATGCCGCAGACAAGACATATGGAGCAATTTAAATTCTGACTTGCAACTGACGCGCCACAAGATGCGCAATGACATATCGTGGGTAAGTTTATCGTGGTCTAACCCCTCCAGGGCCGGCTCTGGGCGGGTGCGAACAGTGCAGGGTATGCGGCCTGCATATCAGAATTTGAAAATATTCACTGCAGCTTGTAAATATGAAGATATTGGGATTTCCTAAGACTAATTTTAAGTAATTTTCCTTAACATTTCTAAAAAATTTCGCCTGCGGCGCATTTTACAGAATTATTTTAAATGCACTTGTTTGAAAGAAATCCACAAAAATTATCCCTCCCCACCTGAAATTAATTTCATTTACTACAAACGATAATCACTGATAAATATAAGAGGCAGAATGCAGCCATAATAAAAAGAAGTAAAAAAGTTGGGCTTTGTGTGGGACCTGAACCCGGGACCTACAATTTTACTAGTCGCGTGCTCTCGCCCTGTGGTAAAGATGTGCTTGTCAATTGTCATCTATTAGGCCACTCTTATTTGACGCTGAGGAAACATTGATTGTTATAAAACGATCGTACATATATTTTAATAAAGGTTTTAAGGTCCTTGCTGTGTAAGCATTGCTAGGCAATACTTTTTGTACCTAGCAATTTTACAAAATAATAATACGTCCCTAAATTTTGCCTATGATGATTCAAATTGTATAAAAATGTAGTTATCTCTTTTCACCTTTTGTGCCAACTGACATGACAGTCGTGTAATAATTTTTAATGGACTGTCATCCTAATCTAATATGTCTGCCTAAATTTTCTAACAAATAGGTAATGTAATGTAATGGTCGACAATGTAATTTCCATTGTCGACCATTGTGACGCAGGGATCATCGTTCGTGATATGTATTATATGTAGTATAAACTCGCTATGTAGGTATGTAAGTACCGAGAAGTACACTAATTTTGTAAAAATTTAATATGGTTAGATTTATATTTATAATGTTTTTTAATGACTGAAGAAGCAATAAAATAATTGTGAAAGCTTTCTTATAGAAAAAAGTTCGTTTCACTTTTGAATTGGCTTCATCCATGCTATAGAAATATAAGCTATTGATATTTAACTATTTAACTACCCACCTGCTTTACAAAAAATAATAATATGTATAATTATAGTTATTAAAAAAACATTAAACGCTGTCTAAAGTATTATCTTCACATAAGGTTCATAAGTCACCTCATTTCATGGTATTTATACAGACAGGGTGATTCATTGGGACTGGGAAATCCCGAAACCAGAGTTGAAGAGGACGATTAAAATATGATGATTAAACCTAATATGCCTTACACAAAATGTTGCTCGTTAATGAGATGCATAGCGTGAAATGTTGAATTTTCTAGTAACTTTCAATCTTATCAGAACAACTTAAAAATTGGTATTTTTGGGATAGTAAATAAGAATTTTTGGTAAGTTTTTTGTGCAGTTCCTATCCGGCGATTCCTCAAACAGTGAGAAAAATTATTATATATTTAATATCCCACCCAACTTGCCCATAAATAACTTATTGCAATAATTATGGCAATATATTCATGCTTTTATTTATTTTTTCAGGATGTTGCTACAGCAAGCCTCTTTTAGTTCCCGGAGGCAGGGCCTTTATTTGGCCATCTATACAACGTATTCAGAGGTAAATTGTGGTACTGCTTCTATTTGTTAGCCAGGTAAAATAAGAATTTAAACATTAAAAAAACAGTATTTACTGGATATTTTCTCTGATAACTGACAAACATCATCGTCCACCATACAGGTAACCGATCTTACAAAAGAAATATTGAGATAAAAGCTAGTCAAAGCAGTAGTAGGTACCTGCCTAATTTAAAGTTTCATTATATTGCTAAACTACATAATATGTAACATATGCAATATATTTTTTACGACTTTGATAGTTCGGTAATTACTTTTTTCGTTACAATTTGACGCTTTTATGGGAATAGAAAGATGTTAGTTTGTGGCGGCTGAGTGCCTATCTTTTGATCTTAGTTTGTTCCGGCGCTTTTTTTTTTTGTTAAAAGTGGTACACTCCACTTGTCTTTTCTAGGATGGTTTAGTGAAGAAAATAATTCCAAAAGTTGCTTTTATCCATTTTATTTGGTTTTGTTTGTTCTTTTGGGCTTGTGGAGTAAATAACATAATAGGAAAGTTTGTACAATTTATTTACGAATATTTATGTACAACGCTATCAGTGTATTATTCTCATTAGATTGGTGGTAATAGTAGTAAATCAATAACAACTGAGTAAACTAATTAATATAAAACCCATTCGCTATAACTAAAGTAGAACTATGTCACCTAGGAAAAAAAATGTACTTCTTAGCGAAGGAAACCTCGTAATTTATTGGTAAGGTCAAAGAAAAATATACATACACCTATATAAATTAGGTAACCTGTGAACAAATATTATTAAATTAAGTATTGGTGGCAGCGGAAAGTCTAATCTGTGAGATGGTACTAAGCGTAGAAAATGCTACGGGAACGACTAAATAATCTAACTAGCATAGAAACGGGGGTAAAACACGGCGCATAATTATGAAATGGTCTATAGTAAGAGAAAATTGAAAAATTGTGAAATCTACGGCTGTGGGCAAGAAACTCTTTCAGTATTGGACAATGTGGCACACAAGATTATACTATAGGCCTCAGTTTATGGTGTCAGATCTTAGTTTGGTAAGAGAAATAGATAAAACGGATCCGTTGTTGCCCTCTGAGAGGCCCGGTTTATTTTTTCTTAATTCCCAGGGTTTCTAGAAGGACCAGGCCTCATGAATAGTAGCACCAAATGTTGGCACTCAATAAACAATGGCCGGCAGCTAGACAAGATCAAGTGGAAAATAGCCTATAATCAACTTTCAGGTTTATATAATGGTTCAGGCTGCAGTACCAGTGGTTGGTACTCAACAGCAATGCCCGGCATCTAATATACCTACCTGGAATTAGTCGGAGAAATAGTTTACGTTTTATTTCTGGCTTTGTAAAGGTCCTAGCATCTTGTCTAGTAGCACCAAATGATAGCGCTCAATTAACAATGTCAGTACATGCAATGGCCGGCAATACAACTGATATCACTTGTTATAAATGATGAAGTTCTCTCGAAAGAAAATACCTTCGGTGTTACAGTAAAATTAAATGCTTACCATACAAGAGTTTCTTACCTATACTCTTAAATGGGCGGTCAATCTAAATCTGATAAATTCGTATTTTTCGGTTCCACTTTTATACCCGATTCCGGCCGGGCTGGTGAGGTTCACAAAAAGAGCCCAGTTGATACGTCGGCATCAAAGCTTGGTGCAGTACGTAATACAAAAAAAAAACAAGAACAATCTCATACACCCAATAGTCAGCAGTGTGACACAGCTTCCGGTGCCAAAACTAAATAGTACAAATAAAATAATTCAGTTTTCTAACAAGGAACGCATCTCTAGCCCTGGAAATATCGCTTATTTAGTACTAAATATTGTTTATGAAAATATTACCCACCTAAAATCAATAGCGACTTTCAATACACGGTATATAAAATAACTCCGTAATACGGAAGATTTCTTTGAAATCAAAATGTTTTATTTAGTTTTAATGCATACACCTAGTTGGGGAAAATAATAAAAATAATATGGCGCGGTGCGGTCGGCAGAAAAAATAAAAAATATGTTCCTTTCTAAAAAATAACAAACTTCGTTACACATGTTTAAGGTAGATAAAATATTACAAACTGCAGCTGTATTTACTGGGAAGAAGGGCAACGGTTGTCAAATACAACAGTTGGTATTCTGTAATGGTACAGCTGCCATCTAGTTTCTCAAGGATACAATTCAGTTCAGTTGTCAGGTTCTGTCAAAAAATAACCGAGAGTTGTTTAAAAAGGCTTTGATTAATGTTATAAATAGTTGTTGTCAGACTGTGACATGAACATATTTACATATCCCCTTTATACAGCTTCCATCCTGTGTCAGTTTCCTTGCTTTTATTCAAATTCGGGTGGAATATTATATTGATGTAATTATTATCTGCTGCTTCTAAAGGAAAGATTTCGTAACAATCGTAGGCTTCTAAATAAAATTTTTCTTTAGAGAATAATAATATGTTGTCTTCAATAGACTTGATTTTCCAGAATATCTTTGAATACAATGACGCTCATAGTTGACAGTCCAACAGTGTACACAAGCCAGGGTGTTCCTATCTCGGTAACAGGAATAGCACAGGTAGAATATTCTCTTCATTTTCATCATCCTCAGTTAGATAATTATTTTGTGAATAGGTAAAAATACAAGGTCAAAACGAAGAAATGCTTCTCGCTGCATGTGAACAGTTTCTTGGCAAAGACGAAAAAGAAATTCAACACATTGCCCTTCTGACATTAGAGGGGCATCAAAGGGCAATCATGGGATCTATGACTGTCGAAGAAATCTACAAGGATAGAAAGAAGTTCAGCAAGCAAGTATTTGAAGTTGCATCATCCGATTTGGTAAACATGGGAATAACGGTTGTGTCCTACACTTTGAAGGATATCCGAGATGAAGAGGTAAATTATTTGAAAAAGACTGGCTAGTAACTTTAATAATTTATTTTACTGTTCTTTTTTGTTTGCAACAAAGGGTGCCAAGGTACGTTGGAGTTTAATAATCCATGTTTGAGCTTTTCAAAGTACTCTATTCAAGCCATAAGGTAGAACATTCCAATTTCACTTTCATATATTATGTAGTAAGATTAAAACATATAAAATCTCTTATTAATTACACCCTTTTCAGATTGTCTCCTTAATAATGGGACATACATTAATGGGAGATATTGTATGTCAAAATAAGTCGATTTTACCAAATATTCCATGTTCGAATGTTGCTCGTTTCTAATCTACAGGGTCTCAAAGATGAAGAAATATTTTCGATTTTTCCTAATATTTTCAGAACCCCCTGATTAATCGATTAATCAAGCAAACAATTTACAACACTGTGGTTCTTTTTGGTGAAAAATCTAAATATGACATCAAGCCCCAAAAAAGCATTCGGAATGTGGAGGGTATTAATTTTTGAAAGCTAACAATTATGTACTAACTTTTTGCTAAAAATAGTGTAACGAAAACTAAATAATAAACGTTTCCCACTTTTTGCTTTTGATATTGCTGAAAAACAGTTCTAACTATCCTATTTTAGGCAACATTACGAATTACGAACTTTGAAGTCGATATCTTAATCCGTTGGAAAGTAATCGTCAGAACATAAACGTAGACAACGTTGACGTGTTGGTTTTCAACATTTTCAAAAATTTTAAACCGATTTAGCGAATATTTTTTTTGGCCAAAACAATGTTTCCACTCATCTGGTAAAATTGAGTGCATAATAGTAAAATAAGAAGTAAAGTCTGCATAAATTTCCGCCCAGAGTGTGAATACACAAGCAGAATCAACAGTAGGCTTAAATTAAATAATTGAAATATGTAAAAATATACTGTTGCATTGTTAACAAACCAAAACACCATCAACGTCAAGAATTAAATATCAACAACTAACAAACAGCGAAATTGGAACCGAGTTCAAGCAGTGACAGTTCTCACCACCTCAAGTGAAACATTTGCAATGGATTTTGCTTATTACTCATCGTGAACACCACGCATCCGCTGGTGAACTCAACGAGTCTAAATTTGGCTATTTTCCTTAACTGCACTTGCCATAAATAATTCTGGGTAATATATAAATAATATAAATGTTTATAATGAACATTAATTTGGTGATTTTAGAGACAATGAGGGACTGATTGGCAGTTGAAATAAAAAAATTGCCTGATTTACTTTGGTGATGTGCCGCCTCAGTCGCCTCCCCTGAAAATTCGCCACTGTGGCAGAAATTCATTTATAACATTATTAAAATAGGAAAACTAATGGAGACAAAATACTTTAATATTAGAAAAATTAATTAAATTATATTTAATTAATTACAGTATTTTCCCAACTTCGATACCCTGTAGATTAGAAATGAGCAATGATCAGACGTTATATAATATAAATGGTCAAATCGACTATTTTGATGTCAACCATGTCCCATTAATGCTGTATAGTAAATAACAAAGATAGCCCAGCTATAATAGTATTGAGTTACAAAATATACTTTTAGTTACTTTATATAATATTATAACCTATGTAAAAATGCAAAAGTAAACATAAAATACATATTTATGGTAAAATGTAGATAGTATTGATAATCGAACTCTTTATGACTTGGTATAGAGCTCATTGAATGCTGTGTGTTTGTGAAACTATAGTACGTACATTTAAAAATTAAAAATCGTAATTATACTCACAAGGTTCCATCATCCATGTCAAAATTTGAAGCAGGTTAAAAATTATAACCTTTAATGCATTTTATTGCATAATTTCAGAATAAGATTGATGGCGGCCATAAAAATAAGGTGGGTGTATCTGAATCTAAATAATGGTGTTTGTTGCAATAATAAACTAATACATGTACTATTAACAAAGCTTATGTGGATTATTGAAAATATACTGGAGAACAAATACACATTAAAGATTTACTGAATTCCACTTGATCTATTGGATGTAAAACGAGACAGTTTTTTTAATGGTAGTCACAGTTCCAAGCTAAGAACGAGGGTTGAGTACAATGCCGAAGGAGGAGTGCTCAATCATTTGGCTCCGATATGGACATTCAATTTATACAGTGTGTTTTTCTATATAAGAGCTGCTAAACGGATGTTTGGCTAAATGTGAAAATAAAATAATTAAATTCAAAGGTTGCATGGATATGAAATTATGTTAACTGGCATTACATACTTGTCTATTCTGCAGATTGTAAAGCTGCAAATATACATATGACAGTAGAAAAACTTAGTTTCTATATATATATTATTAGAAAAGTTGCTGATAATTGGAAATTACTCCCTCTATGAAATTCGGAGGGTACAGGCTGATTTTATTACCTACATTCTCACCTGTTTGTTTACTAATTGTAGAACTGTAGACTAATAATTATTATTAGTACCTAATGTATTTTTAATTTTGATTGGAGCTTTCATAATCAAAGCATTTGTAATTCTCCAGTATATTAAGCTTGCACAAAAAGCTTAAAAACCTAATATATATGGCATCTACAATATTATTTCAAAATGGCTACACTCGCAAATTCAGCAGGTGCTTTTCCTCTAAAATGGATACTAAAATTCAAATCAGGGAACTTATAGTGCAAATAGTAATAACTACTTTACTTTAAAGATGCTTCAATTAACTGCTTGAAACAGTCAGCTGCTAAAGGCTTTCCTTATAATACATCTTCCAAGGAAAAATTTTCTTAAAATGGCACACTGTCAACAATATTGTTGTAACTATTGTCGATGCAAGTGTGATTTTGAGGAACTTACTCGTTGGAAGGAGTATTATTGAATAACCAGGAATGAACACCCACCATAAAGACAAGTTTTATGTTTTGTATATGAAGTCATCAGTCAACATGTACAGGGTGATCCAAACTCGACGCCCCAGGCCTACAGCGGGAACACGAAAACTCAAAATAAAATTTCGAAAAGGGGTTCTTAAATGGGACATAGTAAGGTCAAATTTTGACCGAAAATTAGCTTTTTTGATGTTTGGGAAAATGGCCGCTGTGACGTCATCAATATTATTTTCCCAGAAACATACCAGTTTTTCTCTATATATTGAAAGTCCTTATCATTCTCAACAACTTTTATAGAAACAAATTTTCTGTATCTTTTGTCTTTTCAAATCTACAGGGTTAAATATGTAAAAAAACATGGAATTTTTTCTAATCATTTTTCGAAATCTAGGTAGCTATGGAAACAATTGATAGTCAGAAATTATTTAAGAGTATGTTAGGGTGCCTTGCGCACCCTTAAATTTATTCAACTGGAATATTTATTAAATTTCTGAATTGTGCTTGTTACTAACTTGTTTGTTATTATTGTTTGTTACAAAAAAATTTTTTAAAAATATTCCAGTTGAATAAATTTAAGGGTGCGCAAGGCACCCTAATACTCTTAAATGATTTCGGACTATCAATTGTTTCCATAGCTATCTAGATTTCGAAAAATGATTAGAAAAAAATTCCATGTTTTTTACATATTTGACCCTGTAGATTTGGAACGACAAAAGATACAGAAAATTTCTTTCTATAAAAGTTGTTGAGAATGATAAGGACTTTCGATGTATAGAGAAAAACTGGTATGTTTCTGGGAAAATAATATCGATGACGTCACAGCGGCCATTTTCCCAAACATCAAAAAAGCTGATTTTCGGTCAAAATTGGACCTTAGTATGTCCCATTTAAGAACCCCTTTTCGAAATTTTATTTTGAGTTTTCGTGTTCCCGCTGTAGGCCTGGGGCGTCGAGTTTGGATCACCCTGTACATATGGGGTCACTTAAACTTCTGTCTATCCTGTTTGAACATATTGCAAGGCCTACATTGAAGTGAATCTCTATTTTCAAATTCACTTAAAATATATTAAAAAAATACTTCTATTTTAAGTTTGTTCTATTCCATTCCCAGGCTATTGTTGTAATAAATTATCAGTTAGAATAAACGTTTTTGCACATGGTGTGTGTTAGTTTAGTTTTAATCAGCGTGTGTGGTATTATTAGGTGTGTTGATCCACTTGCATCTTTCCACATGACAGTTCCTTAGTGCTGAGCGAAGGATTTAAAAACAAGCGGAAATTAAGTTGATAGTAAAGCAAATAGATTTGCTCAGGGTGCTCGAATTTGAGCCTAATTTAGGGAAAGTTGGAAAATTTGGCAGTGAGTAACACTCTGAAAATAACTGAAAATTTTAATTTCCTTTTTACTTTTTTACACGAAAACCAAAAAATGCTGGATATTTCTAAGTTAAACATACATTAGGACACTTTTATGAGAAATTTAATAATAGTGCTATCGCGTTATGGGCGTCATACTGTTTTTTTATATTTTTGCGAAGGGTGTTTTGGAAATGATGTCACTAACTGTTATATCAACCAAAGTCAAGTAATAGTTATTGACATTAACCAAAGTCAAGTAATAGTTATTGACATTGCCAGATGCGTAAGTGCACTTTTTTGGCCGGGGAGGTTATTTAAAGACCGAGGCAACGCGTTGCCTCGATCATTAAAAGTACCTCCGAGGCCAAAAAAGAGCTTACGCATCATGCAATGTATTACATTTTTCCTGCTACCGACAATTTCAGGTTATAGGTACTTTGAATAAAGCTTTAAATACATATGGAGTAGATTGTGAGTAATAATGATCTTCAAAATAACCTTTGTTCAATTACTAAAAATGATAATGAGTGATAAATATAAGAGGCAGAAAGCAGCGATAATAAAAAATAAATAAAAAATGTTGAGCTTTGTGTGGCATTTGAATCCTGGATCTACGAATTACTAATCGCGTACTCTCACCCTACCGGTAGCGAGGTGCCTGTCAAATTTGTTCTGTTATGCGGCTCTTATTTGATGCCAGAGAAACATTGAAATTATTAATTTTTCTTTGGTATAATTCGTGTTCTTTATGATCAAAACCAGTTTGTAAAACGATTGTTGTGTAACCTATTAAAATTGACGCAAGATTCACGTTGCTACATACAGTGTGTCCCACTTAAGGACTGACCACCCCTGTAAAATTTTTATTTATGGCTCGATTTCCATAAACTTTTTTTTGTTGGATAGAGCTTCAAAAAATTGCATTAAATGTATAATTCAGGTACCTCGTGCCTTAAATTCATGGCCCACTGAGACGGTGTTTTAGTGCTGAAATTTTGAAAAGTACTATTAGGGACTTTTTTAGAGAAAAATTAATGCTAGATTTTTATTCAACGTTGTTGGAAACCCAAACGTACCAATTTGCATTAAAAAATGGAGGACTAATTGAAATGACTGAAATTTGAGTTTATGTTATGTTGTATTGTTTATTCATGTACCTATTGGATGATATTAAATTAAATAAAAAATTGTTCGCTAATAAATTTTTGAAAGAATATGAGTTTCTCATGAATATTTTAGTGACCAACTTACCAGAAATTAAGAAAATTAATTACAAATTAGTACGTTTTTGTTTGGAACCTCTCACAGCATATAAGAATCCAGCCTTACTTTTCCTTTTAATTTTTTTGGAACACCCTGTTTAGCTATGGTAATGCAAATTGGTACGTTTGGGTTTCAACAACGCTGAACAAGAAACCGGCATTAATTTTTCTCTAAAAAAGCCCTAATAGTACTTCTCGAAATTTCAGCACTAAAACACCGTCTCAGTGGGCCATGAATTTAATGCAAGAGGCACCTGAATTATGCTTTTAATACCATTTTTAAAGCTCTACCCAACAAAAAGTTTATGAAAATCAAGCTATAAATAAAAATTTTACGAGGGTGGTCAGCCCTTAAGTGTGGCAATAAAAATTTTGAAACTCCCTGTAGAGCTACGGCAAAGCAAATTGGTACGTTTGGGTTTCGAACAATGCTGAATAAGAATCTGGCATTAATTTTCCTCTAAAAAATCCGTAATAGTACTTCTCGAAATTTCAGCACTAAAACACCGTCTCAGTGGGCAATGAATTTAACGCACGAGGCACCTGAATTATGCATTTAATGCCATTTTTAAAGCTCTACCCAACAAAAAAAAGTTTATGAAAATCGAGCTATAAATAAAAATATTACGGGGTGGTCAGCCCTTAAGTGTGGCAATAAAATTTTTGAAACTCCCTTTAGAGCTACGGCAATGCAAATTGGTACGTTTGGGTTTCGAACAATGCTGAATAAGAGTCTGGCATTAATTTTCCTCTAAAAAAATCCCTAATAGTACTTCTTGAAGTTTCAGCAGTAAAACACCGTCTCAGTGGGCCATGACTTTAACCCACGAGGCACCTGAATTATGTGTTTGATCCCATTTTTGAAGCTCTATCCAACAAAAAAAAGTTTATGAAAATCGAGCTATAAAAAAAAATTTTACAGGGGTGGTCAGTCCTTAAGTGGGACACACTGTATATTTTATTAATGCTTTTTAAGGTCCTTGCTGTGTAAGGTTTGCTAAGCAATACTTTTTGTACCTAGCAACCACTTTCGCAGCTAGCAACCAAAATAACAGGGCACCTAGAACATTTGACTTTCGTTTTCGGGCCTGTTGGCGAGTATGTAAAGTGAACTTACGGGGGAGGGAGCAGGAAAAATAATTTTCGTTCATTTTATTATAATTTACTCATTTACAACCTCAAATCTTCATGCAAATAAACAAAATTTTACCGAACTGTCCAACTTTGACATTTTGCTTCCAAGACATACTACGAAAAATTGATAATAATTAGATATTCTGTTAAAAGTAAAAAAGCAAACTTAATGTACAATACATAATTTTTCATGAAATCGGCAGTGAAGTGTCCCAAAATCGTCATTAAAAGCTCAGAAATCGGCACTGAAGTAGCCCATTATTGTACGATTTTTTCAATAAGTAGGCCTTGGAGAGATGTAAACATCAAACATCAGACGCGGAGCCATCACCCGTCAAAAGTGACCTATTCAAAACCCAGCCAATAAAGGCCCATTTAACTTTTCGTACACATTGCGAAATTGTTACCTATAGCAGCGCAATCCTTCAGTATACATATTTTAGTAGATTTGAATATCAATATATTTGTTATGGAGGCTGCACAACAAGCAGCAGTTTGGTTTTTCTGTTCGAAGGCACCGTGCCTTGTCATACTTGACCTAGGTAGAGCGATCGTCAAAGTTAAGCAACGCCGCGCGCAGTTGGTTCATGGACGGGTGATCCCGTATGATTATTTTCTTGCCTAATAAAACTTTTTTTTCCGATTTAAAAAAATATATAATATGTACCTCGGCACTGAAGTTCTTTTTATGACTCATGTGGTTTATTTGCCTCGGCCAGAGGCCTCAGCAAGAAATTTCACACGAGTCATAAAAAGTTGAACTTCAGTGCCTGGTACATAAATAACTATTAATCAAAAAAATCCTATAAGGAAGAAAAATGAAAAATTGAGCCTCGTTTCTTTGTTCAAGTAGGTGTTACAGAAAAGAAATTTCCGTAAAAAATGTTCTTATAATGTTTAAGTTGGAAATAACCAGCATCTTTGGTTTTCCTTAAAAAAAAAACAAAAGCTAAAATTTTCAGTTTTTCTCAAATATTTTCTAAACGGAAACAGATAGGCTCTCTTCAGCATGTTACTTGGCACTAAATTCTGTAACTTTGCCATAGTTTGTCTGACTCCATTCTAAAAAGATATCTGAGATACTTGAAATTAGGGCACTCTGTATAGTCTTGAGACTTATTTAAGGGGTCCACGACTGGGAAATTTGTTTTTCATTATAAAAAAAAACCTTTGGCAATTGTACTGACTTAATCCTCGATTTATTCCGAGGCCGATGATATACACTTGGAGTGGTCCTGTTGGCGATTCAGCTCTTTCAATATAACAAACTGGACTCGCCAGATTCCTTTAAAATTCTTAATTTGCTCTACTTTGACACCTTGCAGCATGGAACTCTGTATATTGTTGTTCAAATTTGGTATATGGGGGTTTTGATCGCTAAATGGTCTTTGTGAAAATCGGGGGTATAAAAAAAGAAGCGGTTGTGAAAGAAGAGTACCTTTTTTGTTCTGAATTAGGTGGCGAACTTAAATAAATAATTGCAAGTTTAAAAAAGAGGTCGTATCAAAGTTTAGGGGCATTTTATGTTAGGGGTGGTCTGCTCCTGGTTTCCAAGACAAGATTGAAATCTTGCTATAATTTCATATTATCCGTCCCTATGTACAGGCGCGGCCTCATAAATGTTTCCATTAGGCATGAGAAATGAGCAAGAAATCAAGAATTTCGGGTAAGTGCGGGAACGTTGCGCCAATTCTACGGCTTCTCAAATCAACAACTTCTCCTGCATTCCCTCGTACCACCCCGCTCCTCCCTGTAGAAAATAAAAATTGCGTTGACTGACGTATTGATATTAATACGTCAGTCAACGAAAATAGGTTAAATCGCTGCATTTATTTTAATAATTTATAAATGGATTTAAAGTTTTACACTGTTCCTTGGTATTTTAAGATTCTTGTAACGTGAAATTACGCGGATTTCTTGATTATCAAAGTGCTTAGTTAAATAAGGTATAAGTATATGATTGTGTTAATATAGAAGAATCTCGTAGTGGTTTTTTACATTGCTTTATTACACTTCTTTATCTTAACCGCGAACCGAAACTTTGGTTTATTGAATTTTTAAAGCTTCTTTGGAGTCTTCGAGTGAGGTTCTGATGCTTCCCGGGTCCCCGAAAAATCGAGAAATAAGAAAAAACACACAATTTCCAAGAGTGGTTTCAGAGGATCATCTGTCGGTTTCGTAAATTCTAAAGCCGTCCTGTTTCTCGAAGGTGGTTAATCGTGAATCAGATAATTCTATTAGATATCGGATTTTCGAAGTTCTTTTTGGTACCGCAGAAAAGTACGACACCCAAATAAGAGATTTACCACCTCCTTCGATTTTTAGAACGGCTCTATTCGAGGTTGTTGAAAGACTTTTGCCAAAAAAGAGGCCAATGTCCGTGGGCAAGGTTGTAAGATGATTTTCCACTATTATTCAGGCAATCTAAGGCCAACCTAACAGCGCCGAATTTACTGTTTTTCACACCGTAACTGGCAATGTCGCGTTATAAGATCACAGAGAATATAGTTCCACAACAGAAAGCTCCTTAATCTGTCAAATAGACTCCAACTACAGACTCCAAAAACAAGCAGATTGGATTTATCTCTGTTCTGAATATATTTTCTCCACGACCATTCGTGAATGTAAGTATTCTAAAATCATTTTTAATAATAGAACTTAAAAATTCTCACTCTAGAGCGAGATGATTTATTCTTAAATACTTGCTTCTCGAGTGTTTTGCATGTATTTCCAGGATCTTAATATAATTTTTGTAATCTATTGCACATAAATAAACAATATAATAATAGGGATACTAATATTTCGTACTAATAATAATAAATCATTGCATTATTTTATATATTTTCATTCCATAACAAGACAATGAATGAATATACGCTAATCGAACTAAACACAGCATAGAGTGCCATGGATTTCAAGACTGTCAACCTCGCTGTCAACAATAAAGGCTTGGGGGTGCGCGTCATAATAAGTATTTTCGAACATGTTTTAAGTTAAATAAAATGAGTGAAAAATCGAGTGATTTTGATATGGAATTTGATAATACTCCACCTGAAATTACATTCATGAATGGTCGTGGAGAAAATACAGTCTGTTACTCGGTTAGAATGAAAAAATTCGATACTCGTGGTTCCTCACGTATCCACTCGTATCGAATTTTTTCATTCTAACCTCATTACAGAATCTAGTATTCTGTGATAAGATGATTTGCCGTCACTTATGCCTTTGAGGTTATGGCTGGCTTTCAAACCACGAGAGATGGGAGGGGTAATTGCAACGTTGTCAGTTGAACTACTTTGCGACGATTTCAAGGGCCGCGCCTGTACTGGGTATACTGTCCGAGTTTAATTAAAAATGATTTCACCGTTTCGGAGATATTACGGAAAACCCTTCTTCGAGGTTTTACTTTAAAGTATGAAAAATTCCAGAAAGGTCTTTCGAAAAAAATTTTTGAACATTTTAGTCTTTTTTTTGTTCGAACTAACCGCCCTTCAAATATCTCCCAATACTTCTGGGGCACTCTGTATATCATTGGCCTCATAATTATTTCTATTTACATTTGCACATATTTGTCGATTAAAGTGCCTGGACTATAAACTATTGTGCAGAAGTTAAATATTTTAAAAGGCTATTAAGTCACCTTGTACAACTACAATTCAATACCTCTACAACTATGGTTTGTCTTCCAAATAAATCCTTCACTGATCATTCTCAGGAACACTTCTGTCAAACTCTCTATGGACTATTATTGTTCGATGGTAGATTGGGTCATTATTGCATTTACTTTCTTTTCATTTACATAGCAGGCTTTTTCATGTTCCGATACTTTGCCGCAATTTCCTAATCACTAAAACCCAACTTTTAACCAGGGATACCTCAAAAGCCTAGGCATGGCCAGAACGGCAGAAGTCAAGAGAGACGCCAGGATTGGTGAAGCCGAGGCACGTTGCGAAGCGCAAATCAAGGAGGCTATCGCCGAGGAACAAAGAATGGCCTCTGTGTTCCTCAACGACACGGAAATTGCAAAGGCAAAACGTGATTTCGAATTGAAGAAGGCTGCTTACGATGTGGAGGTTCAGACGAAGAATGCCGAAGCTGAACTAGCTTACGAGCTTCAAGCCGCTAAAACTAAGCAGAGGATTAAGGAGGAACAAATGCAGATTCAGGTAAGAGATTTTTTGTATAGAAATGAATTGAAGATACTTTTTGTATCTACCCACGGTCTGTGTGCACATATTTATTATACAGGGTGTAACTTAAGTACGTTAAAATATTTCAGGGTGGTGATGCTCAGCCAATTCTAAGAAAAAAAGTTTATACAGGGTGTTTCAGACCTAAATATAATAATTTTAACCACATGCGGAGAAAATTGAGCTTAATACGAATCCGCAATTAAAAAAAAATTAAAAGTCAATAATAAAGCCAGAATTTTTTTTTTTAAGGAACAAACAATAACGACGCCACTGGCGAGGTAACGTCCGCGAAGTGGGCCGGCCCTCAGCTACATTATTGGGCGACGTGCAATGTTGCCGGTTTTAGCTGGTATTCCCCGATTTTAAGTACTTTTAAGTAATTTTACCATTTATGCATTTATGAAAGGCCAATTCATTTAAACTAATGAAATCAGGCGGTGGAGGCGGCCCTTCCGCGCGGCAGGAGAGGGGGCGATGATGTATCTATCTGCCATATGCCAGTTTAGCTTTTAGTTGTTATGTGCCTTTATTTTTTTGTTTGCTAAAGATTATCCCTGTTGTCGGAGGACACTCACTGTACATAGTAATAAATACATAAATAATAAATCTAGTTAGTAGTAAAAAGTCAGACAATGAATGAACTGTATCGGCAACGTCGGTCGCACCGCGAGCAAAATGACAGTCCCCACATCGAAAGGGAGCACAGAGCGCGACCGCGCAGGACAGTCGGCCATCAGAAACCAAGAAACCAACAACGCGGAAAGGTACGCGCCACGCGGAGAAGGTACTACAATTATTCCCCTCGGACGCAGGGCGAGTTTAGGTCTAAATTCCGTCGGTGGACGCCGTGGAAAACCGCAGTACCATATCGTCCGGGCGCTGCCGTGCCGCCGAACTTTCTTTTCGAAACCGGGAGTTTTGTGATAATATGGCAAGTGCGAATGTGAGTGCGTGTCTTACCGAGGTGCCTCTCCCTGGCGCCTTGGGTACGCGTCTACCCGATAATAAAACTGAGCGGCTCGTTAGGGGAAATATTAAAATTATTTAATTATTTCTAAAATATTTCCGAAAAAAAATTTTTTTTCCATTTTCCGCATTTAGCCACCTTTCTGAGTATGTGGTTAAAATTATTGTATTTAGGTCTGAAACACCCTATATAAACACGTGTCCTAAAAGTCTTCGTTTTTGATACACGGGGTGTTAAACTTCTCTAAAAAAAGTCTTTTTCCCATAACTTCTTTATTTGTAGAGATTTGTCAACCGAATTTGGTTCACATCGTATTTTGCTAGGATCCTATTAAATGTGTTATTTTCAAGCTCGAGAATAAACCAGTAGGGGAGATATGGGTAAGTCGTAATACAGATTCAAGAAAAAAGTTAATACGGCCCTGTACGAAATTAAAGTGGGTAGCAGCCTTGGATGAAGCATTTAATTCTGAACAAAAAGTGTATCTTAAGTTATTATTGTATCTATCGCCATTTCGTGATAAATTAGGCTTTTTAAAATTTATTTTATGGTATTTGCAAAAAAATTTCAGGCATTTAAAAAGCTGTTCCCAATTAAACACAAAATTTTGAAGGGTTTAAGACAACACGACTAATTTTAACTCAAAATAAGAATAAAAAAAGTAATTTGGAAAGACGATTTTTTAGAAAATTTTAACACCCCGTATATTGAAAACGAAAAATTTTAGGACACCTTTTTATACAACTTTTTTCTTAGAATTACCTGAGGATCACGACGATGAAATATTTTAACGTACTAAGTTACACCCTGTATTTATTTTTTATTTTTTTTATAAAATTTAAACATCGAAGGAAAATATAATTTTGAAAAACGCCACTTTTGCTGTGCTCCAACTAATAATAAACGTTTTTTACCATAATCTAACAAATTCATAAAGTTTCCCACAAGTAACAGTTATTATTCTTGTCATGGCTGATACATATGATATATTTACAGCAATAATAGGGTACAACGTTTTCATCTTAATGAAAACTTCTAAGGAATAAAAAAGTCTTACATCCAGAATGCCTCTAAAAATAGGTTTTAACCACTTGTTTACAAAGACCTCTGACATCACTGATTTGTAAACATCACCATATGATGCAGCGGTTGAACTGTTCTATAATATTGTCATTATTTCAAAAGTTTGTCCCTCTAGCCATAAACACAAATTTCCTATGTGTTCACAGCCAATATTATTCAAAACATAAAATACAAGCATCTCGTTCGCCAGAAGCTGGGAATGACTGACACACACTTTCTTCGCAATAGGTTTCAATACCTATACAAGGTAATTAAACAACAAATCAGAATTTCCTACAGGAGCTACTGCACTAAAGTTGGCTTGTCCATATGTATTGACCCAATACAATTCTGGTCCTTTGTCAAATCAAAACAGGGCACTTCAAGCATTTCTGGCATACAGTAACATACAAACAAAAAGCTTTGTGTGAATCAGAAAATATCATTAAAGCATTTCCTGACTTCTTCAGCAGTGTTACCTTCCAAATCACATGCCACAGTTTTAGGCCATTTAAACAATATAAATATTACAATCAAATTACTTTCCGAGGATGATGTAACTGAAAAATTAAGCCTAAGTCGACTTGTGGACCAGACGGTATCCCAGTTTCCTTGTGGAGGATTGTGCTGGAGTATTTGCAAAACCTCTACTGAAGATGTTCAATCTTTCCCTGCAGGCTTGTGTGTTTCCTAATAATTCATGGAAAGAATCTAAGGTTTGTCAAATATTTAAAAAATAGTGTCAAAGGTAACATTGAAAACTACAGGCCTATCTGTTTAAACTCCTGCTTGTGTGGTGACAGGATCTTTCCTCTAGTAAAACATTTAATATCCTTGGCCCAGAACGGTTTTTTAAACCAGAAGTACTACCACAAATCTTATTAATTAAATTAAATTAAATGTTTCCAAATCGACACTATTTACAAAGGCCTTTGACCATATGGACCATACCTTCCTTTTAGAAAAACTTTGCTCGATTGGATTTCACAATAAACTTTTGAATTTAATATTATCATACTTGACTAACAGATCTCTATTATATTATTTATCAAATGCAATTAATTTAGGTCTCATCACTTTCTTGCTACTAGTATAGCACCCCAGGTTACTAATTTGGCATCACTACTATTTTCTCCGTCCGTCAACAACATTATTGATAGTATCATAGAAGAATCTAAATTTCTTCTCCGAAGATATAATTCCGAGTATAATTCATATCTTCTTTTCAGGTTGTTGAAAGGACCCAGCAAATAGCAGTCCAAGACCAAGAAATTGCCAGGAGGGAACAAGAACTAGAAGCCACTATTCGAAGGCCGGCAGAAGCCGAAAAATACAGGCTGGAGAAGATTGCGGAAGCAAATCACAAGCGTTTAATTTTGGAAGCCGAAGCCGAGGCTGAAGCCGTAAAGCTGAAAGGTGAAGCCGAAGCGTTTGCCATTGAAGCCAAGGCAAAAGCAGAAGCTGAGCAGATGGCAAAGAAAGCCGAAGCATGGAAGGAGTATAAAGAGGCTGCTATGGTTGATATGTTTTTAGAGGTTTTGCCCCAGGTAAGGAAATGAAGTAGTACACTTAATTTTTTATTCTTTTTTGTTTGAATCTTGTAACCTTATATAAATATTCAATCTTCTATGAAGTGATATTTGAATTCCTAGGACAATTCCGCATAATTTGTTTTTCTCAAAAATACTATTCCACTAGTTAAAAATAAACCAATAAAAGCTTAGTTTTATAATTTTTAGACCAATTACAGCCTGCTTTCCGTGACAATAATTCTTACTCACAGACAGTTTATAATGGGTTATGGTTAGGTTCTTCTTTTAGAGACCGGTGTAGACTGGATTTCTGCTCTATCCGATCAGAGATGCATTCTTACATCTTGTGATGTAATTTCCTCAATTAATATGGCGTCAATTTAAATATGGACAGGTTTAACCTTATTTTTTCTGGTTAATATTCTTGTTGAATTGTTTTGCAAATAATAGGTGTTGTTCCAGCTAGCACACGATAAATTAAATTTATAACCACCTACAGTAGTTATTACTTGTGTTTATTTAATATTGCCCAACTGTCCGCTGCCATGGATATAATGGAATACATTTTTTTCTTTTTAATATATTTGCCTATTTATAGAAAGAGCACATACCAAATATCAGCCCTCAAATTCCAATATTTAATT
Source organism: Pseudeuparius sepicola (assembly GCA_963920635.1). Classification (NCBI taxonomy): domain Eukaryota; kingdom Metazoa; phylum Arthropoda; class Insecta; order Coleoptera; family Anthribidae; genus Pseudeuparius; species Pseudeuparius sepicola. The sequence continues at coordinate 47,205,538 of OY987302.1, forward strand.
TGCAATAAATAATTAAAGTTGGGACCGCCAGCTATTCATTTGAAATGGCACGAAAAGCGCGGGAATGATTGTGACATCACACCGCTCGATCAATCAGAAGGCAGTGACAGGAGTGACATTTTCACAGAATTATTGAAGGAAGAATGAAAATTTAACGTTAAAATAAACAGTGCGGCGACCTATTTCCAGAGGGATCTGTTGTAGGTCAAAAATAAGAACCGTCTAAAAGTTTAAATTGAACAAGCACTTCTTTAACTGAATGGTGAGGCCACGGGACTAGTAATTCGCAGGTTCCGGGTTCAATGGCAAAAGAAGTTTTTTTTTTTAATTATCACTGAATTCTACCTCTTACATTTATCACTGATTATCATTTTTAGTAATAATTGGACAATGGTTATTATGAAGATTATTACTCAGAATCTACTCCACAGCGTATTTAAATTCAAAGTACTTACCTACCTAATATGAAATTGTCAGTAGCAGGAAAAATGTAATACTTTGCTCGATGCGTAAGCTCTGTGTGGCCTCGGAGAGAGTTTTAAGACAGCACGGGCGTTAAACAACCTCCTCGGCGAAAAAAGTGCGCTTACGCATCTCGCAATGTAAATAACTATTTAATACAGCACACACTTTTCAAACATTATCAACAATATCAAGACTGAGATAGACTATAATAAGACGGATAGACTAGGATGGGACGTTCTCATTGATCTTTCTAAGCAAAGCTTGGGTGGTGCTGTAGTTTTTATACATGTGCTGCCCATATTAGTTTATACATGGTGCCGCCGCCCACCAGAGTGTAGCTATTGATTGGTTGGTTGTCGAATAATCACTCCATATTTCCCAAATTACTCTCGTATATTCTTATATGTGTACATGTTGACTGATATAACTATAATGCTACATATGCCTAGCTAATAAGCCCGATGACCCCAATATGATGGGTCAGCAGTATTTAAGTATACACTATTCTACTTACTTACAAATCATAACAAACTACTGCTACACCTCTCCCTTTGGAAAGAATGGACCCCATTCTGGCCAGTAATGGGGAACATTCTGTAAATCTAACCAGAAATGTATTATTAAAACTTAAAACAAATTCAAGATGCAGCAGCAATTTAAATAATTTATAATTTGCCAAATAGACAAAACACAAAACCTATTGTATAAAGACTAACCTACGCTATACTATCATGACCTTAACCTAGTGATACCTGATACCTAGTAAAGCGCGCGCTCTAGAGTTATTTAATACCTAAGCACATTATTCGTATTCGTAATACTATGAGATAATAATAAACATAACAGTAAACAAATAAGTAGAAAGTAGGTAACAAATTAAGCAGAATTATATGGTTGAATTCTATTTTTATGAATGATAATTTGTTTACCATCTTTGTCTAACAATTTACAATTAACTCCCTCGGTAGTTACAACAACAAAAGGTCCACGATACCAAGGATCAAACTTAGTTCTGTTTTCATTAGAGATTGTTACTTTATCTCCCGGTTTTAATCTTGATTCCTCAGTCTTTTCGTTGTACCTTTGCTTTCGTTTTAATTTGGCTTGTTGTAAATATTTTGCTGTTTGGTTGTGGGCTGGTTGTAGTCTATAGCGTAATTCCTGATCGTACGCTTCGAGGTTATATAAAGGTTCAACCCTTGACCCAAGTAGAGTCTCAGGCAGTTTTACCTTCTTGCCAAATATCAATTCGAAAGGAGTGTAGTTATGGTATGAGCTGGGAGTAGTATTGTAACAAAATGTATAATATTTTACCCAATTTTCCCAATCTCCTGGTGAATCATTTATATACATTCTGATATACTCATTGAATACTCGATGATTTCTCTCGCAACCACCTATTGTTTGACTGTGGTACGGTGTGGACGTTTTATGAGTAATCTTCAGCAACTTACACATATTTTCGAATAGTTGATTTTTATATTCCGTTCCCATGTCGGTTCTTATTTCAGCCATAGGACCATATATCAGAATAAAATTTTCTACTATAGCCTTTGCTACTGTTGCCGCCGATTTATCTGGTATAGGAATTATAACAACATATTTGGTCAGCTCACACTGAATTGTTACAGCGTATGCGTTGCCATTATTACTTTTCATGAACGGTCCGATAGTATCAATTGAAACGATGTCAAACGATACCTGTGGTGTTGGGGTAATTACCATAGGTTCTTTAGTTCTTATTTTTATCTTATTTAGTTGACATTGTTGACAGTTCTTTACATAATTAGCTACGTCACGGGACATATTTTTCCATTTGTAGTACATTCTTAATCTTTTCAGAAGACGCTTTTGTCCGCAATGTCCGCCAGTTATTGGATCATCATGAAATTTTGAAACTAGTTTCTTTTTCTCCTCCTGTTGGGTGACTAATGTCGGTTCATCATATATAATAATATTTAGCGATTTTAATATATTTTGCCCTTTTTCTTTGAATTCTTCTTTGGTGCACCATTGAAATATTTCACTATCCATTCTTAATTTTACAGACTTAAAACCACTATCATTCGCTATAGTTTGAAGCTGAGACATTATGTCCTCTAATGGAATAATGCCATTAATGATTGTGATTGTCTTTTGAGCGCTCACTCTTTTTTTATATACCAACATTATCCTTAGACTTGTTGGTTTTATTTGAATAATTAATGTAGGAATTTTAAGTAATTCACTTCCTTTGCTTAGAGATTCATAAACTTTGCAACTGGTTGGTGATGTAATATTTTCACCATTTTCTGTTTTATTTTCGACTTTTCGAGTCATAGAACGCGTTACTGCCAAAATTTGAGCAGCGTTTCTATGAATATCCTTTAATTCGTTTATACTTATTCGTGATAATGCATCTGCGCCGACATTTTGTTTACCTTTTATGTACTCTACCTCAAAAGAAAATTCTTCAAGGTCTAAACGCATTCTTGTTAGCTTAGATGCTGGGTTTTTCATAGCAAATAAATATACTGACGGCTTGTGATCTGATCTTACTAAAAATGTTGTCCCATATAGGTATGGCCGAAAGTAGGTAATCGCCCAATGAATTGCCGCCAATTCTTTTTCTATGGTAGATTTGTGGCTTTCTCCTTTAGTGAATGAGCGGGATGCATATGCAATTGGTAGGTCATTACCGTCAAAATCTTGCGATAAAATTGCTCCGCACGCTTCCTTAGATGCGTCTGTTGTTAGGATGAACTGCTTGCTAAAATCCGGGTATTGAAGGATCTTTGGACTTATCAGTGATCTTTTTAGTATTTCAAATGACATTTGACATTCATCTGTCCATGAAAATGTAGATTTTTTCCTAGTTAATCTATTAAGTGGAGCGCTGATCTCAGCAAAATTAGGTATAAATCTCCTGTAATAATTACAAAAAGCTACAAAACGTTTCACAGCGTCAGCATTTACTGGTACTGGATAACTATCTATGATGTCGTATTTTGAATCATCTGGAAGGATTCCTTTATCCGTGATTTTATGACCCAAATATGTCACTTCTTTGTGAAAAAAACGACACTTTGTCGGATTTAATTTTAAATTAAATTTTCTACATGTTTCGAAAACTTTTCGCAGATTATCTAAATGATGTTTTTCTGAGCATCCTATTACTATCAGGTTGTCCATGTATAAAAAAGCTCGTTCGGGTGTGACACCTGCAAAAGCCATTGTCATCATTCTCTGAAAGCTATTGGGGCTAACTGCTAATCCAAATGGTAATCGGTTGAATCGAAATGATCCCTTGTCGGTACTGAAAGATGTGGGATCTCTGGAATCTTTTTCCAGAGGAATCTGGTGAAAACCGGAAATTAAATCTAACACGGAGAACCATTTAGCCCTTCCAAGTTGGTCTAATATGTCGTCAATTCTTGGAAGTGGAAACTTATCTGCTACCAGTTTTTTATTCAATTGTCTAAAGTCTATGACTAGACGCCATCTCTTGTCGCCATTCTCCGACTTTTTTGGTACTAATAGGACAGGGTTATTGTATTCCGAACATGACGGTTCTATGATATCGTTCTGAAGCATATTATCTACCTGACGATCAATTTCTTCTTTCTGTGTTTTTGGAATTCTATAGTTCTTAATATACACCGGAGTCCTGTCTAGAAGTTTAAGTTTTTGTGAATAAAAATTGTTAGTTGTAATTTTTTGGTCTTTTAATGCAAAAATGTCTTCAAACTCACTGCAGAGATTTAGTACATCGTCTTTCACAAACGTGGGTATATTTTGATTTAATTCTGACAATAAATTCGATTTTTTATTAATCCTTTCATTTGTAATGGTATAGATGTTATACATATCTAAATTTACAGTGTCAACTTGTGGTTCGGTTATTCGCATAGTTTCGAAATTTGTGTTTATAATCTGCACAAATGGAGAGTGTTTTGATACTATTGACCTTGTGATAAACACACCTGGTGCTATTTGTTTATTTAGCACCACGACGTCCTGACTAATGTTTTTTAATTTGCTTAGTTGTCTAACTATTTCGCATCGAGGTGGAATAATTAAAACGTCTTTTTCTGGACTGTCGTAAATAGGAATAGATATTTCTCCATGGTTGAATTTTAGTGTCATAGTCCAATAATCGTAATCCAGTAAACATCTGTACTTTTTTATAAAGTCTTTGCCTAATATTGCATCTGTAGGAATAGGAAAATGTCCATCTACAACTTGGAAAGAATGTTTTATAACACAGTCATCTATAAAAATGTTTGTGGATGTGGAACCAAGGGATTTGGTTATTCCATTCGTAATTCCTTTAAGAATGCTTGCGTTATATGAATGAACTAACTGATTTGAATTGATCTTATTTCTTTTAAAAATTGATACGTCTGCGCCTGTGTCTACCAGAAAAGTTATTGTTTCACTGCCGGTCATTTCTGTTCTAAGAATAACAAAATTTGAAAATGTGAGATCGAAATGAAAAATTTTTACGACATTTCCCCCAACGACTGGGGGTTCTGTCCGTTTCCCGAATGTTGACGTTCGTTTTCTGTCTCCTGTCGATTGGTGTACGTTCGGACATATCTTTGGTTTCCTCGATTATAATTATTTTGTCCATATCCTCTACTACCTCTATTATTATAACTGTAGGTCCTTGTCTGATCATTCGTACCATTTCGGTAATATCCTCGATTTTGATTTTGCCGTCCATTATTATGGTAATTGTAATTTGGCGTTTGTCCTCTACCGCGTCCACGTCCACGGTAGTTAGAATTTCCTCTAGTATGAGTGTAAAAAATATTTGTTGTTGGTGGATCACTTCCGGTACTAACATTCACAAACTTTGTGAGCGCTTCTTGGCTCGTTGAAAATGTACCAGCCTCCATTATGAAGCGTACTCTTTCCGAGCTGGCATTTTTACTTAGAGCCCTTACTGCTGTATCAGTGACATAACCAGATGCTACCGTAGGAGGGACTCCTTCAGCAATATATGCTCTTTTCAATGACGAAGTTAGGGCTTCTACCTCCGCCGCATATTTTGCCGCTTCCTTGGCGTTTTGCCGTAGCGCTAATAATTTTGCTGTGACTAACTTTGAGCTTTCCCTTTTTATGCCCTCTCGTAATTTTGTGACAATTGTTTCCAAATCATCGTCATCACTAATCAAATCACGTGCTTTCCCCGTTAATTTAGTTTTAACGAAAGCTACAGAATTTTCTGCATGTCCATTAGAATTCGCCTTTAACAGGGACAATGCATCAAGGAACGCTTGCAATTTATCCACTTCGCCGTCGAAACTATTTGGAAGAATTCGACTTGCAAAATTAAAAAATTCCGCTGCTGTCATAGCCATATTGTCTTTGAGTTCAGGCGAGCTAGATTTTAGAGAATCAAAATTTTCCTGAACGTTGCTATTAGTGTCCTCTTTCTCTACAATTTGTTCCAAGGATACCTCTGGTATTTCGTAATTGACGTCCAATACATTGAAAGATTTTACAACCTTATCCTTAATAAAAATATAAATTTGGTTCACAACAGCACGCTGACTTTCATTTAAAATTGGCCAAAAATTTCCTATCAATTTAACCGTTTTATTATACCGTTGGAGTAACTCATCTCTAACTTCATCTCTAACCGATTGACCCTTAGGTACCTCTTTTTTTAAAACTCTTTTTGATATTGTTACAACCTCGGTTTTTATATCATTTAAAATTTGTTCCAATTCTGCCCAACGTATCATTAAATAATAAAAATATATATACCCAAATTAACATATACAAATTTACAATATTAGCAGTATAATGCCTAACAAAAAGAACATAAAGTTTATAAAGCGCTTGCTATTGCAATTGAAAAAAAAAAACGCTAATATTGCTTACTGTTGCTGTCCATTGAACGTTGGCCTGGTGCCGCTGCGGTCAACCACCTACATAAAGGTTGATGCACAAAACCACACTTTCACAACTCACAACACCACATCTTAACTTTTACGCCGTAAAAATTTCCACTTTGTCGTATAATCCAAAACTAGATTGTCCGTTGCTTCCATTACGCTACATCCATGGCCAGAGTTTCCAGCATTCTGCTCTTGCCCAACTCCTTCTTGAGTCCTCTGCGGTAAGCTCTCCTTATCTGTAGAATTACCATTACCACTACAGCTATCGTTATTACGTACATTAAAATATGTAAATCAAGTGGCACATTCACTGCTTTCTCCTGCACAATAAAATTTGAGTTTACCACCCCAGTGTCGGTAACCTCGGCTTCCTTCGATACCGTTTTACCCATGATGCCTCATTTCAGTGATCCATTAACAGCATCCATTACTATTGGCAGGGTTGGCAGGTTTTCGCAGGGCTGGCAGGGTTGGCAGGGTTTCGCAGGGCTGGCACGGTTGGCAGGGTCGCCATGTAGCTATTGATTGGTTGGTTGTCGAATAATCACTCCATATTTCCCAAATTACTCTCGTATATTCTTATATGTGTACATGTTGACTGATATAACTATAATGCTACATATGCCTAGCTAATAAGCCCGATGACCCCAATATGATGGGTCAGCAGTATTTAAGTATACACTATTCTACTTACTTACAAATCATAACAAACTACTGCTACAAGAGGCGCCACCACCAACGAGCTACTTGACGTCACAACCAAGGAGGGCGCGTTACAAGAATGATTTGAATTATGCAGTTTTTAATTGCTTATATTTATTATGAGTTTTTTTGTGAACTGTGGTTCATTTAATGGCAATAAATTACGTTTAAAAGTAATATTTTTCAAATTTAATTTTTGTGCAAGTTCCCCATTATGAAACAAATTAAAAGATTAGTAATTTCTAATTTCCTAATTGCATACATGCACCAAATGGAGTTATTAAAAATTGCTTACACATTATACTATAAGGATAAGATTCACATATTTACAACTTCTGTGAAATGGTCAACATTTGTTTCAGATGTCGATTTCGACAGAACTTACCTTAATGTACATCCTTGATTCCAGGTTGCTGCTGAAGTGGCTGCACCTCTGTCACAAGCAAAAAAGATCACCATGGTATCCACGGGTAGCGGAGAAGTAGGAGCAGCTAAGCTCACTGGCGAAGTACTCGACATTGTCAGTAAAGTACCTCAACTTGTCAAAACAATGACTGGTGTGGACATTACCAAGGTAAAATTATTGTCTTCATAGATGTGTCGAAATATGTACACGTTTGTTTTTCAGTCTGTGTCTATACATGCTGGATAGGTTGATGGTAGGAATATCCATAAATCTTCAAATTTATATTGTGACTACCTCTAGATGTGTACTCCTACGTTTTACATAATTGTGTTTCAGTGCAGTGGCAACAGAATTTAGTAGATTCAATGTAATTACAAATATGTTGTGTTTTATCAAGTTCATGCACAAGAAAAATGAGAAATATTTTTTATACTCGCAATGTAGGTTTTTTTAATATGGCTAGTGTTATGTCCGAGTTTGAATGGCCCAACTTTATGCATTTACCAGAATATTCATTGTTCGTTGTAACCGAATTCAGTGTATAAAATGTTAAAATGTTGATATTATAATACTTACATATATCTAGTCAGGGTCTAGAGAAAAAGGATGGTGGTCAATTCGACTGGTGGCACTTAGTAGAAGCTTCAAAATTGTGTACTCATAAGTTCCTAAATTGTCAGGCAATTTTAAAATGTTACATGGATTCGGGTTGCTATGGATAAATGTTAATTGTCATGTGCCATAGTATTTGATCAAATCACCGCATCCTTATTCTCTACATCATGATTGCCATGCCAAAATGGTGTCATGGGCTAATAAAATATGCGTTTATGCAAATAAGTGTTTTCTTTTCACTCTATCCTCATTTTTTCTATCACCTTCTGTGTCTGTATAAAAATAACTAACGCACTTGGTTACATGCTTGCTGATATATTCAATACACCTCATTTTTTTCTGATAAATCCCTTGAGGTTAAAAGCACTCGTGAGGCGCATCAGTGATTGAAATATTCAAAATCTGTAATATCACAATAATAGCGGGACTGCAATATTTTCAGACTCCGGTGCTTCGACTCAACTTATTTTCAGCTCGCTAGAGCTCTGTTGTAGCTGATTATTTTGCTGGGTCAGATTGTCTCTGACAGAGCTGTTCCCATCCGTGTTTTCATAATACATATAGTGTGTTCGGTGTTTACGTCAGTGTGCTCGTTTTGCTCTGAATCGTTCATTTATTACATCCAGATTGTTGGGATATTTTTATACAGGGTGAGTCATTAGTAATGGCGCATAGTGCAACCGCATATATTTTGGGCCAAAATATTACGTTTGAGGCTAATATGCCTTATAGAAATGTTGTTTGTTTAAGAGAAACAAGTTCATTTTTTGAAATTGTATTATGGCAACATCTCCCGAAATAATCGAGCTGCTGAACTGAAATTTGGCACCGATATGTTTTTGGGGATGGAGAATAAGCTGAAAATGTAAATTTTTACGTACAGTTTGTTCAGCGAATGTTCGGCCCTACATCATAACTCCTGTCCTTGTCTGACTCATGAATATCAATGACCGATATCCATCGTATAAATATTCATGAGTAAGACAAGGACGGGAGTTGTGACGTAGGGCGGAACATTCGCTGGACAAACTGTATCTCACAGAGGGCGCCACTTGCGCTGTTTTTGGATTGTGTTTTTACTCCTAACTGTTTTTCGCCCTGCAGGTCCGTCATTTATGATACTAATGACTCACCCTGTATATATCCGCTGTGGTGTCGGATTTTAAATAAAGAAAGCGCCAAATGGTTTTCTTTTCTTGAAAATTGGGGCCATAGAAAAATTGTAGCTGGCCCTGGATTTGCATTTTGAAAATGGTAAGGTCAAAAGAAACGGTTTTTGAAGGCTAAAATAAAGACTATGGATTTGCATAGGTTTAAAAGTAGACACCATGTATAGATCTGCAATGTTTTTTGGATTTATTATTATTTATTTATCTCCCATAAATTTTGAAGCATTTTGAAATTTTTAAGACAAATAAATTTAAAAAATTTTTTTATTCAAATATCTGTTCAGGACCATTGATGAATAATTTCTAGTACTTATGGCCTTTTTTAAAGGGATGTGCAGGAGCCTTCCATCGGCTTCCACGGCCGGCTTCCCTTTGTCTTTCCGGACAGAGTGGGGTGGGCTGTGGGTAACGGCACAGAATAAATAACTTTGCATCAGAAGCCTCCTTAAGGACATGTGTCAAAAATAAGCGAGTCTCCAATTCAATTTATAGAAAAATAGCCAGTATTTTAAACATAAACTGGGTTCTAATACAATCTTTTTGCAATGTAGTTTAATGTAAAACGAAATAAAATGCACAATATTTATCGCGTTAGCAGATATTTTGTCTAATAGCACAGACTAACGAGTAATACAGACAATTCCTTAGCGACGTGTCAAAAGGAGACTCGCTTTTTAGCGAAATATCTTTTGAATGATATGCATTTTATTTGATTTTAGGTTAATCTACAAAACAAAGAGATTATATTAGAACCAAATTTATGCTTAAAATAGTATCTGTCTTTCTGTAAATTGAAATGGAGACTTGCTTATTTTTGACACATGTCTGTAAGGAGGCTTTTGTTGCAAAGCTATTTATGTGTGCTAATAGCGAGTCTCCTTTTGACACTTGTCCCTAAGGAATTGTCTGTATTACACGTTAGTCTGTGGTAACGGCAATACCTATAACGGACTCATCTGGTATACGGATAGATCCAAAATGGGGGATGGAACGGGGGCCGGTGCCTTCTGTGAAGAACTGGCCAAAAAGGTTGACCACCCCTCCTCGGGGAGCACACCACTGTGTTCCAGGCGGAGGTGTTTGCCATCATGATAGGGGCAGATGAATCGTTTAGCCTCAGGGTTTTAATCTTATGCTTGAGGAGAGAAAGACAGAAAGAAAAGAATATTTTCCAAAAGAAAGTGTGAACAGTTTTTTCTGAGTCTGCAGGAGTGTGCATGACAGGGTGTGCTGTCGGAGGCTGACGTAAACAAAGCATATATACCTGTTTTGTGGGTACGCTAAAGATAAATATCAGTGTGGTATTTCCTCTGAAGAATTACAAGACTGACAACCAATCAAGATTGTGTATAACTAATGGCATAAAGATATCAAGCAAAAATAAACGTAAGCTATATGAAGGTTACCTGGTGTGAGTGATCCCTGCTCAAAAATACAAAACATATTCGAAAATATTAAAGACAGTAATAAGGAAAGCCAAAATTATGCACAACCAGTCCATAATAACAAATTCTGAAAATAAATCTGAAGCAACATGGTCACTAGAATACTCAAATTTTTAACTCTCCCTGACAAAGATGAGTTTGATTTGCTGAATGAGTTCAATGACTACTTTATTACTGTGTGTCCAGTCATTAATAACAACAAAGCAATACAGCCCTCCACTATCAAAACATGTCAAAATAGTATCTTCCTAGAGCCTATACTAGAGCAGGAAGCATTTAACTACATAAAAAAATAAAAATTCAGTTGGGTATGACGAGATCCCTGTGAAACTGATTAAGAGTGTGGCTGCTTTAATAACAGCACCACTTACGCATATAGTAAACCTAGTTCTTTCAGATGGGGTTTATCCTGAGCTATTGAAAGAGGCACAAGAAAAGCAGAAGAGATGACTTCAACAATTACAGGCCAGTGTCGCTGTTGTCGAATATCAATAAAATATTTGAGAAAATACTATTTGATTGCCTCATCTGCTTCAATGAGGCAAACCACATTCTTGTAGAACAACAAAATGGTTTCCGCAAGGGTAAGTCCACATTGACTGCAGTCTTTGACATGTTAAAGTCGATAAGTCAATCATTAAATGGTAAGGAAGTAACTGCAACTTTGTGTTTAGATCTGTCTAGGGTCTTTGACAGTGTGGACCATGAGATATTGATGGAGAAGATGAATAGATATGGTCGATAGTGGAAGGATTTTCAAACTTCAAAAAAGGTGCGTAAGAACAATATTCAAAATAAAACGGTTCGATTATTGTAGAGGGGCACACATCTTTTAAAACATTAAATGTTACCCTACAAAAAGCAAAACTTAAAAAGTTTCTCATTAAGAGATGCTACTATAGCATTAATGAATTTTTTGAGGAGAAAAGCTTCCATGATCTTTAAGTGATTGCTTTCCCGCATAGTTGTCCCAATGTGTATCTTATTGTTACTTACTTAAATTTTAAATTGTTGTACTTTTAATATCTGAATTTTTTATGTGGTTTTACTTCCATCGACACGATCTACACCCGTGAAGGGTACAAACAATAATTATAATATTAGTGATTATTGTAAGGATCAAATAAAGAAATATAGTATACTATACTATGCAAAAGTAAGATATAATATACAGTGTGTCCCAAATTAGACCCTCACCTTAGAATCTGGCCACATGTCAAGTCCCTCGAGTTGGCATCCTTTGTGGAAATTCGTCCAAATAGTTTGACTACCGAGTCATAGAGGTCGCCGAGTTCTACATCTTTCTGCTCATCGTTATCGTTACCAAATAATGTCGTCTATTAGGCAGATTTCATGGATAAAAATACAGCTGCCACCATCAATACAAGCAAATGTGTGGTGTATATATATAATATAGGTTTGCAATATAAAGAATAAACTCGTTTTTAGTCAAAGAACTACCCCATTGAACCACTTTTGGGAACAAAATAATAAACGGCAAAAATCGGACCAGAAACAATGGAGTTATCAATTTTGTTCCTAAACGAATGCAGGGGGTAGTTTGGTCCGGCAAATTTTTTCAACCACGGATAGGTGCATGTAGGGTAATTTTGAATGTCCTTGCTGAAAATGGCGAGGAACCGACCGAAAACAACTTAGGGGTGGGAAGGGGTAGTTTTTCTCCACCAGTTTTTTACTTCTGAGACTTTCTTGAACATGCTTGTGAAAACAGCTACAATCAGACCAGAATCAATGGGGTTATCAATTTTTTCTAAAGGGATGCAGGGGGTAGTTTTGTCCGGCAAATTTTTTCAACCATGGATAGGTGCGTCTGGGATAATTTTGAACGTCCTTGCTAAAAATGGCAAGGATCCGACCAAAAACAACTTCGGGGGTGGGAAGGGGTTAGTTTTTCTCCGGCAGTTTTTTTACTTCTGAGACTTTTTTGAAAGTCCTTGTGAAAACGGCGAAAATAGGCCCAGAAACAATAGAGTTATCAATTTTTTCCCTAAAAGGATGCAGGTGGTATTTTTCATCTGGCAATTTTTTCAACCACGGATTTGTGCATCTGGGATCTTTTAGAATGTCCTTGCTGAAAATGGTGAGAATCCGACCAAAAACTTCAGGGGATGGGAAGGGGTAGTTTTGTCGAAAATTGGCGAGGATCCGACCAAACACAACTCCCTTCGGGGGTGGTGCGGGGTAGTTATTGTCCCCATTTTTTTATTTCTGAGATTTTGTTGAACGCCCTTGTGAAAATGGCGACAATGGGACCAGAAACAGTGGAGGTATGAAGTTATTTCGCTAAAGGGATGCAGGGGGTAGTTTTTGGCAGACAAATTTTTCCAATCGCGGATTGGTGCATCTGGAATAATTCTCTCGGATCATTTTTCTAACGCCTTGCTGAAATTGGCGATCATCGATCCAAAAACATTCGAGTTATCAATTCTTCTTTTTAAAGGGGTGCAGTGGGGCATTTTTTGTCCGAAAAATGTTTCAACTCATTTGTCATGTAATACATACTTATACCCTTTTATAGAATGGCCAGGGAGGGGCAATTTTTATGTTTTTTTTTTTCAAACATGGATTCATGTAGGGTAGAGATACCCTTTTTAGTCACTAACCCCTTTTTGGCCACTTGATTAAAAACGCTGATTATTAAGTAAGAGGTTATGGTGCCACCTTTGGCATAACTGAAGGTACTTGTAACATGAAGTTCTGCCATGCACCAATAGGTGGCAGGCACACATTTGTCTGGTTATAAATGGCCACCCAAAAGTGACTGGCAGTTTTTGTTATGTTTCTTAGCAAATCTGGTAAGAAAGTGACATTATTCAATGTAAAAATTCAGTAACATGGAATCGTATTCTCAGTTTTTTATAATGTGCCAAGCTTGGACGATGTTTCCACTTATGTTTCCCGATATTAAAACAATCCCTAACCTCAAATTACATCAAAACCAAGATGGCCATAAGTGGCAAAATTTTTTTGTTAATTTGCTATTTATGACCCTGTTATGACCATAACTGTAATTGTACCGAGCCATTTATGATCACTAATATACATTTAAAAATAGGATATTTGTGCAGGAGTGTAGATACTATGGCGCCAACAAAAAAAATAAGAAAGCTGTTCGTTTTCAATACTCGCCCACCAAATTAAAAAAATGCACTAAAAGCCGTAATGTCCATGCGAAATACCAACAAAGACAAAGTGTCTTTTATATATGTGGAACATGACGTTTCTTTCATATGTGTGACGGATATATTAGGCAAACTCCCGGACCCTAAACTTAAAAATCAAGGTAGAGCTTTAACCTATGTTTTTTCAAGACTAGTTGATATTGTCGAAAAATAATATCTTGACAATATGTATGTACCTACATACCTAGGCACCTTAGTTTTATTTCATAGATTTATAGTTTTGTTCCAGATAAAAACAATCTAGGTACATTTTACTTTATTTTCCTCTAAAGTATCACAATATGCCATGTGGCCACAACTGGCAAAAAATGTGGCCATATTTGGGTAACAAGTGCCCACAAATGGCAAAAATCGACATTCAAGTATATTTTCTGTTGTATTTTTTTTTTTTTCAATGAAAATGTTTTTGTTAACTATGTACCCCTTCATAGACAACTCAACGGGGAACAAATATATGAAGCCCAAAACTTAAAAATTTAAGTACTCACTATTGTTGGTTGAAGTGTGGAAAATCCTTAATGTGGCCAAAAAGGGTATCTCTACCCTACCTGGAATAATTTTGAACGTCCATATTTAATAGATACACTTATTATTAGTTTATACAGTTGTGTAGTTTGTTGTATGTACTTAAATGTTATTCAACTTTTGATACACCTCGCTCTTCCTGACTACTTTTTCTCTGTTTGATTTGTTTGCGACGTGTCGCAAGCAGCTATAGATCACAAAAATACACTGGTGGTTGCCGTATTATGACTATGCCCCCTATTCCTTCTATCCGCATGTTCTTGCACTAACAACGTCGCAGCTTTTTTTATGGGAAAGGTGCTTTCAAGGACATTGAATTATTTTCACCAGGCCGGCCGATTATATTTTTATATGAATTTGGCATATGCGGCACCCTCTAGTGGTGCCAGCTCAAATAATTGGGGCCCCAGGCACTGTCTGTAGTGAAGCTATATAGGTCTGTGATCTCGGTAACTACAAGAGATAGAAAGTCAGTTAAATGGGAAAAGTCTTAAACAGTCTTATGGGCAATCTGATGCCGTTGAGAAACCAAGGCTAACTGGAAACAAGCTTAAATTTTCCATTTTTGTTTTTGCACTTTTATCCAACCTTTTTTCGGTAATGTCAGTTTTTTAAAAAAGCTTTTCATTTTCGAGGTACGACGCATAACTTTTGATTTTTTTATGGACACCATTTTTTTGATTTTTAAAACTGACTTTTAAAAAAAACTGATAGTACCATTAAAAAGGATGGATAAAAGTTCCAAAATGTCCAAGTCCTGTCCTTGCGTAACCACCGGTTTCTAAGAGAAAAAAAAACGAAAATGTAAAATTTTAGTTTTTTTGGAAATAACTCGGAAACGACTGCAGTTTAGAGATCCCAATCGTGAGGGTCGAATTTGCGACAGTGTGTATGACCACAAACCTCATAGCTTCACAGCTATATAAGTCTGTGGTATGGCTCTTTATGAGTTGAAATAATTTAATTAATTTATTTTTGTAATAGGGTGACAAAAAAAACTTATATTTATACTTCCACAGCACTAAGGCTAATGAGTAGGTAAAGACTGGACTAACTCATATTTTTACTTCAACATCACTAAGGCATTATTATCAGTTAAAAATCAACAATAAACTATGTATATCTTAGTGAACACTTTTGTATATTATAACCACCTTGTTGGTTACTGCATGAATGATTATGGGCGGGTTTCTTGGATTTTTTCCATCCATTTAAATTGTTTGACCTTGAAAACTTTCCTGTGGCATAATTTGAGATTTAGGACTGCCCCCTTGCCCCTTCGTGTGCAGACGGACACGTTGGGTTTGAAATACTTACGTTCTTGGATACGTTGCTACAAATCTCTAATTGGTCTCAACTAAATGTACCAATGTTATTTCCTAAAAACAACTGTACCTATCATGAAAAAGTGAAAAAGATAAACGAAACTAAAAGTAAATAAAAACATGCTCATCCCTTCCCCTGAAATGATATTGTCCGAAAGCAATCATAACCATTCTATTGTAGGCAAAATTATTATTCGATATCTCTGAATCTGTTTGAAAGATATTGGTGGAACTCACACATATAAATACAATTTTTCATGATTTTAGAGACACCATATTAATGAACAATGACCTTGTTTTTAAACGATAGTGAGATCAAATATAATTCCAAATATTAGAAGGAATCATATCTCTAATCTGGTACTTCCAATAATTATAAAACACTTGGATATGTCATAAAAAGCATTTTATTAATTATATTAATAACATTTAAAAATAGTACTATAGACAATAAAATTCATAAGATAAAAACAATTAATTACTAACAAAATAATAATAAAAAAACAACCATACCCATCACTATTAATTCTTAGGATGTATAGTATAAAAATAAAACCAAAACATTCATATCAATATTAACATACTTATACATCTCACAATTTCATCGCACTGGGGACTAGGTATCTGTGATTGTCAAAATCCTAAAATATAGTGGAAATTAAATAAAAAGTCTTTTCAATTGTTTTCAGTGAAAAATCATAGCATGGCAATTTGAGCAAAGAAATAGCTGCAGTTTTTAAGTTTAGGCCTTTTATCTCTTCAATCTATTCTAAAATGCATGTGCAGAACACTGAAAAAATTAACTGGCAAGTTAGAGCCATAAAGTTTTTTAACCAAAAATTGATTCACCAATAATTGTGAAAATAATGGAAAATACAAATTTTGCCAAGTAAACCAGAAATTTCAATGCAGTAAAAAACTTAGTGAGGAAATTTAGTGTTAAATTCCAACCAAACTTTCTACTCTCTACACGTAAAGGGGCCAGTTATATGGACACTTACTAAAGTTTCTTGAACACTTAGGTAAGATATTTGATATTTGTGCCCATTCTATTAGTAATGCAAGAATAAAAGCTCAATAAAATTTCAATACAGGCAAAGCCACTTTCAGCCACTGAAGAACTAACCATTCGCTTATCACCAGTTTTGAGTATTTAGCATTTATAATAATTATTACTAATGAACATTGTAGTTGATTTTTTCTGTAATTTTATGTTAAAAACTTAAAAGTAGAATATTGTTAATTGGACAAATACTCAAATCTCCAAAATAAGTAGGCCCTAGATTCCTAAAGATCGCTAACAACTGCAGCTAACAAGCGATTAATAGAATAAAAATAGTCGAGATTAGAGATAGTAAAGATATGTGTTAGTATTCATTATACCGAA
Organism: Pseudeuparius sepicola; assembly: GCA_963920635.1. Lineage (NCBI taxonomy): Eukaryota > Metazoa > Arthropoda > Insecta > Coleoptera > Anthribidae > Pseudeuparius > Pseudeuparius sepicola. The sequence goes on from OY987302.1 coordinate 47,222,668, forward strand.
AAAACAGTGCAAATAAAAAAAGGTCAAGAAAAATTAAAAATGTAAAGAGGAATATGCAATCTATTCTAATATCAACAAATAGAATCTGTTTTAAATAGACAGTTATATCTTTGCAGAATAAGAATAAATATGTTTTATATTATAAGGAAAAGATTCATTGAGGAGTAATTATAAATGTAAATTTAATGGGGTTTTCTCAAATAACTCAATTTTCCAACCATGTATAGAAGATATTTTTAATACAAAGCTATTCAGGTCTATAAAATCAAATAAGTTTGGTAACTTTTTAAAATTTCCATTTTTCATTTTCAGGCAATCAAGCTTAATATTTCTGTACAAAATTAACAAACGATTAATTAGAAAAACCCCATCTGGCAAAATTATAACTGTCTAACATGAGTTTTAGCCACATGTGATTTTAAGTCAGTAATACAGTTAGTAATTAAAACATATTTTACTGCTTACTGTTTACAATCCCACCGGTTTTCTAAAACTGCTTAAGTTACTACATATAGCGATTTAGCTCATATAATTTGATAGTGACTCATAAAGGGCAATACACATTATGAGCCACCTCCAATAATCTGAAATAAATAGGTTCTTATTAAAATGGTACCTTGGCTAACATTTTGTATTTTGCTTAATTAATATTACAAGTTTTAAAATTAATGTCTAGATTAAAAAATCACATTTCGGCCAATGTTTCGATTTTTAATTACAGTTTCAGGCATGCCTTAATTTAATTTGCACAATGATAAAAGAAAAATACCATAATTTAATTTTTTAAATAAATTACCCAATATTTGCAATGACCAATGTCTAAAAACAACATATTGCTGCAAAATGGAAATTGTTGAAACATGAACACAACATGAATAGGTTAACTTTATCACACACCTAAAAGTGCTATGTATTATACAGCTGAAGAAAATTATATCATTTGAGCCGAGTGATACTCGATTGAAATTGGAATAGATATCAAAAATATAATAAAACGACATGGGGTTTAACTACTCCTCCATTTTTTTCCCCAGAAGCTGATGCATACATTGTTTATTGAAAATCTTTGGTTGTGGCAGAACCCACAACCATTAGCGTGAGGGACAAAATATGTATTCTATAACGGACCTATTGAGCCTTTTATGAAGTTTGACACTTGCTACCAATTGGTAATTTAGTTCATTTAGGTCAGGGGTGGTAATTTTTTTTTATTTCCTTCTTCCAAAGTTGTTTGCCTGGTTGTCTAGACAGAAACGACACAAAAATAGATTGGTTCCATTTCGTTTTGACTTTTTGCAAATATCCAAAAATTCAGCTCACCCAGTATGCCCTAATACGTCCCTGGTTCTCCTGACATTCCAGGCAATCTAGGGAGTTTGGCAAATGTCAAACGAACTATCAACGTCGTCGTCACTATTTTGTTATGGTCATTTCTTCGGATTACTCCCAAATCAGTAATGACTATCATGAGTCACTTGTTGACTAATATCACAGAATAAATAGCGCTATGCGCTACAGAAGGCTCATTAGTGTTATGCTTGTAAAATATATATATATATTATGTTATTTGTCTATCGCATCTTATTCCACTTTGGCACCATAAGAGTTTGTTAAATGTTAAATAAATGGTCATTAGTGTTGAAGAATGCACAATGGTGAAAAAATCGCTTTACAGAAATTGAGTAAACTTGAAGGGGTTAAGAAAAAATATCAACATTATTTATTTTTTTCATTTCTTACAACTAATTTCCTAAATACCTAGTTCAGGGTTTCCCAAATTAGACGGTTGAATTGAATGCCGATAACCGTATTTAGATATCTCAATTAGTTTTCGCATTTCTTAAAGGTGCTATAATCTTTTTGTTTGTGAATATTTTCCATTTAGGTAAAAACATGTTCTATTTATTTTTTTACGTAAAACTCATTGGTTTAGCAAGGAATTTTTTGGGCAGCTGTTTTGAAAATAAAAATCCAAAAGCGCCCTATATCTTATAATTCTAAACTAATCAAGATATCGACCTTGTTTATAACAGATATCGACACACAGCTCCAGACACACACCTGGAAAAGGAGAAACCCTCCAAAATCATCCAATTTTGGACCCCCTGTACAATTTCGTTCGGAGGGCCAAACATTTGAAAATTTGTTGTAATAGATAATAATATAATAAATAACACTGTGTTATTATTTATTCATTACCCCTCAAATTTTACTAAATTTCAGTTAACTGAAACAAACTTGTACAGTAGACATTGTACATTTTGTTTTTTCTGTAGATTAACCCTTTCCCCAGCTAGTTTTTAGGCTAATGTTCACGTCGATAGGACAGCCCAAATTTCTACAGTTCTGGTTTGAATCTTGATTTTTGTTGCATACAATATTGCATTTTTATCAAAAATAAAAATTAAATATCTGCTATAATTGTAAATAAAAAAATTAAGTTCGGTCAGATAGCTACTACATCAAAGTATGCTTGAGCAAAATTTCAACTCAATCCCTTCACTAGTTTTAACAAAATAGTCATTTTTCTGCGGAGAAGTACGCAGTTTCTCGAAAATCTTAAAAGTTCGATTATTAACATCGAAACTGTAATAAAACATCAGAAAATACTATATAGAGTACAAGGACATCCTAGTGACTCTGGTACACCATCTATAATTAAAGAATGGAAATATTTAAACACAATACTGCTGTAAAATATGCAAAGCAATACCCGGGCTTCGATGTTTAAAAAAAATTATTTATCTGCGCAACCATTAGTTAGATATTTTAACCAAATTTGGTACACTGTACCCCCTTGTAGGCTGTAATATGTGGCTAAAATATCAGTCTCCTCAAGCATCAGTTAGAGAGGGATTCAGTATTGTGTGATTAAATAAAAAAAACTAATAGCTGCAAAAACCCAAATTTTGGTAATGTTTTTAGATAGGGCATATAATTTTGCTATTACAAGTGTTACGGAACACGAGAAAGAACCGCGTTTTTTATTTTCGGGGTTCTGCTGGTCGTTACCAATGATCGAAAATTGGAAATAATGCCAATCGTTGACGGACAAGCTTTTATTAATAATTGGTACTTTCCAGTATCTAAAAATGTTAATTACATCAATAAAAACATTTGTGAGACAACAACATTAACATTACATACCTAAAAATGACCAGGCGCAACCATGAACTATTATAATAAATAATATTCAACAGTTTTTTGAGAGACCACAGGTTCACCTTATCGATACCGGCAAATACTCTACGGCAGCGCGTTTCGCGAAGAAATTCTAGCGGCAAAAAATATCAATGGGGCAGGCAAAAACATTAAAGGCGGCTCAACGGTACTGCTGCCGCCATCTGGCAAAGAGGTGAGAAAGCCAGGCTGAAAGCAATACAGGGCGTGTTATGCTACACAAGGAAAACTGTCATACCTTAACATCGATTGTCAGATAGTTTATAATTAGTTTGTAAATCTTCTTGTAAATAGCAAATTATGGTAAATTTTATTTTGTGATTGATTTCAATAATTTAATCTAAAATAGAGCAGAAAGGGAAAAATCTGTTCTACAGAGGCAGTTTTTTATGAAATTGATTACTCTAATCTAAAAACGTATCCAAATTTGAGTTTTTGCGGGGCATACTGTTTTTTTATTTACCTACACAAACTGAACCCCTGTAACTACACCACTGGTTGCTTGACTGATATTCACGCCGAATATTACAACTTATAAGGCAGTACCCTGTACCAAATGTGTCTAAAATATCTCCAATAGCTTGACAGACAAAGTAATAAACGATTTTTGTTTGGAAATTTCAACATCCTATATCTCCCTTAGAAAGCCCCAAGTGCACAAAGTCTATAGGATTAACCGGCATTATATTTTTTTATCGGTTGTCAAAGCTTGTAGATTAAAACGTAAACCCTGTACAAGTCCGTTTTTAAGACTATAAGCCACTTTAGGCAACAAAATTTTTTTTAGTAAACAATACCAGAAATGAAACATCCTCACACGTGTTGTGTTTTCACAGTTATGATATCCACATTTATTACCCGTCTTCATAATGACCCTAATACTACAACACTCAGTGCATACTGATCGTGACTATCATAGATAATAAATGTACAAGTGACTAAGTGACTATAATATACGCACGAGATCACAAGATATCCTGGCTGAGAAGCATATACCGGGCCATTCAGTTTTATTCTAGGACACTTCAACCTGGACCGACACTAATTAAAGACCTGTGCATAGCGCTGTTTCAAGCGATCTCCACTGGCACCACACGACGAAACAAATTTACACGGTGGTTTAATGTTAAAGCACCATTGTTGCAGAATCTTGTATACAATAAAAACATGCAAATGTGTCTGTTACAACGAATTTAATATCCAAAATGAAATAAAATATTTGCTTGTTATGTCCCTCTAATTTGTTCACATGGCATATTTCCATACACTTTCTTAAAAAAAGCGAGTCTAAAAAGCAAGCAAGAGCATTTGGTACCTTTTGGTTTGAAATGAAGTCCATGGCTAGTTGTAATGTAAGTAAGCATAAAACGCATTAGATTTTTCAGTTTCTTCTTTATATGGATATGGTTCCCTTTGGAGCTATAAACAAAATTTTCTATTTTCATTCTTGCATACGTTACAAAATACTCCTCCAAAATAATATCTAGAATTTTCGCTTCTTCAGCTGGTTGATCAGATCATCCCATAATTACAAAATAGTGTTTATTCTTCTGCAATTCACCTAATGGTCTGTGCAGTGTGCATACCATTTTCTTCATGTGCATGGAAATTTCATGTTATCACAAATAAATCTACCTATAAAAGCTGCGTTAATAGGATAAAACTGCTAAATACTGGACGCAGAGACAATTCGTTACCGTAAAAAGAAGGCAAATCATAATAAAGCTGCGGATATTTAAAATTTGGGACATTTTAAATGTCAGTAACTGACATACCAATAACCACAGAATACCCCCCTATAACCTATAATACATCGCCATTTTTTTCGTCGAGTGGCGCCACCCCAGTCCGTAAACAACAATGAAATATGACGTCATGCTCGGGTCTTTAATATAGTGTCGGTCCAGCTTCAACATGTGATAGAATACCATAAAATATGACTATTTTGTGATATAACTTTTTATCCACAGCCACCTCATTTTCGATATATAAGGTGTTTAAATTCTCAAAAATTTTAAAGTTTGATTTTTTATTTTTCCAACCATTAAATATATTCAAAGTAATTTGGTACACAGCATGCATTGACCAAGTGTATAATACCAAGTTCCCCAACTAGCCAGTGGCGAGATATGGGTATACACTACATCAAAAACAAATATATATAAATATATTTAACAGTTGGAAAATAAAGAATTAAACATCCTGTATGTCGAAAATGAGAGGCTGTGGATAAAAAGTTATACTACAAAGTAGTAATATTTTATATCACCCGTTGAAGTGTCCTAGAATAATTTGTTCCTCAAATTTTTAATTAATATTGACAAAACTGTCCGGTTTACTACAGTATGAATTCCTCTTATAGTTTTAGGAGATGCAATCACTCAATAACTACCTATTTATTTCATGTACAAAAATAATAAACAAACATGCAAATACATTTTGTGGTCAAGAGTGCTATAAAAGTTTGGGAAGATATAGAGAAATTTCGTAACGTTTGGCAATGCCGCGAAATTACTTGGAGTCCATTTGGGTCCTACAATTTAATGCATGTGAAGATCATTCTGTTGCCGTCGGCTATATTATATTCCATATTAATATACTATTATTATCAGAGTTCATTAGCGTTAATTTGCAGGTCAATTTTTGGAAACTAATTCTTTGCCCTTTTTGAATGCCAATAAAAAAATAGGTATTACTGAAAAATAATAGTTATTTATGTACCAAGGGACTGAAGTTCAACTTTTTATGACTCATGTGGAATTAAGTTGCCGAGGCCTCCGGCCGAGACTAAGCGCTCCTAACAGAAAATCCAAACTGCTGCAAATGTAAAATAGATTTATATTCAAACCTACTAAAATATTTATACTGAAAGGATGTGCTGCTATAGGTAACAATTTCGCAATGTATACGAAACGTTAAATGGGCTTTTATTGGCCGGGTTTTGAATATTTGGTAACTTTTGACAGGCGATGAAAAAATCGTACAATAATGGGCTACTTGAGTGCCAATTTCTGAGCTTTTAATGACGATTTTGAGACACTTCACTGCCGATTTCAAGAAACAACAATTACAATTTTTCTAAAACAAACAAAAAATAACAAGTAAGTATAATTCAAAATTATTGTAAAATGTAACAAGCAATATAATATAAAAACCGCATTAATCATGTCGCCAATGAAATGTGTGATTTTAATCTTGACTCAAAGGTCTACTAAAAATTACAGGCATGTATCTTACTAGCAGTGGTGAATCTAGTATATTGTGTCAAAGGAGCGAATGAATATAATTTTTTGGACTCGCAAGCACTATTTTTATTTTGGCCTTTTTATCAACTCTACCTATCTAACACAACTGTGGTGGAAGTGGAAGCTAAGTTATTTCATTACATAATGAAATTTGTTTTAACAAATGCAAATTTATTTTCATGGGAGATTAAATCCCCTCCCACCACTGCTGGATCCACAACTGCTTGCTAAAGTAAATTCAAATTCAAGATGCAGTGAATAAAAATAGAACACATGTGAATTCATATCAAGGCTCCTTTTTGATCATCTTCTGGACCATGAGGGCTTAAAACTGTGCTTTCCATAAATAGGTCTGCTGAATCCGCACTAGACATAAATAATAATAACTATAACTAATAGGTAATAATCAGTCACTGTATAATCATGTGCCTATCATTATTTATATACACACCTTGGAGATGCATTTACTATAAGTTACATAATTGATTATGTACAAATAGTTACGTATCAAATTACAAAAATAAATACTTTGTACAAACATTATTTTTTATAAATACATAAAACTGCACTGAGCTATATAGGTACAATACGGTAAGGTATCTCACAGTATGCTTTATTAAATCAATCCTATGTCCTATGGAAGGAATGTAAAACTATACTTTACCTAGTACATCATGCACATATCGCTTTTTCCTATAACCCCTCTTTACGACACATTTTATTAATGCAATTATCAACAAAAAAGAAACAAGACACAAAACAATATACATACATTCATCGAGTTTCCTAAAGCTGCTTATTGATCCTCCTGTAGTTCCCTCTAATCCTAGATGGAGAATTTTCGTATCTGATCCTAGATGTCTTACATTTAAGGTACTGTACATATGTTTTAAGTAGCTGAGTACTTCGGAAATGTCCCAGTTATTGTTGATATCGTAACATTTGAGACAATTGTCCTTGGAAGGAAATTGTATTTTAGGAAATTCAGGATCCTCTGTTGGATCCTCATGAAGGCGTTCATTTACTTCGTTATGAGCCCTCCACAGCCACAAGATAGACTCGTCATAAGAAGAGACCTGAAGAATATTCATTCATTGATTAAAAATTTAAAAGGTCAACAATGGAAGATGGGGACAATAATATTTTAATCAACGAAAAACTTTAATTTTCTTTTTCTTTTGCTTCAATTCTCTTCAAATTTCTAATTTATACCTCCGTTCAAAGTAAATTGATAGTCTACTTTCCTCAAAAGCTATAAATACAACCTATTGTTGTTTACTGAGCTGTAAAAAGTTATATTTATTTCTCCTCTTGTAAAATTGGCAATTGAAATTATCCATGCATGAAAATTATTCGTGACTGCTTGGAAATTGCAAATCCTGGTTTTGGTAGTATGCTTAAGTAAGCATACTTACTATAAATAAACATATACATACACATTGCATTTACAACTCCATACAATTATCAACGGATCGGATTGCAGATTTCCAAGAAAACTATAATTGTTATTATACAGAGTGAATAAAAAATGTAATATGCTGATGGTCGGGTTAGAATAATCAGAAAATAACAAGAACACTTTTAATAATTTAAATACAATATTGATCATGTAAATCAAAACTATGAATAGCCCTTAAATTAGGACACTTGCAAATTTGCTACATAGAATGTAATCTATGTTAGAGATGCCAACTTTGTGAAATTCTATAAAAAGTCTACACAGGGTGTCTGTTGACGGAGGGCTACTTGGAAATATTTTAACAAATGTGCATTTTTCATAGAACTTTGGCGTCAAAAAATTACCTATTTTATGCGCTTTCAATTGAGATATCACAATATCACAAGCACTAGATATAACATTTTTTAAATGTTCTAGTAGGCATTGAAAAAGAATAGTAAGCAGCTTCTGACATTAATTAAATCGATAACTGTAATTTATTTAAACGAACTTTCAAAGCATTTTGCCAAGCAAATTTCATTGTTTCCATGTTTCCTCAAAAAAAAAAACAGGACAAGCAGGTACAATGCAGAACGAACATACAGTTTTTTTTTATTTATTGATATTGATAGGACCAGGAAATACCATTTTTAGATTGTATTATGTTCTCTCATTCTTTACAGATTATTTCCCTCATACTGCTTATATTCAATAAGGTAACTCCTATATTAAAAAATCAACCAATCATATGATTTTGCTAGCAATAAATTCCCTTGGGAAATACTGAAGCGGTAATACCCCAAGGGAATTTTTCACTTCGTTGCTTAGCAACTGCAGATCTGTTCAACGCAAACACCGACTTGCCAAAATTTGCCCACGATAGACTTACCCACGGTATGTCAGTAACGAATCCGAAAACAAGGCAAATCTGCGCATCTACGTCAGTTGCGAGTCACGAATTCAAAATGCGGTTGTGTTTTACGATTTTTTATAGTTTACAGTTTAATGTGTCAAGAAAAAAGTGTAAACAACTGCCAGTCCAGCTCGACAGTGCTTTAAAATAGGCCAGATATGCCGGGATGTGCAGTCAGCGTTTGTCCAAATAATAACAGAAACAGTAAGGGAACGGAAATTAAGTACTATAGATTTCCCAAGGACAATAATCATGCCAAAAAATCGATTGCTGCATGCCGCAGACAAGACATATGGAGCAATTTAAATTCTGACTCACAACTGACGCGTCACAAGATGCGCAATGACATACCGTGGGTAAGTTTATCATGAATTTGCCTGTTCTAAATTATGCAGCTGAAAATTATGTTGCGGTATTACCAGACATTGCATACAGTATCCAGCAGAACGGACATCACAAATGTATTTTTATTTTATTTTGCTCTAAACTCAAAATATTAAAAACTGACTATGGGGATATATTAGGCATGTCCAAGTTTTCTTGAGTCCTATTTTGATTTCAAAACATGCGTAATGTATAGTAAGTTTTTTATTACAGCGCAAAATAAAATAAAATCCAATTTGATGAGTTGTTCCGCAGGTCAATGTATAAATGAACTTACGTAATTTATCGCTAAATTGAATTGTTTTTATTAGACCTCTGTTTAAATTTATATATTTATTTACATGCAGAAATAAACCGGTATCAAAAAGTCGAAAGAATCATTGCCTGCCTCGGTCGGATATCCAAGATTCATGTTTGGATATGCACTTGGATGCTTCGCTTCACTCTCGGGATTTTATAAGAATATAAAATTGTGATTTAACCCCCAACAACAATTCATGAATATTTTTAAATTCTTCAGTAAGCTTTCAACTCACCTAGGTTTTCTGAGGAATTCCGAAAAAATACTATATACTTCATATTGTACCTAATTGCCTACATGTATATTGAAAAATGTGGTTATTTTAAGAGCAACAGTTATAGAGAACGTCTAGCCACACTTATACAGTGCCCGCCAAAAAGTCTGCACCATATGGGAAAAATTTTTAGTAAATAACTTACGGAAAATTTGTTTGCAGCAACCAAAATTGTGGCAACCAAAATTGACATAATCAAATGTTGTGACGTAGTCTCTTTTATATGTCAAATTTGACATTAATGAAAAAAATGTCCGAAAATGGGCTTATTTAACCGAATTTCGAAAAAAGTCATAAGAAAAATATGTTTCTTTCGCAATTTTATACCCCTGTGCAAAATTTCAAGACCCTACTACGATTTTCATATTTTGCCCTTTGTTGTATATTATTGGACACAATATTTTAAATTTTCTAGATATTTCTGATCAGATCAACATGACAGATATATTTGTATGTTTTTACAGCCATTTACTATAGAAAGAAGTTTGTAAATCGAATTTATGTGTTTATCTGTAAAAATGAGATCAGTTTTGCACCAAGCGTGCTTCTTCAACAACCCCTCATTTTATTTTTTTTGCAAAAAAAGGAAAAGAAGGATATTTAGACTGTAAACTAAGTATTGTGCAGTATGTATTCAGTCAATGAGTGTTTTAAATTACATAGGATCGACTTTTATGGATTAACAAATACGGAAAAGGGCAACAAAGGGCAAAATATGAAAATCGTAGTAGGCTCTTGAAACTTTGCACAGGGGTATACCCCGATTACTGTCCAGAAGTCCCGATTTTGTCAGATGACATTCTTCACAAAAACCCTAGGAATTTTCTGTTAACCATGGGTATATCATTGGTATAAGCGTCGCAACCAGTTAATGACGTCACTCGTTGATTTATGATGTGAAAAGTTACCCAAGCGATACGAAAAAAGAACATCATAAAATAAAAACCCTATTGCAATCACGATTATACCGCTACAAATAAAAATAACTAGGACTACAACTCATTTTAATAATAATTCCCGAGATAATTTCAAACGTCATTTTGGTATTTTGGTAAAATCTGCTACTTGCGGCTGCGTCTATGGGGCATACTCAGGCAAATTTTATTTCGGTGTTGTGAAAGTGACAGTGAAGGTTTTCCGGATCGTTCAAACTCTTTTGGCAGTGAAAATATTCGCGGGTTTTGTACGTTTCGTGAGTTTTACCGTTATCTGTGTTGTTCTTGTTCGTGTTATTAGTAGTTATTCATTGTGCAAATGGGCTCGTTACTGACCTGGCCTTAAGACCCGGTTGCATTTTTTCTGCATTGATGCCAACTTAGGATGGCGAAATTACCAATTGACAGTCCCAGTGAGGACTTCTTAAAATTTTACTATCTAAAATTGCGAAAGAAACATATTTTTATTATGACTTTTTTCGAAATTCGATTAAATAAGCCCATTTTTCGGACATTTTTTCATTAATGTCAAATTTGACATATAAAAAAGACTACATCACAACATTTGATTATGTCAATTTTGGTTCCAGAGCAAGCAAAACCCGATGCCGCAAACAAATTTTCCGTAAGTTATTTTTACTAAAAAAATTTCCCATTTGGTGCAGACTTTTTGGCGGGCACTGTAAGTATATGATTGCGAAATTTCAAGAAAATTTTTAGAAACTGAAACCAATAATAATAACTGCCAACCAATAATAATAACTGCTCTATTTCTCTCAACATTATCAGATATTGAGTTTGACATGTCAAAATATTTGTATATGTAGGTATACCTTATCTATCTCTCTCCTTTGAGCCATCTCCTGAAAGTGCTGGCTGCAATCGGCACACCCAAAGAAGTTCTTTATATACCCATGCATGGCTTCTAACACGATTTTCGGATTTGGTCCTCTCTGTTGGTCTAGTGCCGCATTAACAGTGAGAAAATGGAATAACTTCCACAATCCACAAGGATATCCCCTGTACACTTCGCTACTACCTTTACATGCCAGCCATTCGGCAGGTGAAGAAAACACTTCCCTGCCCTCATTTTCAGCATCTTTAATCATTTTGGATATATCTGAACCTTTTACAGAAGAGGAACTGTTAAGTATGTTGCTAATATCGTTTAAGAGAGCTTTGCCATTTTTTCCAAATGGAAAATATTTTGCAAGAAGGTTAACGTAATTCCTTAACGCAGTTAGTTTTTCATCCGTGATTGTTTTTCTTGCAGTTTCATGTTTTAACGAGTACCGAATTGCATTTTCTAAGTCCATCTGGAAAACTGCATCTCCCATCTCTTTTACTTTTTCCTTAAAGTCCGTACCAGCCTGAACGTATGTGTCTGCTAATTTTGCCATCTGTTTTTTGTAAGTTATAATTTCCGGAATATTAACACCTTTGGATTTTAGAAAAGCATCCACAGCAATTTTTAGGTCACCTCGATTTGGTGCGGAGTTAGGTATAGGTAAAGCAGATAATTCTAGATTTTTACTAATAACAAAAATCGTAGGAAGGCTATTTATATAAAACCTTTGTTGCAAAACATCATAACGACTATCTGTGTTTGCAAAGTGTATGGTAATTTCTGTAACTCTATGAAAATCTAAAATCAACTCTTGTCCAATATGTGAGGCAGAGTCTTGTACAATTAAAAAAGCATACTGAACATTCGAGCTAACATTGTTAAATAATTTATGCAAGTCAGGTTCTTGGTTCTGGTTCAGTGAAGCTTCATAAGGAGTCAATCTAGGAAACTGTTTACCTCTACCCTCCTTCTGTTCCTTTACCATTGTCTCAATCAAATGTAATCTGTGTTCATCAAAATCTCCACCTGTACTTATTTTTAAACCAAGATTTTCAGGGGCCTCTTTATAATTTTCATGGAAATACTTCAATGTTGGATATGCCATAACTTCAAATTCTCTGCATATTGGCTGATTATCATCGTTCGAACAATCAACAGCGGCAATTCCAACGAGGTCATTCCAGGCCTTAACATCAGTTGCTAGACTTTTCCAGGAAGGTGCGAATCTTTGGCAAAAACCACACCACCGGTTATAGAATTCAACAAGAAGTGCCCTTTTGTTACCATACACGTCCTGCTTGAAATTTGCAGCTGTTAAGATTTCTACATCATCGTCTCTTCCATATAGGCCTTCTTGGTCACTTATGGATGCATTATTTGAATATTGCACGTTTATGGCCAAAATGAAAAACGTGCAGGATATTAACAAAACATACGTTAATTTCATTTTTAAAAGGACACTATTATCCACTAACTTCCAGATAAGTACCCTAGGTACGTACCTAAATATTCATCAATTTGTTGTTGAAAAATAATGATGAGACTGGGCAAAATCTACATCAATCAGGCATAGGAGGTAATAGCAAAGATCTTTGGTAATAGGTTTCTTACATAGAGAAATGAATAATTGTCTATAGGTTCCTTACTCGACAGTATCTTATTAATATTAATAATATTCCTATTTTGTAGCTTAGTTTTCCAGATCAAAAGATCAAAACTGTTGTCCTTGATTCTCGACTTTCCAGCATCACCACACCACCATCACGACGTATGGCATCATTTTCAAATTAAAAACTAATATAATAAAATCAAAGTTTCTCACTGCCACTACCACCTCCATCGGATGTCAGTCGGTGAGTCGGATGTCGGATCAGAAAATATAAATATATAGGTTAAGTCGGATCGGCAGCAGCTGCGAGTTTCGATCACAAAATATATAGATTAGGTTTCTTGTTGTTTGTTGTTGTTTTATTCGTCTTATTTGATTCGGTAACTAGGACCACTATCCATTCTCATCCGCGAAAAAATCAGGACCTTCAATTAATAGGTATGTTTTATTGGTGTCACTGTGAATGTTGTGACATCTGTTAACCCGTTTTATTGTCTCTTTTTTTCTGTCACTAGATTTACCAGTATTACTAGTGACGCACTAATAAAACGCAGCTATTGTTCGGGGAATAAAGTGGCGTGCAGTCACGGCCCTCGTAAATTTATTTTATAACACGAGGGCCGTGGACAAGATCTATAGACAGAACTACTAACCTTGGGCCGTGGACTTGTGTCGTACCAGAGCATATAAAACAACAAGCAGTTTAACCTAGACCAACATAGAGGCCCTGTATGACACAAAAAGTGACAGTTATTCGTTTTAACAGGAATAACTGTCACTTTTTGTGTCATACAGGGCCTCTAGACCAACACTATACAATAAATCCGGTCCAGGGTTAACTTATTCTTGAAAAAACATCCGCCACATTGGGGGAATAGAAATCAGATACGTATTCAGGAAAATCAATTCAGAAATACAGAGTATCCGGCCATTTTGTAATTTATACAGGGTGTTTCTTAATGATATGATAATACTTAAGGGGGTTATTCTTGGGCCCGTTTTAAGAAAAAAACTTCATATGAACGTATGTCGTAAACGTTCTAACTTTTGAGATACAGGGCGTTAAAGTTAAAAGTTTAAATGGTACAGTTGATCTGTAACATTTGAAAGCAGTAGGTGAAAATTTTATGTTTCGAATATTGAAGTCAACAGGTGTTTTGGAGAACGTTTTGGCAATTTCAAAGCAAACGGTTGATTTAATGGTTATGAAACAAGAGTACCTTTTTCTTGCAGAATAAAAAGATGCACTAAAATGATGGACCTGCAGGTCCAAAAAGATAACCTCAAAAAAGTTACGCGTAAAAGCGTGATCAAAAAACAGCGCAAGTGGCGCCCTCTGTGAGATACGGTAAAATTGACATTTTCAGCTTATTCTCCATCCCCAAAAACATAGCAGTGCAAAATTTCAGTTCAGCAGCTTGATTATTTCGGGAGATGTAGCCAAAATTCAATTTAAAAAAATGAACTTTAACACCCTGTATCTCAAAAGTTGAGACGTTTACGACATACGTTCATATGAAGTTTTTTTCTCAAAATGGGCCCAAGAATAACCCCCTTAAGTATTAGCATGTCATTAAGGAACACCCTGTATAACGTGGTAGTAATATAAGATACTGTTCGGTATTTAAAATTTATTAAGCAAAGTAGGCCATTTTGTTAAATTAAGAACATTAGTTCGGTAAGAAAAAATAAAAATATTTTTCTACTCCTATATACTAGTAACATATACCTATTAAGTAACGGTTTAGGTTATTAGTAAGTCCATTGTTACGAACACTGACACGTAATAAAAAAAATTACATATCTGATCTTAATTAAAACACGCGGCATCCGCGCCACCGCATAACAACCAACCAGCATACTAATTGTTGCCTGTCAGATAATAAGAAGTATAGTTTATTTATTAAAATAGTTTCTCTTTCGTCGAAGAAAAATTATAGTACAAACCTCGAATTGTAAGCTTATTACATACTCGTGTGGAATTACAGCACTCGCCGCTGCGCGGCTCGTGCGCAACTTTTCCACTCATACCATTGAGTAAAGGAATAATTTATTCCTTTACTCAATGCTCATACATAATAAGCTAAGCTGTTTACAACTCTCGCTATGTCATATTCTGTGCTTTGTCTATGTAATATACTATTGTTGAAGCGACCAAAAAAGCAGGCATGTGCAATGAATAAGGAATTATTTCTACTGTTGAGGTGTTGAGGTAGTAACTAATAACATAGCGAAATATTGCTCCCTGTCTCTTTGAAAATATGGTTATAAGTTATAATCTTATTATTAAGTTAGTAATAAGAAGGTATAGTCTCAAAAATATTTCAAACAACTTTTTATACAGAGTCATTAAATTTGTTTATCCAGAAAAGGGTCATCTATATATATACCTAACTTGCTGACCAAAATTAAAATTCAACATTTTCAGGGGTAAAAGTTTCCCAGGGTGTATGTCTGCTCCGATTTTGTTGAAATTTTGGCTACCGCCCTATTTTCGAGGTCCCTGAACACGAATCTGGCCTCAGTTTGTGGCGCTCGGACGTAGTTTCCGAGAAAATGAATTTTCAAATTTCCCTTTGACACTCACTTTTCACGGCGTTATTTGTGGTTTATTTATTTAGCTCACACTGATCACTACCCTATTTTGCACCCTTTGCCACATCGAAACTTTTGAAAATTCATTTTCTCGGAAACTACGTCCGAGCGCCACAAACTGAGGCCATATTCGTGTTCAGGGACCTCGAAAATAGGGGGGGTAGGCAAAATTTCAGCAAAATCGGAGCAGACATACACCCTGGGAAACTTTTACCTTGGCTATTTTGTACGAAATGGGAACAAAAATTAAATTTGAAAAATATTACTTTCAAATGTAATTTATTGCCATTAAATGAACCACACGTCACAAAAAAACCTCATTTTTTTATGTGATAAATGTAAGCAATTAATAAAAACTGCATAATTCAAATTATTCTTGTAACACGCCCTCCTTGGTTGTGACGTCAAGCAGTTCGTTCGTGGTGGGCGTGGTGGCGTCTCTGGTGGGCGGCAGCACCATGTATAAACTAATATGGGCGGCACATGGTGCTTGTAAAAAAACCCGCAGCACCACGCACGCTTTGTTTTTGTTTAGAAAGAGCAACAAGAACGTCTATCCGTCTTATTCATTGAAATGACAAGTAGAATCAATTCGATGGTCTTATTATACTCTATCTCAGTCTTGATATTGTTGATAACGTTTGAAAAGAGTGTGCTGTATTAAATATATTTACATTGCGAGATGCGTAAGCCCAATTTAATTTGGCTCAGGAGGTTGTTTAATACCCGTGTTGCCTCGGGTCTTAAAACTAATCTCCAAAGCACATAACATGCTCCAAAGCCAAAAGGAGCTTACGCATCGAGCAATGTATTCAAAAAGTCATCACAAAAAGCTCCAAGTAGTTCAAAGTCGTTGTCTTAGGACTATCACGGGTGCCGAATGGTATGTCGCTAATCGGCACATCCACCTTGACATGAATATTCCATTTTTGAATGACTTTATCAAGGAACTCTCCTTAAAAACAAAACCCATGCAAAGACGGAGACTCATCCAAACGCTCTTCTCAGAACTGCCACCGATTATGTCCCCAATCCCGATCTCCCACACAAAAGGCCCCGTCATACTCTCATCTGAGGAATTTTCTAGTCCTTTTTTCTAAAAAGGCAGCCAAAAGCCACTTCGTCTGGCAAAACCCTACTCGTAGTTCTACACTAAACCGCCAAGGCTTCTTCTAGTAGCCGCACACCACTCCCTACAGCCACTTCTCCTGCAAAATAGGGCTGGAATCCAACACTATACCCTGAAATAGGCGAGGTTTTTAGTGGGTATGCCCCTTCCGGGGGAGGGGGGGGAGACTCCCACACTACCACGCGGACGGCCGCGTGGTGCCTATAAAAGGTTTTCCTCTCCTATCGCAAAAAGACAAAAAAAGGTATGTAGGTACATTGAATTTAAATACACTATGAAGTAGATTGTGAGTAATAATCTTCACAATAAAACCATTCTCGAATTATTATTAAAAATGAAAATCAGTGATAAAAAAATATAAGATGTAGAATGCAGTGATTTTTTTTTCTTTATTTACTTTAAACTACATTTTATGTCTTACCTAACTACAGTTAGGCGCTACGATACCCCCTATTTTCAAGGGTTTCGTAGTTTACATCTCCTACTTGCATTTCTTAATATTTTCACTTGATTTTTTTTTGTGGCTTAGATAAAACTATGAAGAATCGTCGTTGTGTATCACGAACTGTGCAGGACTAATGCGACACTGTTAAAAAAAATGCCAAACATACCCGAAATTCGACTATATTCGGTTAAGAATTTCGAGTATTTCCGCCGCTCAAAAATAATTCGAAAGACACAACGACGATTGAGGCATTCGATAACATTATTTTAAGACTACTTTCAAGTCGATACGTTTGTTCGTTTGGCTATGATTTGAAAACTACGAACTCATTGCCCGGCAATAAAATGATCCGTGAATTGGCCATCCGAGCAGGAATTAGACGTACATACGGAGATAGGCGGGCGGGCGGGCGTTCGCTGGAACTCGTAGTTCCCCTACTCCCCCTACTTCGGCCTACTTCACCGGGCTCGGGAACCACGTCAGGGGAACTTTCAATCGATATCAGATGTTTCATTTTTCATTTTATTAGTCTGTCTCCCTTATTTGTGTTTCGCTTGTTTTGAATGTTAGAACATTACATTATGTATGTCGACTGGCATATATAATAAAAAATATAAGATGTAGAATGCAGTGATTTTTTTTTCTTTATTTACTTTAAACTACATTTTATGTCTTACCTAACTACAGTTAGGCGCTACGATACCCCCTATTTTCAAGGGTTTCGTAGTTTACATCTCCTACTTGCATTTCTTAATATTTTCACTTGATTTTTTTTTGTGGCTTAGATAAAACTATGAAGAATCGTCGTTGTGTATCACGAACTGTGCAGGACTAATGCGACACTGTTAAAAAAAATGCCAAACATACCCGAAATTCGACTATATTCGGTTAAGAATTTCGAGTATTTCCGCCGCTCAAAAATAATTCGAAAGACACAACGACGATTGAGGCATTCGATAACATTATTTTAAGACTACTTTCAAGTCGATACGTTTGTTCGTTTGGCTATGATTTGAAAACTACGAACTCATTGCCCGGCAATAAAATGATCCGTGAATTGGCCATCCGAGCAGGAATTAGACGTACATACGGAGATAGGCGGGCGGGCGGGCGTTCGCTGGAACTCGTAGTTCCCCTACTCCCCCTACTTCGGCCTACTTCACCGGGCTCGGGAACCACGTCAGGGGAACTTTCAATCGATATCAGATGTTTCATTTTTCATTTTATTAGTCTGTCTCCCTTATTTGTGTTTCGCTTGTTTTGAATGTTAGAACATTACATTATGTATGTCGACTGGCATATAATAATACTCATTATTATTATTCCTCCAGGAATAATAAATAAATAATTATTATTCACAAAGTACTTTTTGCTTTTGTGTAAAATGGTTTAATCCCTAGGGCATAAAATGGCCTGGTCGTGCAAAAAGAGTAAATTTAAATTCTAGACCAAATTGTGCGCTTGATTTTTACTTTAAAAATGTGATAGGTACAAGTAATATTTTTGTCAAATAAATGGGTGATATGAAGCATTTTTTGAAAACGAATAATATCCTATGTAATACGATTATTGTGTCAAATCGCTGCATGATAAAAGCTAATTTATATACTTTCTAGAGGGAACGATAATAATTCTGACACCCAGTCAGTTTTAGACACTTCTTCGTTAGAAGATTGTTCGAAAGTTATTTGAGTTGAAAATCGGGCAAAATAAAAATAGAAGGTACATTTTATTGTTCCAGTCTGTCGAATTTATGACATTTTAATACATTTTTTAGGATGTTCGATAATTCAGATTTGTCAGAAGGTTCTGAAACTGAACGGCAGTCATTGCAAGAATACCTATAATGTTTGATAATGATGTTGCAACACTCACAGTGAAACCAATAGGAGTAATTTGTGGGCTTGTGTGCTTTTATTCCCGTACCTAATATGATTCCCAGAATTTGAGAGAGGGGTACTAGGGTACTAACACATATTTTGCATTTTGCACACTTATTATTCGGATTTAGGTATAAGTGCAGGTGCATAGGGTTTGAGAAACAAACTTTCTGGGAAAAACAGGGCTTTGAATGAAACATTTACAAGGGATTAGAAATTAATAGCTCCTATTATCTCAAAACTATTACTTTATTTAAAAACGGAGACCGGTTTCGCAACTCTATAAATTTACCTATATCCTCAGGGCAGGTAGTAGGTATATGTATAAATAAATAAAGAACCTTTACTTACCTAGCCATTATATATTTGAAATATATATACATTCAGCCACAAGTCAAAGTTGAAACAATTAAAAACATTTACATAATTATAATCTTTTTTCAAGTATCTCCTTCAAATTTCCTGCAAGCTCTTGGACTATAAGTGATTATCCTTTATTTATTTACTTTTTTAAATCTTATATTGTAATCATTGATGATGTAATTTTATAGATTAACGAAACCGCTTACTGTTTTTAAATAAACAAATCATAGTTGTGATATAATATTATACCTATGGCCTATTCACTCTAATCCCTCTAAAGTGAACTCTTACCAAAGTCTAGAAAGTATATCTCTGGACACTGCTCTTACAGTGTAGAAAGTTTTCAGTTAGATTTATTTATTATTACACAAATATAAATATGGAATACTAAGTATATAAAACATTTTATAGAAGTAGACTTTAGACGCACTTTTTTAGTCGTAACAACACTATTATGCAGAACAATAATTATCCAATCAAACATTGATAGATGTTCAACTGACCCTAACGTGGTTCAAGAAGAATTCGGTAATCGAATCGTTAATTTAGATTTTATAATTGAGCAATTACAGAAGTTTTTTATACACGAACTCTTCAAAGTACCTATGCACGTTTGCTGATATGAAAAATAATAGTAAAATTGCTTCGACGCCAAAAAGCTATGCAGTGTGTTGCCAACGAAAAGTGAACGCCTTCTATAACTCCCAAAAAATGTCATTTTTGCAATAAAGCAAACAGGCCACCGTCGTTTTTTAAATATTCGCGCTTCTTCGTCGGCATCGGCGAGACTCGTGTGACCCGTCGGCGGCGGCCGGCACCTGACTTATTATTTCATATTATCTACACAGGAAAAAAAGACTTTTGTGATTTTAGTGAGTTCGTGTATATAGTCACTTTTCTAATCTAATCTATACTTTTGACGTAGATAATTGCAGATGAACCAATAAGTTTAAAATAGTTTAAATTTCCGTTAAGAAGACGTATTGTCACTTCGATACTAAAATTGGCATACTACAATGAAAGCATAACCTCGGTTTTAAAATGTCTCATGTTTTATTTAAACAATTAAATTTATTTTATTTAAATAATAATAATTCTCACCCTCAGACTACTCCAAACTATCTAAGAGTACACCCTACATTTTATATATAACACTGTGCAAGTGAATGGCTATTAACAAACTGGGGGTTACTAGAACTTGTATCCACTAATATTAAACGTTATTAATTTAATGATCTCATCTGCTACATTTCTGTTTTGTCAATTATAAGTTGCTACATTAGCAACTTGATTTGGATTTTACACATCATTTGCTTATTATTTAGGCAATAATATTATATATTGCTAATAATTATAATTGATATTAGTACCCACAATTATTACAAATTCAGCAAAAATTCAGTGACAGTAGTTGTAATTTCAGTATAATGAACAGTCAAATGTACCCCTATTCAATTCAACACCATGAAACGTTATGTTATGTTGTTCTGACAAAAGAATGTGCTTAGAAAAGAGATATTGTAGAATCAATTCCAGAACATCCTATTTATTGAAATAAAATATTACATTTAAATTATTCATTAGAATTCAATATCAATTGTCATTGAATTGATTATCGTTAGTTACAAAAAAGCTTCTGCTTGAGTTTGAGGAATAATATCTCATATTGAATTAAACAGGGTTTTTTACAAAATGACAGATTTTTCTCAGTGTAGTAACTACGACCGGCTGCCCCTCAATCGTAGCACTATGAAGGGGCAGGCTGGAGTGGGGAGTCGTGGGGACTAGAGGAAGGAAAAGGATAGGCATATCTAATCGAGCGACGTTTGTCCTGAATTGAGTCGGGCAGTTCAGGCGGCTTTCATAAGTATCGTAGCCTCTTAAGTGTACAAATACTATCACAGATAAAAAGGAAATTTTCAATTTTTATTTCACTCAAAAACAAAGCAAATCTCTGTTAATTTTTTCTTTATTATATTTTATTACTTTTTGCCTTTCTTTTCTTAAAATTCTCAGAAAACCTCTCTCGTCTCCTCCTCCCCTCACTTCTAGGTTCCAAAAAATCATCCCAAATATGATCCACTTGCAAGCGTCATTTTGTACCTTTCTTTTCAAACCTATTTCGATTATTGCGTAAATATTGGTGAACCTATCTAAATCTACATCAAATTTTTTCTTTATAATTCTTTTTGCCCATCCCCAAACTGCCTTTGCTGATCCACATTCCTTCAGTCTGTGCATTAAGGTGTCTGTCCCGTTACATTTTTTACATTTGTTGTCTCTACTCATTTTTATTTTTTGCAACTTTTCCTCGGTCGGATATATCTCATTCACAGCTTTATATGTTGCCGCGCGCCATTTTACTGGTATAAATTTGTTATGTATTTGCTTCCAAATGTTTTCCCAATTCACAGCTGTGTATTTTTTTTCTATGTGTGGTGTATATGCTAGAGTATTTACACTATCTTTATATATATTTTTTAAATCATAATCTTCATTTTTGTCAAAATTATGCTTTATAATAAATTCTTTTATGTTTTTAAATGGTTTCAGAACTTGTACATTTGGATTTTCGAAAGTGCTGCATAGCTTTGTTTTAATTTTGATGTCTTTTTCCCGCCCATGCATTGAAATGTGTTTTTGTTAGTAGTGCTTTGGCTTTTAATTCTACATTAATTAATTTTAAACCCCCTTTTTCTTTATCTAAATATAATTGTCTCTTCTGTCTATCCTCAATAGCGATCCAGCCCATATGAATTTTACTACTGTGAGGACGATTTGATAATAAAAAAAAATTCTTGTAGGATTGGACCCGGGACCTACGAATTACTAGTCCCATAGCTTCACCGTTCAGTTAAAGAAGTGCTTGTTAAATTTGGACTTTTAGGTTGTTCTTACTTTTGACCTAGGTACATCAGAGCCCTTTGGAAATGGGTCGCCGAACTGTTTATTTTAGTGTTCAATTTCCATTCTCAATTCTCTAATTCTGTGAAGCTGTCACTCCTGTCACTGCCTTCCGATCCATCGAGACGAGGCCAACGTTAGTCTTTATCGTAGGCCTCAGATCGAGTGGTGTGACATCACGACCATTCCCGCACTTTTCGTGTCGTTTCAAATGGATAGCTTGCGGTCAAGACTAAAATTATTTATAACAAATTAAATATTACGATTTGAGGGCTGATATTTGGTATGTTGTGCTAAAAAAATGCTCAAGTTCCCCATTCACTAAGCCATGTACAAAACGACTACTACCGAAGAAATATCAACTACCACCACTTCAGAACTACTACAGGCAAAAAATCAACTACTATACCCCTTTAGACTAACTACTACCAGCGAAAAATCAACTACTACCGCCTGAGATTCCTGGGAATAACTACTACCGGCGAAAAATCAACTACAACCACTTCGGACTAACTACTACCGCTGAAAAAAATCACCTACTACCACTTCTGTCTAACTACTACCGGAGAAATATCAACTACTACCACTTTGGAGTAACTGCTACCGGTGAAAAATCAACTACTACCACTTCGGATTGACTACTACCAGCAAAAAATCAACTACTACCACCTAAAAAAAACTACTACCAGTGAAAAAGCAACTACTACCACTTCACACTAACTACTACCAGCGAAAAATCAACTACTACCAGTTAGGACTAACTACTGCCGGAGAAAAATCAACTACTACAACTTCGAATTAACTACTACCGGCGAAAAATCAACTACTACCACTTGGGAATAACTACTACTGGCGAAAAATCAAGTACTACCACTTCTTACTAACTACTACCAGTGAAAAATCAACTACTACCACTTCGGAGTAACTACTACCGGTGAAAAATCAACTACTACCACTTCGGATTAACTACTACCGGCGAAAAATCAACTACTACCACCTGAGAATAACTACTACCGGCGAAAAATCAACTATTACCAGTTTGGACTAACTACTACCGGAGAACTAACTATTACCGGCGAAAAATCAACTATTATCACTTGGAATAACTACTACTGGTGAAAAATCAACTACTACCACTTCGGACTAGCTACTTCCGGTGACATATCAACTATACTATCACTTCAGACTAACTACTGCAAGTGAAAGTAGTTAATCCGAAGTGGTAGTAGTTGATTCTTCACTGGTTAGTAGTTACTCCGAACTGATAGTAGTTGATTTTTCGCCGGTAGTAGGTAGTCAGAAGTGGTAGTAGTTTTTTTCAGCAGTAGTAGTAGTTAGTCAGAACTGGTAGTAGTTGACTTTTCGCCAGTAGTAGTTATTCAGAAGTGGTAGTAGTTGATTTTTCGCCAGTAGTAGTTAATCCGAAGTGGTAGTAGTCGATTTTTCACCGATTGTAGTTATTCCCAGGTGGTAGTAGTTCATTTTTCGCCGGTAGTAGTTAATCCGAAGTGGTAGTAGTTGATTTTCGCCTCTAGTAGTTAGTCCGAAATGGTAGTAGTTGATTTTTCGCAGGTAGTAGTTAGTCTGAAGTGGTAGTAGTTGATTTTTCACCGGTAGCAGTTTTTTCCAGGTGGTAGTAGTTGATTTTTTTGACGGTAGTAGTTAATCCTAAATGGTAGTAGTTGATTTTTTGCCAGTAGTAGTTAATCCGAAATGGTAGTAGTTGATTTTTCACCGGTGGTAGTTGATTCTTCACAGGTAGTAGTTAGTTCAAACTGGTAGTAGTTGATTTTTCGCCGGTAGTAGTTAGTCAGAAATGGTAGT
Source organism: Pseudeuparius sepicola (assembly GCA_963920635.1). NCBI lineage: Eukaryota > Metazoa > Arthropoda > Insecta > Coleoptera > Anthribidae > Pseudeuparius > Pseudeuparius sepicola. The sequence continues at coordinate 47,246,934 of OY987302.1, forward strand.
AGTTGATTTTTTAGTTAGTCCAAATTGGTAGTAGTTGATTTTTCACCGGCAGTAGTTAGTTCAAACTAGTAGTAGTTGATTTTTTGCCGGTAGTGTAGTAGTTATTCCCAGGTGGTAGTAATTGATTTTTCACTGGTAGTAGTTAGTCTGAAGTGGTATAATAGTAGTTGATTTGTCACCAGTAGTAGTTATACTGAAGTGGTAGTAGTTGAATTTCACCGGTAGTAGTTATTTCCAGGTAGTAGTAGTTGATTTTTTACCAGTAGTAGTTAATCCGAAATGGTAGTAGTTAATTTTTCTCTGGTAGTAATTGATAGTATTTGATTTTTTGCCATTAGTAGTTAGTCCAAACTGGTAGTAGTTGATTTTTCGCCGGTAGTAGTTAATCCAAAGTAGTAGTAGTTGATTTTTCACCGGTTGTAGTTAATCCGAAATGTTAGTAGTTGATTTTTGGCCAGTAGTAGTTAGTACGAACTAGTAGTAGTTGATTTTTCGCCGGTAGTTGGTAATCCGAAGTGGTAGTATTTTATTTTTCACCAGTAGTAGTTAGTCCAAAGTGGTAGTAGTTGATTTTTCGCCGGTAGTAATTATTCTGAGGTTGTAGTAGTTGGTTTTTCGCAGGTAGTAATCGTTTTTTACTTCAGCTCTTAATTCTTGATTGTGTAATTTCTCTTATGTGAGATTGCATTATTATTATTTCCACATCTATCCCAGGCCAATATTTGCATATTTTGACTCTCTATCTCTTATGTGGGAGCTTTCTCCCGCCTGCTACCACGAGGAATACGGCACACGATAAGTGGACAGCGCCATTTTATCGTCAGACTCACCGATTTCCTGATGCACGCCGCGACAGACGAGAGTAAAGATTACTTTCGAACTCGACGATATTTATAAGGGTTAAGGGGGCATTATCACACACAGTGCCAACCCAAGTGTTTTTGATGTATGTTTTTTAAATTACTAGGTTCTTCAAAAAACCAACAACAGTTCGCAACCAGTTCTAGCGAATCAGAATGCAGAAAAATAATTCCTGAACTGTTTGCAACCAATTAGATTGCTGCGAGTACCAGTTGTTGGATGAGTTATTGTGGACATATAGTTTTGGGATTTAGGAAAATTTTAATGTCCTGCTTAGTTTTTATTTCACCTGTTGAGAACTTTTTTAAACAAACACATTTCACTAAACTTTTGCCAGCTGTTGAGAACTTTTCTAAACTAACACATTTCACTAAACTTTTGCCAGCTTCAATATTTTCTGATTTTTCCTCTGTAGTTTTGTCTGTGTGATACTATTTCTTCCAGAATCTCCACATTTTATTGTCTGTATTTTCAAGTTTTATGGCATTGCCAAGAGTTGCACCTCGAATATCATGATCTTTGGTTGCACGCATCATACTGTGATGCTATTCCATTATTGGTGACCACAAAATCATCACAGGCTTGACTGTAAAATGTCTTTAATGGGACAAAAATTAAACATCCATAGGATGTAACAGATGGGTAGTATGAGGGGGGAAATTTTATTAACCTAATGGCATTTTCTATGCAAAAACTAACAACTCTTTTAAGTTTTTATGTGAAGCATGAATATCAACTAATATAATAATGATGCTCATAGTTTAGCATTTCAACAAGGCAACACCTTGTAATGCATGTACACTTGATATTGCATAAAGGGAGATTTTCGGAACTCCTTTGCCCCATTATTAATTTTGAGTTTTGTGTAAAATTTAAAAACGTGGCAATTTTTTTACACGCTGATTTGACTTCACTTTTATTTGGGTTGTATACCTAACTGAGTTAAAAACATACAGGGTGTCCAACTTTAAAACTGTACAAATCCGCAAAATCTTCATTTTTGGAGATAATCGCCTAAACTTTTTTTTGTTTGAAATGCCTTCAAAAGCCGCTGCTTTTGACCTTCCTGCCATTTTGAAAATGCAAATCCAGGGCCGGCTGCGATTTTTGTATACCACCGATTTTCACGAAAACACCCATATAACAAATTTGAACAAAAAATATACAGGGAGTTCCATTCTGTAGGGTGTCAAAATTGAGCAAAATAGGAATTTTAAAGACATCTGGGGAGTCAAGTGTGCCATGGAATCCCTTCAAAATAGTTGCATGGTCAACAGGACTACTCGAAATGTTGGTGTGAAAAGATTTACTACAAAAATATACAGGGCATTTTTCTCTGAGCCATCTCAAAATTTTGAAATTTTATGAGACTACGGATCAAGAGTGCTCTGGAATCATTGAATAAATATTGACAAACACAAAAGTAATGCATTTCTGTACAAAATGCCAACTAATAAATAAAAACAACTTAAATTATTGGACCTTTCTCAACAAAGTCACTGTCTAAGATGATATATTTTTTGTGCATTTCCTGTTGCGACACACCAACCACCTTAACTGATATGGACTCACTGACTGGCAGGCTTCTGAATTTTTTAGATTTAGTTCGTTTATAGTGTGTGGAGCGGTTTTGATATACTCGATTTTTGACCCGTATAAAGTTCCAAAAATTTAGTAATTTGAGATGGCACAGATAAGAACACTCTGTATATTTTATGTTGGACCTTTGCACACCAACACCTTGAGTGGTCCTATTGACCATTCAACCGTTTTGAAGAGATTCCATGGCACACTTGACTTGGCAGATGCCTTTAAAATTCCTATTTTTCCCAACTTTGACACCCTGCAGAATGGAACTCCCTCTATATTTTTTATTCAAATTTGGTATATAGGGGTTTTGGGGTGTTCTGATTAACGCTGTGGTGTCAGACTTCAAATAAAAAAATCGCTAAATGGTTTTCGTGAAAATCGGGGATATAAAAAAATCGCAGCCGGCCCTGGATTTGCCTTTTAAAAATGGCAGGAAGGTCAAAAGTAGCGGTTTTTGAAGGCCTTTCAAACAAATCTCCGAAAATGAAGGTTTTACGGATTTGTACAGTTTTAAAGTTGGACACCTTGTAGATAACAGACAACACTTGATAAATAAAAATATATTTAAAAACTTAAAACAACATTATAAACACAATAGCAATTCAATTAAAATACAATAGTCACAACAAAGAATACTTCAACAAAAATAATAAATAGATAAGGCTGATCCTCCGAACAACACAAAGTCTATACCACCATTATTTATTCAAAGCTAAGAAGTTAGTAAACAGAAATCAGCAAACAGAAACCAGGAAACTTCTCAGCTTTGTATATATTAGACCTTAGCTTCAAGACAATTTATATTTCTTAACATGAATCTTGATCACTGTGTCATAAGGTTTGTCTTTGTCCGACTCATGCATATACAAGTGGCACTCATGTGTCAGACCTGGACCAACACTATATTAAAGACCTGTGCATAGCCCTGTTTCAAACGATCGCCACTGGTGACACACGGCGAAACAAATTTACAGGGTGGTTTAATGCTAAAAACACCATTGAATTTAATATACAAAATAAAATACAATGCTTGGTTGTTATGTCCTTTCAATTTGACAAGTTTACGCATGGCATATTTCCATACATTTTCTTAAGAAAAGCTAGTCCAAAAAGGAAGCAAGAATATTTGGTACCTTTTGGTTTGAAATGGCTAGTTGTAGTGTAAGTAAGCATAAAACACATTAGATTTTTCAGGTTCTTCTTTATATGGAGGACTATTGGTTCGCTTTGGAGCTATAAACCAAATTTTCTATTTTCATTCTTGCATACATTACAAAATACTCTTCCCAAATAATATCTACATTTCTTGCTTCTTCAGCTGGTTGATCAGATCATCCCATAATTCCAAAATAGTGTTTATTCTTCTGCAATTCACATAATGGTCTGTGCATACCATTTTCGTCATGTGGATGGAATTTTCATGTTATAACAATACTAGATAAATACTAGACGCATAGACAATTCGTTACCGTAAAAAGAAGGTAAATCGTAATAAAGCAGGATATTTAAAATTTGGGACATTCTAAACGTCAGAAACTGACATACCAATGACCACTGAACACCCCCTATAACCTATAATAAGTTGCCATTTTTTTTCGTCAAGTAGCGCCACTACAGTTCGTAAACAGACAAAGACATAAGTTGTAACGTAGGGATCAAGATCCGTTTTAAGAAGTTATATGCTATAGGACCCACACACGAGCAAAGGCTGCATTATAGAGGTTCATACAACACACAGGTCTTCATATATGCCCAAAAATGTGTACAGACTGCAGATTTTTTTAAAAAATTTCAATTGTGTGTATATCCTTTCCTGGTTTATATTATTTATTCATTATGTACAATATATAGACAATGGACAGACTTGTGCACCTCAAAATTTTCTGTCAGAGTCACAATAAATTTGATATTACTTATGTGTTTATACAACTGAAAAGTTAGTCAGTCAATGAAAATATGACATTTTTTAATTTAAAAAATATTTTGTTGGCGTTGGCACTAAGGAGTTATTAATTATTCAGAAAATAGGGTAGATACAAATTATCACTTTCATTAATAAACCTTGTAACTCTACATCTATCACAATTTTAAACTAGTATAAGTAGTATACCATGACTGAATGAAATATGTCAATCTGTCAATGTCACCATCCATCTGTGAGAAACTTCTGCAAACAACAATCTATAACACAATGTAAAGTCTACAATTAATTATTTACAAATAGAGGTAGACAGGGTATTTCCTCGGGTATTTCAAAGAATTAAAACTATCAGATTTGACGACCATAATTCATTTTTGTTTGCTTTAATAGTTTTATCAGGATGAGATTGCTGTCATGGCAGAATACACATACATGCAACAAAACAAACAAGGCATGGCAAAAAGAAGCGGCTAGCGCCCCGCATTCCACTTTGGCTTTCACATTGTGCGCATGCGTTAAATCATCGCTGCCGACTGCCACCATAAGTGGCGTATGCCCCCTTCTTTTTTCATACGGCAGTGCCCATCGCTGTAAAAGGTGGCGCACGCTCGGCTCACCGCGCCGGCTCCTCATTTATTACTCAAGAATAATAATAATCGCTAAAATAATATAGATACTCGTATTGTTCACTGAATATACTTCAAAATTTACCGCAATCAAAACAAAAACAAATTTTGGTTAGGTGCAATTGAATAGATATGGGCATGCGCACAATGTGAAAGCCAAAGTGGAATGCGGGGCGCTAGCCGCCTGTATGGCAAAATAATAATTTTGAGGTTACAAAGTTTATTAGCTTACCTACTACTAGAGTAAAAACGTATTTGCAAAATTTTTTTCTGTGATCCATCATTGATCAAACCGATCGACTGATATCATATAAATGTTCCAATAAAAATAAACAAAAGTTTTGGGTGAAAGATTATTAAGCGATGTCACAATTGACAAATCTGTACGTGACAATTACTTCCTTCACATATCAAAAGGAAATGAGGATTATTGAGAAGAAATTGTTGATATTAAAATTCAAAACTCTACTTAACTTGTTAAAACTTGGTTTATAACTTTAATCTCCTATCTAGATCGTCCTCTTTAAAACTTATCATAGTCACTTGGAATTGGCTTTTGACAGAAGTGGTAAACTTTATTTGTAAGCAAATTTTCTTTTTCATTAGATACACAAAAAAATTATTGGAAAATGGTGCTGCAAAGTAAAAATCATACTCGCATGTGAGGAAGCAATGCACGATATAATTTTTTCCACAAAAAAAGCAAATAAGTGAAATTAAAAATTTCGATGATGTTGTGCCTCTTCCTGGGGTTTGAAGAAAAAATAATTGTGAGATTTATCAATTAAGTACCTAGCTCTTAACACTCCTCCACATTGGTATGTTGACAATGGGATGTTTTTTCAACATAAGGGTTATCCATAATACTGTTTGTTCAGCGAATGTTCGGCCCTACGTCACAACTCCCGTCCTTGTCTGGCTCGTGAATATACGACCGATATCCGTCGTATAGTCATGAGTAGGGCTGCGATTTTTTTTGATATATCGATATTTTTATCGATAAATCGAACAACGATATTTTCTTTTCTAAATATCGATATATCGATATTACGATATATCGATATATCAATATTGTAATATATCGATACATCGATATTGTAATATGTATATCAATATTACGATATATCGATATACATATTGACCCAAGGGCAAATACTACCCACCTCCACAACCACAATAATAAGCAAGACAGTACTCAAAACCACAGATATGAGATTCACATGACTACATTGTTTCTGTTAGTTGTTGGTAGCAAATAGCAAACATAATATGGAAAAGTGACACACTGAGCAATTAGGGCCCCCTAATTTAGGGGAACTCGCCATGTGTGATTTGTAAGTAATTATTACCTTTTCGTATAATTACTATTGCAGGTTTCATTAATTTCTGAATATCGATATATCGGAATATCCATATATCGATATATCGGAATATCGATATATCGGAATATCGATATATCGGAATATCGATATATCGGAATATCGATATATCGGAATATCGATATATCGGGATATCGATATATCGGAATATCGATATATCGATATATCGGAATATCGATATATCTTAATATCGGAATATCGATATATCTTAATATCAATATATCGGAATATCGATATATCGGCTATATCGATATTTTTATGATTATCGATATTTTCAATAACTTTTTCAATATCGCCCAGCCCTAGTTATGAGTAAGGATGGGAGTTGTGAGGTAGGGCCGAACATTCGCTGAACAAACTGTACTTACTTCCATCCTTAATAGGGTGACATGTTGTTGTGATAAAATTATGGGACCCATGTTTTTTCGCACATAGGTCCAGATTAGGGGAGATATATGGACCCTTCAAAGTAGTCCGGAATTGTAATTTTTGGCTATAATAATAATTATTGGAGGGTTTGGCTCAGTTTGCCCAAATTTGGTACAGGCTAGTACTAAAATGCTTGGCTGGCAAATCTAAGTGGCATTTGGCGTACAATGACTAAGAATATACCTTAATAAGAAATGAAGTAAGTATAATAGAGGGATAGGTATAAAGGTGACCTTCATACCTATCTACCTCTCAAGTATATTTGTTTGATTTCTTATTAAAGCTATATTCTTAAGCGGGCCACACACCTCGTGATTTCTCGTCGGTCGTAGGTGATCGTGACAAGCCGTCGCGATTGTTTTTCACTCCCGATGAGCCCACAGACCTGGTCTCAAAGTAGCAGTTTTGTAGACTATTCGCGATGAACAAGGCATACCTTTTGACAGTGGCGGCGGTTATTGCGGTTAAAAGCGGAAAAAGAAAAGAAAAAGACGTTCGGTTTGGACCAAGGAATGGTTGCTAAAGAGAAAAATATGTTCACATGTTAATTTATTAACATGTGAAAATTAATTAATGTGGGGAATTAATAAGGCTTGGACCTGGAGATTGGTTTAATTATTTAAAAATGGACGTATTCGGAGTTATTAATAAACCTTTGCAGGCTTCAATAAATCTACTAAAAACTCGGTCTACTTTTTTTATATCAATTTTTTGAATTTTAACAAACAATATAAAAATTTCAACGGGCGTTGAGACGAGACGGTACTGAATTTAAACTGTCACGTTGAAAGGAAATCCCCACACACCTCGGTATTATCACGACGCACGATGCACCGTCGCGAAGAAAATCAAGCATCGACTGATATCCAACGTGACGGTTCATCGGGACACTTTACGCCCCACACACTTCGGTTTTGTCACGGCGGCTTGTCATGATCACCGATGACCGACAAAAAATCACGAGGTCTGTGGCCGCCTTTATTCATTACTTACTTTTAGATTTGCCAGCTTAGTATAAATTGATTGCACAAACCTATTATGGACATTAGGGTGTGCTCTCAGCAGTCACGTGCCTTTTGTTTTTTGAAGTGTTTTTTTTTTACTTAATAACTTCGAATTTTTTTCATAATATATTTGTAAACCAATCGGGAAAGTGAGCATGCCTTGGATTTTTTCACCACATGAATTGAATTCTTGTGGCAACTGAATCAACGTTTTGATGTTGAATTCTGAATTTAAAGTTTCCCTTATGTGTTATTTTCATTGCAAAGTATTTTTAAAATTTGAATTGGGCTCTGGCCATCAGATTCTTGTTTAATATCACTTAAAATCTACCAATTTTATTTTTCTCAAATGCTAAATTAAAAAGTTATGGACAACCCAATATATCATCTTCAAGAATATTCTGTTATAACATAATGAGAGGGCTGGATCACAGAAAAATAGTCCATATTTCGTCAAGTCATTGATATCTTTAGGCAATCCTAAATTGCTTGAACAATTGAATACACTTTAAAAAATACTAATTATTGTAAACTGATGGTGTTTTACACATTAAACAATTCTAGGTATATACAAATTAACTCGGCATTATTAGTAACTTTTTTATTATTGACGATAGACCATAGGTTGATTTAAGAAAGAATTATATTTTTTGGTGATGATTATGATGGTGAAAACAGAAAAAAAATTAAATATTTTTAGATTTATATATTTTTTATAATATTTCACAGATTGAAACATAATGTAATTCTGCACAGAATAATCTTTATAACTTTTTCACATAAAACTAGGCAGATATTTTGATATTCTACTATAAATCAGAGTAGCCTACAAACAATAAAAAACGTCCAATACAAAGCTCAATGGAACAAGGAATTAAAGGCTAATGTTCTATTTTTTTAACATAAAAGATATAGTCGCAGTAAGTGTTCAAAAATATGCCCTCCTTGCTCAGTACACTTCGGAGCACGTTTTCTCACACTTCTGGCCTATAATCATTTGCTATTCGCTCGTGCCACTCCCTACCCTGGTTGCAATGTTATATTGCTCTCAAGTAGTAGCAGCGTCGCATTTATACCTATCATATTTCTACTTATTTGCTTTCTCATTGTTCACCAGACGATGGATGGAATTGCCAGTATGGTAGAAAATCTTTATTGATTTAGCACTGTTAATAACAAATTCACAGGCTACTTTGTTTTATAGTAAAATATCAAAATATATGCCTAGTTTTTTTGTTAGGTATATATTTAAAAGTACATTTCTGTAAATATCTCGTAAACATAATGTTCAATTTTTTTTCTGTTTCCACCATTGTAACCATCACAAAAAATACAATTGTTTCCCAAATCATCCTGTAATCTATCTTCAATAATAAACAAGTTACCAATAGTGTCGACTTAATTTGGAACAGCCCGTAGATGCAGATGAACATAATTTTAATTTTTTGTTTGCACCCTAAACCAATTATTCTCGCATGCATCTCAACAACCTTGGTTAGAATACTAGAAGGCATATACTTAAGACAAACATAAAAATAAACATGTTAGTATTTAATACATAATAACAAAATAGTAATAAGATGCATTTTAATTTGATTTTAGTTCATATTAATTCCCAATATCCAAATTTTAGTAATTATAGGAAGCTGTACAGGGACAACCTTCATATTCTCTTCCGAAATCCCATGTTCAAACTCGAGATCTCGACTTTGAACTCGAGATTTGTAATAAATACTGTGAGAACTAATTATAAAATTCGCCTGACCTTACAGCATATTTTGCACACTGCGATCATGTTCTCGGTTCTTAAGAATCCAATACAAGTTGACAAAAACACCATTAATTTATATTTTTTATTTCATGTGAGTAAATATTTTTCAAGAAAAGGTGATAATGGGCAAACACTCAAAGTTAACAAAAAGAAAAAACTAGTAACCGCATACACGTGTTTCATGCTACTTGGCAATCATCAGTACGGGGTAACATTAACCAAATCAAAAGATAGGCATGATTTGGGAAGCAACAAATGAAGTCCAGGCAGGAGCCAACAGCACATTTGCAGCTTCAGTCAGCACATCCCCTATTTTGGGGATTTGTTGCTTCCCAAATAATGCCTATCTTTTGATTTGGTTAATGTTACACCGTACTGATGATTGCCAAGTAGCATGAAACACGTGTATGCGGTTACTAGTTTTTTCTTTTTGTTAACTTTGAGTGTTTGCCCATTATCACCTTTTCTTGTAATTATTACATTTACACTCGCTAATCTTACATCCTTATTGTCATTGTATATTGGGTTATGAAGATTTCCACGCAGGTCGCTTTAGCAGCCTCCGTGGCCATGTTAGTACAAGCCCCAAAATAGGGGATGTGCTGACTGAAGCTGCAAATGTGCTGTTGGCTCCTGCCTGGACTTCATTTGTTGCTTCCCAAATCATGCCTATCTTTTGATTTGGTTAATGTTACACCGTACTGATGATTGCCAAGTAGCATGAAACACGTGTATGCGGTTACTAGTTTTTTCTTTTTGTTAACTTTGAGTATTTGCTCATTATCACCTTTTCTTGTAATTATTACATTTACACTGGCTAATCTTACTTCCTAAATATTTTTCTATAGACTAATAAAAGACGTGGATTTCTGTTCCATACTTTTTTCTGGGCGGCCTCCCAGTTCTTGTACGCCTAGAACAGATAAAATTACTTAATTCCAAATACTTAACAGTTTATTGAATACATATGAATACCTATTTCGAAACATATTTTAAACAAACAAATAAATAGTGAGTGAAGAAATAAAGGTGGGATATAATTATCCATGCATAGTTACCTTCAAGTGATGCGGGGAACTCCGGATCATCCTCTGCTTCTTCTTCAATTGCTGCAACAGGCGTGTTACTACAGCTGTTCTCGCAGTTCGGGCACATATTAGAACAGTTAAGGCCTTCTTTGTTGCATCCACAGTTGGTCTGACAGGTCTTCATGCATTTGCAAGAAATAAGTTTTAAAACTGCTTCTGGTGCTGGTGGCTGTAGCGTTGGTACTGACTGCAGACCCCCTTTGGTTTTCTTCCAACCCCATTGCTCATGATATTATTTCCAAGCTATTTGTTGTACTTGAAAGTATATCTACTCTCAAAGAATGTTGCTACTGTGCTGCAGCATCGGTAGGAGGTAGGAACGCCAAATGTGATATTGTTCTGTATGTTGAAAGGCAAGGAAGCACAGATAAAATAATTCAGTTAAAGGGAAAGTTTCACTTTTTTTTGCTATTTGCGAAAAACTACCCACTTCCCTGATATTTCAACACTCTTTTGCGTAGAAACCATATGACGTACAAAAAAATATGAAGACATAAATTGTAGATAATTTTCTCCTCTTTATTTTACTACAGGACCACTTTTTGCATAAATAGCTTGCTTTGCACGTTATAAGCTGGAAATTACTAAAAAAACTTGATTTTTAGTGTTTTTTTAATGATTTCTCATATTTCCTGCGAAAATTTTTGTTGCACAACTTCAGATTTGTGTTCAGCACCTTAAAAAACATAAAATAAACCACTAAAAACAATTACACTGGAACTTTCCACTTCGAGCCCTACTTGTGTACCATTTGACTGAACTATGCTTGTGAGTTTTGTCGTTTAGTGTATGATAAGTGTATCATTAATTATTAACCCTGTACTCCTCCGAAAAAATAAGAAATTTGACAGTCATAAAAACAATATAGCAAGAGGGGCGGCAAGAAACCATGCCACTTCCCTGCACAGCACTATCGCATTTCAGTTCAGCACCTTGATTATTTTAGGATATAGCCATAATTAACTTCAATAGCCTGCTTATATCAGAAGCTATTGAGATTTGATTAGTAGTTGTTAAGCTTAATCATAATATTTTGGCACAAAATATATGCCTATGCAGGTGCTCTACAGTTTGTTCAGCGAATGTTCGGCCCTACGTCACATCTCCCGTCCTTGTCTTACTCGTGAATATACGATGGATATCGGTCGTATATTCACGAGTCATAGTAGTATTATTAATGGGACACCCTGTATATGGTTTATCGTATGCACACCATAATATGGTATAATTGCAGGGAGGTTTTGTAATAAGTTCTTACAGCAATTATTATCTCAAGTTCAAAGACGATCTTGAGTTTCGACTCGACATTTCAGAATAAAATATAAGTTGGCCCCTGTACAGCTTCGAACAAATATAAACACAATATAAATAACTGTTTTCAAATTTCAGGCACCTTATTATTTTAAAATTATTCACAAATATTGAACATAGATAAATATTCTTTTGGCAGTGAATTAGTCAAATATATATTACAGCTTTAAATGTATAGTAAAAACTCAGTACCTAGTAAAATATAATGCGATGTATATTAATCATAATAACCGTCTAATAGGATTTAAAAAGAGTCCCAATGAGCTAACACTGCAGACTCATACTGATAGCTTTCTTTAATAAAGCATCGTCATCGTCATCATCGTCTGGACTACTAGATGATGCCGCCTGTAGACTCAACCTAAGCGCCTCCTGTAATTCCTCATCATCACTCTTGACTACATTATAGTTATGTTGCTGTTCTTCCTGCAAACTTAACTGCAAAGCAGCCTGAATATCAGGATCACTTTCACTAGACATAGTATTTCTATAGACAGGCCTTTGTGCATTTTTCACAGGACTATTTTTCAATACTTCATCTGCCGTACATTCTGGAAACTCACCCAGCACCACAAATATAGAATATCCCTCGTTTTTTAACTGTGCCAAGAATAGCGTCAAATATGTATCTGAAATCAATTCGGGCTTAGAAAGCAATGAATTCAAATTAAACCACTGATTCCCAAGCCTACGAATCGTTAACCAATGATCCTTGTAATTACAAATGAAAGCTTTCATCTCACTTGGGTTTGTTAAGGCAGATCGTATTCGTTCGTCTGCACTAGAATAAGGCACTAACTCTAATCCCCACACTTGCAGGGCACTACTTATAACCTGAACTGAGAAGTAACCACTGTCATCCATGTTCACAGAGGGCTGCTGAAGAAACTTGCGGTAATCTTCACTCTCCACACCACTTTCTGCCATTCGTTGCCGTTCCTCGTCATCTAATCTTTGGGCTAATGTTGCCAGCTCCACGGCTGTGAAATAAGGACCCTGAAGAAGATTATTCAAACAGTGCTGAGCACACAAGGAGCCTTCTTGCTGAAAATGAATACCAAATTAAAGAAACAATATAATAAAGCTGTACTAATAAATTAAATAAATACACCTTTTCATGATATATTGTCTCCATTATATTATTTAATTCCCACTAAACTTAAAACGAGCCTATGCCACAGCTCCTATGCTGGATCGATAGGGTTTTACTACACTTTTTTCTTCAATTTTTTCAATAAATAATGGGACAAAAATCTATTAAAAAATGACATTTTCCCTCTCCAATATTAGTTGTCATAAGTCATGTAAACGCCATCATGGGACCAATCAAAAAGCCGAATTTCCTGACCGTTTTGTTGTTCTCTGTCGCGCATGTTGACATTCAACATGGCGGCATGTCGTCAGTGCTGTGCTGTGTCGTGGTGAGTCGAAAATTTTTAATATTCTTGAGAAAATACCATAAATTTCCCATTAAAAAGTATGTTATTCTATGGCATGGACCCCCTATTACATTTCAAAACAGTTTTTGTCCTGGTAAAAGACTTTAATTAATCTAAAATCTTCGGTGAAAATGTTACCTGTTAACCCTTTGTAGAAATTCTTTTCCGTGCCGCTTGTAATCTACGTAGTGTTCTCTTTCTGGAAAAATACCCCACTGATCCCCATAATGGTGCTTGAAGTTCCGGATATATCTTTTCTGGAGTGTGGAATAATTATGAGGAAAGTAAAATCTTGCGGTTCTATTGTAAGCAAATCAATAATCACCGCAGTTCTACCCCTTGGCCTAAATGCACATTTCGTTTATGTATGACGATTGAGGAATTTTCCAGGGAATATTTGCCGATTCTTTTCAGCTAATACAGGCTTAACTTATATTTAGATTTACTTAAATTTCCCAAGAATTAGGTGTACTTAATCGAAATTTTCTAACCTTTTGTGCCATTCAAACTCGCGTTCAAATCGGCATGTTTTATTTAAGAAAATACAAAATGTCTTGCCTTCAGAAGTCAACCTATCTATTTTATATTATTGATTATTGTCTTGTTATTATCATAGTTTATTTGCAATAGTTTATGTTTTGTCTTTATTGTTTTAATAGTAATTAATGTTGGGAATTAGGTATAATTTGTAGGATAATAATAAATAAATACCTACCTGCCTCTTGGGTAATATGTAAAATATTTCTCTATGAGGCACACTAATAATTACTTAAAAGTACCTAATTTAGAATTTGTTTTTGAATAATATTCCTCTTCAACAGGGATGTAGCGTGACCTCCAAAACTGGGGAGGCCGACCTATCAGTGAACGTTTATTATAGCTAAATAGAAATTTGTCTTGGGAGGAGGCAAAATTTTTAGCGAGTGTATCCTGTGCCTATCGGAAGGAATATATTTTATCGAAAGTTTCTTACTTACCATTAGGTGAAGATTATAGGTGCCACTTCTAATAAAATAATTATCAACCAGCGTCCCAATAGAGAATGGGTAGACATTCGGTTATATACCTACAGGGTGTTTTGTGAGATTGGTACATATCCTCTGGGGATTATAAGGTTTGATTCGAGTGGATGGCTAAAAAGGCCATATGAACACGTGTCCTAAAATCGACTTCTCATGGTTGTAGATGTAGATTCATGTCCTGGAAAACAGATGGCGCAGATGGCTAACAATGGTTGCGTTCAATGCGCCCCCAAAATTGTAATCGCTGCCAGCACTTTACGTCAATGTGCATTGAACGGTCAGAAATGACAGATAGCGCTAGTTAGCGCTGCCCTTGGTTCGGCAGCGATTTCATTTTTGTTAGGCATCGCGTCGGTTTATTTTTTTGTCAGCCAATACAAAAATTTACATCAATAAATTGATGCATTTCTCTGCGTACTTATTGACTGCTTAAAACTCAGCTTAGAACTAGTTCTATTTTTCGTCAATTTTTGCGTCAATTTCAAGGCTGGCAATGGTAAAATTGTGAAGTTGCAATTAGAAAAACAGACTTATTACATACATTTTAGACTTATTCTTCATTGGCTTTATTTGTACAGTTTTTTTTTCACAGCATTTCATCCGTAATATTTATAGTAAAATAAACCGTAAAAACACCTCTCAGCAGCACAAGCACAATATAACATAACCTCAAACACCAACATAACATAACTTTTGTTCTGTTGGTAGCAGCCAAAAATTGACATTTTGGTCAGAAAAATTCATCAA
Source organism: Pseudeuparius sepicola (assembly GCA_963920635.1). Classification (NCBI taxonomy): domain Eukaryota; kingdom Metazoa; phylum Arthropoda; class Insecta; order Coleoptera; family Anthribidae; genus Pseudeuparius; species Pseudeuparius sepicola. The sequence goes on from OY987302.1 coordinate 47,262,122, forward strand.
TTGTTGACAAGTGTTAATGGGTGTACCATTATTATTATAGACTAGGTATGGTAATTAAATAATCGGGTGATAGCACGCCACTGGCTAGCAGTAACGCTGCGCGCGCCATAGGATATGGACAGGGTATGCTTTTTTTTGTAGCGTACGTTGGCCAACATGAGTACACGCTGGACTGACACTATATTAAAGACCCGAGCATGACGTCATATTTCATTGTTGTTTACGGACTGGGGTGGCGCTACATGATGAAAAAAATTGCGACTTATTATAGGTTATAGGGGGGTGTTCTGTAGCTATTGGGATGTCAGTTTCTGATGTTTAAAATATCCAAAATTTTAAATATCCAGCTTTACTACGATTTACCTTCTTTTTACGGTAGCGAATTGTCTTTGCGTCCAGTACTTGGCAGTTTTATCCTATTAACGCAGCTTTTCTAGGTAGATTTGTTTGTGATAAGATGAAATTTTCGCACACATGAAGAAAATGGTATGCACAGACCATTAGGTGAATTGCAGAAGAATAAACACTATTTTGGAATTATGGTATGATCTGATCAACCAGCTGAAGAGGCGAAAATGAAAGATATTATTTTGGAAGAGTATTTTGTAACGTATGCAGGAATGAAAATAGAAAATTTTGTTTATAGCTTCAAAGCGAACCAATAGTCTTCGATATAAAGAAGAAACTGAAAAATCTAATGCGTTTTATGCTTTCACACTACAACCAGCAACTGCATTTCAAACTAAAAGGTACCAAATACTCGTGCTTGCTTTTTAGACTCGCTTTTCTTAAGAAAATGTATGGAAATATACCATGTGAACTTGTCAAATTAGAGGGACATACCAAACAAATATTTTATTTTATTTTGAATATTAACTTCGTTGTAACAGACTTATTTGCATGTTTTTATTTTATAAAAGATTCTGCAACAATGGTGTTTTAACTAAAACCACTGTGTAAATTTGTTTCGTCGAGTGGCGCCAGTGGCGATTGCTTGAAACAGCGCTATGCACAGGTCTTTAATATAGTGTTGGTCCAGGTACACGCAATCGAGAGCAACGCATCGTTATCAAGTTCCTCGTGAAATCAGGCAACAGACATGCCGAAATCCTTCGCAAATTGCGTCACGTGTATGGCGATGAATGCATGGCACAATCACAAGTGTTTGTTTGGAGCCGGCTATATCCAAAGAGTTACGACGCGCACCTTGGAGAGCTTCACTTTACAGGATTTTCGCGGGTGTTTTTCCAAGTCGGAGGAACGCCGGCGCAAATGAGTCGCTCTTGGTGGCGACTATTGTGAAGGCATGAACGCCTAATTTGTTGTATTTTTGCAAATATATCGAAGTTGGAATCTTAATCTAACTTTATCCTCTCGCAATTTTATACATGGTGCAAAAAAATCTACTCGTCATTAGCATCGCCAAAACCTGTTATATTTCTTTTTGCAAGATAACACCAGATACTACTATTATTCTTCACGTAAATTCAACACCTATACAAAAACATGAAAATTCCAGGTTTTTTGGGCTTTTATTGATGAACAACTGACCTGGCATGAACACCTTAACACTAATCTACAACTAGATCGTCGAGTGGTCAACACCCCCACCCCCCCTTAAAGATGCACTGTGTTCAAAAATCATGGTAGATATGAGAAATCTAAAGATTCATAAACGTATGTTAACGATTAAAGTTAACAAAGGGCAATAATAATAATTAATAATTCATTTATTGGTAAAAACATACACATGAAGTGCTTATACAAGTCACAAAATATAAAATACAATACTCAATGTACAAGGACATGTATTCCTTAACTAGAACGTTTACAATCACACGACACCTTAAAATCCAGTAAAATCACCTCGAAGGTACTCCTCGAAGGAATAAAATGATCCTGCAATTAAATAGCGTTTTATTCTCCTTAAAAATAACTTCTTATCCAAGTCCCTAACTGCTGGTGGCAAAACATTGTAGAATAATACGCAATAATAGTTGGTACCTCTTCTGGTTCTTGAGAGTATATGGAAGTTAGGCAAAATATCCGTGTTACTACGTGTCCCATACTCGTGTATCTCGCGATGCTGCGATGTAGATTCTGTTTCAAGTATTTTAGGCACTGAAAGATAAAGGCGGAAGGGAAAGTTAACAAACCAAGCTCAACGAATTAGCGTCGACAGCAGTCACGGTATCCAAGACCCATCATAACGCGAACAATTTTCCGTTGGAGGCCAAAAATATCCCTCGCCCGTGCAGAGTGACCCCAGTTAACAGTTACATTGACACATTTTTCGAGAGATGACTCATTAGGAAGATTATTTTTGACAGTTTCTTACTAAGTTGGGACATGTTCAACCCATGTTAGTCCGGGATCGAGAAATATACCAAGGAACTTAACACCATTCTCATGCTGCAAACCCCGATGAGGAAGTCTGAGGGAAAAGTTTATGTTCTGTGTTTTAGCATCATTAAGGCACAGATAGTTTGACAAGAACCACTCCTCCATACTGGAGTGGACATTATGTGAAATGGTCTGTATGGGCTCAGATGGATGGTAGTTTATGAAATTAGTGGTGTCATCAGCAAAAATAATTACATTATTCAGGGCTTGAGCCAGGTCATTAATGAAAATCAGGAATAAAGTTGGTCCCAAGACAGATCCTTGTGGAACTCCATGCCTGATCACCTGTTCACTAGATACACCACCATTGAGGGAAACAAATTGCCTGCGATTTGATAGGTATGAATTCATAAGTAGAACAGATTCAGGCCTGAAGTTGTAGAGAGATAGTTTTTTTAACAAAATTTCGTGAGACACAATCAAACGCTTTTGTCAAGTCAAAGAAGGAGGCATAGGTATCCAAGCCCCTCTCTAGGCCGTCAGCTATGTTTTGAATAAGGTAGTCTATGGCGAGAGTGGTAGACCTCCCATTCCGAAAACCAAATTGACTCTGCGTAAACAAGTTGTTCCCCTCAAAGTAATTATTAATCTGATCCTTCATGACAGATTCAAAAACCTTAGAGAAAACAGGCACAAGCGAGATAGGTCTGTAATTATTTACGTCGTCAATGGACCCTTTGCCCTTAAAGATAGGAATCACCTTGGCAGTCTTTAGACAAGGAGGAAAGACAGCTTCACTTATACACAGATTTATCAGCCTGGTTAGAGGAGATATTATAAGATTTTTGAGGGTCTTTAGGATTTTGGCATTAATACCGAAACAATCTTTGCTATTGCTGTTCTTAGTTTGACAGATCTTTTGTCTAACAGTATTGAATGTCACAGGTGTAAACATAAAACATCCGTTGTCAGGTGTGACCTGTAAGTAATCTGAGAAGTCTTTATTGGATGTTGGGAATTTGTTAATTACTTCCTCAGCAATACCAATAAAAAAATTATTGAATTCATGAGCGCTAAGTTTGTCAGATGCTTTGGTCTGAGTCTTGATAGCTCTACTAATGATATCCCACATGGCAGAATGAGGACGGTCTGCAAGTAGTATGTGTCTGTCATAGGCTCTTTTTTTTTGCTTGAGATATTTCATATCTATACTGCTTTTTAAACTTCTTAATGGCCGTCAAAGGCATGAGATTAGGGTTTTGCTTGTTAATAAGAGAAATCATATACAGCTTCTCCCTCATGGCTCTCAGTCTCGCATCAAACCAACTAACAGATGCAGGAGAAGCACCGCTCGAAGAATCCAGTCTGGACTTCATCGGAAAAGAAACCTCAATTGCACTAATTATTTTATCAAGAAACAGGTCAAACTTACGCTCAACAGCCATTACAGGGTCGGAGACAAAGTTCCAGTACACTTTTTCCACCTCTCTATACATTGAAAAAAGACCTTCCTCAGTTACCCAGCCAGCAAAAAGACGTTTCTTCTACGTTGAATAGACGTACCGCATTACGTCGAAAGTTTGACGCAGAAAACACGTAGAATCGACGGCAATATGTCAGAGAATTTACGTGCTCAGCGACGTCTAATAAGACGTGCAAAATTACGTAATGACGACGTGTAATAGGAAGTGCAAAGTACGTAATGGTGACGTCTAATAAGACGTGAAAAATTACTTAATGGCGTCGCAACGCACTGTGTTTGTTCAGCGAATGTTCGGCCCTACGTCACAACTCCCGTCCTTGTCTTACTCGTGAATATACGATACGATATACGATGGATATCGGTCGTATATTCACGAGTCAGACAAGGACGGGAGTTGTGACGTAGGGCCGAACATTCGCTGAACAAACTTTTTATACTCAAAAGATATATAAAAGGGTTTGTGATTTGTAAATGAAATTGAATTCATTTTTTAATCAATATATGTTTATTATATTTTAAGTGCCAACAGACACACACAAAAAAAAATAAAAAAACAATACAAAAACATAAATAAAATAGAATACAAGAGTGCGGTATAACATTAACCAAATCAGAAAGATAGGCGTGATTTGGGAAGCAACACAATAATGAAGTCCAGGCAGGAGCCAACAGCACATTTGCAGCTTCTGTCAGCACATGCTCTGGATTTGGGGCTTGTACTAACGTTAACGTTGCCATGGAGGCAGCTAAAACAACCTATATGGAAATAAATAAAATGGTAGAAGGTAGTATAGAATTTTGCAGTATAAAATGGACAATTAAATCACTTTGAACAAGGAACCTTGACTTTGAATGTCATTTGGGTGAATTTTATGCTAGGTTAAAATTTGCGTAATGTAAATCCATCATGGTGGCTAGAGAAGCGGTGTGGCATAGAGGCTACATGTTTATTTTTTCTCGAGCTTTTACTACTTACATAGGGGATAATAGACAATAAAAACTCACTCAAGTACTACAACGCAAAGCACCGGAACACCGGATCCACACAATAGCTAGGTTAATAACAGGGAACGACACGTGCTCGCGGAACAGCTCCAGACAATTAACGGCGTGGCGTGCTGCGTTCGAGACCGGAAAGCGGAGACGAGACGAAGACGGTGCACGGCGCGGCGGCGCGGCCAGGACGCGCACTGCGCAAGCGCAGGCTGCAGTACGTCATTATCACGTCTTCTCGACATCAACTACCACGAGAATAAAAACTGGGCATAGAAGTAATTTATTTCGACGTAATTTCGACGTCTTATAATCTCCAATAATGGAACATACGTAAAAAACGTAAAATCGATGTCGATTCGACGTCCTCTATTTTAAAAAATATTAGTACACAGCTTGTCACCAATATTCGACGTCGTATTGACATCAAGGTTATAGCGTTGCTGGCTGGGTATAGGTCGGTAATTAATATGTCTACCACATGACTGACCAATGTTGGCGATGGAGCGCCTTAAAGTAGAAATTATACCAATGTGATCTGATAATAGATAAAGGTGGAGAGGTTGTGACTCGAAGTCACCTGAATCAATATTGGTAAACACATTATCCAAGCATGCATCTCGCCTAGTGGGAAATTCCACAGTCTTAGACAGGCCATAGGACCGCATAAGGTTGCACAGATGCAACTCTCGGGGATCTTTACCATCAAAGTGAACATTGAAGTCCCCCGTGACAACCATTTTCTTAGACATATTTAATTTATTGAAACAGTTAGACAGTATTTCACGAAATCTTTCAAAATTCCCATTTGGGGCCCTATATAGAGTTAATATTTGCGTTTGATCAGCAAGCAACACACCCGAAACCTCGCAATGCACCTCCTCGGAGAGCCCAACCTCAAGAATGGTATACTTCAAATTGTCCTTAAAGTAGATTGCCACACCTCCATGACCCATCACACTCCTACAAAAACCAGAAGCGGCCGAGTAGCCACTAAGTAGTCTCAATGAGAATTCACCAGCAGTCAGCCAATGTTCATTAATGCAAATGCAGTCAAGATCATTATCCCTGAGAACCACCTCGAGTTCCGTAGTCTTATTACGCAAGCTTTGAATGTTTATATGTAGGATTTTAAGACTAAGCCTTGTACACGTAGACACAATGTTCTGCATGTTGTTAGATTTGTCCCCGCCATTCCCATCACTGAGAGCATGATGTTTGATGTTGATGACGGCTTTGCAAGTTCATAAAATGGTTGATCGTCACACCCCTAGGCCAAAAGGAGCCAGAGTTAATAGTACTGGCCAGTGTTCGTGGAATACCCAGTTTGAAAGAGCTTATTTGCTTCGATTTCCTGGTTTTCATTTTATCACAGATACATGTTTCTTCATGTCCATTCTCGCTGATATAGTGGAGAACATCTTCAGATTTTGTTTCTGGGTCCAACCCGGAGATAAATAGCCATTTATAGTTAACAGCAACCTTAAGGCTAAGGGCACTTTCTTTGGTGCCCTTACTTGGTTGAGGCCTGCTTGAGGGTTGCACCATTCTGCGTTCTTTCGATTTACGTTTATTTTCCACCGTTTTCCAGCCACTTGTATCATTGGAGAGTAGCAGAGTTTATGACTGGGTCCTTGTTTTTTTTTGGACGAGTCTGCCAGATCAGACAACACTTGTTTATCTAGGCTATTTACAAGGCTTCTGGAATTGACAGATTTCGAGATTTCGCCGTTAACCGAAGTGATCAAGGTCGGTTGTCGATTATTTGAACTCCTAGTTGTTGACTGGTATTTCATCAGTACATTGCCGCTAACTTCATTAGTTTCACCTAACCTGGGTGTTCTGTAAGACTCGTCAGAGGCAATGTTGCCATTTTCCGTATCATCTTTTCCCGCGATTTCTTGTTTACTGTTTTTTATTCCAGACTCATCAGAGTCAATGTTGCCATTTTTCGTATCATCTTTTCCCGCGAATTCTTGTTTACCGTTTTTTTCTGCCATGCTTTTCAGCCTCTTCTCAAGGCATTCCAGCCTGTTATTGAGTTTAACACCATTTTCTTCCAATTTCTGGATTTTATTTCTCACTTCTTCAACCAAATCTCTTAAGAAGGGAGATTTCATTTTTTAGCGATTCAGAGGTTACCTCGGATCGACCTTCCTACATACAGAGATGTCACTGAAACTAACGTTAGAATAAGTTTTCCTCATCAAAATTGGAAATTTCTTGCATTTTTATGTCTCAAAACTATCTTATAATATCATGCCTTGGAAATTTTGAACAAAAACTAATTTTTTGTGTCAGTAGAGAGCTCTTTTTGTAGGTTTTTGGACAAAAATGTTATTAAGGAAACTTGTACGCAACGAAAAACCGAATAGGTGTGCATAATTTCAAAAGCCTAGGTCTACTTTGATGTATTTTTGTGCTATAAAAAAAATAAAATACAAAGAAATATCAAAGTAGGCCTAGGCTATTGAAATTTTGCACACTATTCAGTTTTTCATTCTGAACAAATTTCCTTAATAACATTTTTGTCCCAAAACCTATAAAAAGGGCACTCTACTAGACCGAGTGGCATTCCTTAACCCTGTCTTCTTCTCTGCGATAAAATGTCTAGTTTATTTAGCCAGGAATAAACTACCCCTCTTTGGTGTATTTAGGTAAGAGTAAACTACACCCCTGACAGAGCCAAAGGGGTTGCCACTTGGGATGGATAATGGGTCGGCTAAAAAAAGTATATGGACCGAGTAGCAATTCCCTACTCTATTTTCTACTCGGTGAAAAGAATATCGTTGATTTTTCTGGTTTTTGCAAACTTACCTCTTTTGGGCTGTAGATTATGAAAATCACAATGAAAATTTGAGCTAGGTTATGCCTATATTCCAAGATAGACTTGATAATTGAAAGGGCTTTTGAGGATCGGGCTTTTGAGGATCGGACCTGATTGATTAGAAAATAATTTGCATCATTTTTATTTTCGATAAATCAAGTAGGTTTTATGTGAGCCCGAAATTTATTGTTGATGTTGGTTTAGTTAGATATCAAAAAATTTCATTAGGAAAAGTTATTTAGAACATGTGTCAAACAACACAATGTAAAATATGACAAATTTGGCATGGTCCGGATACCTCAAGAGTTTAAGGTTATGTGGCACTAAAACAAATTCCTAGTGGCAAAATGTTTTATTTCAAAAATTCTTTACAAGCACTTCGTCACTTCGACAAAAGCGCAGCCAACTTATAAAAAATAGTCATGAAATTAGTCTCACTGACATACATCAGTTATCAATTTCACGTCAAGTTAAATCCAAAAACAGAATGTAGGCACCTTGAGACACCTTGGTGTATATGTGGTTGCCTAGATCACTATAAACGAGTCAAATTTCCATTTAAAAATAAAAGGTTATAAGTGTCACCGTTGATGTCACAGTACCTGCGCGTGGGCATACCGTTTTGTGTGTATCGTGGTCAAAATTATGAATTTACAAGGCTTAGCATGCTGATGCTTGTGCGAGAGAAACAATATTGAAAAGGTTACTTTATTTTTTAGTTATCTTTTGACAAGCACAACAAAAATATCTTCATACAGTGACCGGCGGAATGTACGCAACAAATGTTTTTTTTTTATTTTGTGCCGAAATAAAAAACTGAGTACGGGGCAGCATTAGGCTTGTCGTGAAACCAAAATAGGGCCCGAAAAATTTCATACAGATATTCCGGTTACGAAGGTAGGATGCCCTCTGGAAAACGTGGAAAAATCGGGGAAATAAAATAAGGGCTCTGGGAGTCGGGAATTAGGTCGAAATATATAAAAAAACACCTGGAAAAGTCAGGGAACTTGAAAATATGTAGATGTTCTTAGTTTTTTCAACCTAGATCCTCAATATACAGAAGGTGTATTGGTGGAGGGTCCCTTGAAATATCTCTACAAAAATATGCATTTTTTGGAGAACTTTATTTGAAAGTAAAACTGCCTTTTTGATGGGCTAGCTTTGTGTAAAAACATATTCGAGGTGTTTTTGAAAAACCCGAAAATTGTCAAAACTTCTTGGGTATGTAACTTTTGAAAGTTACCGAAAAAATTCTTTGTGAAATTTTTGGTCAAAACTGATTGCTTTAAACCTAGTTTATCAGAATTTGGAAAAATGCCACGGTTTAGTGGGATCCTCTCTTAGCACAAAAATTACTCTATTGTAGCAGGCAGTGGTCTCCAATGGGGACACCAAATTTGACACTTTTGGAGGGTATCTCCTATTTTCCAAAGAGGTAGACAAAGAGTAGCTTACAGTTTGTTCAGCGAATGTTTGGCCCTATGTCACAACTCCCGTCCTTGTCTTACTCATGACTATATGACGGATATCGGTCGTATATTCACGAGCCAGACAAGGACGGGAGCTGTGATGTAGGGCTGAACATTCGCTGAACAAACTGTAGGTGTTCAGTGCTCGATTTGTGACAAAAATTGATTGCCGCAAACCGCACCTTGATATCTCGATTCGTTTGGGAGATACAGTGCTTTTCTCTTTTGTCACATTTCTTAAACGTGCAATAACTTTTTCGTTTGTGAGTATTTTCGATTTCGGTAAAAACATTTTTTTATAATATGCCCAAATGTCTCAAATATGGACCACAGGTTCTTTAAAACCACTGCCCGAATAAAGTAACTTTTTCTACCAATGAATCTATGTTAAAAATAAAATGCTTCTGCCGAAATCAAAAATTGATATATCAGGATGATAACATCATTGCGGTTTTGTCTTATTTATTGCCAAGTTGAAACCTACCTTATCTAGAGTTGGCTGCCTAACACTCAGTAATTATGATTAAGTGCTCGGCCACACATAACGCGAACAGCGGACCGGAGAGCAGGGCGGAAAGCGGAGAGTAGTGCGGATAGTATCCACATAGTCAGAGGATTGTGACTGCTTTGAAAGGCGTATTGCGCAGAGAGGTTGGAAGTAAAGTAGAAACATTGAAAAGTTGAACTTCATAGAAACAGCTATAAAAATGTCGATTTCTACATTATTTGTATGTGAAAATTCACAACTGAAATTTCGGATTTTGCTTAATAAACGTGCAGTGTGGGTACATGAAATAAACCTAAGCAGGGAAACACTTGGTGAATTCCATCATCTGTACAAAAGTAATTTTGGAGATCTCTACCCAAAGTTTTTCTAAAACACCTCGGTTGTGGTGATGTGCATGAGTTATGTCCCATAGGGGTTTGCGACTAAAAATTTCACTAATTAGCATTTCGCAATCCGTATTGTTTATTATTAAGTAGGTATATAAGAATACAACGCTCTATTTTCGAGGTTAAATACGTGCCAATACGCCGGAAAATGTCAAACTGACTCGAACGCTCCGCTACCAGCGAGCACACACGCCTACTCTCCGCTCCCCTCTCCGCGGTATGTGTGGACACGACAGTAAGCTTCCTATTGTTTTGAACGCTCCGCTACCATCTTCGCTCTGCTCTCCGGTCCGCTGTTCGCCTTATGTGTGGCCGTGCACTAAGAGTCATACTAATTTCCACACCACCCGGGGGGTGCAGTACTCAACGAGTTTTTTTACGTCGTTTTCCCTAGAGCCATAATCCATGTCACGTTAATTAATATACTCGCAAATTTTCACACAATTTGACGTAGATAATATTTACAAAGAGAGCCATAATTCGTCCGAAATCTGCCACCCCCATGATGCGGCAGCAAGTCTAATTTCACCAGCGGGTCCAAGGAGCTTATTTCCTAACCCGTTTTGCAGACGGGGATTACCCGGAAACAGTCATTACCCAATGCTGAACGAGGACTCGCCATGAGTTTGAAAAGCTCCACTGCTTGTCGTGCATGGAAAAGAGTACACACTGCCACTTTCCCGAACCAATTGCCCGATTTCTGACACATTGTTTATAAATTATTCAATTGCAAATGAAAATAAAACCAAACTACGCCCCTCTGATATCCACAACATGTAACTCTCTTATCTTCGAGGTTAAGAAAAAAGTTTCAAATAAAATTTATAAGGTATGAAATCTTCTACAATAATTATTTGAGAGAAATAATCGAACTGCTAAATGAAAATAGTAAAAGTTTTCCATTACTTAAGTACCAGTTGGTACATCCCTACACTCTACTTAACTCATATATGACACCGCGCCACCTACATTTTGTAATCAAATTTCCAAGGGCTCCTCACAAAGATAATTACATACCATTAAACATTTAGTGGTTGAAACAAAGGCCCAAATACGGAATACGCACAATCAAATAAACTGAATATTGCTGATGATTACACCGCGTTCATTACTCACCATCACAAAGGTGACTACCATCGCACAAGCGCCGGGCGGCACGCCTTTCGGATTGTTATGTTGCCGGGTTGAGCAGTCGGAATAAGTTTTCGGGAATTTGCCACGTTGCAATTTTAGAAGAATAGTAATTAATTTCTTATAGTTTCATACTTATTTTGTTTTGTAGCTATCACTAGCAGAGAACATAAATGAATGGTCAACATCATAATTATTATTTTATTTTTTATTTAAATATGATCAAAAAATTTCATATAAATACATAATATTACTACATGCCAACAAGCTTGTATAAAAATGTTCACTAATATTTTCTATAATTTTTGTCTTATTTGTACCTAGCTCAAGTTAAGCGAGAAATTTACTGATTCCTTTTTTCATATCATTTTGTTCTTATACAGGGTGAATCAGTTTTTTGTAGCAGGACTTTAACAGGTGATAGATCTTCAAAAAAGAACTGCACTTTTTCGTATAAACTATATATTTTTAAGTCTTTATGTTACAGGAATACAGGGTGTTAAAGTTGGAAAAAATATGTGAACTTTATTGAATATTTACATTTACCAAACTAGTTGAGATATTCAAGTCATATTTGGTACACGTTATAACGGCATGGGTTAGCATACAACCTGTTAATATCGAACATCTTGCACAACCAGTGGCGAAGAAGTAGTAAAATTATTTAATTTAATTAAGAAAAAAAAATGAATCACCTTGTATTGTAATAAAAGGTATTGAATTTTGCATGTAAATTTTAATTGCAGACAAAAATGTTCTCTTGGTATTTGTTCACATGGGTTATAGTTTAATGGCAAATTTCATTTTTTTATATTATTTCGGGGTATTTATGAAAAATTATCTAAAAAATTTGCTCCATAAGTAACACTTCAAGTAAAAATAAAGTAACTTTTTCCAATAAACTTGCCTATTTGAGGCTATACTTTTGAAGTTACAGGGTCTAAAACATGTAAGGAAGATACAATTAATGTAACGCTCTGTATCTTGAAAAACTAAACCTTGAATGGGTTAGCTTATTGGAAAAGTTACTTTATTTAAAGTAACAAACACGTTTTTTCTATTTTGAGTCCTACTATGGGGCAAATTTTTTAGTTAATTTTTCCGAAATACTCTAAAATAATACAAAAAAAAAATGAAAATTTGCCATTAAACTAACACATGCGAACAAATACCAAGAGGACATTTTTGTCTGCAATTAAAATCTTCATACAAAATTCAATACCTTTTATTACAATACAAAGTGATCTTTTTTTTTTCTAAAAATAATTTTACCAATTACCCACTTCTTCTAATATTTACGTATCTTTGTTTACTTGTTACGTCACAAATAAATGCAAATGTGATTAAATTATGCGGTAATTTCGGGTAGAAATGTCCGCCTCATCGGCACCTTAATTTTACATCTTGTTTACTTCAAAAAATTATGTAAGATATGCATAACACTTTTACTTGAACCTGATGTTTATTATTTATACGTCCGACGTATATAAAAGTTGGTATACGTCTTGTGCTCTCATTGGCGAGTTAAGTCATGTCAAGTCATCAAAAGAAGGGCAGACGTGCCTTATTGCTACGTATACTTCGGACGTATATGAAGTTAAATTGGGGTTAAATATATACGTCCAAAAGTCACATGACTCAACTCACCAATGAGAGCACAAGACGTTTACTGACTATTATATATGTCGGACGTATAAATAGCCACTGCAGATGGCTTGATGATATGTAGCAAGAAATAGAGCAAAACCCAAAATGTTCAAAGACAGACAATAAAAACCCCCTGACCACCTGGTTTTACTAAACATTTTGCAAATAATTTCCAGCGATCCATCGATTCACCGGCACATTTTCCACCCGATCATATCACAATTCGTAAACTTGGCCTCCAAGTTTGCACTGGATAATAATTTATTCTCAGCAAATTGACAAATGTAACCAAATAGAAAACCAAAAAGAAAATGTCATTTGCGTTCGCACAACACACTTCTAACTGTCGAACTTCTCACAAAACATGGCGCCGAATGCCAAAGCCGTCTCCAACTTCATAACTAGTAACTGGCGTCCAGACCGACGTGCAACAAACAGTGTCGATTGACTCAGTGGCGCCAACAGCTGTAGCTAGTGGTATTATGGTTGCCAATACAATAAAAGCACAATATGTAGACATTACGTAATTATGCTGTAAAAAGGATATGTAAACAGGAGGTTCTGTGTTTTATATTGCATTTACATCATAAGTATATCTAATATGAAGAATTACTTAACTAATTTTCTTCGATGGTGCGTAAATATGATGTAAAAAAATTATATAAATAAAAAGGTACTGGTTTTAAATCACGTTTAAGTAAATTTAGCAGAATTTTTTGACATAAGTTTGTTCTTTCAAATTTAAGTTTTATTTACATAAACTGTATAGAATTGTTTGATGTAACTAATTTCTTTGAATAGTACCTCTAATTTATGTAAAAATTTTAGTCACGTTACAAGAATGTTTACCGGGTAGTTTGGTAAATATTCAATAAAGTCCACTTTTTTTTCCAACTTTAACACCCTGTAACTTTTCTATGAAGCCTTAAAAAGATATAGTTTATACGAAAAAGTGAGGTTATTTTTTAAAGATCTATCACCTGTTAAAGTCCTGCTACAAAAAACTGATTCAGCCTTTATAGTTAGACTGTAAGTTAACACAAATTTAAAAATTCAAAATTCTGACTTCAAATTTTGTGTTGGAGTGTTGCTTTGGATTGTAAACAATTTTGTTTTATAAACAAAGAAATAAAAAATAACGGTATATCTCCCTTAAAACATTTTCCTGTTTTCTTGATTTATTAACCCCCCATACATCTGATCTACGAAAGCTAACATTCTCTCTTAGAAAAATCTATATTATTATATTTCCTTTGTTATGAATTGGATTAACTATACCTATTATTTATTATTCGACTTTTGCTATACATTTTCCATAATTTGTTTCACTTTGGCATAATGTGCTAATCTTAGAATATGGTGTTTTGACATACATTCAGATTATTGTTCCATAGTTGTTAGAAATGTCAAATCGTTTAACAGAAGCTGCTTGCTGTAATTGAGTAATTTTTTTAAGTGCTAAGATAGCACACACTAAATCGTAGCATTTTTCCGAATTTTGTTAAAAGTAGGCTTAAAGCAATCAGTTTTGTCCACAAAATTCACTAAGAAAATTTTTTGGTACCTAACTCTTGAAACAAAAGATGAAATTACAGCTTTTTCAAAAATATATTTGTGTATTTACACAAGAATAGTACATCAAAAAGGTATTTTTTTCTTTCAAATTAAGTTCTATGAAAAAATGCATATCTAGCGGGTTATTTACAATGTGATACCCAGTATGCACAGTACATTATATTTTGCAATAGCTTTTGAAATACAATTTTCAGTGCAACAATAACAAAAAAAATTTTCGGTCACTAAGCTTTTTATATTTAAAAAAAAGGAATTTTGAAATCTTAGTCATGGAAAACTGGAAAAGACAGGAAATCCAGTTTTTCAGATATGGTGGGCACCCTGGAAGGGGAGTCAAATACAAACACAGCAGAGTAAAGTACCCTTATTTTGCGACTTTGAGGAAAATGGTTTAAGAGAAAGTTGTTTGCAATGAAAAAGTATACATCAATACAAAATCATACCCTTTTATTAAATTGTTTATGTAAGTATGATGTTGAACTAATACTTTGTTTGGTTTCAGCTTGTGTAACTAAGAACCTCAAAATTTAGTATAGAAAATTTTAAGTACCCTGTGCAACCACTGGCCTTGTGAAAATTATGAGCATCAAAGCACAATACGCACCCAGCACGCATTGAAGACATCTGAGGATTTTTATTTAATTTTCTGTTTCATAAATTTTGAGTGACTGTGGATTGTAATTTTTGTACACATTATTGGGTTGTTTTTTCTACAAATAATACTTGTGAACGCGTCGAGCATAAAGCACTGTATATTGCGGATTTTTTAATTTAAAAGTGGTTTAATTTTCAAAAAATAACTGCACGGTATCGGCTGCCATATTCAATTGACTTTTGTGGGGTATTTCTAAAATACCGTTAACCATTTCTGTGATATTCACTACACTTAAGCGAAACGATAAGTGAAGAGAAGATAAATCGTCGCACTGATAGAATATGTCCACGAATCCTCAGTGGAAATCCTTCCAGCCGCCTCCCGACACCATGAACCAGGACCCCATTATCGATTTCAAACCAATGACCAGTAACGGTAAGTAACATCTACCAGCCAAATATTATTTTCTAAATGAGTATTGACACACTTAAAGCCAATATCTCGGCCAATATTTATGATATTATTGAAAGGTATGGGATAGTCCAGAATGGTCAAATATAGAAATGTGTCTTTTGGTGAAAATCACTTGTAATAGCCCGAGAGCTGGCTACATGGGTTTTCACATGACTCAGTGCATGCAAAATTTTTTCGAGTAATGTGTTGATTCTTGCCGACAAACTGAGAGCCTGGCCGCCAGAATACAGTCTGGAAGCATAACGTATGCAGTATTTTTTACATTTGACTAAAAAATTATTCTTCATAAAAACTTTAGCTTGCAAAATAAATAAGATTGGCATATAGTTTTCTTCTCAGATCAGGAAAAATCGAGATTTTGACCGATTTTTCCACACAAGCCCATCGACAGTATGAAAATGTACATCATCACTAGCCCGAAAAACAAAAAACATATTATACATATTATAGGAAAATCGAATTTTCTATATTATGTTATCCCCAGTGGCCACTCGTAAATTTCCCGTCATTCTACTCACCATCTATGTACAGGGTGGTCAGATAAGAATGCAAAGTGCTGTAGCTCGGAAACTATTCGTTGTAGAGACTTGCGGTAAAAAATTAGCCACTTTATTATAAAAAAATTTTACCGCAAGTCTCTACGACGAATAGTTTCTGAGATACAGCACTTTGCATTACAAGCTTTTATTTAACTTGCAATGTATGTATGTTTAACTTGCAATGTATGTATGTATGTTTAGGTCAAATCTTGCAAGCTGAATTAGAACCACTTCCTGACATCCGATTGAGCTGAAATTTTGCAATACAATATGCAATACTCAATATGGTAATACTTTCAAAATGGCCGCCGCTCCAAGATGGCGGATGATGTATTTTTTGTCAACCATCTTAATATGGGTATCAAATGGAAGGGCTTCAAAAGTAGAAAACGATAATGTTAGTGACATCACATTAAATTTGTCGAACCCCTTAATATGGGTATCAAATGAAAGGGCTTGAAGAGTAGAAAACGAAACAGTTAGTGACATCACACTAATTTCAATATGGCCGGTGCTCCAAGATGGCGGATTACATTTTCTTTTCAATCCCCTTAATATGGGTATTAAATGAAAAAAAAAGCACAAAATAAAATTTAAAATAAAAAAACTTTTAAAAAACAAGCTTTTATTTAAGCCATGTACTAAAATGAATAAAAATAAGTTTAGGTTTTCCTTAAGATAATTCAATTCCAAATTGCGACCAGTTTTTGCAAATTGAAAAGCTTGTCGTGCGAATTGTAAAGAAAAAATGCATACTTTGGCAAATAGGTACATGCTTATCAACCAATCACTGTTCAAAAAAATTAATTGGTACCTACTTTCATCAACATTTCGCGCGACAAGCTTTTCAATTTGCAAAAACTGGTCGCAATTTGGAATTGAATTATCTTAATGAAAACCTAAACTTATTTTTATTCATTTTAATACATGGCTTCATAGACGCAACTAGGTCGTATTTTTAGGGGGGGCTGATCAGGACCGGCTCAAGCTTTTGCGGGGCCGGGTGCCGCATAAAAATGCGGGGCCCCGACAAGGAATTATTTAATCCATTAAGAAGAAATTTTTGAAAGTCAATACGCTTATTACAAAGATATATTTTTTACATGTCATTCTGTAAAATGGTAGGCACGAGTAGGTACGAGTTTGGATCTCTTCTGTGACGTATATAGGAATTAATTTCGGGTGGTGGAGGGACAATTTTTGTGTCTTTTTTTAAACAAGGGCATTTAAAATAATTCTAAAAAATGCGCCACAGGCGAAATTTTTCAATAATTTGAAAAAAAATTACATAATATTAGTCTTGGGAAATCCCAATATCTTCAAATTTACAAGCTGGAGTGAATATTTTCAAATTCCGAAATGGGGTTCGGTCCCGCCCTTCTAAATACGTTACTGATTGGATCACCCTGTACCACCCTTGAGGTGCCACACCCAAAAACGTTAATTTTAAGGCTTCAAAAAATAATGTATAGGTCTATCTACTGATAATTTTGAATCATCTTTTAATTCATTTAAGAAAAAATATTATGAAAAAGTAATTTTGTGATGCAAGATTATTTATATAGCACACATTTTAACGAAACAACAATACACTGGATGAATAACAAAATAAAAGTCTGGAGTCTGGCACAGCAAAAGTACCTACATTCTCCGACGCCCGTCTCATCTCTCTTTCTCTCGGCAGCAGGCACGGTGTGTTCGCTCTCGCTTGCGCGTTTAAATTTCAGTCGGATTTTGTGGGGGCACAAGGCGCGAGATTCCGCAAGAGCAAGCGATTCGTCGAAACTGGTGAATTTAAAAAGGTGCGTGCGGTGTTCGCCGTGTTGCATAACGTTGCGTTGTCAGAATGTTAGATCTATTCTGTTTACGAGAAGCATATCTTCGCACATCCTTTACATTTTAGGGAGAGCTAATAGAAATGTAGGGGGGGCTAAGTTTTTTTTTCTAAAAACAATTATAGTAACTACCCACTTCTACGCCACTGGTTGTTCAAGGTGTTTGATATTAACAGGTTTTATGCTAACCCATGCCGCTATAATATGTCCCAAATATGACTTAAATATCTCAACTAGTTTGGTAAATATTCAATAAACTCCACATATTTCTTACAACTTTAACACCCTGTAACTTTTTTATAAGACCTTAAAATGATATAGTTTATAGAAGGAAGTGCGGTTATTTTTTGGTTTTCTATCTCCTGTTGAAGTGTCGGAGAATAAAACTGAATCACCCTGTATGTTGTTAAAATACTATTCCAAAATATAATATCCAGAATTCTAGCTTCTTCAACTGGTTGAACTGATCATCCTGTAGTTCCAAAATAGTGTTTATTCCTCTGTAATTCACGTAATGGTCTGTGCATACAATTTTCTTCATGAATATGGAAATTTCATTATTATCGCAAACAAAATCTACCTATAAAAGCTCTGTTAATATGACAAAACTGCGAAATATTTTTTTTAGTTTAGAAAGTGTCACTTTTCCGCACTAGTGTGGAAAAGTGACACTTTCTAAACTAAAATGCGTTCGGAAAAGTGTACTTTTAATTTCTTTGCTTTTCCGCACGCTTGTAGAAAGTGTCTTTCCACACTCGATTTCTTGGCTGAACGACACATAGCGGAAAAGTGGCACTTTCCGCACTTGTTAGGAAATATACTATACCGCAAAGAGAACTTGTTTACTGTAAAAAGAACGTAAATGGTAATAATGCTGGATATTTAAAATACGGGACATTCAAAAGTCACAAACTGACATACCTATAACCACAGAATACCCCCCTATAACTTGTAATAAGTCGCCATTTTTTTCGTCGAGTAGCGCCACTCCAGTCCACAAACAACAATGAAATATGACGTCATGCTCGGGTCTTTAATATAGTGTCGGTCCAGACTGTACATAATATGCTTTCAGACTGCCTTCAGGCGGCCAGGCTTTTAGTTTGTCGGCAAAAATCTAACCCTTTCTCAGTAAAATTTCGTGTGTACCGCATCATGTATAGCAAGCTCTTATTCTATAAAGCTGCGTACCGACCAAAGTTCCGAACCTGTTCAATGTTCTGAACTTGTAGTCCAGTCACATTAGGGGTTTCATCTCGGAATGAGAGATAATAAGCTGTAAACTTGCACAAACCTTTATTTTGACCTTCATAAAATCTCGTCTTAATCGAGGTCTTAATATATTCAAGGTCAAAGGTCACAAAAATCGGTTTTTGCAAATATATCGCTTCCTATGATTTCAATGATATTTTCATTTGTTATGAAAATTGTAGAACATAAAATTCTCTACAAATTTTATTCCCAAAATTTTTTTATACACTTAACCGTTTCTGAGATAGAGTGCAGGGCTCAGATGTACATGGCATAATGCAAGGTCAACCGTGAGTCCCGGTAAATAATACCTCGTATAAAGTTTATTAATACGTCTTATAAAGGAAATTAATTACTAAATTCGTATCAGAATTTTTTCGTTTTTATTATTAGACAGCAAAAATTGGAAGATAAATTGATTCTTTTGAAAATAATTAACATTTTCAGAATAGACTTTTGAAAAAATATTTGACTGAATTGGAATTTTATCAATGACATCAGGTTATGTATTATCATCATGTATTTTTTACTACTTAACGATTATTTAACCTGATAAAATAAAGTAGTTCTTTATTTTTATACGGGTGTCTGAAGTTTTTTTTAAACTTTAAAATTTATTTTGTATTAAAGTGGCAAATTGCAAAAACATCAAATTCAACATGGAGGCTACTAGACTCTCTTCTTAAAAAAAATAATAGAAAAAATTACTCTGAAACTGACAAATACACAAAAGCGAAAGAGAACTTGTTTATAGTCGAATTATTTTAAGAAGTCCTTACTGGGACTGTCAATTGGTAATTTCGATATCCTAAGTTGGCATCAATAATGTTCTTGAATGCAACCGGGTCATAAGTTCAAGTCAGTAACGAGCCCATTTGCACTAACAACACGAAAAGTAACAAGAACAAGAACAACACAGATAACGGTAAAACTCACGAAACCTAAAAAACCCGCGAATATTTTCACTGTCGAATGTTTGAACCAGTTTGAACGATCTGGAAAACCTTCACTGTCACTTTGACACACCGAAGCTAAATTTGCCTGAGTCCGCACATAGACGCTGCCAAAAGCAGCTGATTATACCAAAATACCAAAATGAAAAGTGTTTCCATGACGTTTGAAATTATTATTAAAATGAGTTGTAGTCGTAGTTATTTTTATTTGTAGCGGTATAATCGTGATTACAATAGGGTTTTTATTTTATTATGTTCTTTTTTTCGTATCACTTGGGTAACTTTTCACATCATAACTCAATGAGTGACGTCATTAACTGGTTGAGACACATATACCAATGTTATACCGATGGTTAACAGAAAATTCCTAGGGATTTTGTGGAGAATGTGATCTGACAAAATCGGGACTTCTTACAGTAATCAGGGTATATAACTAAGTTCTACATATAATTTATACAGGGTGTCCCAATAAGGACAAAAAGAGATATTTTAATTCTGCAAATGCCGTTTGCTAGGACGTGAAGAGGGCTTTATTTTGCAACTGCTAACCATTTATTTTGATATTGGCGTATAGATGGCGCTGCGGTGAAAAGAAACTTTTCGATCCTAGGAACGTTGGAGACTGGGTAATTTGGAGAAACTTTTGTTCTATGGACTATTTTCCTACTGTTACTAGTTTCTGAGATAACGGCTCTACAATGTCATTTCCAAGAAATGGGCTTAAAATTAACTTTAGAGGAAAAATTTATTAAAAATATCTTTCTAGTTCACTAGGACGAAGAAAATAGAGGTACGTGTCAAATTTATTACACATCCGGTTTGACCGGAAGTGACCCATTTCTCAGTTCTGGAGGCCATAAACATGAACTTGTATTTATCGAAATTTAAAGTAAATAGTGATAGTGTTTTAGTTTGGATGAATATTTGCACAGTTTGTGCTTAGTTTTGTGTCTTGTCTGCCACTGCAACCTCCGCAAACAATGTGCATCTGTTGCGGGAAACTAAGAGCTCCCTATACCCCTACGCACTCTCTAGTCACTGTTGATTGACATTGAAAAATCAAAACGGTAATAAATTCACTTAGACTATGCATACATTTTTTGAAATATCTGGGCAAAGGTACAAAAAAGTAAATTTACGATACGTTGCCCAACTGGCAACTCCCCGGGGTAGGCAGTCTCGACACGCGTGTTCACAGCTGGTCAGGTGAACGCCGTTAACAAGGGGTTGTAATACACTTCTGAAAATATATTTTTTATTTTTTCTTGGTTGACTTTTGATTTTTTTAAATTTCGGATTTATATTAAGCTATTTTTTCCCACCTGTGGTTAAAATTTTTTACATCATGACTTACAACGTGACATAATATGTATTTGATAAAAACTGAATTATTTTTCAACTATTTTTTAGTTTAGCTCAACTCAACTAACAAGGAGCAATTAATTACATCTGGCAATACATTGTAACAAAAAATAAATCGTCCGAAATTGCACCTTGTTAGTTGAGTTTTTCTTGAAACTAGCTGATTACGACCCAAAAAGGGTCCATAACTAAAAAATATCACGTTTAAATAATAGGCAAACAATTCTAAAGTCAAATATGGCACACCGAAAAAATGAAGTTTTAGTTTTTACATTTTTCAAAAAATTAAAAATTTATCATTGTCAGAATTTTTGTCTGAAAATTTGCACATAGGGGTAAAATAAAATTCCAAACAATTTTTCTAATAACTTTTTTCGATAAAATCACAAATAAAGCTTATTTTGGCAATTTATTTAATTAACTGTCATTTTTGACAGGTATGTCAAATGACATCACGACATTTAATGATCTCATTTCGAATCTTTTTGGAAGCAGAGATGATTGCCCCAGAGTAGCTTCATCTTAGCTCAAAAATAAAAAAAATATCCCTTATGGTTCTAACTTTTTGGCGGGCACTGTATATCGTGATATGTATCTAATTTTGCTAGAAGCATTATATGAATTGAATGCTCAGTGTGTTTCAAGATGCAGGCATTTAATTAATTTAAATCGATAATAATAAATCAGAAGGAACATTTTCGAGTATGGTCTTTGTAATTTCCTCTAATTTTATTTGATGCTGGTTTGTGACCAAAGAAATTAAGTTTGGAGAAAAACTGTCACCCACATATTATAGGATAAGATTGTGAAGAGAAAGTTAAATTTTTCTAGTGGTGTGGCATATTTTTCTCAAATGAAATATCTACTTCAACCCTCCCCCATATTTGCCACCGGTGAGAGTAGGAGCTTCAATCTTTGAATACAAACTTACTTTTAGTGTGTAATACTCCGCACCCAATTTCAGCGAGATATCTCCACAATTTTTTAGAAATTTTATGAGAACCATAGCCCGCAGAGGAAAATTATATGAAGTGTAATCATTTTTAATTCTAGAACAGTGTGTTGTTAATATGGACCATCATTTATGTTATGCCCTGTATTCGCGTTAATTTTCCACAAGAATTATCTGTGCAAATACTAAATTTGTCCATTTTCTGGCAAAAAATTTCAGGTAAACCGTCACAAGCATTTAACTTCAATCGATCAACTTCAAACTCGCGGTTTGGCCAGGACTTTCCCGTGCTGCAGGAGAAACAGTCGCTGCCATACAGCAATGGGCTATACGGCTCTTCAAGTACTACCCACACCAGTCCTCGTTTTCCCATTGGCACTTTCTCCATTGATTCCAACAACATGTTTAACAGGTAAGTTACGAATCTCTTATTAGGCATGGCACTCTGAATTTAAATCGACAACCGCTTAGTCATCGCAATTCGTTTAAATATTTTTTCCACATTTATGTTAAGAAGGTAATATATTTTTCACTGTCAATAAATCAAAGCAGAGCGGCTCTACCCATTTCAAGATATACAGTCCGTGTTGAGACGCGAGAACCTCAGTCTAAGCGACGCACAATAAGCTGCTTATGGATCGCTGGCGCTTAGACTGAGGTTTTCGCGTGTCAGATTAGAGTGCACAAACTGTAGAGTCGGTCAGAGAAATGTTAATATGAGATGCAGGTTTTATTAACGAATATCCTAGTATAGGATATAAGAATCATCAATTTTAAGTTAAATTCAAAGTACATCCTAAAGAAATATAGTTTTTATGATGCGGTCACACATTCTGAGATATCTGTAATTTTCGTATATAGCAGTGGCGACAGTGGCTCCACAAACACTAGCAACGTATTCAGCTCATCCAGTACATCAAATGGCAACACAAGCAGCAGCGGCTATAATGAGTCATCGAATTCCTCGAATCTGGGCACTCGCGAGACTGGCATAATCGAAAAATTATTGGTAAGGAAGCCAATAGTAAAACAGGAAAAGTTAGTCAAGGATAATAAGAAAATTCTGTCAAAAATGAACTATCACCTATAATAAACTTTGTTCCAAGTCCCAAGGCAATGAAAATTTGTTGAGTTCTGTCCATTTGTAACAAGCATACATGGCTATACAGAGTCCCTCACTTAAGAGTGAAACAACCTTATGGCGAAATTTTTACCAAAGGTAGTTGGCATTGTGGTTTATTTATTTCCAAAATTAGTTGCCTACTCCAAAGTCAAAGCCACCTGGGATGTCACAATCAAGGCTAAAAATCCAAAAATCATATTAGGCTTTTTTTTCAAAAAAATTTACGAAAAGATGTTGTTCAGAATCGATCCAGGACCCTAAATCCAAATTTATGTTAAAATCAGAAAAAAAATAAAACAAATTAAAGTCCAAGAATAGCAATTTTAGAATTTCTGCGTTTAGAAAAGTGTGCCATGGAAGTTTTGAAGGCTAGTTGCGTTGACTGACATATTTATAAAGACTTCTTACGGCTATAGCTTTATGTCCTGGAAAACAGATGGCTCTGATGGCTAACAATGTATTCTGCATTGTATTTTATCTCCGGAAAGCGCATGGTGAACCAAAAATGTGTCAGGCGTGGCAGCCGTGAGCAGTCTTTAATAATATATCAGTCAACGCTAGTTGTTTTCAAAAAGTATTAATTTCAATATAAAATTAAAAGCTACGAAACGATTTTTTTTTTTAATTTTTACCTACTTTTTTTTATTTAATATTTTTTGATTTTGACAAAATTCTGGAATTAGGGTTCTTGATCGATTCTGTACAACTTTTTTAGTACATTTTTTGAAAAAAAAATGCCTAATACGATTTTTGGATTTTTTAGCCTCGATTGTGACATCGCAGGTGGCTTTGACTTTGGAGCAGGCAACTAGTTTTTTGGAAATAAGTAGGCCACAATGCCATCTACCTTTGGTGAAAATTTCGCTCTGATCGGTTAAAAATTAAAGAAGTTATAAGGTTGTTTCACTCTTAAGTGAGACACTCTGTATATAGTAAAGTTCATTATAGTTGAACACTACATCAAATATGGTAGTTCTGAATTTTTGCTGAGTTTATGATGTTAGTCCAATGAATAGTTTTTGACCTCGGAAGTCAACCTCAAAAATCTAGAAAACAGCAAGCTTGTATACCTTCTTTCAGTTGGAGTTGGATTACTTTGTGGATAATAATCTTCTCATATTTTTTTAAAGTGGACTAATTCTGCCACAGTTCGAAACCAGAATGGTTTATGTAAGTCCAATAGTTTTAGAAATACAGCTTTTAAAATTTACCATTTTTCAATTTTATAATTTTTAACAAATTTCAACCATTGGAAATTACTTCTCCATTATTTAAATACAGGTCAAAAGAAGCACACAGATAACTCCCTCTTCCTTCCCAGGGGATCTGAAAATTCTAAAACTACTATATTCCTCGAACAATATTGATGCACCTTTCACAGATGTTGAATTTTAAGTATATAATATAATATATTTTTTTAAAGTAAAAGAATTAAATATTATATCAATACAGTTTTGCTCTCTTAGATGGTCCTGGTTGAGTGATACCATCATCATCAGCAGGTTCTTCTGTGTGTGGATCGTAGTCATCAGAGACTGGTGTCCACAAAAAAAAATCATCCAGCTCATCATCGGACAGGTTATTTTTTCGAGAAAGTCGCAGTCGACTCCAAAATCAAGGTCTGGCACATTTTCATATGAGGTCTGACTATAGTGGCCGCAAACTGCAGAACATTTCAGTCCCGCTTTTTTCTGCAGCTACACCTGTTCCCACAACCTTTCTTGCGCAGCTGCATGAAATCCATTTGCTAGAAATGTTGAGGAGCTGCATCTCTGGTTATCACTTTGGTATTATTACAGAAATTCTGATAATCAGGATTACCACCTTCCTACACATTTTCGTTTACTGTTTAAATTTAAAACGCTGTATCTCTAAAACTTTTGAGCTTGCATAAACCATTCTGGTTTCAATCTGTGGCAAATTTAGTCTACTTTACAAAAGGTATGGGGAGGTTGTTAAGAAAGTAATCCTTCGCTGCCAAAAACGACCACAAAGTTGCGTTCGGCTTCCAAGGTCCAAACACTAACATCATAAACAACTCTGAAAAAAATCAAAACTACCAGATTTGATGTAACATTTGAAGTTCAAGGTTTCTGGACCACATCTCATTTCAGCATTCATACGGGTTCATTCAGTGCTGCGAACGTCAGGCTCGCCTATTCTTCCACTTCAGTCAGTTCACTGGCAACATTGAACATTTGAAGATTGGCGACCCTGTCGAATTTGAGATGACCTATGACAGACGCACTGGGAAGCCCATTGCTAGCGCCGTCACGAAGATAGCCCCAGAAGTAGTAAGTTACCAGTTAGAAGTGTAAATATACTTTCTATTTGACATTGTGTTTTTTGTAAAAAAATGTTGAATTTTCAATCGAATTCTAATCTGGTAGCCCTTACTAACACTACCTATTGGTCCAAGTTATGGAAACGTAGTTCAGTTATACTTATAGAGATGACAGTAAACGCTTTGGGAGTGTGCCCTTAATTATTCAGTGTTGCCAATTCCCTTAAAAAGGCTTTTGTTTAGAAAATCAAGGACCAAAAATAGCTTTTATTGTTTATCCCTTTAGAATACTGTAAATGTTCGGGGAGTTTCAAAAAGGCCATAATAGTCGTATTGTTGATAAAATCTTTTGACAACATAACATTTGACACTTGACAAGTACAGGCAAGTTTTGTAAAGTAGGTTGACCACTGCTCTTCCCTGCGTTGCTTGCTTGAAATGTAGGCTTTGTTAAAAGACTACAAGTGCCAAGTGGAGACCAAATCGAGCCATCTTTTATCTGAGAAAAGAACTAAGGCTAATTTAAGTATGTAAAGTGATTATTTCCCCTTTTTAGGTGATCGGTAGGTACTAAAGATTACGAACAAATTTTAACAATCATTAACATCTTTGCAATTTTTTTGAGAATATTTTTAGTTCTTATTCTTCATGCAGCAGTTTGGAGATCATTTTCTGTCAATTTTACATCCGTAACTTCCCCATGAATATTCCATTCAAAGCTTAAAACAGTTTTCATGTCTTTGCTAATGGAAACAGGGTTTTTTCGCCAAGACCTTTTAGTTTATAGTTTTAAGCCACCCTTATAAAGGATTTTGCCCTAATCTTATGGGGTGGTACAGTTGAAAATGCTCAAACTTCAAGGACGAAGCGACAAACGAACACGACGTTGCCAAATGTCAGAACAGAATCCAAATATCTCAAGGAAATGGATTTATAGCGTTTGGTTTCATCTGATTTCAACCATACCAAATTTGAACATAATTTTTTTTTGAAAAACCGATCTTAAGAACATCATCATACATATTATGTAGGCCTGCATATTAAAAGAAAAACCTAAACCTGGACCAACACTATATTAAAGACCTGTGCTGTTTCAAGCGATTGCCACTGGCGCCACACGACGAAACAAATTTACATGGTGGTTTAATGTTAAAACACCATTGTTGCTGAATCTTTTATAAAATAAAAACATGTAAATATATGTCTGTTACAACGAATTTAATATTCAAAATAAAATAAAATATTTGTTTGTTATGTCCCTCTAATTTGACAAGTTCACATGGCATATTTCCATAAATTTTCTTAAGAAAAGCGAGTCTACCTTTTGGTTTGAAATGAAGTCCATGGCTAGTTGTAGTGTAAGTAAGCATAAAACCCATTTGATTTTTCAGTTTCTTCTTTATATAGAGGACCATTGGTTTGCTTTGGAACTTTAAACAAAATTTTCTATTTTCATTCTTGCATAGGTTACAAAATACTCTTCCAAATCTATGTAGAATTTTCGCCTCTTCAGCTGGTTGATCAGATCATCCCATAATTCCAAAATAGTGTTTACTCTTCTGCAATAATTCACCTAATGGTCTGTGCAGTGTTGAGTGTGCGTGCATACCATTTTCTTGATGTGCATGGAAATTTCACGTTATCACAAACAAATCTACCTATAAAAGCTGCGTTAATAGGATAAAACTGCCAAATACTGGACGCAAAGACAATTCGTTACCGTAAAAAGAAAGTAAATCATAATAAAGCTGTATATTTAAAAATTGGGACATTTTAAACATCAGAACCTGACATACCAATAACCACAGAATTTTCGTCGAGTAGTGCCATCCCAGTCCGTAAACTACAATGAAATATGACGTCATGCTCGGGACTTTAATATAGTGTTGGTCCAGCCTAAACATATATTTAAAATACAATGTGGATTATTGCATTTTTTTTATTTTGGAGCACGGAAGAGTTTTGGTTCATTACATTTCTCGTTAGGTTATGAGTGAAGAACGTGTGACGGGTACCGTTACTACAGAGGTGAGGGGTGAAGGCTCGGGAGGTGACACCATGGGGAGGATCAGCTATGAGAACAGAGGGGAGTGTTTCTTCTTACCATACACCAAAGACGACGTCGAGGGAAATGTCGTTTTGAGGTCGGGTGATAGAGTCAGTTTCCAAATTGCCACTAATAACAGGTTAGTGTTATGTACCGAAATGTCTAATAAATCAATTAAAGTATGATAATAGCAAAAATACGGTGTGACCCACTTCAACCCGGAACATCCTCATAAAATTTGTATTTGTCATCTGATGTTGATCTTTTTTTTTTTTCAACAATAGGTATAATAGCTACAATGTGAATTATTTTTTTAGGGGAAACCTAGGCGCTTGTCACGTTAGATTGGAGAACCCAGCCCACCCGGTTAAATATCAGGGCGTAGTGTGCTCGCTAAAAGACAGTTTTGGGTTCATAGAGCGAGCCGATGTTGTCAAAGAGATTTTCTTCCATTTCTCAGAAGCCAAAACCAAAGAAGAATTGAGATTAGGTGATGATGTCGAATACATCATCCAAACTCGTAATGTAAGACATTACAATCTGTAGTTTACTTGATTTTTACATGTGTATCATGTTTCAGAGCAAAGAGGTGGCCTGCAACATAACCAAGCTGCCACCCGGAACTGTCATCTTCGAAGATCTAAAACCGGACACTTTTAAAGGCCAAGTAACCAAAGCGATTGACAAGAACTTACGTAACACGAGCGAGCCGCTTCCCGGCCGTATAACCTACAAAACTGACAACAAGGAAATCCAGGAGATCTCCTTCAGCGAAAAAGACCAAATGGGTGACTTCACCTTGCGCTATGGAGATTGGGTGAAATTCCAGATAGCCACAGACAGGCGTGACGCCCTCGACCGGGCTACTCACATTGTACTCCTTGACGAGAGCTTCCAAGCATCCGGGGAGAAAAGGGAACAAGGGGTGGTCGCCTCGATCAAGGAAGGGTTCGGTTTTCTGAAGTGCGTCGAGAGGGATGCCAGGTTGTTTTTCCATTTCAACGAGATACTCGACGTAGAGAAAACGAACGAGGTGAAGGTGGGCGACGAGTTCGAATTTACCGTCGTCCAGGATCAGACGGGGGGCTACTCCTCGAATTCTCACAAAGAGAACCGCCAGAGCGCCATCAGGATGAAGTGGTTGCCTTCTGGGACGGTCCAGTTTGAGGTTAACGTGGACAATGATCTTGCCGGAGTTGTGGTCAAGGAGATACCGTTGAGTAACTGGAACCGTAGTCCCACCAAGAACTCCATGAATACGGAGAATGAGCCGGGGCTCGTTAGTTACACTGTCAACGGCATCAAAAAATCCATTTCGTTTTATCTGAAAGATGTCGATTACAAGCATTTACCTCGACAAGGCGACAAGGTATATGGTTGCATTATCGTGGTCGATTGTTGTGTAGTAAATAATGTTTTGCTTGCAGGTTAAATTCAACATAAACCAGGTGAAACGATCCAAGGAATTCATTGCAACGGAAGTACAAATCACCCAACCATCATTGCAAAGGAATGGACTCAAGGAAAATAGAGAAAATAGAAACAGTGGGGTAGTTTATCAAGGTTTCATCGCCGCACTTAAGGATGGCTTTGGTTTTATAGAGACTGTTCAGCACGACAAGGAAGTATTCTTCCACTTCAGGTGAGTCGCAGATTATTATATTTGAATTTAAAATTTAGAGATGGGAAAGTTCCCTCTTTACGAAAATTCCCGGAAAGTTTCCGACCAAAATTTTCGAAACTTTCGGAAAGTTTCCAATTTTCTTTTTTTTTTTTTTAATCTTTACTTTAGTTAGTCACACTTAGAGCTTTCCAAAAATACCAAATATGTCATAATTTAAGTGAAATTTGCTAAAGATATTGTAGAAAAGGTATAATATCACAAAATGCAAAAGTTTTGCTTTGTAATTCATATTTCATGATCATAATTCAAATTTCCACTTTCAGATTTTAAATTATAAGTATTATTAATTAATTACTACCTACAGTAAAAAGAAGTGACATTTTTTTTGTTAAAAAAATACTATTATTTTTTTGCAGACTTAGCTGGGACAAAAAACTATTACTCCCGCTAAACCAAATGCG
The DNA here is from genome assembly GCA_963920635.1 of Pseudeuparius sepicola. NCBI lineage: Eukaryota > Metazoa > Arthropoda > Insecta > Coleoptera > Anthribidae > Pseudeuparius > Pseudeuparius sepicola. The sequence goes on from OY987302.1 coordinate 47,291,984, forward strand.
ATATGCAACCGTGTTGTGCAGATTTTTATTCACTTTACTAGTCTAATGAAAAATTGCAATAAAATCGCCATCTTAATTTTAAAAAAAAACGGTTATTTGGTGATAACGTTTTTGTTTGAAATTAAACTGTTTTTCTTGGGGGCATTCAATTCCTTGGAAAAAACTACACAAGTTTACTTTTTGAACCACCAATGTATCTTAAAAATTACAGAGATAATCGTTCGTAACATCTTAATTGCGACACCCTGTACAAAAGTAAAAAATAAAACATAAGGATAAAAGATAAAACCAAATATGAAAGAATAATAAATTCACATATTGTTCATATTAACATTATTTATCTACTTTAATTTAATTTAAACTTATTAAACTTCAGAAGTCAAAAAGTCTTAATAAAAAATATTCGATCTGTGGTCTATAGCACAGTTCATGATTCTTCTTTGTTCTTTTTTTATTTTTTAGGTTATGTCATAAATCTTGGCCAGGCATTTATGACGGCAAATTTAAAATTTCTACATAAATTCCCGGAAACTTTCCGTGAAAGTTTCCCGGGAATGTTTCGGAAACTTTCAGGGAAAGTTCCTATACCTTCAAAGTTTCTTCCCGGAAAGTTTCCAAAAACGGAAACTTTCCCGACTTAGAAAGTTTCCATTTCTTTCCATTTTCCATATTAAGATTAAGAATTGGTTTTAATTTACTTATGAAATAAAACTATAACATTTTAAGACACCAGTGGTAAAAGGTAAAAGTCTTGAAACGACACAACAGAGTGTCTACTTTTAAACATATACAAATCCATAAAATATTGTATAATTAGCTTATTAGATAATAGCCTGAACTTTTTTTGTTTGAAATGCCTTCAAAAACCACTTCTTTTGAACTTCCTGCCACTTTCAAAATGCAAATCCAGGGCCGCCTATGATTTTTTTATACCCTTTATTTTCACGAAAACCACTTGTCAATTTTTTATTTAAAATCTGACACTACAGCGATAATCAGGACGCCCCAAAACCCCCATATACCAAATTTGAACAAAACATATACAGGGAGTTTCATTCTGCAGGGTGTCAAAGTTGAGAAAAGTAGGATGTAGGATAGTGTGCCGCGGAATCCCATCAAAACAATTGAATGGTCAACAGGACCACTCAAAATGTTGGTATTCAATATACGGAGCTATATGAAATAATAGAAAGCATCATTTCCATTGTTGTTGCGCTATTACGGAAACTGCCTTCTTGCTTTTGCCCATAACTTTTTTTATGTAATAAGCTATTTTGATGAACGTTGCATCGTTGCTTGAAGAAAGGACGGATTTTTTATACAAAAGTTCAAAATGGCCGATTTTCTGAATTCAAAGGTGACTGCCATGCTTGAAAATTGTTCTTTCCTTGGTTAATTATTTTTTAAGCAAAAATATCGGAATAATGCAATTGACACAAAAAATCAATAGATTTTTTATGCAATAATAGAAAGCGTAATTTATATCATTCTTATGCTGTAATACTGAAGCTGCCTTTATCTTTTGCCCTTAATTTATTTCTTTATTAACCAATTTTAATGAATGTGGCATTGTTGCCTGCAGAATGGGTAGACTATTAACAGTAAAGTTCAAAATGCTAATTTTTTGAAGATGGCGGCCAAGAAAAAATATCGGAATAATGCAACTGATGCATAAAAAAGAATAAACAATAATATAAAGTATAATTTTCACTTACTCTCCCACCTGCGATGTGTCAATGAATAAAAAAATTATTGACAAAAGGACAAAAGTGTAGTGTGAAATTGCAGCGGAAGGCCCGTTTTATTGATTTATTTGTTGTTTCAACATTTTGCCCTAAAAAAGGAAGGGGCAATTTTCAAGTATTGCCACCATCTTGAAATTCAGAAAATCGGCCATTTTCAACTTTTTTTGTCAATAGTCCGTCCTTTCTTCGAGCATCGCTGCAACATTCATCAAAATCGTTTAGTAAATAAATAAATTATGGGCCGATTTTTCTTGCAATGGTCTTGAAATGTAGAGAATTCCTTATTTTATTTACATTTTGTATTGGTTGCATTATTCCAACATTTTTTCTTCAAAAAGAATTAACCCAAGGAAACAACAATTTCAAGCATAGCCGCCATCTTGGAATTCAGAAAATTATCCATTTTGATCTTTTTCGTTAATAACCCATTCTTTCTTCAAGCAATGGTACAATGTTCATCGAAATTGGTTAGCAAATAAAAAAAGTATGGGCAAAAGAACTAAAACTGCCTTCGTTCTGGCAGAAATGTCAGAACTTGTGACAGACAACGTGTTTCATTTCTTCGCGTTTCTTAAAAAGTGTTCCATAACTTTTTGTCTGTGAATACATATTTTCGAATTTTCTGACTATAGTATGAATTTGAAATCGCTACCCAAAGAAAATATCTCTACACTAATGAATCCTAAGTAAAAAAATAACGAAAAATGTTTTTACTGAAATCAAAAATATTTACAAACAAAAAAATGATGGCTCATTAAAACTTGACAAACTGAAAAACATCCTGTATCTCCCAAATAAGTCGGGATATTCATTTTGCCACATTCGGAAATATTCTTAAAATAAAAATTGAAAAAAACTTGCAGCAACTTTGAGGGGGAGGCTTTGACCTTGGAACTCGGCCAAGAGGTGGAATATAATCTGGGCACGCGTGGCAACTCCGGCTCTTGCTCCTCCGCGGAAAACGTCCGGATCGTCCCCAAGGGCACTATCATCCTGCCGACGGTCGACGGTGAAGTTCTGGATGGCACCGTAATCCGGCCGTTGCGCTCGGTAAATCCAGACCAGTCCGAATATTCCGGGCTGATCAAGATCAAATCGGAAGATCCAGAGGAGAAGACTGCGGAGTACGAGTTTGGAATAATGGGGCTGGCGAACAAGAGGGAGCTGCTGCAGGTTGGCGATCATGTGCAGTTCCAGGTACGTTTTGAAGTTTTGAAGCTCATTAGCAATAAAAGTTGGTCTACAGATTTTACGCCTCTAAAGACATTAAACTCTTAAGGGTTGTCGCTAAAAAGTTCATATTTTTCGGAAAAATCTACTAAATTATATTATTTCGTTTTTAGCGAATTAGTTATTTAAAATTTGCACTGGAAGTATGATTCCCCAACATTTTTATATTGTGTTTGTGCATATGTGCATGATATGATCTCTGATCTGAACAACTAGCCCCTTTGACAGGTGTGTAGAAAAACGGCAATTCGCAATATAAACAAACGGCGATTTTGTACCCCAACAACCATTGTGGGACTTCTTAGGTTAGGGCATCACCGATGTCTTGATTCCATTCCAGGTGGACTCGACCGGTAGGGCCGCCAACATCGTTGCTATGCGGAAGAAGCTGCGCGCCACCGTCGACGCCATCAAGGGGCACTTTGGCTTCCTGGCCTACGAGGTTGAGGAGGGGAAGAAGCTGTTCTTCCACATGACGGAGGTGAAGGACAACGCCAGCCTGAACGTCGGCGACACCGTCGAATTTGTCCTCGTCACCAACCAGAGGAATGGGAAGTCGTCAGCTTGCAATGTGGTCAAAGTGAGGTGAGTACTTTGGTTGGCGTTTGTTTTTGTAGGTGGGAGATGTGTACTGCATCGTCAAGGAAATATATTTAAATGATTTCATTAAATTCTTCGTACATTTTTGTTCTACTTCGTTATTTTTGCTTGCTAATTGATAGAAATTTTAAATAATGTGCTATTACGATGAGTCAGGGCAATTTTTAATTTATGGGGTGGCATTCTCTGATTTTATAGGGGATAAATACTTCTAAATAGCAGCAATCATAGACGAAGTTGTAGGAAATCCCTTGAAATATCTAATTGACCGGTGGTACACGACCAGTTGGATGAAACGTTTTTCAAATGCATGCCAACCATACATATGAATATAAATGCCATGAATGTGCCCAAGGAACGAATTTTAGTGCCGCTCGCGTGCAAAAGGGTGTGCAATTCAATTTTCAGTTTATGTGAAAAAGCGATGTTTCCGAAGGATTTTTAAATGCATGCCAATATATTGTATGATAAATTTAAACTACCAAACGACGATTTACCAATTGGCATGCAGTTATGTGGTGCAGGACATTGTCAAAAGTTAATGCGAAAGGTGCAAAAAATTGCAGGTTATTTCAGATATGAGCAAGCTCATGAAAATAATTTGCAGAAGTGGATATACCCCGAATTTTTTTTCTTGGAATTTTCTGTTATCACAAACAGATCTACCTATAAAAGCTGTTAATATGAAAAAAACTGCCAAATACTGGACGCAAAGACAATTCGTTTCCGTAAAAAGAAGGTAAATTGTAATAAAGATGGATATTTAAAATTTGGGACATTTTAAACATCAGAACCTGACATACCAATAACCACAGAATACCTCCGTATAACCTATAATAAGTCGCTATTTTTTTCGTCGAGTAGCGCCATCCCAGTCCATAAACAACAATGAAATATGACGTCATGCTCGTGTCTTTAACATAGTGTCGGTCCAGTTTGTAGTCCATTTGACAGCTGTCATTTCGATTGAGCTTTCAGTTCTGAATATGTTTTTTGTGCTAATAGATATAACGATGGATGTGTTCACTGAAAACATTTTATAGTCCTATATTAAATTTGGTAACTTGAAGAAGTTATCTGGTTATCAGTTTCAGCTGCCACAATATTGGTTTAGCGTAACTAGGAAGTAACTAAGAGAGTATGATTTCAGCGAAAATACCACAAGTGGTATTATCGCTGAAATCATCACCTGATTAGTTAATGTTTCAAAAATTATGTCATTTCATTGGTTCATATTGGCAGGCGTTGAATTCTCGCTAAAATCTGTGGTGCCGTCACTGACTTATAAAATTTAAATTTGAATTCAATTTTCAATTAAAACAAAAAATGTTTGAGCTTTACTTTCGATGGTTGAAAAGTACCACTTGTCATGTAGATATAGGATAGGTATCAAATTACAACTATTCTCAAACACGCAGCGATGTCCAAGCGAGACCGGAGAGGCTGATCAGCAGGTTGCGTACAATCTCGCTGGACGAGACCGGACCAAAGCTGCAGGTGATGAGACAGCCGAAGGGCCCCGAGGGCAGCAAGGGCTTCGATGCCGAGGTCCGATCGCCAAGGCTGCCCGGCACTGTACCCGAGGAAAAGTAATAAGTCATCGGTCAAGTCATTCTCATTCATGTCATTTTACAAAACTGTAGCAACTAACTACTCTTGTCTTAGCAGTGGAGTTGGAAAAGTATATAATGTATTTTATAAGTCTTATAAGTAAGAAACATTATTCATTAAACTTACCGACAAATTGCAACAATTGTTAAAGAAATAAAAAAATGTCTAAACTAGGGCAAGGAAACTTTTTTTGTTGTTGTATACACCAATATTAGTTGTAGCCAATGTTTATACATATTGTTGAAGTGAACAAAGCCAAGTTTTGCTGTGCTTCAAAAAAAGTATAAAAAAAAAAGTAATAAACACTGCTTAAAAACCAAAAATGATAATCCATTGACAAATATAAATACAATGAATTTATTATTAGGTTACAGAGTTAAGGTAATTAGATTATAAACTAGAGAAGACTGCATCCATAAATAAAATGTGTAATGTAAGATGTTTTTTTGTAACTTTTATTTTCTAATCGAATCTGATTATTTGGACAAAATTCTAGTTTGCAGTCTTTGCAGTACCCGCAGCAGCACTCACTCAGACTATTGTTTTGCTTCTGCGAATAACACTCTGTGATAGCTTAGTCATTTCAATTTAAAGTCAAAGTTAATCATTGAATTTTGAAGGTGGTGCCAGTGATCAAGTTATGTTTGTCAGTTTTTCATGAAATTTGTATTTTGATTTAGTTTAGCATCTTTTATATATTATTAAATTTTAAACCCTTTTATACTCTACTATATTAGTTGATGTGGGTACTGTGATGCGGTTTTTTTAAACTAAACGGTATCATATGTGGATTATCTTCTATTTGTAAATTGTTTTAATTTCGAAGGAAATAAAGTGACTACGATTAATTGTTTTTCTTTTATTACAAAAACATAAAAAATATATCATAAATTACACAATATCATATAACTATACACTCGTAAGGAAAAACATCCCCTATCCTGCCTCCACTGGATACCGGACAAGCTGTAACAAAGAAAAAAATGCTTTAGTAAAAGGATACTGATGCTGATTGATTCAAGAAGTAACAGATTTGTGTTCTGAATAAAGTATTCCTGAGAGGATCGTACATGTACTTTTTGTCACAGAAGACCTAGTTACAGACTAAGTATTACATTTCATAGATTAGCAGATCCGTTATTCTCTTAACTCTAAGCAGATAGCCACCTATTACGAAATATTCCAAAACCCTACTTCTTGGCTTTCAAAGTCCAATAAATCAACCTTGTCTCTATCCACAGACCCGCCTCTCCAAAATGGAAGGCACAGCGCAATTCCTCCGTCTTTTCACAAAGTGGCGTATATTGTACCTATATTTCACAATAAACGTTTTACTGGATTATATGGATCACAGAGGCGATTCCTGTGTTTTCACAAAGAGGCGTATATCTACGATAAACCATTTTTAAATAACAGCCAATAAACAGTTTTGAAAATGTCATGGTCAAAGTGAGGTCGACTCCGCACACAGTGCCATATCATCAGCAGTTTCAAAAGTAGGCGACATTTATACAAAGTCAACTTATAACAGTTTTTACGCTTGCCAGAAAAAAATATCTTGTATTGCGAAAGAAATGAATTATAGAGATTTTAGGGACATCAAAACTCTCTCAAGATCTACGAGTGTATAGCTGCCAAAAAGGACATTCAAGAACAAATTAAAGAGTCGGAGGTCAAGGAGGTAAAAGTTGAAAAGAAAAATTTGGAGATTCCTATAGAGAAATCTCACAGCTGCCATTAAATTTAAGCCTTTAAATGAAAATGAACAAAAAATACTAATCCTTTTTAAGCCTTTGCTAAGGGAAAAATGCAATTGTGAGACAAGAAATTTATAAGAATTTTTATTATAATCTCTAAACAATACCGTTTATTCATGTTACTTGCACACAATGCATTACATACGTCAAAGTAGCACAGTATAGCAGTTAAAATATCAAAACAATAAAATTGTGTCAAACAGATTTTAAAACTATCATTCTCGGGTTACGAAGAGCTGACAAGTTAAAAGTTAAAATTCAAAAGCATCACAGCATTGGGGGACGTCTAATTGAAACTAGTGTTAAAATATTCTTCCATGCTGTAACACGGATTTTTGATCAGCACAGCTTTTATGGTTTTTTTCAAAAAGACTTTCATTTAGGTTTCTTATCTGATAAGGAAGAATTTTATTGCCCAGTACCCCGGGCCTGTCTGGCACCGTTTCAGCCTCCAGTAAGCAGGGACTATCCCTTCCCTATGTCTGGTGCCATAGCTGTGAATACCTTTATAAGTTGTGTAAGAGTTGACATTTGTCTTTATAAATCGCAGACTTTCAAATATATATTGGGCTGGGACTGTCAGCACCTTTAGGTCACGATATGCCTGTCGACAGTCATCCCTGTAACCGAGACCACTTATAATTCTAATTGCCCTACGTTGAAGGGAAAAAATACGTCCGGCATCCGCTGCATGGCCCCACACAAGAATTGATTATGAAAGGTGAGAGTGAAACAAGGAGAAGTAAGCTGCAACCAAGACTTCCCGGGACACACATCTTGAGAGGTTCCTTAAAAGGAAAAGATTTTTGCTTAGCTTTTTGCTCAGTACGTTTACATGTGGCCTCCAGACCAGCCTCGGATCCAGATTGACCCCCAGAAATTTAACATCACCCTCATCTATTCCACCATTTAAATTTCCCAAGTCTCTCAAAGAGAAAAAGACCCTCTTGGTTTTTTCTTTGTTAAGTAGGAGCCTGTTTGCCGCAAACCATTCCTCTGGCCTTCTTTGCGACTCCATGGAACCCTCCAAGGCCTCCTCCGCCGTACACGCCGAACAGGATATTGTGGTGTCGTCAGCAAAGAGAGTGAACCTGACCCCTTTATCTATCTTAGGGAGATCGTTTATATACAGGGTGTTCCTTAATAACATGCTAATACTTAAGGGAGTTATTTTTGGGCCCATTTTAAGAAAAAAACTTCATATGAACGTATGTCGTAAACGTCCCAACTTTTGAGATACAGGGCGTTAAAGTTCATTTTTTTAAATTGAATTTTGGCTACATCTCCCGAAATAATCAAGCTGCTGAACTGAAATTTGGCACTGCTATGTTTTTGGGGATGGAGAATAAGCTGAAAATGTCAATTTCACCGTATCTCACAGAGGGCGCCACTTGCGCTGTTTTTTGATCACGCTTTTACGCGTAACTTTTTCTTGTAGAATGAAAATATGCACTAAAATGATGGACCTGCAGGACCAAAAAGATAACCTCAAAAAAGTTACGCGTAAAAGCGTGATCAAAAAACAGCGCAAGTGGTGCCCTCTGTGAGATACGGTGAAATTGACATTTTCAGCTTATTCTCCATCCCCAAAAACATAGCAGTGCCAGCAGTTCCAGCAGTTCCGCAGCTTGATTATTTCGGGAGATGTAGCCAAAATTCAATTTAAAAAAATGAACTTTAACGCCCTATACCTCAAAAGTTAGGACGTTTACGACATACGTTCATATGAAGTTTTTTTCTTAAAATGGGCCCAAAAATAACCCCCTTAAGTATTAGCATGTTATTAAGGAACACCCTGTATATCAGGAAGAGTACTGGTCCCAGTACTGATCCCTGAGGGACACCAATATTTAAAACACCCTCCTTCGAAGACTTTCCACAAACCCTGACCGCCTGCACTCTGTCCCTCAGATAGGATCCAATGAGACAAATACTCTCGGCAGAAAAGTTGTAGGTACTTCAACAACTTTTTCAGAAGGATTCAATGGTTGACGCAGTTGAAAGCTTTACTTAGGTCGCATAGGTCGTTTTCTTTTTAATCAAACACTTTAAATTATTTATTATTGTTATATAATCCATCTACTACCAAAAAAATTTTATCCGCAATTCCAGTTATTAATAGAAATATACACATATTTACATTGTCTAAAACTAGAAACCGCTCTCCTGAAAAATTTTATAAATTCATATACGCCACTTTGTGAAAAGACGGACGAATTATACAAGGGATATTTGCTAAAACGGTTTCAGATGTATCCTGGAGAAAGCGAATCGGACCTTATAGTCCAAGAGCCGGCCGCATAATTTCAACTCTCATAAGATTACAGAATGAGATCTTATGTATAAAATGTAGAGTGTATATTTCTTTACTTGAAGCGAGTAGGTTGCCTCAGATAATATGGGCCCAATCATTGTTATTTAAAGAAGTTGTGGTTAATTTTTAATTTTTTAATGGGTACAACCGGTCCCACGAACATATTTACTACTTTTTCGCCAAAGTCTTTTGATAAATTAAATAAGTGCCGTTCTAAAAATCGAAGGAGGTAGTAAATGTCTTAGTTGAGTCTTGTACTTTCCTCCAGTACCGAAAGAAACCTCGAAAATCTGATATTTAACCAAATTTTCCGTCCCCCGATTTTCAAGTTTTGCGAAATGGGACGGCTGTGGAATTAGCGAAATTGACGGGAAATTCTGAGGAGCCGCTTTTAGAAATTGCGTGTTTTTTCTAATTTTTTGATTTTTTGCGGGCACCGGAAGCATCTGCAGCTCACCTGAAGACTTGAGGGCAGCTTTAAAAATTCCGACCCCAGAGCCTCGAGCCAAAATATCTTAGCTGTAGCTCGTCGAAAAAGGGCAATTTCTGACAGTTTTCGGACTTTGGCTTTTAGGTGACGGGAAATGCCGACCAATCACGTAAAAATGATGCGTCCCATGTGTTTGTTGCTTTTTTTCACCGAAAATCCTTAATAACTCGAAAACGGGGAATAATTTACCTGAAAAAGTTTCGTTAAATATGTTTACCCATTCTCTGGCCATCTCACCGCACCGTCAGATCTCCCGAAAAACGCGTTTGAAAATTTTTTTTCCTGGGCATCAAATGGAATATATGGCACTAGCTGTGGCTGTATAGCGGGTCTTTGCACACAACTCGCGTCCCCGAGGTCCAGGGTTTCCCCCATCCTTCACGCCGTATTTAACAGCGGACAATTTTCGGGGCCTCGAAAATACGCCTATCGGATTTCAAAAGGACCAAGGGAATCTTTTTTATTGTTGCTCCATGGGCCTTCTTTCCTATTTTGTTCTATAATCATATACAGTGGCGTAACCAGGGGAGGGGGGGCTTTGGGGGCTTTAGCCCCCCCCCCCCCAAAGATCTGCCGCATGGTATTTATTTCTAAATAAAATTTATTTAAAACAATAGTTTTGCCGTAAATATTACTGAGGAATTTTTTTAAAATAATTAGCCCCCCCCCAACTTTACATTCTGGTTACTCCACTGATCATATAAGAGTAGATTTGCCTAAAAATTAACCACAACTTCTTTAAATAACAATGATCGGGCCCATATAAATTGAGGCAACCTACTCGCTTCAAGTAAAGAAATATACTGTCTACAATTTACATAACATCTTATGAGAGTTGAAATCATGTGGCCGGCTCTCATACTATTAAATCGTACGCTACTGCAAAAGTAATCTTTTTTTGCCTTCATTAAATTTCCCAACCAATTCTAAGAAAAAAACTATTCTTGACTTTTTTTCGAAAAATGTACCGTTGTTGAAAATTTCACTTTTATGGGTTTTAATTATTTTAGCAGAAGAAAAAAAGGTCTAGGCTTTCAACATTTTGCACAACTACTGAGTTTTTAGTCCTGAACAAATTTCCTTAATAAAATTTTGCCGTAAAACCTACATATAAAGGCCACTTTTACTATAAACGAAAAATTAGTTTCCAGGAGTCATGACTTTTTGAATTTAGAAACCTTTTTATAGGTTTTAGGACCAAATGTTATTAAGGAAAGTTGTTCGGAATAAAAACTCAGTAGGTGTGCAAAATGTCGAAATCCTAGACCCACTGAAAATAGATTTTCGTCTGATAAAAAAATTAAAACGCTTGAAAGTAAGTAATGATACATTTTTGAAACAACGTCAAGAATATTTTTTCTTAGAGTTGATTGGTAAATTTAGTGAAAGCAAAAAAAGATTACTTTTCCAGTGGTTTACCATTTTTTTTTATTAAAAAATATTATGGTTGACCCCCGTTTCTCCAGCACTGGTGGAAGTAGATGGGCTGAATTATTATTTTTTTATAGTATTTTGTATTTACTACAAAGAAGCCTGGAATTCTTTTATACTGTAGCCTGGCTATGTGAGTTCGGTTGTGGTTGAGGACGAGGACGGGAGTTGTGATGTAGGTATGAACATTCGTTGAACAGAGATTCATAAATATACGACCAAAATCCATTGTATATTCATGAGAAAGAGGTGCAATGGCTGACTAATTGTTGACCCAACAATGTGAGTTGGTCAAAGAACAATGAAAACAATGTTGTTGGAGAGTTAAGACAAGGAATGTAATAAAAGGCTCAACCTCTATCGAATGTCGTTGCCAACAATCAGGGTTGGTCCAAGAACAATCTCATTTTCACTGTTCTCGGATTGTTGGTGTATCGAGATTTGACAGCCATGTTGCGCCTGTTGTCCTTCACACAACATTATAAACATTATAACAAAGTAAGGCAGTTGTGTGGTTATAGATTAGTTATTAAATAAAACGAAGATATATATAAACTAGCAAAACAGGTCATGTTAGGAAAAATAGCAGTCAAATTTGACAGTTCACATTGCTATCCAAGTAGCTTGTAGCCATTTAATTTCGAGCAAAATGTTGATTCAGAAATGAATTTTGCGGTGTTGTCTCTGATAGATTGCGACATGGTTCTTCAGCACCAACGAAATGTAAAATTTGACAGCTGTTTCACTGTCACTAATTTAATCATGAATATTGGCAAACAAAGAATAATCAGTTTTTCTAAAAACCTTTCAGAACTACTACTTATCTACTATAACCAGTAGGCCTAGTGATTATTTGAAGTCAAGAGGTTATCTTGACAAAGAAGCCATTGATCATTCAAGGCAGCTTGGGAATAAATATTATTTCCAAATTGTATTGCATGGCCTTCCTTGTTTAAAAATAACTGCTAATGGAAACTTTCAGTCTTTGTGTTTCAGAACTACTCTACCGATTATTGTCTTATGTATGTTGAATTTATTTATTGAAAGGAAATACACACATCTGTTTCATACATAAAGATGTGGTAGTGCACAATAAACATACAGTTCTTGCATTCATCGCAAGCCATATACAGGGTGACACAAGTCAATGTCATGGCATGGAGGGCTGGTAGGCTAGTCCATGACCAGAATATCAAAATATATGTCCTTAGTACAAAAGTTTTAGTTTTCAAGATATTGCTATTTTTATGAGGTTTATGAAAACCTACACCTTACATCAATTTTTCCAGAGCGGCAGCTACAGAGTTCCACTATCTAAGATTCACGCAACCCTGAATAGTTTTTTTTATTAACTAATTTTAACTCTTCATACTGTCAAAAAATGTACCACACTTCCACTAACCTAAGGCAAGTTATTTTAAAAATTGCTCATTCAGTGTCTTTTCATTGTATAAATTTGTTACGTATGTTCTACTTTAGATAAAAATATATAACGTAAACTTACCACTGCCTGACACTTTAAGGATTGATTTATCAAATTTTAAACTATAAAAATCAATTTGATGCGTTTATTGATCATTCTTAATATGGAGTATCACTGGAAATAATTACCAACAGCCCAAATCAAATCTGCAATATATTTTTTATAAACATATTTTAATTTTTTTTTTTTTATCCAGTAGCCGACAGTGATTTTTGACTAGACCCTTGCTTGAATCTGATAAGCTCAAAACTTGACACCCTATAAAAATTGTCAGCAATTTTTAAAAAGGAAAACAAGTGATTATTGTATGTAGATGAAATGGGTTTTTTTTTATTATTGGTACATTCTCATTTCTGGAACATATAGTAACTTATTTATGAGTAGAAAACTTTGGGTTTTCAATTTTGGAAATTGTTATTTATTCATAATATGTCACAGTTGTTATTAAAAAAAATAAGGATGTAAGATTAGCGAGTGTAAATGTAACAATTACAAGAAAAGGTGATCATGGCAAACACTCAAAGTTAGCAAAAATAAAAAACTAGTAACCGCATACACCTTTTATTGTAATTAAAAATAATGTTCACTTTTATTTAGGTACCTATTTCTTTTATTTTTCTATGATAATATTGATTCTTATAAATGTTTTCCGATTGTATTTAGCTCCAAGTTGGAGCCTCCAACTGATTTTTTTTCTCATGAAATATTTTTTATCTGTTTTCTATTTATTGCTTTTCTCTTCCCCTCCCTCTTTTTGCTCCCTATCTTTCTCTTTTTTTTTCTGAAAAATACTGTTTCTTCTCTTCCCCTGAAATCACATAGACGGCATACATTCTCTTTAGAGTTGTTTCTTAACTACACTTCTTTGTATTTATTTTGAATAATTGAATTTAATTTGACATGGTAAACTTGTAAAGATCGTAATAGTAGTTATTGGTCGTGTTCAGCACTTCCGACAAGAAGAAGGCATGGCTCAGAATCGTTGAGTGACAAATCTATATATATTTTGATGCTCTTGAAGACAGTACTCCGAGGTCTGCCATAGTCAATGCCAAATGTGACCAATAGCTGACACATTGTATAGCCAATGGCTGACATAGAGATCATTTTTGCATGACTTGCCATTTCAAAATAAACATTTCAATAGAATGAATTTATATCTGCTTATTAGCTTATTTCTTTAATTAAATAAAATGTGTCAGGTTTAGGCAATGTGTCAGGCACGGGTACGTCCGCGTTATTGTTATTGCTATTTTACTGCAAAAGGAACTCATTGTGAAATTATTTAAATAATTAGGAATTCTAATGAAACTTGCAAAATTAAAGTGACAGGTATTTATTTAAAACAAAACACAAATAAAAATCAAGTAATGTGTTCAAATTGCCTGCACATTTATTTGTTGTGCGGCATCATTAATTCGAACTATACTAAACTACTCACCCCTATTGCACCTCATCCCAAAGAAGCCAGTTCCTTCACACCTGCACTTGTAGCCTGGTTGCTGTGAAATTTGAATACACGTCCCTCCATGCATGCATGGGTCAGTTGATTGGCAAATGTCTTTCTTCTTTCCTTAAATTTAAATTCTGTCAACGGGTTCTTATCGTGACAAAAATGTTACCTCTCAAAGCGTTTTGGCATTCTTGAATAGTGTCATATCGGTAGTCGGACTTGCATCCAAAGCCACAGGAGCACATTAAGTTCCTTATGATACAACCCTGCTTCGTTTGCCCTAGCTCACATGAATGGCAGTATTTTATTCCTGGAATGAAATAAATACATTTTAAAAGCGAGTTTTCTTGGATGGGCCAGAAAAAAAATAACGGAATTTGTAATTTCTCTTTTTTTTATGTTTCTACAAGTTTATTCGGTTAGTCTTAGTTGAAAGCTAAACCAGCGTCCAGAGATAATAGTATTCTCTAGACTTTGGCTAAACCACCGAATTGGATATGGTGTTCCGCAATGATGTGCAAATATTTGGAGAAAGTATTTTAAACAGGTGGTCTGCAAAGTGATTCCAGCCTTAAGAGGGGCAAAAAATGTGGATACGATTTTTTTCTCAAAAACGGTTACATCTAGAGACTTGAATTTTGGGATACAGAATTAGCAATTGAAAGACACTTTTTTGTGTAAGTTGGTTTATTTAAAAATAAAAATTCGTATTCTGTGGCCCGATTAATTTAGAAACCTTTTTCACTCTTGTTATTTTTTCATTAACTTAATAGCAATTATATTTGTTTTTACAACTTTGAATTTTTTAATAATGCAAAAATCCACGAGTAAAAAATAGAATAACTTTTTTGTCTCTTGTTTAAAAATAATACAATGTCTTTGAATGTAGGGAAAAGTATCCCCTACTGCATTTATAAACAGTAAAATACAAATTTTTGTTTTTCTATGAACTAACTTACAAAAAAGTTCTGTAAAATAAACGGTGTTTTGGGTTTCTACCCTTAGGATGCATAGGGTGCAAAAAGTAACACTACCGTAAAGTGTCTTCCAACTTACTGGTAACGTATTTGAGAAAAAATGAAAATCTAATTTTGTATCCCTCTAAATATGATTTGAGTGCAAATTTCAAAAGAAATCACTTACAAACTTTTTTATATCTCTTTGGTCAGAAAAAACATCCCCAGGAGTGGGTACCTTCCTCGAAAATTTTTAATAAACCACTTAGAAATTATCTTGAAAATTATCGATTTTGCGACTTACAGCAAGTGTAACTTTTTATGAATATTTGATTCCTTCTATTTATAATTTCATTATCTATTGAGGACATAATTTTAGTTAGGTTATAATTTATAACAAAATAGGAAGTATATATTAGGTTACTGAACTTTTTATATTTTTGTTATCTATTATGAAATTTATCTTTAGCTTTAGAGTAAACGATAAGAATATATATGTTTTTCTTTGATATAATTCTCATTAATGGAATCTAGGTAGGAAAAGACCGTTAATATCTTTTATCTCCAAAATAATTAAAAAAATATATTAAAAATTAAGGCAGATAAAATAATTTTTTAATCAGCTTTCATTGAGGTTGTTGGTAATGAGCAACGTTGCTAGTGGATTTTTGCACTATTAAAAAATTCAAAGTTATAAAAGACAAATAATTTCAATTAAAAAGTATTAATTTTATGCTTGAATAAGATTTGTACCTATTTGTTCTTGTATCTATTGTTTCTGCGCGCATGAGTGTAGTTATCTATTTTGTTTAGCCTGAACACTGATCTGTTTTGCGGGGAAAATGTTTGGCTACTATACTTACTAATTTATTCCTGATAGTCACATAACAAGTCCATAACTATTTCCAATATTAAAATGGTAATTTTACAAGCTTTAGTGTAGGGGAAACGAAAAATTTAAAAATATATACAGGGCGAGTTTTTTTCGATGCCCACTATGGGGATCTCGGAAACTAGCAGAGCTAGAACACAGGCTAGAACAAAGGTTAAATGAAGAAAGAATTGCAATTTTGAATGCTCAATCTAATGCCCCTTATGAATTTTTAAAAAAGTTCATGGCTCACTAGATATTTCGAAGAGAGTGATTTTTTGCTATTTCATCAGATCCCCGTAGCTCCGTTATTTCTGATTATACAGAAAAACTGTAGAGACAAAAATTGTAGATAATTTTGGGCTTAATAAGACAATCTAATCCAATTTTTTATGTTTTTTGAGATATGACATAAACTTGTGTTTTTTTTTAATTTTTTTTTAAATGTAAATCATAGTTGGCTTTGGCCTTATCAAATCGGACATTTTTTGAGCTTTCCAAAAATATAATACTCGGCATAGTTATTTTAAAAAATAAAATAGCTATTTTCTGATTTTCAATTATTGTCAATAATAATGCCGGCGCGCTTAAATTACACAAACGAAGATTATTTAAATTTGTTTATTAACTACGGACAATGCAACAAAGTAATATCAAGAACGTGCGATACATAATCTTCGTTTGTGTAATTTAAGCGCGCCGGCATTATTGTTGACAATAATTTATAAACCAAGTGACAATTCCTCAGCCGCGATTGTCTTTTCAACGTTCACGGCTAATATGATTTTCCAAGCGTTAAGCAAACCCCGCATTTTATGGGTGAAAAGTGGGTTTTTCGTAAATTAATCGAAAATTACTGCAGTTAGGTATAAGAAACTTTAGACAAAGTTGTCATCATTTTTAGAGGTGAATAAGATCGCATTAAAAAAATGGGGGATTCCATTTGAAAATTTCGAGATTTAAGCACATTTTGAATGTAATATTTATTCATATTTTGTGAACACCCTGTATAAGAACGGATTTATTTCTCGGCAGAGATGACTGGGTCAGGGCTTCTGTTACACGATGCCAAAAATTCGTTTTGAAATTTCGCGGTTTCCTCGTATAAATTGCTAATTGAGTTTAGGTCTGCACCTGTAATTTTTTTTTGAAAAATGCAAATATCTCAAAAACGGTTGGATTTAGACATAGGACATGTTGTATGTTTTTGTTCCAAAATGATGCCTAGAATCCAAAAATGCAATAATATACAGGGTGTTCCATTTGAGATAAGAAAGTTGATATCGACTTCCGGTATAACCGGAAGTGCCAGATTCACCAAAATATTTTAGTTGAGCAGCGCCCATCGGCATTGGTGAGGTGCCAAATTTTCAGAATTTTCCTACTTTTAGTTTTCCATATATAGATCGATGCAGTTCGTGGTGGGCCACCCTGTATACCTACCTCTATCCTACCACAGAAAATATAGTCCCACAACAGAAAGCTCCTTAACAATACCTGTCAAATGGACTCCAACTACAGACTCCAAAAACAAGCAGATTGCATTTCTTATGAAATGATATTTTTCCAAAATATAATCTTCCCAATTCGTAGATTAGCCAACATTTAATAGTGGACCTCAATATCAATGCATTTGGAAAATATTAAAGCTTCAAAGTTGGAGTTCCGGCACTAGTGATATTTTCCATTTTTTTTTTTTCTAATGCGGCCCTGTATTTAATAATAAGAAGTCTAAATTTTAATCAGTATTGTCAACAATTTAACTTACAACTTATCTTTCAATTGGAGAACTAAAAAAAGGACGGCACATACGATAATAAAAAATAAATAAAAATCCTCCACCCAGAAGGCTTTGAAGCAACGAAACCATTCCCTTGTCATTTGTCATAACTCCCAGTGTATCAGTGAAAAGTCTGGGGTATCATTTAGTTAACAATTTATTTCATTACAAATGGAGGGTGCTTTTTCAAATGACGACAAATTTAACATGTTATATCTTGTGTAACAGAAATAGTGTAGAGGCCGAACGAATGTATTTTTGCAATTAATAAATGGCAAAAGTTATTGATTACGTTGGCTTAAAGCTTTCTTCTCGCAATTAGGAAAAGCGAAGAATTTACTCCAAAACACAATGCGACACTGTTTGTTTTACAACAACAGAGGAAAACACTTTACCAGATGCAGGGCCGTACAATTTAAAAATATTAAGTTTTCGAAGTAAAAATAAACTGTAAGTTAAATTGTTGTCAATACTGATTAATATTTAAGTAGACTCCTTATTATTAAATACAGTGCCGCATTAGACAAAAATGAATGAAAAAAAAAAAAAAAAGAATTTTCAGTATAATTGTCTCAAAATATTTTTAAAATATTTCGTGTCATACATCATGGTATTTGCAATGAAAAGTGCTTTCAAAATCTACAAAAAAAATCCAGGTCCGTATTTAAAAAAATAAAGTTCAAGATGGTTTCTCAAAAACGAAACGGTATAGAACAAATCTAAAAACGCCATCTTAAGGCCCGTTAAAAAGTGTCATAAGAAAGTGTTTTTCTTTTTTCTCTATCTGTGATAACAACTTCAGAAAAAAATAAAATCGAAAACGCAAAATTTTACTTTTTTCAAAATAACTCAAAAACGAAAAAAGATATTAATAATCTGTTTGTGCCATTTTATTGACCTCAAAATTGCGCAACTTTTTCCCCATTTAACCGTTGCCCTATCTCTCACCGTTTGCAATATCCCCATGCTGTTCATTCTTATCCGGGACAGAGTGTATAAAAAAAAAAAGATTTTTTTTCTTAAAATTTTAGCACCCTGTAGTTCAAAAGCTAAGACTTTTAGGACATATGTTCATAATATAATGTTTTTTCTCAAAATGGACCCAAAAATCACCCCCTTAAATAATATTAGCATGTTATTATAAGAAACACCCTGTATGTATGTATATTGAGTGCCGTGGGGCGACGCCTTATAGCCAGGGACAGGGTCACTAAGTGCACAAAAATGTGTTGCTTTGTCAAAAATGCTTATTTCTCATCGATACAATTTCAAAAAAATGCTCGTTTTATTTTAGTAATATTCAGACATCATAAAGTCATCCAACTCGTACATTACTTTATTTGATATTTTGATGTTTGATATAGCGAACAAAAGATAAAAGATACGTTTTGAAGGAATTATTTCGTACATTTTACGTACATAAATGCATAAGATGAAGATGAGGATAGAATAAGTTTCCGTGAAGGTTATGATAATGAAGTTTATCTACATCTAGTATAATAATAGTCTCAACGAAAATGTTATGAACAAGAACAAAGGTCTTGGTAACATAGAGTGGTAGTAACAGGTAACAGACCTTTAGACGCGCGTACGTAAATATATAGGTCAAAAGTTAAATTTGTCTTGCGCCAAACTTTAAAGCTAAAGTTGACAAAGAATTAAATATACTTTTAGCAATAATAATTTTCCTCACCTAAAAAAACGACTAGCAAGAGCACGAGCACCCGCGCAACCATTTCGGCGATAGGAAAGACACGGTACAGCCCAAAGACATTTGATGCACTCCAGGCGGAGGCCCGACCGTTTTTGAAGCAGACTTGTATTGGAAAGATGCGTTTATCAGCGCCTCTGATAACAGAGTCATTGGCCTCTGCATCCCACTTCGAATGCGAGCTGATAATAGTGCGTCATTCGATCGGAGCCAGGGCTTTGTGCCGACGATTGAGTGACCATATATTTTAATACGAAATACGCCTTTCTCCTACAGTATTGGGAGATTAGTTTGGAACGAATGCAGGATATCCAACGACATTATAATCCATACAACGGGCTAGGGCCGTACCTGACCGCGTGCGAAGTGCATCATTTCAAACTCAAAACGAACATATCAAAATTTAAATATACCTTTTTGGATACGAGGTAGATTCAAAAATGTAAAAATAACTCAAGGGTAAAGTACCCTTATTTTTTTAAATACGGTAAAAGGTTACTTACAAAAGTTGCTTGAAATCAAAGGTGGATGTCAGATTTAAAGTCACAGCCACCTAACAAAAAAAAAAAGAAATTTAACTTTTTTTGCATTTTTTTCGACCACCCTGCGTATTACAAAAAAAAAACAAAATACTGCAAGCGCAACTTATCATCGGATAATACATGAATTTGCTACTAAACTTTAATTTTGTTCGATTAGCAGCTAGAAATTTAAATTAATCGAAATCAGAGTTTAAAAATATTAAATTTTTGTGTCCAACTTTCTGCCGGTCCCTGTATATAACAAAACTCTGTCGGCAATTTTAATGAATAAAAACAGAACAAAAACATATTTTCTAAAATAAATAAATACAGGGTGTCCGGAAATAAATGCACCAACTTGAAAAAATTAAAAAGAAAAATGGAAAATATGACGAAAAGTTCATATGAACATGGGTCCGCAGTTGTTTGGTTTTCGAGATGCAGAGTGTTGAAATTGAAATTTTATTTTCGATTCTTTTTAAGTACCTAACTTTTTGATATGACAAAATTTTCTTGCAAAATTTGGTAGCCGGTGTTTTTTGGGAAGAGAAGTCATCATTTGGTATAATTTTTAGTGCAATCCGTAGAGGGCGCAGCGTATGCTATTATTATTCAATTTAATTTGCCCTAACTTTTTTGACAGTCAACTTTTAACACATTTTGTGAATGTATCCTCTTCCCACCCGTTTTCTAAGCAAAAAAGGTACTTGGTGAATAACGCCAAAGGTGACTGTTTTCGAGATATTTTCAAATTTCTGCATCGATGCAGAATGCAGGTGCATATCGACACTCGTATGCAATTAAATTCAAGAAAATTTTGTCATCTCAAAAAGTTACTTAAAAAAATCGAAAATAAATTTTCAATTTCAACACCCTGCATCTCGAAAACCAAACATCTGCGGACTTATATGTTCATATGAACTTTTCGTCATATTTTCCATTTTCCTTTTTAATTCTTTAAGTTATCACAAAACATAAAAATAATTATTCTTCTTCAAACCAGTAAAATCTATATCACAAAATCAAGTATTCTTTTTTTGGTCTTGAGCTCGTCAAATATCTCCTCTGGAGATATGGGTATTTCAGGGTATACATAAAGAAGTGTCAACCGATTCACTGGGTTTTCGCTAATATTGTTTCTAATATAAATTTTTAAAAGTTTCAATTTTGAAAATGTTCTTTCTGGCATGGCGGGGCACACTGTAATTGTGCAAAATATGTTTAGTAGGTCGTTTTGAATAATTTACGGTTACGCGCTGCGACTGATGGAGTGTGTGCATAATATACGGCGGCGCGTTCTCAAATCTACTGCACAGGTTTTAATTTCGAGAAGACAAGATGAAACAAATGACAAATTGTAGATGTTTGATGTTCACTGCATTTTCAGATTAGGCCAGGAATATATAATTTTTGGTATTATTAATTTCGATATTACAAATCTCGTTTATCTCGACAGCTCTGGCAATTGCCCCTTTTGCCCCCCCCCCCTGAATACCCCACTGTAAACTACTAAACACTGTCAGTTAACAATCACAAATAGCGAAATAGGCTAACTATGCCACAGAAGCACAGAACAAACGAGTAATTAATTTGCAAATTACTTCTAAATTTTGCAAGTTTTTTTAGGACACTCTATAGGTATGCAGAGTGTCTCACTTAAGAGGGAAACAACCTTATAACTTCTTTAATTTTTAACTGACCAAAACGAAATCTTACCAAACGTAGATGGCATTGTTGCCTACTTATTTCCAAAAAATTAGTTGTCTACAATGACGTCAGAACCTATAGACAGGTTTGTTTTGATAAACGCTTGACGCCCAGAACTAATCACAATCTAAGCGCTCCATTAAATTATTTTGAAAATGTCGCGAGATTGTCAAAAATTGCCCCTTTTTGTCGAGCCGTAGCGAACTTATTTCGACTCTGGGCTCGGAGGCTGGCATCGTTAGACCATCCCCCGAGTCTTCAGGTGAGGTTCCGATGCTCCCGGCGCCCCCAAACAAGAAAAATCATGCGATATCTAAGTGTAATTCTGGAGGAACTATAACCGGTAATCACCGGGTGTATAGTTGGTTGATGGTTGACTTTCTGTCTTTGTTTGTAGCATGTTGTTAGAGTAATATGGATATATTTAATCTTGGAGTCAAAATAGAGGGCATTTTAACAATGCGGCACCACGTCTATAGGTTTTGACGTCATTGGTTGTCTACATCAAAGTCAAAGCTAAAAATCCGAAAGTCATATTTTTTCAAAAAATAATGTACTAAAAAATATTGTTCAAAATCGATCTAGCACCCTACATCTAAAATTTTCTCAAAATCAAAAAAAAATAAAATAAGTAAAAATTTAAAAAAATAAAATTTGTTTTGTTTAATATTTTTTGATTTGGACAAAATTTTGGATTTAGGGTCCTGGATCGATTCTAAACAACTTCTTTTAGTATATATTTTTTAAATTCCTAATATGATTTTTGGATTTTTAACCTCGATTGTGGCATCGCAGGTGGCTTTGACTATGGAGTAGGCAACTAATTTTTTGGAAATAAATAGGAAACAGAGCCATCTACCTTTGGTAACAATTTTGTTATGGTCGGTTAAAAATTAAAGAAATTATAAGGTTGTTTCACTTTTAAGTGAGACACTCTGTATACTTAAATTTGTTCTATTTAATGACGATAATACATTTAAATACGAATGTGGCACTATGTCAGCTTGCTGAATTCGCTTCTGTATTGAAATGAAGAAAATGACATGATGGAGTTGTCATTTTTCATATTAGGAATAACTAGACGTTGCGCTCAAGTTATAGATTGCGCCATTCCGTGATGTACGAAAGTTGAAACTAAACTGATCGAAAAAACTTAAGGATATTGACTGCTTTCTGTGAAAAAATGGTCAGATTCGGATATTTTTGGTACGCCTATGCACATTTAAAATTATTTTATAAAAAAAATTTAGTTAAAAAATATTTTTAATAAAGCTAACAAAAATATGCGGGAAAGTCGAAAAAAAGTAGTTGAAAAAAGTAACGGTTGAAACGAAAGTTAAGACGAAAGTTGAGATGAAAGTTGAAACGAATTGTACAAGGTAACGAAATGAAAAAAGTATAGCGCAAATGTGCAAATTCGCATCGATGTTAAAATGAAGATAATGGCATGAACTGTCATTTTATATTGGGAATAACTAGACGTTGCGCCACCGAACTATATTAGGCGCACTCGTATTTTGCAAGTTTTGAGTCAGTTGTCAGATATGGCATCGTTCTTTGGGGCAGATCAACTGCGGCGAGGAAAAATGTTTGTCTAGCAAAAGAGAGCTATTCGTTCCAAGTTTGGTCTCAGATTTACATAATCTTGTAGACAAACTTTTAAGTCTGACGATACCATGACCATGTATTTTCAACTTTGAGATAATACCATTTTGTTAGACAAAAGCATTGGTAATAGAATATATTTGATAGGAAAAACGAAAAACTATTAAATTAATGAAAAAAAAAACAGAGTATAAAAACTTTCTAAATTAATTGGACTATAGAATATATATTTTTATTTTTAGATAACCCAACATACAAAAAAGTTCTGTAAAAAAGACAAATAGGTGTTTCGGCTTTCTACCCTTAAGATATGGATAGGGTTTAAAAAGTAATTCTACCATAAAGTGTCTTCCAAGTTGCTGGTAACATGTCCCAAGTTTCTAAATTAAACCGTTTTTGACAAAAAAATCAAATATACGCTATGTGTAGCTATATTTTCTGTGGTTTTCTACTAGGTACCAGAGTTCCTTAACTATAAGTTTTAAATTGTTTCCAAACAGCTATAACTTGTCTGTATGATGACTTGTCATATATTCTTCTGTGATATATGGATTAATAAATTAATTTCATTTAGTTACTATCAATGATTGTTTTTATCCATTAACATTTGCAATATCTGACAAATCATTTGATATCAAACACTGGCATGATTTTCACCAATAAAGCTTCCTTTCATAGTATTTCGATCGTTTTATGATCTATGTAGCGTAGCAAATTAAACATAGAGACCATTGTTTTGGTCAAATCGTCAATCGATGCACAATATTCTGCATCGGTGACATTAAATGTGCAACATAAAGGCACGTATCCACTAAGCGAGGCTGTCTTGCAAGGTGCCTTGTGAGGAGTGCTTTGGTCTGTAGATACCTTGTTGCGCAACAGAGTGCGGCAGCCAACACCAGTCTGTTTTTGGCCACGATCAAAGATGCATAGCAAGGATTAGTATGATCCGTATGGACGGGTTGGAAACTATCTTCCTCCCACCTCTGTGGTTGCCTCGCATTAAATATGGCTCACCATCTTTGAGGCCTTGCCTCGCTACCCAAGTAAACCCCACACCACGTGCAAGCCCAGTTGAGGCTTCCTCGCGAGACAGCTCAGTGGATACACGCCTTAAAAAATAAAGTAGATACCGATTAAACTTCATTTATTTATACAAAATAAAATATTTAAAAAACTTACAGTGTGATTCCTAAATTATAATTTAAAATGAGTTCGGTAATCTCGACCACTGGGTATCGCACCTTGGTTTCTCATTCGCCTAATTGCTTCCCTTAAGTGCTTTGGTTGTAAGGGTCCCGAGTCACTCAATTCTTCCATAACGTCCAAGCCTAAAAAAATACCATAACAGTTGAAATAAATGCAATATTCTATCTATAATAGCAACCAACCTTCTTCTACAACTTCACCCACAAATACTTTTGCTATACCAGCCATTGCGATTACAACATTCTGAGATACTGAACAACCTGTGATTGTTTGCATTAGCCGTTTAATAGCTGCTTTAGGGAATGCAGCTCTTCTGTACATTTCGTACCTGTCCAACTGTTCTTCTGTGAAGTTGGATACCAAAACTCTAGAAAGTATAGTAAGGGTCAGAATAGGTTGAGCATGACTCCATCTCTCATTAAAAGAATTAAGTGTAAATAAAATTGCAAACTTATTGAAGACAACTTTTCTTTGAACTTTTTTTATATTAATAACTTTTTGTATTAAGTAGTATAATTTTTAATTCGAGGTTCATTTTTATGGGACCCGAGATATAACCCCTTCATATAAAGATATCGTTTTACCATTTTTTAGACTCAAATTTTTATACGCTTATGATTCTGTGCTCAAAATAGGGAAATAAGAAAGAGCCTTTTTCGAGTGTAAGGCTTTGAGCACTCCAGAGTAACTTCGAAGTATTTTGCTTGCATTTTTTGGGCATTCGGTGCCCAAGTTTCGCTCCACCATGCAGCTTTCAAATTGTTCCTCTTTTCTCCTGGCACACCAGTCATTTCATAGATGTTTGATGCTCCCAGTTGTACAGTGGTCAATTCTACCGATTTTGAAACACGCGATTCGATTTTGTTGCTGGTTTTTAAATTTATAATGGATTTAGAAATTGAGATCAGTAAAAAAATAGTTTGGGTGCGGATAGTGCCGAACCTGAATATAGTGTTTCATACAGTGGGAGCTTGAAGCACTGCGGCTGAAAGCATCTACAGTGTTTTTACACCACTATTGTTTTTGACCTCAAATAAGTTGGATATGTAGTCTTTAAATTTGTCAATGGGGAACTTGCACAAAAATTAAATTTGAAAAATATTACTTTCAAACGTAATTTATTGCCATTAAATAAACCACAGTTCATAAAAAAACTCATTTTTTATTTTCATGTAATAAATATAAGCAATTAAAAACTGCACAATTCAAATCATTCTTGTAACGCGCCCTCCTTGGTTGTGACGTCAAGTAGCTCATTGGTGGTGGTGCCTCTGGTGGGCGGCGGCACCATGTATAAACTAATATGGGTGGCACATGTATAAAAACTACAGCACCACGCAAGCTTTGTTTAGAAAGCTCAACGAGAACGTCCCATCCTTGTCTATCCATCTTATTATAGTCTATCTCAGTCTTGCTATTATTGATAATGTTTGAAAAGAGTGTGCTGTATTAAATAGTTATTTACAATGAGCTACGTAAGCACACTTTTTTGGTCGAGGAGGTTGTTTAACGCCCGTGTTGCCTCGGGTCTTAAAACTCTCCGAGGCCAAAGAGCTTACTGATCGAGCAATGTATTACATTTTTCCTGATACTGACAATTTCATATTAGGTAGGTAAGTACTTTGAATTTAACTACACTATGCAGCAGATTGTGAGTAATAGTCTTCATAATAACCATTGTCCAATTATTACTAAAAATGGTAATCGGTGATAAATATAAGAGGTAGAATGTAGTGATAATTAAAAAAAAAACTTCTGCGATTCAACCCGGGACCTACGAATTACTAGTCCCGTGGCCTCATACCATTCAGTTAAAGAAGTGCTTGTTAAATTTACACTTTTAGGCGGTTCTTATTTTTGACCTACACCAGATCCCTCTACAAATGGGTCTCAGAACTGTTTATTTTAACGTTAAATTTACATTCTTCCTTCCCTAATTCTGTGTAGTTGTCACTCCTGTCACTGCCTTCTGATCGATCGAGCAGTGTGATGTCATAACCATTCCCGCGCTTTTCGTGTTGTTTCAAATGAATAGCTTGTGGTCACCACTTTAATTATTTATTGCAAATTAAATATTGCGATTTGAGGGCTGGTATTTGGTATGTGCTCTTTCTATAGATACGCAAATATATTACAGAAATAAAAAAAATTGTTCAAATTCCCCATTGAGGGGGTGATACAAGAAGGAAAAATAAAAAAACCACATTTAAGCTGGACCAACACTATGCTGATCTGGCCACTCCAAACATCTTGTAATGCCTGGAGTTCAATGTGTAAAAATGTAGCTGTAAGCGATAATAAGAAATCAAAGAAGTATGAGATAGGCACGAAGGTAGGTAGCGGCAACGTCACCTTTATACCTAAGTTTTTATACCTAGGTAGAAATATTTCTGGATTAACATTACAGTCACGTGACTTCTTTGGACGTGCATTTAACTCCATACACGTCCGAAGTAAACTCAGTTAGGTATGTCGGAAGTGCATTTTTCTCAAGCATCTTTGCAATAAAGAGCGTATGCCCTCCTTTTTGGGGGATAGGCGCTGCCGTATAAAAAAGAAGGGGACATTCGCACCATATTGTGGCAGTCGGCAGTGACGCGCTGCCGTATGAAAGAAGAAGTGGCGTGCCAAATGTCGTGCGAAAATAGGGGGTTAGCCAAAATTTCAAGAAAATCGGGGGTGGGTTACACCATTGGAAATAATTACCACTTATTTTTTCATACTGCAGCGCCCATCGCCGAAAAAAGGAGGGCATACGCTCCTTATTCCAACGATGCTTGAGAAAAATGCACTTTCGACATATCTAAATAAGTTTACTTAGGACGCGTATGGAGTTAAAATGTACGTCCAAAGAAGTCACGTGACTCAACTCGCCAACGAGAGTGCAAGACGTATACCGACTTTCATATACGTCGGACGTATACATAGCCACTTTCTTCTTTATATCAGGTTTCAAGATAAACAATTCAATACAAAAGTTCTAGGCATACTATTGAACCACAGAAACTAATCTACCATTTTCTATGATAATATAATCCAAATTCTTACTGCATCTTTTCCCGTTCTTCCTCTTCAAGCTCCCTCTTACTCTTCAAGTCTTTCTTGTGCTTGTTATTAGGGTTACTGTTACTGGACTCATTATTTGCATTGTGAGAAGCTTGCGGCAGAATAATATCTTGACCCAAATCTAATATTTCCTCTTTGATTTCATGCTTTATAACCATATTTTCATGATGTAGGTTTTGCTTCAAACTCTCCTCTACGTCACTAATGGAAATATCAATGCAATCGTCTTGTTCAATATCCATGTTGTCGTCATCGGAGGTGTTGTTGAGTTCATATTTAAGATGTTGGAGTGCTCGAACATTATTGGGGTCCCCATCTCTGTTTAGCATACCATCCATAACTTTTATAAAACAATTAATAAAAGCAATCTCTATGTAACAAAAATTTGTTTTCGGTAAAACAATAATACACCAAAAGGAGTTTGCTAATAGCTATCGGAACAGCTTGCTAAAACACAGAAAATTTTCGAAAAATCAAGGTTCCTTGTTATTATTTCATAATACCTACGTTTTTCTTTTTCAACACATAACTTTTTTTGAAAACTGGAAAACAAAAAACCGTAATTATAGAGAAAGGTTATGTTGAGTCACAAAATACTAAAATTATGTTTGAGACAAGTTTGGGCACAGACAATTTAACATGGAAGTTTGGGTGTGTTCACCGTAGAAACAGCGAAACAGCGCCACAACCTGGACCGTTGATTGAGTAAGGGCATCGACGCCTGGACCAACACTTTAATACAGGGTGTCCCGTTAATAATGGTCCATAGAGCAACTGCACATATTTGGGGCCAAAATATGACCATTGAGGCTAATATGCCTTATAGCTTATAGAAATGTTGTTTGTTTAAGAGATACAGGGCCTCAAAAAAGTTAGGAGTAAAAACACGATCCAAAAACAGCGCAAGTGGCGCCCTCTGTGAGATACAGCAAAATTGATATTTTTAGCTTATTCTCCATCCCCAAAAACACAGCAGTGCCAAATTTCAGTTCAGCAGCTTCATTATTTTGGGAGATGTAGCCATAATTCAATTTCAAAAAATGAACTTCAACGCCCTGTATCCCTTAAACAAACAACATTTCTATAAGGCATATTGGCCTCAATCGTCATATTTTGGCCCCAAATATGTGCAGTTCCTCTATGGACCATTATTAACGGGACACCCTGTATAGTGTTGGTCCGGCTGTTGACAGCGCTTTTACGAATTTTTTATGGCAAATCATCGATTTGTCCTAAAAAATTATGTAAGCCCCTTAGTTGTTGCAAAATAAAGATCCACGAGTAATTTTTAATATAAAATATTGTATGTACCTAATTTTTTAGCTAAGAATTGACACTG
This sequence comes from Pseudeuparius sepicola, assembly GCA_963920635.1. Taxonomy (NCBI): domain Eukaryota; kingdom Metazoa; phylum Arthropoda; class Insecta; order Coleoptera; family Anthribidae; genus Pseudeuparius; species Pseudeuparius sepicola. The sequence goes on from OY987302.1 coordinate 47,320,863, forward strand.
CTTCAATTATTTACAAAAAAAAATGTAATAAAATTGGGACAAATCGTTGATTTACCATAAGTAGAACATTTTTAAATTGAAATTACACGAAGAATGCGCGCCGTTTTAATATTTAATGACAAATCGATGAATTGCGATTAAAAAGTAAAACGGCGCCCCATAGCTTTGCTTGCGATCGCTTTTACTAGCAGAGCAAATTTAGTATGACATTGACACCATATTGGGGGAATAGAAATCAGAGATGTATTCAGGAAAATCAATTCGGAAATACAGAGGAGTATCAGGACATTTTGTATAATATGTTCTGAAAATATTGTATACAGTGTGACCCATTTGTTTTGGGGTCAGTCTGTAAAAAGTGTATCAATCGTGCGATTTGGCTGATTTTTTTTTTTAAATTGTAGAGCTCGATGAACTGCACATTTTGAACAAAAATTGCCTGGTTCGCATAAAATCCAAAGCCTACTATGACCGTTTTTATGAGCAAAATTTTAAGAAACCATATTAGCGTTTTTTTTTGAAAAAATCTGTGTGCGCCAATGGATTGAGCACCCCTCGAAATGGGTATGTACAAAATTTCATCAAAATATTTCAAGTAATAACGATTTTGTAGAAAAATTAAAAATGCAGCCAAGGTACGTCTTTATTTTCAAAAATTCAAAGTTGGCCATGGAAAATAATTGAATTGTTTACTTTTATTAAGTGTCAAACTGTCTAAATTGAGTTCAGAAATTGTTTGTGCTCAATACAATTAATTATCATAATTATGGAATATTTAAGCATAAGAGACAAAATAGAAATTGTTCGACTCGTGGGCGACAACGAAAATTTTATAATTTTAATTGTTTTTATGTTTTGTGTTTATAAGCATAAGGTTGTATTATTACAATTCAATTATTTTCCATGGCCAACTTTGAATTTTTGAAAATAAAGACGTACCTTGGCTGCATTTTTAATTTTTCTACAAAATCGTTATTACTTGAAATATTTTGATGAAATTTTGTACATACCCATTTCGAGGGGTGCTCAATCCATTGGCGCACACAGATTTTTTCAAAAAAAAACGCTAATATGGTTTCTTAAAATTTTGCTCATAAAAACGGTCATAGTAGGCTTTGGATTTTATGCGAACCAGGCAATTTTTGTTCAAAATGTGCAGTTCATCGAGCTCTACAATTAAAAAAAAAATCAGCCAAATCGCACGATTGATACACTTTTTACAGACTGACCCCAAAACAAATGGGTCACACTGTATTTATGTAATGTGGTAGTAAGACCCAGGTTCAGCAGTGGCGTAACCTGGTTGTAAAATGGGGGGCTAAGTTATTCAGTATGTAAAATTTGTCAAGCAGTAGGCCATTTTATTCAATTAGTCCAATTAGTTCGGTACCTAGGTACCTAATAAAAAAATATTTGTTGAAGAAACGAAAAAATCATGCATATGAAATGAATAAAAAATTATTTTTGATAAGCTTCATTGTTATTGTTGAGGTTGTAACTAATAAGAGTGAAATATTGCTCCCTGTCTCTTTGAAAATAAATCAGATGATTTATTAATAATCTAGGGTAAATATTTTGTGGTTTGTTTTAGTCTTCGCTTTTATTGACACTGGTACAATTTTGATAGTAAAACACTACTAACACCCCCAATTTAATATTTATTTTCTAATATATGTGTGATTGAAACCCATATAAATAGCTTCCCGCCAAAACTAATATCGCTGATCTCACGAAAGAGCAGGTTCAACATATTCAACAACGATGATCTGAAATCGCTAAATCCCTGTCAATCGAACGCGTTATACTGATCTGAAATTAGTTTGGATCGATCCAGATCACTTATTTATTGCCAATCGAATACGGCCATTATCGCGGCCAACGAAAAATACCGGCCGTGGCGCGGTGCGAACTCGCGTGACTAGGAGTTCTCATTTAGGTCAGGTTAGGCATTTTGTCGTTAATATTTTTTAGAATTGAGTGCCTAAATTTATCCAAATAAAATAATAAAATATTTACAATAATTCCAATTGCATTTTTCCTACACTATTTTACAAGTGAAGCAATGGTAAAAGTATGCAATGCTAGAACTCCTAGAGTCACGTGAGTTCGCGCCGCGGCACGGCCTGTATTTTTCGTTGGCCGCGGCCATTATATATAGTTTTAATCTGTGGTTCAAAGGAATAACTTCAATATTCCAGTCAGAGAGAAAATAACTAAACTTTCTCTATGATTCCAGTCATTCCAGTCGTCGATGGAATCAACCGTCGATTGAGGAATCAACGTTTTTAAGGTTTTTTTAAGGTTGGCGTCAAACTGTGGTCAAACACAACGTAAAGGTTAATGCACCATATAAAATTGTCAAAATAAGGTCTCTAAAAAGCCATACTGGATTATAACAATTTACGCAAGTATATCCTAAGATCTGTGAAATTATGGCATATGGTTATCCAACGCATTTCGCGTGGCCAGCAGTCTATGTAAGTATTGGTGATAGATAGGTCTGTGGTGATACTGTAGTGATACTGTGTTTAGGAAAGCATGCAGTCACTTGTTTTTACTACAAATCTATCTTTGTCTCCTTCATCTCTTTTTACTACTAATACCAGGTTCGGTTTAATATGGTTAAAAAAGTGTTTTGTCTCGTATTATTTATTGACGAGGCGCCCGTTCTCGAGCTACCCTGGTAAAATCTAAACTAACTCACTTAGATCGGAACACAGTGATGTACGGGACCCGATCGATTTAATAGCCTTTACCACTTACCACGCTCTGCTACTGGTAAAAATACCAAACTTATCAGCAGAAATCACCCGTATAAAATTCAAAGGTTTTTATGCTGTTCCATGTGACTCCATTTAAACCATACCACTATAGACATAGACAAAGTTACATAATAATAATAATATCAAATACTGAAGGGGAGAAGGTGGAATGAGATAAGTCGGGCGACTCGGGCGAGCACGTGCACGCCACTTTATTCCCCGAAAAATAAAGGAAGGTCCTGATTTTTATGGGGCGAGCATGGATAGCGTTTCTAGTTACCGTATCCAATAAGACGAATCAATAAAGGATTTGAATATTCATGAACCGAAACCTAACCTTCCTGTCCTGTGTCTCACCGACATCTAGTGCTCGGTTTAAAAATTACATGTAGCAACTAGGTATAACGGAACAGGCAACTATAAAAAATATGGGCGGAAGTTCATCCAAGGAATCATAGAAGCGCTGCGCAAATTGAAATGTCAAATCTGCCAGTCAATAAACTAAAAAAAAGTCAGATAAAGACACAAGTTGTAAAATTTGTTTTCTTGCAAGAAAAATCTCCTGGACATCTCTCATTTGAAATAGGTATCCTTTGCCTTTTTGAGTGCAAATTAAAATCCGGTCTTTGAAATAAGTTGAAATTTCACCACTTAACGGCATCGTAATCGTATGATCTGTTTTTGTTCCAATAATAGGATTGTTTACATATTTTCGTCTTCACTTGTGAACACTTGTGCAGTTTCGTGATTTCAGTGATGTGGTAGATTGGAATTGCAGATAATTTCTGCTAGAAGTAAGTTGAATAAGCTCTTGGAATAAGCTTAACATTATTATGTTTTCCATTTTTATGTGCCTACTGTTTGACTACTTGGAGGCCTTTGTCTGCCATGAAATAAAAAACCGAGTACCTATTTCTAATAAAATATTTAAAACAAAAATCATTATGGAAATTATTAACTTTTACACCCCTATACAAAAGAATGATGAGTAATCTGTTTCGAAAATTTGTAGGGAATAGGTATTTCTTTAAAATGTCTCTTATTTTGTAGGCGGAGGGTGCTTTAGTGCCTGTTCTCATTGGATGGGGCTTTTGGTCCCTTGGATTTCTTCTTGCACTGGCTCCGACGTCAACTGCCACCATTACTCCATTAAATTCAGAAGGTAAGTTATGTCTGAATAAAATTCCTTTTTACCGATAAGTAGCTATATTTTCTTTGTTACGATAAGAAATCTATATGCACCTACTGTGGCATGAACAGTTAATATGAAAAATTAATATCTCCAACTGACCATAATTATTAAAATAGGTAGGTATCTCACGACATACACTGATAACTTTTTGCATCCGTTTTATTCTTTACTATGAAGATATCAATTTTTAAGTACCCTTGTAGGTTGTAGGGCCCCGGGGCAGAGCGCGTTTAGACTACATAACCTTCAAATTTTTTTCAACTTGAAAGCGGGACTTATTCTTTACCAATTTCTTAAAATTGGCCAAGAAATTTGTCAACGATAGGGAGAAGAAATTGTAACAATATTGCCTTTTACATATTTCAATAAATTGGCCCAATTTCAAAGCTGCCAACTGTGAATTCCAAATGTGATGGTTTGGCAGTACCAATCCAATAAACACAACAAATTTTTATATGCAAAATATCACAACAAAACCTCAAAATCGTCGAGTGATGTGTTTATAAAGACTTCTCGGCTATAGCTTCTTATCCTTTAACAATGTATCTTGCATTGTATTTTGCCTCTGGTGAGGTCTCTGGGTCTCCGGAAAGCACATGGCGAGCCAAAAAAGTGTCAAACGTGAGCCGTTTTGGGGAGTTTCATCTATTTCCGAAGAGATAAAAAAATAGCTAAGGTGTACCTAAGTACTGTGCTCTAGTTTAGAGACTAGTTACGATAATTCTCACCCTAGCTATTAAGGAGCAATACCGTGAATCCACAATTTGTCCAGTGCTCTTGCCATCAGCGAGGTTTTTCTATAAAGACATGCACGCATCTGCCTCGACCTCAATTGGAACCAAGGTCGATTGAAGGCAGAAGAACATGCAGTCCAAATAGTTCGTTGATGCTATGAACATCGCCACACTCAAAACATTTTCCGTTTATTTTTTCGTGGAATTCATTGCTGTAGAGGGATATTTTCTTTGGTTAGCGGTTCTAAAGAGAAAATCACCCTTGTGGTTCAGATTTGAGACGTTTGGTGAAGGTAACGAAATGTCGTTAGCCTCATTTTATTGCACTTTATATAAGTTTGATATAACTCCTCGTATAACTCTTATACATATTAGAGGCAACTTTGTATTTGAACCACATTACCTACTAACTTTCCCTATTAGGAGGGGTATAGGTATATCATAGCCGAGTTCTATGGTAACTAGAGGTTTAACATCTCGCAAAAAACAGGAAAAATTGGAAAAAAACAAGGTTTTTCCGTTTTTTTCCGAAGCCCAAAAAATGGGAAAATTGGAAAAAATTGAAAATTTCAGATAAAATTCGAATAAACAAAGAAAGTGGAAGAAACACTCAAATTATATTTTTTCTATAGGTACCTACATATTTTGCTCGAAAAAACCTCAAGGAGTATATAAATAACATACCTACTTTGATAGTAATGCTTTATTTAAAACAAAATAAATAAACAAAACACTTATTGATCAACAGTAAAAAACTAAAAACAATAAAATAATTCTTTTTAACTTTTTATTATACAGGGTGTAACTTAAGTGTGTTAAAAGATTTCGGGGAGATGGTCAATTCTAAGAAAAAAAGTTCATATAAACATGTGTCCAAAAATTCTTCGAATTTGATATAAGGGGTGTTAAAATTCTCTAAAAAAATCGTCTTTTCCCCGTAACTTCTTTATTTATAGAGCTTTTTTAACCAAATTTGGACACATATCATATTTGCCTAAGACCTTTTTAAATGTGTTATTTTCAACCTCTAGATTGAACCAGTGGCGGAGATGTGGGTAAATCGAAACAAATTCAAGAAGAAAGTTAATACGGCCCTGTTCGAAATTAAAGTAGGTAGCAGTTTTGGATGGAGCATTTGTTTCTGAACAAAAAGTGTTTCTTGACTTATTTTTGCATCTATCGCCGTTTCGTGGCAAATTAGATTTTTTAAATTTATTTAATAGTACTTGCAAAAAATGTCAGGTATTTAAAAGATCAGGATCTTGTACTCAATTAAAAACAAAATTTTGGAGGTTTCAAGGCAACAAAACTAATTTTAACTCGAAATAAGAATAAAAAAGTTTTGAGAAAAGACGTTTTTTTTTTAGAAAATTTTAAGACTCCGTATATCGAAAACGAAGAATTTTCGTACACATGTTTATATGGACTTTTGTTGTTAAAATTAGCTCAGGATCACGACCCTGAAATATTTTAACGTACTTAAGTTACACCCTGTATATTATACAGTGTGTCCACGGGTGGACTTAACTATACTTGTAAAATTTTTTATTTTCGATTTTTCGAAAAAAGTCATTCTTCATAAAAAAGTCTGCTTGTTCTTAAAATAAAATTGGCATGGAAAAAGTTGACATTACTTATACTGGGTAACCAGAAAATTAAAGAAACGTTAATTAGCATAAGAGTAAACTACCTCTATTTGTAGAGATAATGAAAAAAGTTATAAAGAAAATTTGCTCAGCGTGGTAAGCTACTTAAGTGTACAAAATTTCAAAGCGTTAGGCCTACTTTGATTTTTTTATTGTATTCTCTTTTTTTGTCAAATAAATGGTTTTCTGTAAATAGTACGACAAAACTGTATTAAGAAAACTTCCCCAGAATGGAAAACTGCGCATGATGGCCTACTTTGTATTTTGGAAAATATTGGAGGAAACGCAAAGTGGGCCTAGGATTGTCAAAAAATTTTCCATCATACACAGTTTCCTATTCTGAGTAACTTTTATTTATAAGTGTTGTCTTACTACCTACAGAAAATTATTTAATCGAAGAAAAACTAGAAAAAAATAAAAAAATCGAAGTAGGCCTAACGCTTTGAAATTTTGTACACTTAAGTAGCTTACCACGCTGAGCAAATTTTCTTTATAACTTTTTTCATTATCTCTACAAATAGAGGTAGTTTACTCTTATGCTATTAACGTTTCTTTCATTTTCTGGTCACCCAGTATAAGTAATGTCAACTTTTTCTATGCCAATTTTATTTTAAGACCAAGCAGACTTTTTATGAAGAATGACTTTTTTCGAAGAATTGAAAATTTAAGTCCATCCGTGGACACACTGTATAAATTATTTCATTAAAAAAATAATAATAACCACATAGAAAAGAAACCATTGTTGTAGGAACTAAAAGAGTGAATGGTGTGCATGTTATGAACTCAGCTCATATTTTGGAGTTAAGCAATGGCTAGAAAATTTGTTTTTTCAATATTTGGTTATAGTTTTTGGACCACTCCGGCATTTTTTGGGAGTAATAATTATTATCTGCCATCTTTGACCATTATCACTCCTACCCATATTCCACTCAATGATTTCAGAGCAAGCTAATATGTGATACTCAATAATTTTTTAAGTTAGCTTGCTTCTTTACTTCTGGGCAATGACCACAATTTTTCAATATACTAAGTATTCCAACAGAAATGGCAAATTGTACACAGTTGCTGTACAATAGATAGATGGATACCTAAAGTCTATCCAAGTTACGGCGGCAGTATATAAAAACAAAGTCACATGACCGCATTGCGATTGATTACCAGGGTCTGACTAATATGAGATTCCCAGTGGCTTGTAATTCTGAACTAATTCTTTTAGAAGTTCTAAAAATTGTGTTTTTACCTTTCGTGGATCTTTATAAATTTCCTTAAATTAAGTATCAAAATAAATTTACAGAATATACTGCTCGCGATCCGATCTAAAATATGCAGGAAACTCGACTGAGGGAAGAGCCGGCCCTGCATTCTGCTCGCCGCGTAAACACTTGACATTTTATGACGGCCAGACCAATAAGAGAATAGGTCACGTGGTGGCCAATGTTTTGATCCACTCACATACCTGTATAGGTTGCTATAGGTATGTGGATCCACTGCCTCTGTAACTTGGATAGACTTTAGATGGTTTTATTCTCATATGCACGTTAGGTATATAGAAAACAAGTCACATAGATCAAAACAAAAAAAAATCAAAAACATCTAAGTTATCGGGGTTCTGATGACTAAGAAAACCATCTACAAAAGAGGTAGTCAAAAAGCCTAATAAACAAACAAACAAACAAAATCAGTAGGTAAATGAACAGATGAAAACCTATATACCTAAATATTACACAATAAACACTATGTTGCTTCCAAGAAATTCTACTAAAGGGCCGGTTTGGATTAAAAAAAAATTAAACTGGTTTTAAATGTATTTACTCATAGCGTTGACTGAAATCTTCACCCAACGCTCATAGTCTCAGGCGAAAGAGCTATTTTTGTATTGTACTGCACCTCGACTCAAAATACTGTGAAATGTAAAGTATTGTGTATATCTTATCTACGATATATCGTAGATAGTCTTGATAAATCAGAAAGTAGGTACCTATAGTGGATTCCGTGAACCTTGATTCCTGCGTCACGATGGTCAACAATGCAAATTTATATTGTCGATCATTGTAACGCAGGGATCAAGATTCTACTATATAGGCACCTACCTACTTCAAGTGGCAGAAAAATTGTGTGTGCTTAGACCCACTATTTTTGATATGAAGAAAAATCAGGGCAAAATAAGACATTTGGTTGGATAGGTTTTTTGCAAATTTAACATAATATCATTGTGCAAATTTTTTTCCATGACTTGTAAAATTATCAAAATTGTCCCAACTGTAAGTATAGTTAGTTAGGTATACCTACTTTCCAAGATGATAAATAACTAAGTATATTAGCGTGCTGCTTTCGTAAAACATTCTTGTCACGTATCTACACTACGTAATATATTATACTCATAACCCCTCCTTTACACAATGATATAACAAGGATATAACATATAGAGGGTGCCACCACAATTTTTCAATATACTAAGTATTCCAACAGAAATGGCAAATTGTACACAGTTGCTGTACAATAGATAGATGGATACCTAAAGTCTATCCAAGTTACGGCGGCAGTATATAAAAACAAAGTCACATGACCGCATTGCGATTGATTACCAGGGTCTGACTAATATGAGATTCCCAGTGGCTTGTAATTCTGAACTAATTCTTTTAGAAGTTCTAAAAATTGTGTTTTTACCTTTCGTGGATCTTTATAAATTTCCTTAAATTAAGTATCAAAATAAATTTACAGAATATACTGCTCGCGATCCGATCTAAAATATGCAGGAAACTCGACTGAGGGAAGAGCCGGCCCTGCATTCTGCTCGCCGCGTAAACACTTGACATTTTATGACGGCCAGACCAATAAGAGAATAGGTCACGTGGTGGCCAATGTTTTGACCCACTCACATACCTGTATAGGTTGCTATAGGTATGTGGATCCACTGCCTCTGTAACTTGGATAGACTTTAGATGGTTTTATTCTCATATGCACGTTAGGTATATAGAAAACAAGTCACATAGATCAAAACAAAAAAAAATCAAAAACATCTAAGTTATCGGGGTTCTGATGACTAAGAAAACCATCTACAAAAGAGGTAGTCAAAAAGCCTAATAAACAAACAAACAAACAAAATCAGTAGGTAAATGAACAGATGAAAACCTATATACCTAAATATTACACAATAAACACTATGTTGCTTCCAAGAAATTCTACTAAAGGGCCGGTTTGGATTAAAAAAAAATTAAACTGGTTTTAAATGTATTTACTCATAGCGTTGACTGAAATCTTCACCCAACGCTCATAGTCTCAGGCGAAAGAGCTATTTTTGTATTGTACTGCACCTCGACTCAAAATACTGTGAAATGTAAAGTATTGTGTATATCTTATCTACGATATATCGTAGATAGTCTTGATAAATCAGAAAGTAGGTACTTATAGTGGATTCCGTGAACCTTGATTCCTGCGTCACGATGGTCAACAATGCAAATTTATATTGTCGATCATTGTAACGCAGGGATCAAGATTCTACTATATAGGCACCTACCTACTTCAAGTGGCAGAAAAATTGTGTGTGCTTAGACCCACTATTTTTGATATGAAGAAAAATCAGGGCAAAATAAGACATTTGGTTGGATAGGTTTTTTGCAAATTTAACATAATATCATTGTGCAAATTTTTTTCCATGACTTGTAAAATTATCAAAATTGTCCCAACTGTAAGTATAGTTAGTTAGGTATACCTACTTTCCAAGATGATAAATAACTAAGTATATTAGCGTGCTGCTTTCGTAAAACATTCTTGTCACGTATCTACACTACGTAATATATTATACTCATAACCCCTCCTTTACACAATGATATAACAAGGATATAACATATAGAGGGTGCCTATTTTTATAACTACAGCGTACTTATTCCACTAGACCTATATAAATTTCCTGTATAACTAGAGAAAAGAGTCGACCCGAAAAACTTCAAAATGCCATTTAACATAGATTGAAGTAAAAGTAATCTGTAATGATTATGTGACTAAAATTAAAATAGGATAGATCCATAAGCGTCCAAGTCGAAATTAGTTTAAAATTTATGCCAATGAATAATCTGTAAACAGCATTACCTTTAGGTTGAAAATATTTTTGGAAGAATAGCTAAGAACACAGTAAAATAGGTATAGCAATCAACAATCATATTACTAGACAAGATCAATAGCTAATTGAAAGCAGATAATTGCTTACTTACCATTTGCAAGTGGCGCGTAAACATTTACACCATGGAAGCACGTGTACAATTCTGAGGGCTAATACGAGGCAGGACCGCATTAAGGACGATCTCTGTGAATTTTATAATATAAAATAATAAAATAATATGCCCCAGTATTAAGAACTTTGAAAACAAACTTTTATGGCACACCTAGTCATTCACTTACCTGCAAATTTCTACTATTGGCACAAATCGTAGCTCCAACAATTAATAAACAGCGAAAGAATTATATCGGAAAAAATAAAGGTCCACTTGCAACTCGATACACCTCTGTAAGGAAAACCGACTCGCTGCACTCGCCCACCGGGGCGCCGGGCCAGACTTTATTACCGGCTGGCCAATAGCATGCCGATCACGTGCGTATCACGCTCTAGCCATGCAACAACTTGTGTTTATGTTTCACTTGCGTTTAGTTTTAATAGAGTATAGATAAGTACAAATGCTTATCGCACTGAATTAATAAAATAACTCTTGATAGTCGTTTTTTATTGTCATAAGTCATAATATGTAAGTTTTTTACAAACTTTGAGGGAAAAGGCAGGTCTATGTACGAAGGTACGAAATTAAAACAGTTGTACAATACATAGATATTAAAATTCTAAAAATATATTTTTTACGTTTACTTGTGCATACCTATATCATAACCAGAAAAAATGGAGTAAATTTGAGAATTATAACAAAACACTCTAAAATTGAATATATAGCTGAGCTGAGAGATATGCTGTACGTTGAGACTTGGTGATTTTAAAAAATAAAGTTGTTATGGATTCAAATTTTCTTATACCATGTATAAACCGAAAGCAGGAGTTTTGCAACTTTTGTATTCAATTCCCTAAATAGTATCACACAAATTAATGTGAGATAAAATTCACAAAATGATTAACACAGCATAGTTTTTGTCTAAAATCTATTTATTTTAATATATTAATTTCAAGTTTAAATAAGCACATTGTAGGCATTTATTAATGTGCTCCTTTGAATCTTAGTTCAGACACAGAATTGTGGTTCTGAATAAATTACAAGACCTAGATTTTTTACACCTTTTCCGTATGACGTCATTGTCAATTTCGATCACGTTAGATTTGGAAGCATTAAGCTGCAGGCAGTACCTAATTCAAGGCTTGAACTGCTTGCGACCCTATTTAAGATAAAACGGTAGGTAAACATGAGTGTCGCCAGCATAATAATAGTGTTGTGTGCAGGACTCAGGACAACGTGTTTAACGTTTAAAACAAGGCAATACATAATACATTATAATTTAAATATCCTTAAATTTCTAAGGAATTTGTATTTTAACTGATAAATTTTGTGGTAAGTTGGGTAGAATTTTTGTATAAATATTTTGAGCAGTTACCTAAGTGGGTAATAGTAAATTCTCAAAATTTAGGAGTTTATTTATACAGAAAGTTACTTTAGGGAATCCGTGAAAATGCCCACCTTACCTCGTTTGTTATTTAAAGAATTTAATTCCTACAAATGTGTTAAAAGAAATATTATATCGTCAATATCGTCATAAAACTATAAAAAAGTTCTACTGTAAATGTCTAACTGTGCACTGCATTAGTTCCTTTGTGTATACAAGCATCATCACCGGTGTAGTGCCCATATCCGACCTGTGATTTAAGGAAATGGGACGATTGCCTCATTGAAATACTTGAACCGCGACGAAAACACATAGATTGAATAGCAATATGAGGAACTAATTTAAATTTTTGGGGCCGGGTTATTCAATCAGACCTACATTTGAAACAATGAATTGCTTACCGTCTGTGACTGATGTATATTTAAACAATCGCTCTTCGAATAAAACAGTATACAGTTATTTCGGTATCTACTTAGTTCTGCTTCTTATGTGACATTATTTAGTTCACGGTTGGGAGTTTATGGCATCGTGTAGTTAAACAATCAAGGATTTAAGAGAAGTAAAAATAAAAAATATATGCCTAGACCCTAAACTCTTTACACTGTTTCATCCTAAAATGGCAAACGCCTAGACACTAGACTGTGCATAACTGAAGACTAAGCAATTGTTTTGGTTTTTGGTTGCTGTTGTACACAAACATGACCCTTTGACATTAACCTTGTTCCCCGAAATTTGTAATAAAGCAAAACAGCGAAAGCGTGGTTATGACGTGTTTTATCTCGATTCTATGGAACATTTTGATTCAGTGCGGTGTGTACCCTAGAAACAGCCACATGCTTGTGCACTGGAGGGGCGGCAATTACTATTATTTAGGCCTCATTGCCATTTGCGGCTATAGGGCCGACTTTTTCCTGATAGAAGTGGATAGCGTTCTCTCAAATACTACGGAAAACCCTAGAAAACCGTAGTAATCCCAGTAAGTGACCTAGAATCGATAGAAGGCAGAAAAACGTGCAGTCTAAAGAGATCGCGACACATGAACACGGATTACAGTTAATCTGTGATATGAACGTCGCCATCGCGCAGTTTCTATTAACATAACATTAAAAGTCAAGAAGAATCAGCTCATTGGTTTGGTTGTCATCTCACATTTTTCTTCTTTGCCCAAACAATGATAACATTCCTGTTTTATAGCTATTTTCTGGCAGGGGCGCCGGGTTTTCAGAATTCCATGGATTTTTTTTTAATAAAAACAAATAAATGAGTAAATACTTAATATAAAATAAAGAAGGTTTTTACAAAAATAAAACAACTTTCTGTTTAAACAAAACAGTAAAAATAATAAAAATTGTAAAAGAAAACTCACAAGTAAACTAAAAAAACATAAAGCAAAGTCACCACTAATGACAGGTACCTATATACATAGCCATATCACGCCATATCACATTGAAACAGTCTCGAGGGAAAATATATTTTTTCTTGAAATCGGCAGTGAAGTGTCCCAAAATCGTCATTAAAAGCTCAGAAATCGGCACTGAAGTAATCCATTATTGTACGATTTTTTCAATAAGTAGGCCTTGGCGAGATGTAAACATCAAACGTCAGACGCGGAGCCATCGCCCGTCAAAAGTGGCCAAATATTCGAAACCCGGCCAACAAAGGCTCATTTAGCTATTCGTACACATTACGAAATTGTTACCTATAGCAGCGCAATCTATCAGTATAAATATTTTAGTAGGTTTGAATATCAATAGATTTATTATGGAGGCTGCACAACAAGCGGCAGTTTGGTTTTTCTGTTCGAAGCCGCCGAGTCTTTGTCATACTTGACCTAGGTAGAGCGATCGTCAAAGTCAAGCAACGCCGCGCGTAGTCGGTATTCATGGACGGGTGATCCCTTATTATTATTTTCTTGCCTAATAAAACATTTTTTTTCCGATTTCAAAAAAAATATAATATGTACCTCGGCACTGAAGTTCTTTTTGACTCATGTGGTTTATTTGCCTCGGCCAGAGGCCTCGGCAACTAAATTCCACATGAGTCATAAAAAGTTGAACTTCAGTGCCTTGGTACATAAATAACTATTTCTTTGTTCTGATTTATTTATAAATGTATTTAATAAAATGTCTACATCAAGTTTTTTGCCGCCGGGGCTATGCCCATAAGGGGCGTAGCCCCCCATGAAAATTTTCACGGGGGGCACGCGCCCCGGTGTCCCCCTGGAGTCGGCGCCGCTGTTTTCTGGTTTATTTTGCCTTCGCTATTTAAATCCCCAATTATGCAAACCTGCCGTACCGTTTCACCACGAATTTTATGCTACGTTTCTTCGTGTTCTCGGAACAAATATTTTTTATTTTTATTTTCGTAAATAAAATTTTTTATGTTTATAAAATGTCCAAGTGTATTTATTAGCATCTAATCTCCTTTACAAGTGGATAATAATTGGGATTTTTAGTACCGTTGATTGAAGGACCCTCACCCAACTCTATAATTCTATAACCTAAAAATGCATTTCTCTTACACAAAAAACGGGTAGGTACATGTAAATTGGTTCCCAAATAAAATATATTATGTAAATTTGTTCCCAACATTTTTAGTCTACCTGATTTCTATATGTAAACTGTAAACTGGTTGCCGCGGGAATGCCTAGGTTAGGTAATAGCAAAGAAAATGTGCGTAGTACCATTCGGAATTCTTTAAGTTTTTCCAAAAAAAAAACATTGTTCGGATGCGCTTTTTATAAAAAGACGCATTGAAGTGTTTGTGAAAGGACTCACAGGCGTTAGTAGTGCGTGTAAGTTCTGAGCAAAGGGAAGGTGGAGAGAATCTTCTGATATATAATTGTCTGTCAAATAATCGGAATACTTTCGCACATTTTCGTCTATTGGTGCTATCGCAAGCAAATCAAAAACAAAACAGTCGCTAACATCTCCCAACTTCGGAATGCTCGTTTTTATATTCGTATTAAGGCCATATTCTTGAATTTTTCTATACCACGATTGAGCAAGGTGAAACCGACATCCAATTATTTCTGCCAAAGGAAAATTTTGTTCGACTGGTTTGTGGATGGCTTTCTCAAAATCAAAAACAATTTTTGAAATTCTTAATGTAGTACCATTATCTGCGCGTTCATTAGGTAACAATGAAAAAAATAATGGAATGTAATGCCCTTTACAATAACCATAGTAAAAAATTGGCAAAAAAACTGCGCACAATAATTAAACGTACCATCTAAATAAATTTGCATGACCTTTTTCCAGCATCTGTATGTTAGATTTACAAGAAAATATCACTATCTGTTCATTTCTGCTATTGCTAAGTAAAAACTTCTCACCTGTAGAGGTTTGGATGTTTGCCTCGTTCAGGAAGTCAAAAGTTTCCTTCATGTTTTTCGTAAAGTTGGCTGCATTTTTCTACAACTGAAAGCCACAGAGCAAAAATGCAAAATAACTAAACTTATTAAAAAAACTGGATATTTATATAATTATTTCTCCACACCCCAACCTTCCCAATATGAAAGAATAAACCCTTCCAGGTAACCAGCCTCTATTTATTACCGGGAACCAATATATCAACAACCTTTTTGGGTTTGGGTACCAATTTACCTATTAATAGCTGATGTTTTAGACTTTTGTTTACTACCTAATGGGAACCAATATAAAGATCGATAATCGGGAATCGGGAAAAAACTCCTAACGACTCTATATAATTTCAAAGAGTCTCCTTTTTTGCACCACTGGAATAGTCTGGTCGAACTGCATCAAGGGGTATCAAGTTTGTTGGCCCAAAGCTTCTTCAGCTAGAAACTTAGACTAATGTCGAAATTTCGGGGGGAAATCTTGAAAAATTTGCAAGCAGGGATGCTCAATTGCTTCCAATGAAAATGTACGACTTGCAAAACAGAAACGGGTGTGTTTTCCTAACCTTTTTTGTGAAATCGAAAATTTTATTTTGGAATGTGAGCATAACCGTGGAAAATTACGCCCGAGAAGCTCATTTACTCTTTGGATTTTTTTAAGTAATTTCAGGAAAAGTTTCTGCCTGGTAATTTGGACGCTCCCAAATCAAATTTGGGGGAGTCCCCTTGCATAAAGTCAAGTTTATATGTTGAGTCCTATCCCTTCAAAATCCGTCAGCCAAGAAGTAGGTACCTATATCTTCCACGCCAATTTCTTTGGTTTGTTATTTGTCATTATTTAATGTATTTTTTGTAGGTTTCAGTTGCGGTAAAAAAAATTTCCTAATTTCAGTTCAAGCAATCTGTGCCATCGGGAACGAATGCGATTAAGTTTGGTCACATCTGTAGGTTTATGTTACGCATAACAGTACTGCCAGCGCAATGTTTGTTTTATTCTAGTTCTTAAATGGTACACCCTCATTTACTTATGTGTGTTATGAAGTGCACCTGATGAAAAATCACAGACGTGCGCATCGAGCTTAGCCTCGTAGGTATTAGGAATAATTTTAAAACGCATTTAGCCATGTTTGGTCATTTTGTATGTATCGTATAAAGGCGTTGTACTGAGTATGATTCTGCCTCTATTTTTTTAACAAGTTGTACCGTTTATTTTTGTGTCAAGATCTTATATTGCCAAAGAATGTAAAACCAAGAAAATAAATTCTAGAACATCGATGACCAAGACGCGTGCGTCTGTTTGAAATAAAATTGCGCTTGGTGTCTATTATAGCTGTTTATTTATTTAGGCTGGCACCATGATATCCAAGCTAAATTAATAGGTATCCCTAATTAAACTAAAGTACCTCTACACTAATTGAAATCCTTAATAAACAGGCCCATTATAGATTGATGTCAAGTATTTAGTGGTAATTTTAGAATGCTGTAATGAAACCAGAAGAGTTTTTCTATTACGACAGTAACAGTTCACGAACTGGTTATATACACTTATGTGTATACTACCAGAATTATTTTTTGGAAAATTGAGTTGGACATAATTCATAAAATATTTTATGTATTCTGGTGTTTTATGTAACACCAGGTTTTATGATTAACCCATTTTGAAACTGCTTGTCTTATAACAGTAATGTAGTTTCATTTTCCACATTTTCTTGCGTAAGCAAACCTCTGGTTTGTTTTGGTATTTATTGTATAATAATGTATGCCGCGGTGTTTATTAGGAAACATTTCATAAAAGTTAACAGTCGTGAGTCGTGAGAATATATTTTATTTAAAGATCGCATTTAGGCAGTCTTCGTTGTCGTCGAATTTTGCCAAGTTTCCAAACAAGATTAACTATATGGATTATAAAATGCTGTATTGTAACTATAGTGGAGTCAACTTGGAAAATAACTTCGAAGAAATTCCGGGAGTTTTAGATTTTGTTGGAATGTGTTCGTTTTCATGTCTTGAAACAAAATCCGAAGAGTCCGCAGCGCAAAATAGTGTGCGATTTTTTTTATTTGACAATAACTGTCAAAAATATAGGTTTTTTGTTAATAACTTATTTGTAGATTTGTAGATTTCTTAGGGGTCGTTTTTTTTGCCCTTACGGCCTTTCTTCACTGCGACCTAATTAGATCTTTTGTGAATGACCCTGCTCTAATAAATTCCAAGGTCACCTAGGCTTTTGACGAAGCTTAGTATTTTCCTTGGGGCTAAGTTGCCAATTTCATTTGGATTTATATATTGATCCTTTCGAAGTATTTAAGTCTGTTTCGAATTAAGAGGGGACACTCACACAGTATGTGCTCGCTAGTCTCATCCCGTTCGTTGCAAAATCTGCATAGTCCATTGTCTGTTTTGCCCATTTTTTTAAGATGATATCTTAAAGGGCAGTGTCCAGTCAGGAGACCTGTGATGAGTCTTAATTCATTCTTGTTTAGAGTGAGAAGCTTTTTGGCGTTCTGAGGCGAATAGGTCAAAAATCTTTTCGCTTGTCTTTGTCCCGGAGTGTTACTCCAGTAGGCTTCCTTTTGTTCCTTTTCCCATGTTTTGATCTCTGTCAATAGGTGGCTTTTATTTATGCCACAGAATGGTTCAGGACCGTAAAATGGAGCCTTAGCCCCTTCTCTAGCGAGGCTATCAGCAATTTCATTCCCATGAACACCTTCATGCCCTGGCACCCACATTAAGGTCAATCTGTTGCCTATAGCCAGTTGCTTTAGATGTGTTTTATATTCCCAGGCAACCTTAGACTCATAAGTATAAGACTTTAGAGCTTTCAATGCTGCCTGACTGTCTGATAAGATGTATATTCTTGCCCCCTTGATGCGTCTGTTGATACACTCATGAGCACATACATTTATGGCTTGAAGTTCTGCCTGGAAGATGGATGGTGTCTTGCCTAGGGACTGTGAGGTTCTATGATTAGGACCATATATCCCAATTCCAACCCCATCATCCATTTTAGATCCGTCTGTGTACCAGATGCTTGTTCCTGAAGATGTCTCTGGTATTGCGATTTGACTAGTTTGGCGATCTTGGATGACCACTTCAAACGATAGTTCAAAGTCGTATTTCTTCTGCATAACTTATTTAATAAGCGTTTTAATAGAATTTAAGTAAGACCATTCGAAAGAGCAGGTAACTTCTCAAAAAAAATGTATTTATATATATATATATTTTTAAATAATTAAGTAATGAATGAGATTTTTTTTTAAGATCATACGTTTTCATGCTTCCTCGTATTTAAGAGGCAGCCGAAATTGAGGGCGGCGCGTGGAGCGCGAGACAGTTAAACAGTAATAACTTTTTACATACACAACTAATTCATATGCAACAAAGTTTATTGGAAAGTGACACCGTAAAGCAATTAAAAAAATCTTGTAGCATTAATTTCCATGAAGGGATACGCCTGTCATATTATTGTAAAGTTGACCTTGATCAAAATTTCATGCATTTTAACAATAATTGACGTTACATGGCCAATTTGTAATATTTTTGAGCAATATTAATTACAGAATGTTTCTACCAAATGTATGTAATTTTGAATCAGCAATATAAGATTACGATAGCAAACCTCGTTTGTTTTTTTTTCACTTTGAACATAGAGATTTTTCATAAATTCTTGCTATGGTATATTTAATATTTTTCATACGCTCATAATATCCGCATAAAATTAGATATTGAAACTCAATAGGTGACTTTTTTGAAGCTTAAAACGTTTGCTTGGTGATAGCATAAGTTATTTTAATGTAATCCTCTTTTTTCTCGTTTATTTTTGCAGTAAACCGCATTATAATTAATTTGCCAAAACGCAGAACTCAATTTTTCTTATTTTTAAATCCAAGAATCAAGCTGAAGGAGGTTTCTTACTGGGATGAGACCAATCCTAAGTGAAAGTACACGTTTTAAACTTCCGATTTCCTAGTCAAAAGATTTTTTCTACATAATTTCCGCTCGTGATTATCAGCTTTTGGAAAAAAAACTCTCTTCATGTGTTCTCAGCTTTCATACAATAATACGAATTCAATAATAAATATAATAATTTCAGCTTTCTTTCTCGTAAATACTTCATACATGTTTGTATACTACTATAGTCCCCATTTTCGATCCACTGAGAACATGCGTTTGTATGTGTGTATGTATGTGCGTGTGTTTGTGAGGCGTGTTAGTCGGCAGGTAGTCGACAGATGTCATTCTGTTCCCTTGGAGCATATCTCAGGAATTAATAGTCCTGGAGCTTTGGGGAAAAATCTTCTTAAGTAATATATGGTCACGAAAAATCGCTGGAAATTAAGTTTGTAGGTCGGCCGCTAGGGGGGCGTATTCGCAACAGTAAATTTGAAAAATGAGTTTTCTCAAAAAAATATCTAATAATTATCAAAAATAATTTTATTGCACTCTTCAGCAAATACTGAACAATTTTCGTTAAGGATTTTTTGCTCTTGCTCTTCAAATAGAGGTGAGACGGGCGGATAAACATTGACTTGAAAAAATGCTGCTAACTCCGGTTTGGTTTAACCGAATTGTTTGAATTTGGGCTTGTTGAAGAGAGATTTCCTTCTTCTATCAAATGATTGCCCAGTAAGATTATTTCGAATTTCGTGGTCACCGCTAGAGGGCGCAATTCGAAAAATTTCCCTTTTATTACAATTTTCTCCGAAATTTTAAATTCAATGACATTTATTCTGTTATAATCGAAAAGTAGATTATATTTAAAACAAAAAATACTTTGGTATTTTGATATCTTCATTAGTTTCAGAGTTATCGCCAAAAGAATAATTATTATTAAAATGTTATTTGAAAGAAGAAGGTAGGTATTTGTTTTCAAAGATTTTCTTGGTCAAGCATGCCATGAAAGAAATAAAAATCTGCTTGAGCTTTTCGTAAATGGCTAGATTTTCACTTTTTATTCCCTTAAACGTATTTCTAATTTACTCACCTTACCTGTCGTATTGATATGAGATTATATCTCGGAAAAAAAAATTAAAATTCGATTATTCTTGCAACTTAATTTTTACTAGGGGTCATTTTATTTTTTATTTTTTTTACTTCATATTCAAAATCAGCATCTCAAAAAACATAAAAATATACATTTTCATTGAAAAATAATGATTCTACAATTAATTGTAGACAATTTTTGAGAAATTTCGGTGAAAGATCGATTTTTTGATTTTTTTTTTAAATAAAAAGCGCATTTTTTCAACCTGCGGACTTTTAAATAAAAGTATGTTTGAAGGTGTTTCAAAAGGTTTTATTCAAATCCATGACTTCCCTAATTAATTCCTAATTAACACCATTTTTCGTCTACGTTGACTCCACTACTAGTTGAGCAGAGTTTTCGCGATAATCGGCTAAAGTTTTAATATTCAACATTTTCTCTTCTAATTACGACGAGGAAGGATTAATACTTGAAAAACTTATATTTTCTTGACTGATGGTTCTTCTAGTAGTGGTTAATTAATTTAGAATATAATATTGCTTTCCCAAAACATTTTGGATCATACCGATGTTTTATGTAAACCTCTCAAAATCACTTATTATTATCTCGAAATTGAAAGGCATCAGACTTGAAGAAACATAAAAATACGAATACTCTAATACTTATGGCGTTCACAGATTAGCATCCGTGGCGTAACTAATAATGCGAGCGGGATCAATTCACGCCGAAAAATTTTTAACGAGCAGCTACGTAAAAAAAAATAAAATAAAAAATGGCACCAGTTGCTCGGTTTCAACATCAATAATATTTTCTATGTAGACTGCCAGCTTGGTTATTTCTCTCAGGTTACGCCGTACCGCATCGTGCTCGATCAAGGTAAAGCGATAACAAAACAAAACCTCTTTTTTCGATTTAAAACAAATATAATGTGCCCTCCACACCGAAGTTTCTTTTTATAACTGATGTAGTTTATTTGCCTCGGCCTTATCCTTGGCAACTGTATTCCACATTCGTTATCAAAAGTTGAACGTCACCAGGGGCGGATTGCGGCAGTCAAGACTGTCCGGGAAGCATTTTTACCGACCCTATACATGTTCAGCGCGTCAATTTGCCGAAGACATGCGATGCTTCTTTTTACCGACCCTAGCTGATTTCAGCAGTTCGCGCTGAATATGTGTAGGATTAGTAACCAAATATCTCTCAGCATTTGCCATGTTTCTGCATATAGGTAGGCATTTCTTTGCAGAAATACTTATAGTTAGCATTGAGGGAATTTTATGTTTGCACTTCATGCCAAAATAATTTTATATTTTAATGCGATATGGAAGATAGGTAAAGTGTGATAAACCAAATGAACAAAAGCTTTATTTTACTTGTTTTTTTCCCAGGCAGAAAATTACCATGTTTTGCACTTAAAGAAATACTTTTCTTATATTCAGCTACAGCTGTTCTTGATAATATATTAAAAAAATAATAAAAATAATAATAATAAATAAGTACCTACATATAATGCTTAAAGGGTTGTTACTTTCAAAAACAATGATTTCTTCGCAAGCTCCCAAACATAGGTACTTATAACACAATACACAAATAAAAGAAAATAGAATATGTTAATGGCCTTTTGCGTTTGATACCATATGCTTCGGCAACATTAATCACATGGCTGTGTTCAAAATGTATCTAAAAACAAAATATTAAGTTATCAATATTACCAAAAAATTAAGAAACAGGTAAAATCATAAAACCGAATTATCTTATTTCATAGAACGGACAAAAAACTTTAAAATAAAGTCTAAGATAAAAATTATTTAAATTATTTATTGTGTCCTGATTAACACTGTGGTGTCCGATTTTAAATAAATTAATCGCTAAATGGTTTCGTGAAAATAGGGGGAATAAAAAAATCATATCCGGTCCTGGGTTTGCATTTTGAAAATGATAGATTCCGTTGTCGGCTTTTTGAACTTTTATTTCCTTTATTTTTAACTGTGTTGTAAAGCTGTCTTTTATTATCGGGGAATGATCTAAATACAATTCAGTTCGTCTTAGTGACCACAGAAAAATTCGTTATCCATTTCTTGACATGGTTGGAGTAGTCATTTGAATCAAATTTTGTGTGGATATCGACTATAAAACATTCACTGGATTTAAAATCCTTTGCTTCTTTTTCCAACTTGTATTAAACGCAAGAAACTTATTAATTTTACTCACTTTGAACCCAGTAGCGTGCAATGCAGGTCGTAAACAAACCTAACCTATACTAGGTACGTTTAGCACCAGCACCGTCACCGTGCCCTGAAGCCGTTTACGATCGGTACGCCTTACGTTCGGGCATCTTCGGAAAAATGACGCGCTGAACGTGTATAGGGTCGGTAAAAATGCGTCCGGGAATATAGGTCAAGCAGGCCACAATATATATATTTTTAAATAAAATATATATTTAAACAATTGTTCTGGGACACGTTTTGCCAATTTCAACGCAAACGTTTCATCGTTATGAGACAAGAGTACACTTTTGTTCCAAAATTAAAAGATCCTCTAAAATGATGAAACTGCTTGCAACCAAAGAGATTCGCTCAAAAAAGTTACGAGTAAAAGCGCGATCCAAAAACAGTACCAGTGGCGCCATCTTTGAGATACGTAGAAATTGACATCTTATTCTCCATCCCCCCAAAAATAGCAGTGCCAAATTTCAGTTCAGCAGCTTGATTATTTTGGGAGATGTAGCAATCATTCAATTTCAAAAAATGAACTTTAACGCCCTATATCTCAGTAACAATTGAGATTTGATGGGTAGTTGTTAAGCTCAATCGTAATCAACATATATTATCGTTGATCGTAATGTTTTGGCACAACATATCAAATCAATCAAATCAAATTTATTCAATTTCTTTTTCATATTTTATGTACAAATAGGTACATTTCAATTTTTGTAGGCGGTGAGTACACCTAAGCAAAACAATTTGCTTATGTGTGTACTTAGCCAGACTTAATACCACAATTTATTCTAATTAATTATTTTATACACTGTAACGTAAGTAAGATTAATCTTTAAGAACGCTTACAAATCGTTTATTATTGTCCAAGTACCAAGTATTTTTAATTTTTTTGTATTAATTATGTGGATATTACTTAAATGTCTTATTTAATTATGGAGTTGCTGTATGTACCACTATTTTGGAACTGTACGTTTTTTTTAATTTTTGGGCTAAGATGAAATTATTCTGGGGAGATCATCTCTGCTTCCAGATTCGAAACCTGGACCAATACTATAATTAAAGACCTGTGAATAGCGCTGTTTCAGTTTCAAGCGATCGCCGCTGGCGCCACACGACGAAAAAATCGATGGGGTGGTTTAATGTTAAAAACACCATTGTTGCAAAAACTTTTAGAAAATAAAAACATTCAAATGAATGTTACAACGAATTTAACTTCCAAAATAAAATAAAATGCTTGTTTGTTATGTTCTTTTCATTTGACAAACTTACATGGCATACATTCATAGATACCTGTCAAAAATGACACGGGCCCGTAGCTAGGGAGGGGCCAGCCCCCTCTGGGAAAAATTGTTGCCCCCTCTAGACCCTCTAGCGCTTGCCCTACCCACTACCCTGCAACTAGCGCATTATACAGGGTGTTCTGTAAAGTTGCCGCAGACATATATATTTTTTAATAGGACACCCTTTATATTATTATATTTTTTTATTCTGATTGTATAACATCCACTACCTATCACCACAAAAAACTCTAGATTATTATCTACAATTTTTGCTGGAAACTTGTTTTCTAACTTCAAAAACTAACAAGTTAAGGGGGGGGAGTGGCAACTTTCGGTGGGACACCCTGTACCTATTGTTGCAACAATACATCGAAATACGCCTTTTAAAAGTTAATTATGACTGGATTCAAAACTCCACTGCTAACTCATCCCATAAAGGCAAATAACACAAGTTTCTAGGAATTTCATTACCTTCAAAAGAAGAACTATAACCGTAGTAAAAAATGATTTAATAAAAAAGGAAATTAAAAAGGAAGATATATTTTTTGTATTGTTTATATTATAACTGGTGCTGAGGCTGACTTAAGTTTGTAATACCTACGAATTCATTTAGTATTCGCGCATTAGATTTTTTTTTGTTATGAAGAAGAAGAAAAAATTTTTTTGTTATCAATTTGGTTCTTTTAAATAAACATAAAAATTGCTACTCTCCCTTTTTTCTTTTTTGTATTTCAAATTTATGGTCAAATCTCGCCCCGCCCCCTCAAAAAATATTGTTGCCCCCCCTAAATATTGAACCTGGCTACGGGCCTGAAATGACATCGAATTAAATAAATGGCCAAAATAGGTCTTATTTGTTATTTTTTTCTAAAAAAGTTGCTTGGAATGTGATTTTACCCCAACGTGAAAATTGCCAGGTAAACATTCCGACAATGATAATTTTTTTTTTTTTTGAAAAATCCTCGGAAAAATCTAAAAACTAGTAAATTTCATTTCTTTCGGTGTGCCATAGATTGACTTGTGAAGTTTTTAAAAACAATTTTGTAATAAATAAGATCCTCTAATTAAAAAAAATTGGCAACGGTTGTTCAGAAGTAGGAAAATGGTCCAAAATTATTGCACTTGAGTTTTCTTGAAATTATCCAATTACTACCCAAAAAGAGCCCATAACTAAAAAATATCACGTTTGGATGACAGACCAGCAATTCTAAAGTCAATCTATGACACCGAAATAAATGAAATTTATTAGTTTTTCAAATAACTTTTTTCGATAAATTAACTGGAGAGGGACCCCGTGTGGGTTATTCATATTTTCCAAAAAGGGGGCAAGAAAATAAGTCTCACAATTTTTCAAATTTTCCATAAAATAACAAATAAGGCCTATTTTGACCATTTATTTAATTAAATATAATTTTTGACAGGTAGGTATGACGTTTAATGGTCTCACTATGAATCTTTTTGGAAGCAGAGATGATCGCCCCAGAGTAGTTTAATCTTAGCCCAAAAATAAAAATAAATCCCCTATGGTTCCAACTTTTCGACGGGCCCGTATAAAATCTGTTGGAAACTAATTAAATTTCAAACAGCAGTTATTTTTTAAGCAAGTTACATTTATTTAGGGTTGGTTGTAATATTTATTTATTGTGAAAGTCGCAACAGATTTTTTCTCGTGAGTCTATCTAGTATACGATTCAGTCCACCGGGATTTTTCTCAGTGTCCAGATGGGCCAATCAGCCCCTGAACGTCACTGTCTTGGTACACAAATAGAAATAACTATTATAAAAATCGCGGCCAATGAAATATTCTTACTTTTTAGGCTAGTGCCAAAGTGGATTTTAAAGGCTAAACAAAAATTTAAAATTACTAACAGACAAGGACCAGCCGGAAAATTTAGTTAAAGCCATAACAAAGAGAAAAAACAAACAAAAATTAAACACATCAGTCGGAATGGTGGAATGGGGGTGCTGTTTTTTTTTGCGATTTTCGGCGAAATGTGACCTCCTAGCGGAAAACGCCTTACACAAAAGTTGTAGAGATTAAAAAAATCTAAAACTTTTATGTAAGGCATTTTTCAACATGATCTCAAATTTTCCGAGAAAATGGCGGAAAACCGATTTTTAGTTTTTTTAATAACTTAACTCCTACATGAAACTTTGTAAAAGTTTACCTTTTTGCATTTATTAAGCCTGATTTTATGGAAATATGAATTTTTATTACGTATACCTACAAAATAAATAACCAAACAGTCTTTATCCTCTATTGCAAATATAAGGAACACATAACATAACGACTTAAATATAAAAGGAACTTAAATTTTAAATTTGATATAACAAATTTAGATTTTTCTGCCTCTCAACAACAATAAAACAAAATAAATAAATAAAAAACATAAAAAATAAAAATAAATTAATAAACTTTACATATTTAATTTTTTTTAATTAAAAAAGATTTTTTTTTATAGAAAAAAAATTTTCCTCCTCTTCTTTCCTGGTCGTTCTTGTTTTTGAAATAAATAATCCGGGAATTCGACCAAAAGTTATATATTAATTTTTGTTGAAGGAGTCACTCCTTCACTACCACCTACACAAAAACACAATGCACAGATATATTTTTAATAACTTTTATCATATAAAAATAATCGTGTTTTCAAAAACATCCAAAGATATTTTAAATTGTTTATTGATGTAGGTACATCTTTTTGAGATATATTAGAAAACAAATATGTTTTTAAATGTCACTTTTTGTATAAATTTCGCCCTACAAAATAATACTTATTTATGTACTGCACTGAAGTTCAACTTTTTATGACTCATGTGGAGTTTAGTTGCTGAGGCCTCTGGCCGAGGCAAATAAACCACATGAGTCATAAAAAGAACTTCAGTGCCGAGGTACATATTATATATTTTTTTGAAATCAGAAAAAAAAAAGTTTTATTAGGCAAGAAAATAATAAGGAAGGGATCACCCGTCCACGAACCGACTACGCGCGGCGTTACTTGACTTTACCGATCGCTCTACCTAGGACAAGTATAATGACGTAGGGCACCTTCTGACAGAAAAACCAAACTGCTGCTTCTTGTGCAGGCTACACAACAAATCTATTGATATTCAAATTTACTAAAATATGTATACTGAAGGATTGCGCTTCTATAGAAAACAATTTCGCAATGTGTACGAAAAGTTAAATGGGCCTTTATCGGCCGGGTTTTGAATATTTGGTCACTTTTGACGGGCGATTTCTCCGCGTCTGACGTTTGATGTTTAGGTACATCTCGCCAAGGCCTACTCATTGAAAAAATCGTACAATAATGGGCTAAAAAAGATAGAACCAACAGAAACAACTACTCCGAGGGCTAATACCCCTACCGGCATTGAACTACACCATTGATTCTCGATTTTCGTTGGGAATAAACATTGCATAGATCAAAGTTTTCTCCTTTACCAACGTAACGTCAAAGATACTGCTATCTTTGTTGGGACATGTCCTGACATGCTGCAGGCACAATGATCCCAGTAATGGGCTGGCACAATGATCCCAGTAATGGGCTGGCTGGGACCATTGTACCTGCAGCATGTCCCAACAAAGGTAGCAGTATCTTTGACGTTACGTTGGTAAAGGAGAAAACTTTGATCTATGCAATAATGGGCTACATTATTGTACGATTTCTGTGCTTTTAATGACGATTTTGGGACATTTTAATGCCGATTTCAAGAAAATGACATTTATATAATATTTACAACTTTTATATACCTGATGATGGCAAACATGCCGAAACGCGTTGTAATAGCAACACAAACACAAAAAGTTAATATATAGACAGTGTAGTATAGCATATTTAGACAGTGTTTAGGTAGGTTAGGTTACTCGTTCGGCTATGATTTAGAGTAGGTCGACTTTTCGAGCCTTCATATTGGCAAAGTTGTCTATGATTTGGTCAAAATTACTTTTTCGAGCTAAAGAAAATTCTAATGCGAGAGTTCCTTGGTACATAATAGACTTAAGAACTTTTTTTATTCAAGCTAAGGTACTAAATGACCTTTTTCCTTGTGAAACTGTCCCTGGAATAGTGCAAAGAATCATGAGAGAAATTATGACATTGGGAAAGAGCGCGAGAGGTATTTTTTACATGTTACATATAACATACAACGCCGTCAACGCCTCGACGATACTGTCAACAACACGCCGGGCCCCGGTAATTTGTACCGGCCCTATGCACGGCCCTGTCGCCGCGCGCCGGCCGCCCAGACCGCTTCGCCGGGTTTTTCACCCGAACAGCTGTCGGCGGCGAGTGGGCTGGTTATTCGTACGCAGTAACTGCGAGGTGCGCGCAAACGGCAACATAGCATACCGGAGCGCCGAGTTACTGGGATACCGAGGTTGATTTGCCCCATGTTTTAGGTAGGCTTCCCCCACTGTGTGGTTAAATTTTTTTACATCATGACTGAATCACCCTGTATTTACATGTTTTCTTAATTTCCATCCCCTTGCAAACATCACTTTCTTCAGAATGTTGCCAACAATGAATTCATTGACACCAAGTATTTTGAAAATTGAACTCTTGGATTTTAGTTTTCTTAAAAAATGGTACCTATTTACTCTCTTCAAAAAAGTTAAAAGCTCAGGTATTTCTACAGGGTGCTGGGTGCATCTATGACCCGCACGCCTATGGTTTTTAAAACACGAAAACAAAAAAATCGCTAGGGGGTCCTAGGCATGTAGCTTTGTATGTGCGTATTTCTATAAAATAAAGTGAACCGCCAAAAATATAAGTTAAGTACATTTTTGGCAACGTGCGCTGCTACATGAAGACTTTTCTGTCAGCTGCTGTCGATTCTGGAATGTAGAATTTAAATTTCGTTTATTTTTGATTTAAAAAATAACAAATAACTTCATAGGCTAAACTGAAATTGGATAATTTAATTCATTCTGGGAATCGCAAAATTTTAGTTACTGAAGGGGGGCTACACAATGGGCCCGAAATGGACACAATGTGATTGATGGTAGCTCCAACTCGGAAGTGGTTTTACCCATATCTTCAGATTGGACTTTAATAATAAAAGTAGGGTTTTTTAGAAAGTCTACTTTCGGTGTATGTGCGACCAATATACAGGGTGGTTCTTTGATTAGTACATAAATTTTAACCAAGGGTAAAGCCGAACCCCTGGAGCACGCCTATGATGTTATAATATTTATAAGTTGTTATAAAACGTTATACCAGAACCCCATTTATCTTAAAAGTACTATCACATATTGTCGGGTCGGCGATGGAAATGGCTCATCCTGGATAATAATAAGTTATAAGTATATACGGTGTGTCCCCAGATGAGGTACCGCACTCTTGTATAGTTTCTTATATTTGATTTTTCGAGAAAAAGTCATGATTTATAAAAAGTTTTGCTTGTTCTTAAAATAAGATTGGCATGGAAAAAGTTACCATTACTTACACTGGGTGGCTGGAAAATTGAAAAAACGTTAATTATCTTAAGAGTAAACTGCCTCTATTTGTAAAGATAGTGAAAAAAGTTATAAAGAAATTTTTTTCAGCGTAGTAGTTACTTACGTGTACAAAATTTCAAAGAGGTAGGCCTACTTTGATTTTTTGATTTTTTTTCTCGTTTTTTGAGTAAATGGTTTTCTGTAAATAGTATGACAAAACTGTATTAACAAAAGTTACCCAGAATGAAAGACTGTGCCTGATGACAAAATTTAACAATTCTAGGCTTACTTTGTATTTTGGAAAATATTGGAAGAAACTCAAAGTAGGCCAGGATTGTCAAAATTTTTTCATCGTACATAGTGTCCTACTCTGAATAACTTTTGTTGATACAGTTTTGTCATACTATTTACAGAAAAACATTTAATCGAAGAAAAACAAGAAAAAAAAATTAAAAAATCAAAGTAGGCTTTACACTTTGAAATTTCGTACACCTAACTAACTTAACACGCTGAACAAATTTTCTTTATAACTTTTTTCAGTATCTCTACAAATAGAGGCAGTTTACTTTTATGTTAATTAACGTTTTTTCAATTTTCTGGTCATCCAGTATAAGTAATGTTAACTTTTTCCATGCCAATCTTATTTTAAGAACAAGCAAAACTTTTTATCAAGAATAACTTTTTCTCGAAAAATCAAATATAAGAAAATTTACAAGAGTGCCGTACCCCATCTGGGGACACTGTATGTATAATTTTTTAAAAGCTTTTATTTAACTTGCAATGTATGTATGTATGTATGTATGTAATTTGTTCGGGTGGAATCTTGCAACTCAATTTTGAAGCAGATATCTTCAACCGATCGAGCTGAAATTTTGTACACACGTTTAATTTGGATGACAATGCATGATTATATGTGTGACGTCATTCTAAATCCAACATGGCGGATCACCCAAGATGGCGGACTAGTTAAATTTCAACCGATCGAGCTGAAATTTTGTACACA
Source organism: Pseudeuparius sepicola (assembly GCA_963920635.1). Taxonomy (NCBI): domain Eukaryota; kingdom Metazoa; phylum Arthropoda; class Insecta; order Coleoptera; family Anthribidae; genus Pseudeuparius; species Pseudeuparius sepicola. The sequence goes on from OY987302.1 coordinate 47,351,073, forward strand.
CGTTTAATTTGGATGACAATGCATGATTATATGTGTGACGTCATTCTAAATCCAACATGGCGGAACACCCAAGATGGTCATTAGAAGGTCTCCTCATTGAAGAGCTAGACTGTTCTAAACTAACCGGCAAACGACCTTGCAACAATGATGCGTTAACTGAGATGAATAGACTCAGACACCTGGCCAAACTAAAAATTACAAAATAAATTAAAAGTAAAAAAATATTTTTAAAAAAAGCTTTTATTTAAATGCGCTAAAAAGAATAAAATAATCTTTTCTTTTAAAACTTTTACTATCAACTTATAACGTCATTCCACAATTTATATGATATAAAAGCTTGTCGCGAGATTTAAGTTTTCAAACTAAGTAAATACCACTACTTAAATCTCGCGACAAGCTTTTATATCATATAAATTGTGGAATGACGTTATAAGTTGATAGTAAAAGTTTTAAAAGAAAAGATTATTTTATTCTTTTTAGCGCATTTAAATAAAAGCTTTTTTTAAAAATATTTTTTTACTTTTAATTTTTAAATTGCGATTTGCTACAAATAGAATTTTTTAAATATTCGAAAATAAGATTAGTTTGAGAAGTGTGGCAACCCTGAAGACATTAAATTAGGATGATGGTTGGAACAAGAAACGAGCTCAGCAAAAAAGTTTTTAAAATTTGTGCACTATTCAGAGAATCAGGTACCTTCGACTAAGTTCAAATGCGTTTTTAAATAGACCCGCTTCCGCAAGTTGGCGGTCGTCGACGCAAGCGAGCATTTTTCCTCGCACTGAGACCAGCAAATTCGCGGAAACAACGCCACCGGCCACCATACCGGGTTATCGGACGCGGCAGCGCCGGCGTCGACCGTTAGTTTCGACAAAACGCAATTAGAGTGCGCTTTTTGCCGGCAAGCGCTTCCGGAAAATCGTAAAGCCTTACGACGTCCACTCCAGCGGTCCGTCAACGGGCACAAGTGCCGGTTTTTTTTCAGCCCGGTTGGAGCTAGCGGTGCCCATATGGCAGATTGCCGCTGATCGTCGCGGACGTTGCCGTTGAACGGCGTTGTTTTTCCACCGATTGACATTAGGTTTTAGTTCAAACAGTCGTCTTTTTTGACGGAACGGTAAATTTCACTGAAATAAGATTGCTACTAAGGAATATATTATAAACTAATAATAAATTTAAATATCTATTTCGAAAGCCACTGACGACAAGGTTACCAATTGTATGCACTTGCAACGATGTCGTAACAACTTAACAACGCATATAAATTCATATGTGTCCACGAGCACATAGGAGTACCTATATTCAGGAATAAAGTCGTTTCGCTACATTTGGCAACAGCGCCCCGGCTGACCTCCAGTGGCGGAGTAGTTTCGAGCGCTTTATTAGCGTTTCCGTCACAAAAACTATTAATTCCGTTGGAAATTTGACTAACTTCATATTATTAGGCCTAATTCGTTTTCCATTCATTTCAAGTGATACGTTTTAATATTGGACTTAAAAAATATCATCCTTAAGTAGGTATTATTAGGTATTTATCGACTAGTCCATTCGCGGCGCGGAGAAAGAATAAAAGCCAAATACCTACCCGTTTTTTTGTTACCCTGTACATTTTGAGTGTATGCTATATAAATTATTGTTGTTCCCGATTTGCTTTTTTTGAAGCACTTCTGTTCATACGAACTTTTTCCAATAGTCTTTAGTCCTAATCGACAACGTTTGCATTTTTAACTAACCTGTTCTCTACAACTTTTGCTAAAAACCTCGCTAAAAACGTAATACATATTTTGATTGAAATTCAGCGAGAATCGATAAGAAGAGAGAATACATGATTTGTGAATATTATGTACGAAATATGTTCAGTATCCTTTTTGTTGTTCAATAAATTAAGTTTCTCTACCAGTTGCAGAGATACGGGATAGTGAGGACGGGAACTTGTAGTGTGCCTTGAAATACAATATTCGGATGTAATATAACAAGTGCCGGAAATTTTATCGATAATTTTTTCGAAAGAGCTATTTTGCCTAGGAAGATCACGAATATAAATTGGTCTTTTCTTTTCTGATAAAATCCCTCGAGCTTCGCTCTCTGAAAATAAAAGCCCAATTTGTTCGAGTGGTTGCGCTTGAGCGCTTGAGAATAAAATTATTTAGAAAAATTTCCGGCACGAGTGATATTTGTCGACATTATTTCACGAATACGATTTAATAATTTCTGTATTAATTATTTCTATGTTTAAATTTCCAAAACGACTCATTTTGAACGAGTTTATTGACACCTTCGACTGTAGCGTTCGAGTAAACAAACATGACGCTTGGATATCCAAGGCAAATGCGATTATACCTACACCTTGTCAGCGTTGGTTTATTTTCTGAATGTGTGTCATAAATTTAAACGGAGACGGAGCTCTAATAACAACAATTTGGCAATGTCTTTGAGAAATGAGAAAGATTTAGGTATTCTCCAAAAGTTCACAAAACAAAGTAATTGAAGTTATTTTTTGAGTTACCGTTCAAAGTTTCGTTCTTTTAATGTTAGGCAAGCGCCAGAGATGATTTAGCCAGGGTTGTTCCTTGAAAAAGGACTCAGTTTGGTTTAGGATTCTGGCGAAAAACCCATTTAAAAATTAATGGAACCGCCGTTTACGCCACAAAGAAATTTCCGACAATACCTACGTTTAATGTAAAATAACAAAAAAAGTTTTTCAAATTTGGCACATTGTGTACCTGGTCACTCCAACAGTTTTCACACCAAAGTCACATAAAGCCACTGCACAGGTTTTTGTTTCACTTCAAATAATTTTTGATGTTATCTACATCTACAATCAACTCAACTCTGATTTAATAATCTGAAAATCATGGAGATTTCTTAGAGCTGGTCCACTAAAAATAACCAAAATTTCCAACATTCAATGTCAACTTTCTAAGTACTGCATAATAAAAAACCGGAGTTTAGAAAGTGATACCTGAAGGCGGGCTTTCAAAATGATGACAACTCGACAAATGGATGACCTACCTACGCCATCCATGGAATATCGATTGGATGCGGCTAATGTACTTTTACCGTGCCTACCTTTCTAGGAATAGGAATGGGTAATGGCGAGTAATAGGTAGAGTGATTAGTGATTTTTGAATGGAGCCGTCTGACGTCCCGGAAACGCAATAATGCTATGAATAGACGCAAATTGGTTCGCCATAAATTAATCTTATTTGGAAATCGGATGCGAATATCGGGCGCTGATGGCAACAATGGCGAAATAACTATAAAAAACTGCTACAAGGCTTTAGACGCAAGACGGAAACATTGGCTTTGATGTTGGTATTTTAGCGCAAGTATGGTTTTGAGAAGCCTTATAAATTGAATATGGAGGATGGAAAAGAGAGTTTAAAACGTGTCAGTTTTTTTAAATTGAATATGGAGAATGGAAAAGAGAGTTTGAAACGTGTCAGTTTTTTGGGATACAGCAGTTTTTAGCAGTGGCGGGCCGTGCCTTTTAGAGCGGGGGGGGGGGGGGCATACCGGTATGGGGGCGCCAATTAGAAAATGTTTTAATCTTCGTTCAGGGACGTATAAATTTTGTCGATGGTAGAAAAGTAAAAAAAAAGAAATTTAATTGGGTGGTGCGCCGCTGGCGAAAATTTTTCAAATTTTCAAGGTCAAACGGTTTAAATGAATGAGAAAAACTCAAAGTAACCTAATATGAGCAAACATAATTACGTAAGTCAACTGGTGGTAATTTTTATTCTATTGTTAACTATCGGTCCAGTAAAACCAAAAGGTAGGTACTTTTTCCTTTTATACAAAGAACAAAAGTTATTAAAAAAGTTATTGTTTAGTGGTGATATTAAACTGACTATTCAGCTATTATCAATAACACTTGTTTGTGCCTTATAGTGATGTTGAAGAAAAAATATAAATGAGTGTTATAAAATTGCGACACGCTAGCTACGTTATAAAAACCATTGTTGTCGTAGCAAAGAGAGAGAATGGAGGACCAATGCCAAACATAGTAACTATAAATTATCATATTAATTTATTAATTTTTCTGACCAGTGTCGGAAGTATAGGAACTTATCAAGCATGTGGTTGCTTCTGGGGTACTCCTAGTTTGGAGTATTGTGAGGGTGAGAATTATTATTATTATTATTATAAAATTTTGTTAACGATTGATTAATGTTCAAAGAAGTAGTGTTTATCCATAAAAATGGCGAAATTGTTGAGAAATTGTAAAAGCAAATAATGTAAATGATGCATATAATCACAGAATAAATATTAAACCCTCAAACCCTCTTATCTACGGCCCTGCGTAAGAAGAATAAATACCGATTTTAACATATTATACAGGGTGGCTTATATAAGTGGCTCATTCAAAATATCTCGGCTATTTTTTGACAGATAAAACCGTTATCACAAAATAACCGTTTTTTTTTTAAATTAAGATGGCGCAATTTTGTGAAATTTTTTTCACCACACTGTGTGATGTCCTTTTGTTCCAGATAAGACATTACAAGTAATTATCTCGGTAATTTTTAAGATAAATTGATGGTTGAAACACCAAATTTGTTTTTTTTATCAAATAATTGAATGCGTCCAAAAAAAACAGTTGAATTTGAAACAAAAAATTTACCGACAAATAAGATGGCGATTTTCAAGTGATATTCAAGCGTGCGGTGCAGATATTTTATTAACTTTACTAGTATAATGACAAACAACAACAACCAAATCGCCATCTTATTTTTTTTAAATCTGTTTTGGCGATATATTTTCTATTTTAAATTCAAGTGTTTTTTCTTGGCGGCATTTAATTCCTTGGAAAAAATTACACAAGTATAGTTTTTGAACCACCAGTTTATTTTAAAAATTACCGAGATTACAACAACTGTCCCCATCATTTGAGAGAAAAAATTGCTTTGACTACATCTACCGTCTCCAAAGCGCATGCACGCACTTGCTGTCAGTTAGCGATGCTGTATCATTTTTAACATTGGAAATGTTTATGTTCGTATATACGGAAGTCGAATTAGCAGTTTTCGTGACGTGAATCGTGAACAATAGTGAGATACAATATAAGTTGGTTTAATTAAAAAATATTTTTATTCTTACTATACTACCAACTCGTAAATTGTATTAATTATGTTTCATATTATCGTGTTATCATTTCCAATGTCTCCGATGTTTGCAAGGATTGCGAAATCTGCGAATTTTTTACGTATAAAACAAAGATAGATAATATATGAAGCTGCTTGGAAGCGCTTCCTTCGCTCGGTATAATTTGAGAAAATTTTGTAAACAAATTGTTGAACTATGATGTTTTAAAATGCAATAACAATCAGCGTCCAGAGATATACTAATAAGTCCGGGCACTCGGCCTTGTGTAAACAAACGTTTCCCTCTTGTCCTCTCGCGCTCCCCTCCTCATCGAGCCGATCGATATCTTATAATATAAGGAAATAAGCTGTACAGAGTGTAGCTGAGAGCGGTTCGTTCGCATTCTACCGGGTGCGCGCAAAATATTACCGCAAAATATTACCGACCGACCGTGACTGTGTTATAGTGATGCCTATAGTAACGCTTTTTACTGCAGTGCGGATGGCTGTAAAACCAGTTCAAAAGTCTATATTACCTTTTTCATTTCCTAAAGACCCTGAAAGGTAAGATTGAGTTTGAGGTACCTACCTACAAAAATTAAGACATTTTTATGTGACATTTGTTCAATACTCAGGTATTAATTGAAGAATAATATAGATATAATAATAAAATATTGAAAATTTGAAGGTGCCAGCAATGGAAGAATGCCTTAGGGTTCATCGGAGAACATAAATTTGCGAATATTCCACCTGAAGAGGGAAATAAACCTATAAGAATTTGCAAGGCACATTTTGATGATCAGTCATTCACTTCGTCCGGAAAACGTTTAGTAAAAACTGCTGTCCCCTCGGCTGTCTCATTGAGATTATTGCCAGAAGCTTATGGTAAGACGCATGCTTGTGTAGGTACGTATGCGTAATATTTTGTTCTGTATTGTTTATGTCAATTTAAATATCAAAATATTTACTACAGGAAAAGTAGATATGATTAGTTTAACTTTTTGTCGTTAAATATTTATTTGTTATTTATGTTTTTGTTTGCTCTATGTTTTGTTATTCCTCCGTCACTCAACGGTTAGGCTTTATTAAAAATGAACGTAAAACCTGAAAAATTGCATTTTTATTCATGTTCCAACCAAAGTCTACAGATATACCTACTAATTATGTAAATTCTGGTAATAGCTACCTTGTATATTAATTTAACCGCACCTACCAAAAACTAACGGTACACTTACCTACAGAAATAATGTTGTACCAAAGTCTACAAATAGGTATACTATATAATATATAATTATATAACTGGTAATATCATACCAACATCCAAGTTCTAATGGATGTGCCGGTGCTTTCATATTTGAATCGTTCGGGAAGGTAGACTACGACAGCTGTTTCCCCTTATTAGGTTCATCAAGGCAGCCATAACCTGCCCGAACGACTCAAACCGAAACGGTAGCACTTATAATAGTGTAACTTGCACTTGGACGTGAGAAACCAACCAGTGGCGCCATCTAGTATCAAGCTGATAGTACCAGAGCCGAAATTTCACGAAACATAGTAAACACCAACAAGAAAAAGTTAGGTTGGTGTTGAATCCAGAAAACTGCAAAATAATGTGAAGAAGAAGCGACACAGCAAACAGGCTCATTGGCCATTCACCACTGTATCTTCCAAATTTGTGGAAATCAACAAGGATCTGGCCGGGAGCCCTATCCTTGTGAAACTTGCATCTTATAGCCGTAGAAATATTAAAAAGATGATAAAATTTCACGTCCCCAATAGATTTTTTTACAAAAAGAAAGTTAGCGGCTTTATGGGACTATAAATTTTGGCAACTGGTAATATCATACCAACATCCAAGTTCTAATCGATGTGCCGGTGCTTTCATATTTGAATCGTTCGGGAAGGTAAACTACGACAGCTGTTTCCCCTTATTAGGTTCATCAAGGCAGCCATAACCTTCCCGAACGACTCAAACCGAAACGGTAGCACTTATAATAGTGTAACTTGCACTTGGAGGTGAGAAACCAACCATCATACTAGGTATATTAATTTATAAGATTTGTAGACTTTGGTAAGTAATGGAAAGTCAATATGAACCTGCCGCCGTATAGTCGTTTAGTCGCCATCGTAAATGCGAAGCGTGCGAGATGACGTTCACGGGCGTAGCCAAGGGGGGGGTTTCGGGGGTTCAACCCCCCCCGAAATAAGCAAAATATTACCTAATATTATACCGAAAAAATACGAGGAGTGAAGAGTTAAATTATTATTACGTTTGAATATATGTAGTAATAGTAGCGCCTAGCGCCATCTTTTGACGAGAGGCAGACGCAGTTGCAGCCGAACTATTTTGTATTGTAGGGACACTTTGCGTTGTTTCTCGATTATTCGCCACGCCCCTCGGTCGAAATGAGCGGAACTTTGTGGAAGTTCGTGGAAGTTTCTGGACGGCTACTGGGCTGCTATATAAGCGGCGCCGCGGCGCGTGACCGCGCTTACGGCAGTATTGTTCCATGCGAACTCGAAGCGAATAAAAGTGAAAAGTGGTGAACGAATAGTGAAGAGAATTAAGTGTACCGTGTAAGTGAGTAATTTTAGTGTGCTGTTATTCGATGACCTTGTTAAGGATAGATACGTGAATCATTATTACTGTCGAAAAATGGAGGGGAAAAAAAGGAAGGGTGATAAACTTAAAGGTATGGACTACTGGAAAAAGTGGTGTAGTCAAGGTCAAGGGGTTTCTAATAAAGAAACAAATTTGGATTTAGCTATCAAAGCTTCAGCTACCTTGCATGCTGATAAGAAGACTGCCTACCCCGAAATCTAGTTTGGAATGCCTAGATATGTGCGATAAAAACCTTTATCCTAATATTTACACATTACTACAAATCTTGGCTACCATTCCTGTATCCACTGCTACCCCAGAAAGGTCTTTCTCGAGCCTAAGGAGACTGAAAAACTATTTACGAAACACTACAAGTGAAAACAGACTTAATGGTTTGGCTCTAATGAACATTGACTATGGAACAGAAATTCATGCAGATGAAGTAGTGGATATATTTAAAAGAAAAAGCCGAAGATTTCTTCTTTAATGGTTTTAGATTTAGCGCAGAGGAATGAAATTAATTTATCCATTTCATTTAAAGTTAAGAACTTTATAAATATGTCGTAGTTTTTCGGATGAATATATAGATATTAAATTTCATGTAAGTATATTTTTGTTGTTTTATTTACTTCTCAAACTAAACCCCCCCCCCAAAACTAAATCCTGGCTACGCCCGTGATGACGTTGATTTACGACCAGTCGCAAAAAATTGTTGGCTTTGCCGAGAGAACAAAGAAGTGAGCCGACTTTAGTATTTCTAGACTTTGCCACAATCCCGAAGAGGTGCCAAATTCGTTGAAGACGATCTGGTTATAGTAAATCTACACACCGTCGATCGTCCCTAAAAGATTTCTACCCCCCTCTCACAACCCCCTAACGATCGCGCCGCGACCTTCGCCGCCGTCGCGGCCCGGCGCCTGCGCCCCCTCCTCGTCGCGACCGCGTGTCCCGCCACCGCCGCGGCAGCGCGGAGGAGAGCGCCGCGGGTACCGCTATTATACCCGCCGCCGTCGCGACCGCCGCCTTGGATCCCCCGAGCCGGATCCGACAGTGCCCGCGTGTCCACGCGCGCCGCCGCACACGCAACAGGTGCGCGTCCCCTCCCCACCACGCGCGTTCGGGCGTCCGCGCGATCAGCTGATCCGACCGGCGTCCGGCGGGCCGCCGTCAGTGCGCGACGACGCCACAGGGATGTTGGTGGGTGGTGATGTGAGTTTGATGTCCCCGTACAGCAGATACCGGCCGCTGCCGGGCTCGGACGGCCTGGCCGTGCTGCAGGCGCCCCCGGGGTGCAGGCCGTCGCCGACCAGCGCCTGCCGCTTCCTCAGGTGGATAGCGAAGCTCAGCCCCCAGCCGGTCGCCAAGCAGGGATTAGGTAGGGGTTTCACCAGGGGCGGATTTTGCTGTAAATTTGCTAAAAACCAGTGGCGTTCCTAGATGTTTGGCCGCCCGTCTGCATCAGAATATAATAAAAAAAAATCTTTCGGGTCGTAAAAACTAGGCTTTTCCGTCTCTTGTAATTACCTACGAGGTAATTGCAAAAATTATTAGGTAGGTATAACAAAAATAATAATAGGTATTCTCAAAAATATATACAATGACCGGCAGAAAGTTGGACACAAATAGAAAACTTTTTTATTATTAATTTCTCAGAAAATTTTATTCTTGACAAAAATTGGTGCATTATTTCAAACTCAAAAGGCACATATCAAAATTTAAATATCCCTTTTTGGATACTCAAGAGTAAAGTAAACTTATTTTTTAAAATGCGGTAAGAAGTTACTTACAAAAGTTGTTTGGAATCAAAGGTGGATGTCAGATTTATAGTCACAGCCACCTAGTAAAAAAAAGAAATTCAACTTTTTTTTGTATTTTTTCGACCACCCTGTGTATTACAAAAAAAAAACAAAATACCGCAAACGAAACTTATTATCAGATAACACATTAATTTGCTACTAAACTTTAATTTCGTTCGATTAGCAGCTAGAAATTTAAATTTATCGAAATCAAGAGTTTAAAAATATTAAATTTTTGTGTCCAACTTCCTGCCGGTTACTGTATTTATAACAATAAAATACCAAGGGCAATCAGTCTTATTATAATGAGTAATATGTTTTGGGTCTGGTAGAATTTCCAGACTGAAAAAAACAAGATAAATGTTTCTTTAAAATAAAAAAATGTTTAAAATTAAATAAATAATTTTCTAAGAAAAAGAAACTAAAAATGTAAAAAGAATTAGGTTTACAGTAATAATGTAACTGAAAATAAATATATTTTGCATCGGAAAAAAATACAGGTAGGTACTTGAAAGAAAAAATAAAACATTTTTTTCTAAATGAAACAAAAAAATAAAATATTTCTAAAATATTGGGGTTATCCCTTAGGCACAAGATGCAAGTTAAACGAATGGTACTTTTCTGGCTTTAACACTGGCAAACTCTTGATATTATATCACTGATATTTATTGTATCAAGTAGGATACTTTCAATGGAAATTGTTGCTAAATCGGTTAATCTCTCCTGGCTCATAGAAGACCTTAGATAGTTTTTTTATAATTTTTAATTTGGAAAATGATCTCTCCGCGGATGCTGGGTAACTGGCAAGCACAAAGTATTCGGCGGACGGCGGAAAACTATTCGTGAGATAATTTTTGAACAAGTACTTTAAAATAGTTCTTGGACTTGCAGTATATTCTGATGGAAGAAAGATATTAAAATTTTTTAGCTCACTATACAGGTGTGAAGCGTCGATATCCCCTACGAAATTTGAAGCCTACCAACGTCACGCCGCGCCGCGCAGTTGCCACAGAGCAAACACTAGAATAGAGGTATACCTATATATTTTTAGTGCAGTGCCGACGGCCGACCGCCGCCGCCGATGCGTTACGGGTTCATATCAATATGGTGTTGTTGCATTGTTGACGATATTCTTTTTGAGGGCGAATGCAAGTAATGTAGAGACTTACTACCTTTTTTCTGAACAAATATTTTTTCGCGACGGAAGGGCGGCCTGAGGCCGCCCCTTGATTTGGCCGCCCGTCTGCGACGCAGACCTCTGCTGCCGGGTCAGCTCGCCTGCTAGAAACCAAAAACACCACTAACACTAAGCAGTGAAACTAGTGTGTAGTGTGAAAAAGTGGGTCTATACCTATTTGGTTCTTTCTCATATTGTGTATTCAAGAAAAATTATGATGGGCCATCATGATTTACTGACAGATGCGGCCGAGGAAGAATAGCGAAAGTTGGAGCAAATCTAGAGATCATCCGTCAGTCAAATAATATTGAAATGTTGTGCAAACTAGAAAAAGATGAATCAACAAAGAGACAAGTGACAACTGATCGAGCAACTTATCCTCTTCAGTTTGTTAGGATTATTTGAACAGAATTCATTAGCAGAAAAAATTTCACTTTTAATATAACAAGATCTAATAAATTATTCTACCAAGAGCTAGTCGTTAGTCAGTACAGCCGATTATGTTAATATTTTAATAAAAATAAATTAACATGGGTGTAGTGTAAATGATTCGTATTATCATTTGTCGTTCATATTCATTCACCTTGATTTATCTAGTGATCATTTATGGCAATAGTTTGAAAAATAGATGGTTGGGCCCATTTTCAATATTAAGATGAAATTTGTTACGTTTCTTATTATACGTATTTTATTATTGATAAAAAGTAAAACTCACTCAAACTACAGGACATTTGTTGACCAACGCTAAACAGGAGTTACGATGGGTTCACCATAACCAAGTGAAGCTTTTCAAGGCATCATTGAATGGACGGAGCGATATAAGAAGCTTGCTGCTAGCCAGAACCAGAGCCAGAACCTGACAGGATCGAGATGCTAATAATTATAAATCAGACCCAATTATTGAAGCAAACAATAAGACTAATAATTCATTGTTGAATATAAACGACAGTTTAGCTCCATCATCTTTCTTATTACATTTGTATTCATATGGGTAAATTTCTTATGCTCACTCTTCGAAAAAAGATTCCTGTAGGTTCTGCAAATTAGACGCGATGTACTTATTTTATGAAATGCACATCGAATTTCAGATCCTCAATCTCTCCAGAATCTATTTAGGAAACTTATCCGCCAGAAGATTGTTTAGATAGTCAACTCTGATGAGTTGTTTATTAGTAGTTGTATATATTATAGATTAACTATTGCACTCCCTCGCCAGTCCTACGTAGTTCAGTCATCCGCGATCAGCTTCTTCTTCATATTATGTATTGAAGACAAAAACCTGATGTTACGTCGTGATTTACTGACAGATGCGGCCGAGGAAGAATTGCGAAAGCTGGAACAAGTCTAGAAATCATCCGTCAGTCAAACAATACTTAAATGTTAAATTTCGTGCAAACTAGAAAACGATGAATTTAACAAAGAATCAAGTGACAACTGAGCCTCTTTAGTTTCTGATTTTTATTTGAACATCATTTACGAGATAATTTATTAGCAAAGTTTGATTTTTAAATGCATCTGACCGAGCATCTGACATTATTGCGGCATTCTAAGAGCGAAGTCAGTATAGCCAATTATGTTGATATTTTAATAAAAGTAAATTAATACATGGGTGTAAATGCTTCGTCTTTTCATGTGTCGTTCATTTCCATTCACCATGATTTATCAAATGATTATTTTTTTATGGCAATAGTCCGAAAAAGTTGGGCCAACGTTAAATTTTAAAGATGAAATTTGTTAGTGATGTAGAAATTGTCATTCAGAGTTTTTGAATTATCCTATGACGTTCAACGCTACAGATTTTTGTAGGTAAGGTTTAATTCGAAGTAAAGTATTTAAAGTATTCTAAGATTCTTTCATCAAATGTTCAGATAGAATCTAACCCTAACCTTATGGAAAATTTCATATAAGATTCTGATGGTCTGTCATGATTGGCTGACAGATGCGACCGCAGAAGAATAATGACAACTGGAACAAGTTTAGAGATCTATCAGTCAAATATTCAAGAAATAAATGTTGTGCAAACTAGAAATCGATGAATTCGGCATGGAATTAAAATGACCACTGATCGTCTTATATGATTCTCGGAAAAGCTTTTGTTGTTGGTTGTCGTTCAGATATTCAGACAAGGCAGTTCTACATTATATAACTATGAAATTTACTGCATGATATGGGAATTGCGATTCACAGTCTGAGTTGCTGTGTCGTCGCAAAGCTACTGCTTTTTTGTTGTTACGTGTTTTTACACATTTAAGATTGGTCGGATGGCTGGGCCAGGCTGTAGCGAAAATTAAAATAAATCTAGATGCATCTTAATAAATTATTGTGGAATTATAAAAATAAGTCAGTATATTATATATATTTAAAAAAATTTATAAATATTCCTATAGATGCTTTGTCATTTACCTTTTATTTCATCGAATCTTCTATGGTAAAAGTTTGAAGAATACCGAGATAGGGTTGGGTCAATATTAAATGTCAATATATCGATGTACCTATAGGTATAAGATGAAATTTACTATGTGATGTGGAAATAGCCGTTGAGAATTATTTCTGAACTGTGAACAGAAATTTCAAGATTATACTGAATGGAATGAAGATTTTTGTTGGAAGCTTGCTGAAAACCAGAAACTGAGTTGAGAAACTATCTCTAAATTAGACACACACATGTACCAAACAATGGGATTAATCCGTTGATGACCAAAGCGAAAGTAGGTTATCGTTATCATTGATATTTCTTCAATTATTCTTATTTATAGGGGTGGCACAGTGCCCATTCAGGTTGACCTTCAACAAATTAGAGAGAAGCTGAAAACCTCATAATATGTGCTGTTCAAGTGTCATTTATGTTTTGCCGAAAGAGTTCGATGCCCCAGATTTGTGAAAAAATACATCTTTAAAGGCAGTTAAAACAAAAGTTTAGCGCTAAATGCTTTTGAACTTGTTACTAATATTTGGACATTTATTTATTTATATTTTATTTAATAAGGACGCTGTCTTATAGGAAAGAACCCGATAACAAATTAAATAAAAGTAATTGTAATATACGAGCGATCTACAATAAAGGAGCACAAATCTGTCTCCTAAACAATAATATACAGTGTGACCCACTTCAAACCGGAATACCCATACAATTTTTGTTTTTTATCCGATTTTGATAGTTTTTTTAACGATGGGTTATCTAAAACTGTGCTTTATAACAAAACGGCAGATTTTATTTTAAGAAAACCATCGCTTACTACGACGAATTTTTTGGGTCAAAATTGGACAAGTCATATTAGCCTTATTTTTATAGCTTGTACCAAACTTTTTTAAAAATATCGAAAAAATTATTCTAGAAACCAATGAAAATCGCGATTTAACTACCTATTTTACCTGCCTGCTAATTTATATCAAGCTGCAAGGGGACTGAAAACAATAAATTGAAACTGTAACTTACATTATTACAAATAGGTATAGATACCTAAATACAAAAAACCTAAAGTAAAAATGAAATTTCAATTTTTTAGTAATGCACCTCTCATACCTCTTAATTTTTACATTAGGGTTTTTGTATTTAGGTATACCTATTGATATTACTATTTATTTGTGTAATAAAGTAAGTTTCAGTTTTAATTGTTTTTAAACCACATGCAACTTGATTTAAGCGAGTAAGCAGGTAAAATAGGTAGTTAAATCGCTATTTTCATTGGTTTCTAGAATTTTTATTCGGTATTTTTTAACAAAATTTGGTACAAGGGATGCCCAATCCGGTGGCTTACTCAGAACTTTTATAAAAATATGCCTAATATGATTTGTTCAGTTTTGACCTAAAAAATTATGTCGTAGTAGGCCTTGGTTCTTTAAAAAAAAGTGCCGTTTTGCCCTAAACTACAGTTTTTGATGCCTATTGTTAAAAAAGCTAGATCAAAATCGGATGATAAATGCAAATTTAAAATTCCAGAAATACAATAACAAACAGTACATAATCATTAAAAAGAAAAGAAAAATTTTATGTCCATATCTCTAAAGTCACACTTATTAATTAATTAAAAATTAATTAATAAATATTTATCTAGCTCGTTGGCAAACTAATGAACTTCATGTATATTTGACAATTAGCAGGAATCCAAAGCTAATGTCAATATACCCAGAAGAAAACAAATACTTAAACTCTTCTTCGTGAGTGATGTTATTCACGTTTCTAAAGGAAAAGTGGCGCAAAAAATTAGGCAATATTTGTGCTTGTATGACCAAGAAAAAATATTATTTTAAAACCACTAAAGTGAAATATCATGTTTCGAGCACTGTTTTAGGTAGATAGGTATTTCAAAACTTTGAAAATGTTTCTTGAGATAATGTGGTAATAAATATATAAATTAATATATTTCTGTAAATTATGTACCTAATTGCTACAAAATACTCAAAATTTTACTACCTATCGTGGCATTACCACAACTAATAAAAAATACAAGATTATAGCAATTTCTAATATCTTTCTGCAAATAATTTATTATTAACACATTTATAATATTAAATTTTAAAACCGAGTCAAATTGAGAACTACTCGGAGAGCATTGCAACTGACAGCTAAATTTGAAATCGTTTAATATAAAAATATTCAAATGACTATACAAACCATATTTTGAATAAATATAGTCGAGGGTAGGTACGTTATATTTAATTCATTTATTTATTTAAATCAGCTTCAAAGATAATTGTCGGTTACAGTTAAAAGAAAAGCAGCTTATAGTAATTTTATAATAATTATTGCATTGGTTAACCCAAGGGTTAATTTCAGGGCTAACTTTATTTTATAACCAGCAATAAAAACTAATACATATTACTGTGGAACCGGAGTGTTAAACAACTCGTCTATAGATATTATTTTAAACGCTTAAGTTGTAACAAAGTTTACATTGTTTACTCTTCAAACTAGACTTATTATATGAATCGGATTAATTTCGTTGCCCCTGACGTGTGAAAATTAGAAAGGCCATCTTATGTATTTATTTTCTGTTTATAAAAAGTTAAATAATATTATGATCCGTACTAAAATTTGGGGCCGTTTCCGCCAGATTTATTTTCCGAAGCCTGTGAAGTTTTAGATAGTTATTTTCGTATTGTTTGTTTTGAAATAGGTTTGCCAGACTTTGTCGCTGAACTTCAGGTGCCGTACCAAAATAATTTCGTGTCATGAACTTGATATTTTTCGAGCTTCGGCGGGTAAATTTCCCAAGGTAACACCGACTAAAAAATTTTTAACCGACTTTATTTACAAATTGTAATTGTCGCATCACAAAAACAATGGGTATTACCCATAAAATTTGGAAATATACAATATTCATTATTTTCAAAACATAACAAGAATTATTTGATGACGGTAGTCAGTCCGAGGAATTTATTTTAAAGAAACTTCCTAGTCCTTTCCCAGTTAAATCGCCAAATACATTATGTTTGATGTGTATTGTCTTTTTCTGCGAGAAGCACGTGAGTAAAATACTTTTAACGTCCTATGCCATGCCAAGTTTCCCAGCTCTAAGAAAAATAGTATATTCCCCATCATCAATGATTTTAAGCCATGTTTTCATTCTTAAAATATTTCTCATATTTCTTCATTAGTTACATTACTCCTACATGCGTCAACGAGGTTACATCTTCACTTAGTACATACTGCTACCTAAATAGAAGCTTCAGCAAACACTGCGCCTACGTCCAGTATTCAGTGTTGTTGTTTAACTTGTAGTTTACTTCAGAAAAATGTGCCGATCATCAATATTTCATTAGCAGTTCGTTTGGCAGGTTCGACTTAGTAACCTAATAGCTCCTCAGCCTTCTTCAAGTACATTAGTTTTTATTGTAAATTAATGTGTTCATAGGGTATTTGCACAGATACTGACGGAAATTAAAAGCCGTTTAAAAATAATATAAAGAAGAAATCTTTAAGGATGCGTATTAGAGCATAAAAGCAACTTTCATGTGTTTTGTAATTATGTATTTAAAATTTGTTAATTTTGTGGACCAGTAATTATTAAAGGCAATTGATGCAACAAGTTTAGTTTGTACACCATTTTTATACGATATCCTTTACTTTTATTTCAGTAGAATTAGAGTTGATAATTTTTTCCCCTGCAGCGTGTTTCGTAAATAATTACAACAGACCAGTGTATTTTCAATTTGCAAGGCTAGTACTGCATATTGTGTAAATTTCTTCTCAAATTAGGTAGCAATTTTGATTGATTTAGTTAATTGTCTTCATAGAGGGATATACCTAGTAGTTTGTACAAGAGTGACGATCCACTTCAAACCGGAACCGGAACACCGCCATAAAATTTGTATTGGGGAAATCACATTAGGGATATTTTCGAAGCCTTCGTTAAAGACAGGCCATGGCGCACGAAAATCACATGACCATCTTAGTCCGACGTTACATGTCATTTGTCATGCATTTGATTTTTTCCGTAATGTATTCCTATATATTGTGCAATAAATATGCTGATATTCAATTCAAACTAGTTAAATTAATCACGCATCATCATCATAACGATAAATTCCATAATTCTGTTGTTTAAGTTCTATCTTTGATCTTTGAAAAATAACTCATTTTTATCCTCGAATATGTGCTCGTTTTATTTGCAGATTTCACTTGCTTTTACTGGTATATTTTGCATAAAAATTTCCATATTCATTTCATATTAGTTTTATTAAATAATTCCATATTTGAATAATAATCCTATCATTAAATAAATTTTTTTTTAATTATAAATATCATTTTTGGGACTATTAAAATGCATCGACACTGTAGTGTTGTAGGATGTGAAACATATTACAAAAGCCAGGAGATTTCATTTCTAAAAAACCCTTAAGTATGTGTGACTAACACATTTTCAAGAAAGTGAAATGACTAAAGTGGACGAAAATGTGTTGTGTTAGAGAATATCACTTAAAGCGAAAGGAAGGTTCTGTCCCAACAATTTTTGAGAATGTGCCAAAATATTTGAGTGCAGTGCCGTTTAACTCTCAGCCCAAACAGCTGAGGCAGGTTGAAAATTTTTGAAAAAGCAATTAGGAAAAGTCTGGATGCACAAAACCAATGGCGGGTCTCGGTAATTGTGGCGTGAGCCTTTGCCGATCAAGACCAGTGACTTTGTCCCACACCTTCGGGTGTGCTATCGTTATAATACTCCATGATCAATTGATTGCTACGGTAATTAATTGATTCCTTATATAGTAAATCCATCGTGTAGGCACGTTTGTCTATACCACTTGATCGGGTGAGCCATACTGATGAGGGACCACCGTCCCGCAACAGTAATGTATATGGTCGACTATCACTCTTTCTTTGTTCTAATAATATAATAGACAAAAGAAAAGTCGCCAAATTATTACGAAATTTGTTTTCTCTACTTATCTCCAAAAATGCCGTTTATTATAATATAGGACTAAGTTGGTCAGGTGACTACCGATTCCGCGTTAGCTCCATGGCCTGTCTTTATCGTTGGCCTCGGGATATTTTTTAAAAATTCTGACTACCCCACTGGATTGGGATCGCTTAAAACGGGTTTGTACCAAATTTTGTTAAAAAAACATTGAACGATAAAAATTCTAGAGACCGATGAAAATCGCCATTTAACGACCCACTTGGCTCAAATCTAGATGTGTGTAGATTATAAAACAATAATTGAAACTGTAACTTACTTTATTACAAATAATAGTAATGTCAATTGGTATACCAAAAACCTGAAGTGAAAATTAAATCGTTGTTTTTTCTACAAATTCCTCGACCATCCACCATTTTTTGATACACTTTTCATATCTTTTTATTCGTTAAAAAGTTCAAAATACGTTTTCGTTTAAATTTTGCTCATAGAAAAGGGGCCAATAATCGTAGGAAACTACCGACTTTGGAAGATGTGAATTTGGTCAGCATCCTTCCGTAAAATTCTATCGATCGACTGCCGTCTCACAAACGTAATAACGTAAGTAACTGGGACACCTTATAGCATAAAGTATGTGTCTTGTGTCCATGCATTACGAATCACCTAAGACTTTTACCTAGCAAATTCTCGTTTGAAACGATAAAACCGCAAGGGACATCTGTCATCAAATGTGTACTTTAAGAAGAAAGTTTTATCCGCTATATTTCATTTGCGAAAACACTATCACACTTTACATAACGGTAGTATTTAGTGTCATTGTTAAAAATGAGAAAATAGCCGTGCTCCGTCGTCGACGTCAGAGAAAATTCTATTCAGAACAAACGGTTATAAATAGGTTCGGTAGCTGCTTATATTTAGTGAATGGAGCAATGCAAAAATGTTGCGTTCTTATCTCCTGCATTCGCCTCGTTTGATTAGAAGCGTCTAGCGTGCAGCATGCAAAATATACTTATCGCTTCACCCACATCGAGTCGTTGCCTTCTTGCAGCAAGAAAAAATGAAAACATTTCGTATCATTAATCCCATTTCAAAACATTTCAAATTATACTGTTAGTACAGATATGCCGTATATACAGGGTGGCCCACCACGAACTGCATCGATCTATATATGGAAAACTGAAAGTAGGAAAATTCTGAAAATTTGGCACCTCACCAATGCCGATGGGCGCTGCTCACCTAAAATATTTTGGTGAATCTGGCACTTCCGGTTATACCGGAAGTCGATATAAACTTTCTTATTTCAAATGGAATACCCTGTATATTATTGCATTTTTGAATTCTAGGCATCATTTTGGAACAAAAACATGCAACATGTCCTATGTCTAAATCCAACCGTTTTTGAGATATTTGCATTTTTCCGAAAAAAATTTCAGATGCAGACCTAAAGTCAATTAGCAATTTATACGAGGAAGCCGCGAAATTTCAAAACGAATTTTTGGCATCGTGTAATAGAAGCCCTGACCTAGTGATCTCTGCTGAGAAATAAATCCGTTCTTATACAGGGTGTTCACAAAATTACATTCAAAATGTGCTTAAATCTCGAAATTTTCAAATGGAAACCCCCATTTTTTTTTAATGCGATCTTATTCACCACTAAAAATGATGACAACTTTGTGTAAGGTTTCCTATACCTAAATGCAGTAATTTTCGATTAATTTACGAAAAAACCTCTTTTCGCCCATAAAATGCAGGGTTTGCTTAACGCTTGGAAAATCATATTAGCCGTGGACGTTGAAAAGACAATCGCGGCTGAGGAAATGTCACTTGGTTTATAAATTATTTTCAACAATAATGCCGGCGCGGTTAAATTACACGAACGAAGATTATTTAAATTTGTTTATTATCTACGGAGAATGCAACAAAGTAATATCAAGAACGTGCGATAATACATTTGGGGCTATCACTTAAAAATAAGCCTATCGTGGACGACGGTAATGTTGAAGTGGTTGTTTTGGGATATTTTGCCTCTTTTCCCGAAAATTCTGTCAGACAATGTTCACTGGAATCTGGTATATCAAGAACCTCAATACAGAGAATACTACATAAACACAAATTTCACCCATATCTACACCTTTTTTCTGGTTCAAGAACTGAAAGATAATGATTTCATGAAACAGGTAGATTTTTGTGAGTTTATTTTAACATGGTTCCAAAGAGACGGAACCTTTTTGGATAATATTGTAATTGTTGACAATAATTTATAAACCAAGTGACATTTCCTCAGCCGCGATTGTCTTTTCAACGTCCACGGCTAATATGATTTTCCAAGCGTTAAGCAATAACCCCGCATTTTATGGGCGAAAAGTGGGTTTTTCGTAAATTAATCGAAAATTACTGCATTTAGGTATGGGAAACCTTACACAAAGTTGTCATCATTTTTAGTGGTGAATAGGATCGCATTAAAAAAATGGGGGTTTCCATTTGAAAATTTCGAGATTTAAGCACATTTTGAATGTAATTTTTATTCATATTTTGTGAACACCCTGTATAAGAACGGATTTATTTCTCAGCAGAGATCACCAGGCCAGGGCTTCTGTTACACGATGCCAAAAATTCGTTTTGAAATTTTGCGGTTTCCTCGTATAAATTGCTAATTGACTTTAGGTCTGCACCTGTAATTTTTTTCGGAAAAATGCAAATATCTCAAAAACGGTTGGATTTAGACATAGGACATGTTTCATGTTTTTGTTCCAAAATGATGCCTAGAATCCAAAAATGCAATAATATATGGGGTGTTCCATTTGAAATAAGAAAGTTGATATCGACTTCCGGTATAACCGGAAATGCCACATTCACCAAAATATTTTAGTTAAGCAGCACCCATCGGCATTGGTGAGGTGCCAAATTTTCAGAATTTTCCTACTTTTAGTTTTCCATATATAGATCGATGCAGTTCGTGGTGGGCCACCCTGTATGTATTTACATATTCCAGCAGTGAATCATTATGACCTTGAATTGTATATTTACAGATACAGGGTGAATCAGTTTTTTGTAGCAGGATTTAACAGGTGATAGATCTTCAAAAATAACCGCACTGTAAATGTGTAACTTCAAGGCTTGCCACGCATATTTTTTGCCAAACTACAAGAAAAGTATGAAATACTAAAATCAATAATTATATATGTATCAAGACAAGACACGTTTAAAGATACGCAAATGAAATTTTGATGCCTATTACAATGCAAAATTAAAGTTAAAGACCAAATACAGTCATATGTTTTTGCGAGATTATTTTTTCTCAATATGTGATAATCAAATCTGAAATTTCAGTGTCATGGCACTGAGGTGCACTGTTTTTAAACAAAATCCTTTCTTAGCATGCATTGTAGTTACATTTTTATATACGGAGTATTTGAATGAAATCTAGTATAGGCTGTGACATTGATTTGTAGACATTTCGTTTTGTTCATTTCATTTCGTTCATTCAAACTTCATTTGCCCATCTTTAAACGTTTCAAAAATATTTAAAAAAACTATCTTTGGAGTCCCAACTTTTAACATCATGTACATACATTGAGAACAAAGCATTTTAGGCCCTTGTTTATTTAAAGTTTTCATAAAATGGCCAGCAACTTCACCTTAATAATATATCTACATGTTGATTTGAAACACCCTGTATAATTTGTTGCTCGGCGCTGAAATTCTTCTTTTAATTCATAATAATTCAATGAATGAACTTTATTATCTTGATATACATTCGGTTTGGAACAGCCTGTATATATTTTTTTTTTAATGAAGGAAAGTTATATTACTTTAAAAAAAAAACAAATTTAACTTTAAAACGGTTAATTAGTTTCATGATACGGTACTTTTTAGCAAACGAAGTTGGCATATAACTGTTAGTAACATTCATTTTGACATTATTATAAAATGGGGTGGTTGAGAGGGCATTAGTATGAAAGTCAAAAACATGACAATATTATGTGTAGGTTTCTATGTTGTTTAAGAACTTGTGTGAAATATTGTAATTTACTATTACATGCATTTAAAAAAAAGTAATGTGGAAGTAGTTATTCTATTGACAGTGATTTTATCTGGGGTTTTATTATTTGACAAGTTCCTTTTTACAATATGTACAGGGTGAGCGAAACTCGACGTCCCAGGCCTACTGCGGGAACCCAAAAACTGACCATAAAATGTGGAATCGGGGTTCTTAAATGTGACATGCCTTAGTATGTCCAATAATTATGACTGAAAATTAGCTTTTTTGATGTTTGGGAAACTGACCACTGTGACGTCACCGATATTTTCCCCAGAAACATACCATTTTTTATTGAAAGTCCTTGTCATTCTCAACAACTTTAGTTTTATTTTTTTAAAAGCTTTTATTTAACTTGCAATGTATGTATGTATGTATGTATGTAATTTGTTCGGGTGGAATCTTGCAACTCAATTTTGAAGCAGATATCTTCAACCGATCGAGCTGAAATTTTGTACACACGTTTAATTTGGATGACAATGCATGATTATATGTGTGACGTCATTCTAAATCCAACATGGCGGATCACCCAAGATGGCGGACTAGTTAAATTTTTCAACCGATCGAGCTGAAATTTTGTACACACGTTTAATTTGGATGACAATGCATGATTATATGTGTGACGTCATTCTAAATCCAACATGGCGGAACACTCAAGATGGCGGACTAGTTAAATTTCAACCGATCGAGCTGAAATTTTGTACACACGTTTAATTTGGATGACAATGCATGATTATATGTGTGACGTCATTCTAAATCCAACATGGCGGAACACTCAAGATGGCGGACTAGTTAAATTTCAACCGATCGAGCTGAAATTTTGTACACACGTTTAATTTGGATGACAATGCATGATTATATGTGTGACGTCATTCTAAATCCAACATGGCGGATCACCCAAGATGGCGGACTAGTTAAATTTTTCAACCGATCGAGCTGAAATTTTGTCAAGATGGTCATTAGAAGGTCTCCTCATTGAAGAGCTAGACTGTTCTAAACTAACCGGCAAACGACCTTGCAACAATGATGCGTTAACTGAGATGAATAGACTCAGACACCTGGCCAAACTAAAAATTACAAAATAAATTAAAAGTAAAAAAATATTTTTAAAAAAAGCTTTTATTTAAATGCGCTAAAAAGAATAAAATAATCTTTTCTTTTAAAACTTTTACTATCAACTTATAACGTCATTCCACAATTTATATGATATAAAAGCTTGTCGCGAGATTTAAGTTTTCAAACTAAGTAAATACCACTACTTAAATCTCGCGACAAGCTTTTATATCATATAAATTGTGGAATGACGTTATAAGTTGATAGTAAAAGTTTTAAAAGAAAAGATTATTTTATTCTTTTTAGCGCATTTAAATAAAAGCTTTTTTTAAAAATATTTTTTTACTTTTAATTTATTTTATTAATACATAAATTAATAAACATAAAAAAGCAAATTTTCAGTAATAATTGGATCTTAGTATGTCCCATTTAAGAACCCCCGTTAGAAATTTTATTATCAGTTTTCGTGTTCCCACAGTAACCTGGGACGTCGAGTTTCGCTAACCTTGTACATCCTTTTGTTTCTAAGGGCACAAAGTCAGGAAAATATCGAAGAGAAACATCAAAGAGAGCAAAAAGGCCTAGCTGGATAATTAACCTCTTCAGAACATCAAATGGTATGGAAATTAGGTGCTTTTTTAATATCTGCTATGTATTTAATATTGTTAGGAGCATTTCTACCTACGAAGACTCGATAGGCGGTAATTAAGTTTGACGCGTTTTTTGGAAATAATTTTCTTTGGGTTGCGAAGGAGAGGTCGAGGTAGAGATTGAGAATGAAGGTCGCTGAATTATTTTTGTTTCATTATGCCGTTCACGATAGAAAGACATGAATAATATGCTTTGCGCTTTTTTGTTATAACTGAGGCATTAACGTCTTAAATACCAGATCATTATAATTTAATAAATATAATTTAAATATTTTTTCCTTCAATTTGTTTAACTTTTAAACATTAAATAACATAGGAAAGCAACAGAAAAAATATAAACTCAACAAGAACTCTGCTAAACATTATAATAATACAAAAGTTAAACGATGCAGTCGTATCATAGGAACTTAAATCATCGGTTGCAAATTACGTTGAAGCAAAGATTATGGCATTATTGTGTTTGGTTGAAGTTAGCTCTTAATCTCGGAAACCCGCAGATTTTGAAAGAAGGCTAAATGGGGAAAGATTTGCAATCTGGTGGGCCCAATTTAATGCGTATATTGCATTTTTGAAAAAATTCAAGGATGACTACATATTTATAAAAAAATCAAGGATTACTATATATTTAAAAAAAATCAAGGATTACTAGATATTTAGAAAAAAATGAATTTTCGCTATTCCTTCAAATCCCGCTAGATCCGTTATTTTTGATTTTATAGGAAATGTGAAAATATGAAAGTTGTAGAGAATTACGTCCCTAATAAAACGGCCTAATCCAAGGTCCAATCCTATTTTGACGTCTTGTCAAATGTTATAGTTTTCCAACTATATAATACCACTTGATGATTATTTTCAAAAATATCGGAATTATCTCCGTTTCTTTATTCTGATTTTAACGGATTTAGTCATAGAAACAATGAAATGTACATTTTTTATAGTTTGATAAGTTTTCTCTGATAGGAAAAGACTTGCCCCGCAACTTTTTGTTAGCTAGTATTATTACCAAAGTCTAGAGAAATACTATCCCTAGACTTTGTTATTATTACAATAGGTATGCTTTTGAATAAAATCATTTGCGTTTGAATTAACAGATTTTTTAAATAACCTAATAAGATTGACATCCCCCGCCTCCCACTAACACCGGCCATTTTGTGCCCACAAGAACAATTCGTGTTCGTACTCAAGCCTCAAGAAACTGAAGTCAAGAATTCAAGTCGAGTATTTATAAGGTTGACTTTAAAGTGCAGTCAACAAATATTGAAAAGTCTCAAGCAACTTGTGTCCCTATTTCTGGGGTACTCTTAGTTTGGTGTATTGTCAGCGTGAGAATTATTATTATTATAGGCCAAAGATCAACGGAGGGGTTTCTACTCTGGAACTTAACGGAAAGTAGATATACAAGGTGTTGATAAACCAGGTAGACAAACTTGACAGAAAGGTTCCTTGGCCGATTTTAAGACAAAAAAGTCCGCACATGATGTGGTGGTACTTCCAGGCTCGTTCTATTAGAGGCTTCGGTTTATTATTTTCTTTTACTGAAATCCGCATCAGGTGGTTTTGATATTGTTGGAGAAATATGAGGTGATACGGCTACTATCGCTAGGCATCTTTTAAGATCTAAAGCATCCAAAAGGTATACATTTTGGGTGAGATTTTTTAGCTCTAAAAATCGACTGTCAAGTTTGGTGTGACGCGATTGTGACGTCAATTGTGACATCAATTCTTTTTGGGTGGCCTGCTCTGCGGAGGTTGCGGCTTTAGTTACCTTTGGAAATGAAACTTCCTCCTAGCGTAAATTGCGGCGACCTACTTTTGACAAGAGGTGGTGTTCATTGTGCGCGGCAAAAATCGAATAGTTCGACACGAAGTGCCCCGGTCGCTCGGTCCTATGGCCCATTGAAATTGCGTCCGGGCAAGGCGAATCCATCATTTCTCTGTGTGTAATTATTTAGAAATTGGCCCCCGTCGAACATGAATTATATATAGTCGAAATCGTTTGCATGTCGGCCAAATGCGCGCGTCAATTTACCGGATTAGACGGCTATTAGCCTTAGCTAAAAACTGGGTTGCCGATGTATTATTCAGTTGGTTTTGTATCGAAAAATTTGAATAGGGTCTTATCGCAAAATTTCAAATTCCATAATACCTACTACTGTGCTCGTTATAAAAGTTTTGGAAAGTATATTAGAACTGTAGTGCGCCCAAGAGTATTTCAAATTGTTTTTGCGATTATTGAAAACAAATATAAAAAAACCATAAATATAGTGTCCTTCAAAAATTTCGCATCATGGGAGTTTTTTTTATTAATGATTTATGTTGAAATTTAACTTTAAAATATAAAAAATGACCCACTTAAACGTGGTGACGTGACTTTCGCTTAACATGAGCCTATTTGTTACAATTTTAAAAAGTTTTACTAGAAAAAGTTGTTTCCTTTTCAATTTTACATAGGTACACCAAATTTTAACGCTCTATTAAAATATAGTGTTTTTGCTTATTTTTTAATAAATATGTATGAATTTCTAAAAAAATAAAATTATAATATATTATATCACTAGCAAATCGTTGGCCAAGAATAACAAACCAACAGGTATCTTCCCACAAGCACAGGGCTGAGAGGAACAAATAGGCAAGAAGAAATTTTACTTCTTGAATTAAACAAAAACTTTGTATTGTATTTGATTCTGAATGACTTTTCTTAATACCTACTATTTTTCGGTATGATATACAGGGCGTTTACTTTTATCTTGTACACTATATAGGGATCTTGAAACTCCAAAAATATAAGAGTACCAAATTTCGTAATATTTCGTTGTTTAATAAAGATATTTTCGAAATCGGCAGTTTTCAGTTTTTTTTAGGATATTTCAGAAACGGAGTGAGCTATCCTAAATTTCTTTTCAGATCCTTGAAGCCCATAAAAAAAGCGCAACTTTTTCCTAATTTAACCGATCCTTATCTCTAACGATTTCAAAGATCCGTATAGTGTACAAGATAAATGTATACGGAATGGGGTTACGCTCTGCAATCCCACAAAATGTTAATTTTGAGATAAAGTGGGAAAAATCAAAGTGGACAATTAATTTAAAATTTGACATAGGGGCATCATTTTAAATTTTGAACAAGTTTTCTTAATAAAATTTGTCGATATGGCACTTTAAGTACACGAAAAATGAATCAAGACCACTTTGATTTGTCAAATACGAAAGCCAAATCATTATTATTATAAAAAGTTGCAGTTATTATTTTACTTAGACGCGTGACGTCACGTGGTTACTTGTATGGTTATCGTTTGGCATCAATGGACAATAATAAAATACTCATTGTGTCTTACAACAAAGACAAAGCAGTTGTCAAATTTGCAGTTTAGTTCGTGGTTTCTTGAACATATTTTTCTTCTAGTTTTAAACCGCTTTTTAAAAAAATTATAGCAACTTTCAAAATTTGACAGCGCCCACATACATACTTGGATTTTGTGAAAATAGGCAAAGTCGCAGTTGAACCATAAAAATTTAACTTCAACATTTAGAATGATACAGAAGAAAAAAAGACGCAGAAAAACGAACAATCTATATATGGCCCCCATAAAAATAATTGTCTATTGTCAATGTTTCAGTTCCTCTGTCTGATGGTGGACACTTGATCGTTAACAGCTGAAGACGTTGAAGATCCGCTCACCTTGAAATATGAGGTGCTCTAGCCGCATAAACATGAACCATAAATAATAATGAACCGTTTTAACACCATCTGCATAACAGGGTCAGTAAGGCATAGAGTCTATATTAATGTGAATATAAGGACGTTGTATGATCGTAATGGTCCAAACCATTTTAGTAATACACATCTCGGCGTCAGCTGCGATCTAGGTAACATTCGCAAACAACTCTGTTCTAGAACTTCTAGTAAAACTGGTCAGCGGGATATTGTTTGGGCAGATCGGTGGCACTGGACGGATGAGAATTCAATAAATATCCCCTCTTAAAATAGGATCAAACACTGCAGTTCTATTTCCGTGCTCGAGCCGTTATTATTGGCGCTTTCTTGCCAAAAAACGCACAGTCTGGCCAAAGATCTCTGGCACAGGACAAACGGCGTCAAAAATTTGTGTGGTCCATTGTGCTGGAAATCGCGATCCGCTTGTTGATTTTGCTGGATTTATGCGAGACGATTGGCATAATGTTTTGCGACGTTGAGCCAGTATTTTATCGGAATTTATCATAGTGACCCCGTTATACTTTATTCGCTATTATAAAATGCAATTTGTTTAGCCCAGAACAAGGGTTTTCTACTTCAAAGCAAAGTACAAAACGGTTAACTCTGAATTCTGGCGTTATATCTAACATTTACGGAACACTGGCGGCTTAGAAAGATTTTATATTGTGCTTACAAGAGGGCCCGAATTATCCACCCAATACACGTGACTCCAAAAATACACATAGATTGTGAAAAAGCAGCAATTCGTGAAATTAAGGAATTTTTACAGGTTTAAATGCATGCTATTATAGGCGTGTTTACTAATTTTCAAACGTATACCTAAACAAAATCCATAGATCTAAATCTATAGAAACATGTGTCAATTATAAAATCCCTTTAAATAGAATTCTTACCGAAGTAAATACAAAATAGAAACAACAGAAAATATTTAGTCTATTATTTATTCTGCGATCATTAAGTTTTTGCTGTGGTAATATGCGCAGTGACGTCAAGTCAATAATATTTTGTTTGTATTTCACAGATTTAATTTACTTCCTATTTATGACGTTTAAAAAGTCAACTTTATGTTTGTTTATTAGACAGAGTATTCAAAACTAAACATTTTATATGGAAACCCTCCGGAAATCTCTTAAAGACGTAAGTATATAGACTGTATGTACACCGATCAAAATTCTAAATGTATCAAGGGCACTTTCTAATGTTGAGGCCTTATTCTTATGCATTGAAATTTGCCCAGTACCCAGAGTTTAATGTGCCCGACATGAGCATTTTACCGCGGCTATTATTAGTTAACTTTATCGTATTACAAATTGCTTTTCAAAAGTAGGTTAATGCAAATATAATGTTGACACACTACAATGGGGAAGTGTTCAAGTAACTGAAACTAACTTAATGTTATGCAGAAGTGGCGCATGGATTTCATTCTGCAGGAATCCATTAATACGAACCTGGGACCCATTTAAAATTATGTTGGAGTTTATTTTACCAAGATTTTCGCAACAACTGTTGACGTATTATTTATAACGCTTCTAACAAAACCAGTACACGTTTTATTGCGTCAATTTGTAATTATTATAAAATGCAAACTTGAAATTTTGCAATTTCTCCATAATAAGTTCATTAACAGCAAATCTTCTGTCTCATCTGCGGAAGGCACATGCGTCAGGGGCACGCTGTGTTTTTCAAGAGCATACATAAGAAACGGGTATTTTGTAGGTTAACTGTGTTGCAAATTTCGTCAAACTGGTTTGGGTAGCCCCAAGACCCAAAAACTAAATTATGGCTTATGTAAATATAGGCAGCGCTTAATCCAAATGTGTACTACCGGTTTCACTTTTCATGTGACCACGAAAATGGAACATAGAGAAGGTGAATATCAAGACAATAACACTGTCGGCATTTTGCTGACCATTATAATAAAGTGGACTTGGCGTACGAATACTGGTTTTGATACGGAAAAACGTCCAAAACAGTTTCGGTATTACAAAGGGGAACCACCTGTCCTAAATGACAGCCCCTTATTTCAACGTTATTATTTTTGATTTTCTTGTCTATTACGAACTAAATTAGGGATTATAAATACATTATAAGGGTTCTGGGGGTACCAGCAGGGGTTGGTTGTATAGTAGGAAAAGGATCATTGGTAACTGTCTCTCATCATTATAATTACTGATGCCTCTCTATATCTCTACCCTAGAGAAAGGTATAGTGATATCGAAAAACGTCCAAAGCCATTTCTGTATTACAGAGTGGAAACTAATATGGCGTTATTTTAATGTTATAATTTGATTTTTGTATATTATGAACAAATGAACATTAATGCCTGTTAATCGGATCATCATTAGAATGAAAGGTAATAAAAAAATGGGTGAGTCAGGTAAAAAACGACCATAAAAATATATAGCCCTGGAGGTGCCTTAGAATCTTTGTCATGTGTTTGAGAATCAAATAATAACATTGAAAAAAAAAACAGGTAAGAATATCTAGTATTTACCACTTCTTTTTCAGCTTACTCTAAAAGTAACGATCTAAATGTAAAATACTACAGTTTGTTCAGCGAATGTTTGGCCCTACGTCACAACTCCCGTCCTTGTCTTACTCGTGAATATACGATGGATATCGGTCGTATATTCACGAGTCAAGGACGGGAGTTGTGACGTAGGGCCCGAACATTCGCTGAACAAACTGTATTTGGAATTCTTGTATAAAGCTATTTATACGAGCATTCCATGAAGGGTTGGTAGGAGGATGGGTAAGGGGATGGAGGAGGCGAGATATTACTCATAATCACTCCATTTTGGTCCCCCCTCTGGAATACCGAAACTGTGTATCGTGTATTTTTCGATATCTCTATCCCTATCTAACCGGTATACAAGCTGCATCGGAATGACACTCAAAAGTACCGATATAAGCGATCAAACCACGAATGAACCGGAATCTTCCCTAGTTACCAACTTTCCCATAGTGCAACTAGAGTGGTCGGAAACGGAACGAACTAATGGTCTGTTAACGAAACTCCCAGAACGGCTAATTGAGAGTGAATAATCTGACGGGCCCGCCGCCGCCTAGAAATTATTTATTGTATTCGATCGAGCAAAGTTTTCTGACCCCGAACGCCATTATACTTTATACAGAATGAATATTTAGTGTCCCCATTATAATTTTAAAAGAAATGGCTTGTGGCATATGGGACAAAATGCTTTGGTAATTGGCACCACCAAACTAGTTTCCAATATCTAATGGAAATTGTGTTCACCGCATTATACTAGTTCCTTTTCCACTAAGCCAACGTGTTTGGGTCTTTTCGGCTGAGGTGCGCTACGTCTGCCTGATGAGGGCCAACAAGCCCGAAACAGGTACCTGTCGTGGTCTGCACACCTCCGAAAGACCCATACACAATTTCCATTAGATATTGGAAACTAGTTTGGTGGTGCCAATTACCAAAGCATTTTGTCCCATATGCCACAAGCCATTTCTTTTAAAATTATACTTTATAATCGGAATTAACTAATTATAAGTGCTGAAAATGAAGCCCGATTTCCCCGTTATAACTCAATTAAAATCTGGGTACAGGCCAGGATGGATCGTTAGAAATGCAGCCAAAAGAGCTTAATCAACCAGTTTCGTAAGATAGTCGTTCAAAGAAATTCTGGACCTTTTATATGGATAGACGCAGAGTTGTACTGAAACTGTCACCCTACATAGAGGCATATTATACAATGTGTCCCGGATAAGAACGAACAGCATGGGGATCTTGCAAATGGTGAGATATAGAACAACGGTTAGATGGGGAACAAGTTGCGCAATTTTGAGGTCAATAAAATGGTACAAATAGATTTCTAAAATCTTTTTCGTGGTTGAGTTATTTTGAAAAAAGTAAAATTTTGCGTTTTAGATTTTATTTAGTTGTTATCACAGATAGGAAAAAAAGAAAAACACTTTCTTGTGGCACTTTATGGCTTATTTAGATTTGTTCTACAACATTTCGTTTTTGAGAAACCATCTTCAACTTTATTTTTTTTACATACGGACCTGGATTTTTTTTCAGATTTTGAAAGCACTTTTCATTGCAAATACCATGATGTATGACACGAAATATTTTTAAAATGTTTTGAGACAATTATACTGAAAATTCCTTTTTTCCAAAATACTGACTTCTTATTATTAAATACAGGGCCGCAATAGAAAAAAATGAATGGAAAAAAAATTAATTTTCAGCATAATTATCTCAAAACAGTTTAAAAATATTTCGTGTTATGCATCATGGTATTTGCAATGAAAAGTGCTTTCAAAATCTGCAAAAAAATCCAGGTCCGTATTAAAAAAAATAAAGTTGAAGGTGGTTTCTCAAAAACAACATGTTCTAGAACAAATCTAAAAACTCCATCTTAAAGCTCTTTAAAAAGTGCCACAAGAAAGTGTTTTTCTTTTTTCCTATCTGTGATAACAATTTCAGAAAAAAATGAAATCGAAAACGCAAAATTTCACTTTTTTCAAAATAACTCAAAAACGAAAAATATATTATAAATCTGTTTGTACCATTTTATTGACCTCAAAATTGCGCAACTTTTTCCCCATTTAACCGTTGTTATATCTCTCACCGTTGTTCTATCTCGGGCCAGAAGAGCTCTTAAAATTAGGCTTAAAATCTGTTTTTCTTTTATAATTATTGCTTGGCCGATTTTGGTCAATTTCGGTACATGTTATTATTAAACGGTTTTCTACCTATGTCCAATATTTTAGATTTGCTAGTAATGAGTCCCGACTATCGTCATTTTGGTAAATTGCTCAGTTAAGGCGTTGAATCAGCTCTACGTCGTTCGTAGTTAACGTCATGATGGACCCTGCGTGCAAGCGTTGAGTGAGGAATAAACTCAACGGTGCAAGCGAATGGAAATAGAAGTGCTTTTAATAAACTGCATTAATTCATCTGCATATCATTTCTGTTTTGTCAATTATGCATGGGTTGCCATATTAGCAACTTTATTGATTTGCATTTTACACAACATTTGCTTATTATTTAGGCAATAATGTAATACATTACTAGCAATTATAATTATTTATATATTAGTACGATAATTATAAATCCAGCAAAAATTCAATGACAGTTATATTTCAGTATTTAACAGTTCAATATACCTACAGTACCTAATTCAACAACACGAGTTGTTAAATTAAATGTTATACTTTATACTTTTGACAAAAAAATATCTGTTAGTTCAATAAATAAATAATTATTACAGAATCATTTCCAGAACATAGTGTTGATTAAATGAAATACTGCATTTAAATTATTCTTTCAAATTCAAATTCGATATTGTTAGTTACCAAATATAGGCTTCTTCTGGAGCGAAATGTCATTGGTCATTGTGTTTGAGGAATAAGAATTGCAACATTTCATTAAAACAAACCGTGTGTTTTTCACAAAACCACAGATTTTTCTCAGATCAGTTCGGTCGATTTGAACAACGAAGATAGTCTGTAGACTGTAATCAAGATTGGCCTGAGGACGCCCGTGCATTTTCTTTGTTTTATGACATTAACCAACATTAAAAAATAAGGTTTTACGTAAATAATCTCACTAAAAATAGGTAGGTATTTCAAAAATTATTGTAAGAAAATATGTAAAAACAACAGAAATTTATTTAGAGTTAATAAAAAAATGGACAGCTTGCGCAAAATCTCTGCTGACTGCATTAATTTCAGATGCTTTCAAATTTTTCGTAAGGTGGAATTTTTTTGTACGATAAAAGTACTTGTTTCCCCATTTGAAAAAAACCTATGAAGTGTCCCTTACTATTACAAAATTGGCAATTTTGCTATAATTCTATATCGGCGCCTCTGTGCTACAGATGGAATTATCCTTTGATGGATCTCTTTATCTTTAGGATTCGGTTCAGAATGCAGCATGAAACTATAAAAACGCATTTAAGGAAATGACCATAAGCGATCTGAATGATAAACCAATAACCTTCATTGAAAAGTCGATTAGGCGGTAGTAATTCTTGTATGCTGTTCCGTGTTAGACCTCGATACCCAAACAAAACACGGTATAAAATGGATAATGCTATTTCGGAAGTCGTGTTTGCTGAGGCTGATCCTGGGGGAGAGAAACAACCCTTCGTAATAGGGAAAACCCGTTACGGGTTGGCAGCCGGTAAAATAAAATTATTTAGAAATTTATTAAATATTATATTATGCGTCGCGTAACTTGACGTAGAGAAAAGAAATAAGTTCATTATAAACATTAAATAAGAAAATATCAAAATTACTTGCCTTCGGTGTACAGAATTTATACTTAACCCCATAAGTATCGTAGTACCCATAATTTACGGGAGATTATTTCCATTATACTACTTTTTTTCTTAAGGAATCAACCATTCATAAGTATGTCCTTGTTAACGATAATCTCAAAGTGATAAATCCCAAGAGCATTAATCATTTCATTGCTTGGCAATCGCGTATCTGCTCAATACACACGCCAACTTGTAAAATCGGTCCGTTTCGCACTGTTCTGAATTATACAGCTGAAACCTGTCCTGCAAAAGACCATTTCATTTGCCCGCAAAAAGTACAAAGTCTGGTTGGAGCAAAAATTAATCACCTTTTAACAGCCTCGCCGTGAAACGCATTGCTAGCTATTTTAACTTCCTCGTCCTTTGTTCTTGTTTCGACTCGACCCCTCTAGGTATCTATCGCTGTCAGTGCTTCGTTACATTGTTTATTTTGATCCACCTACTTAGGTAATTCGAGACCGCCGCCAGTCGTCCGCCTCTGACACTGTAACATTTAAAGTGAACTCATTCCGCGAAGAAGTATGCGCGGGCGAGGGGAAACGCGGATGTTCCTCTCGACGAGAGGTCAGGTACGGTTTTTTGGGTCAGAGTGCGGGTGGGTGATCGAGGTTAACAACTGGCCGCCTTGCCGCTTTGGCCCGTTTCCGGTTTACCTCAGCTGTCCCGCCAGGCGCAACACGCCATAGAGCACCGAGTGCAGTGGCGTGGTGCCGTGGTAGCGAGAATCAAAACAAAGCATACTGGCAGGTAGTAGATACGAGAGAACAATCAATCTAAAGGGTAGGTCCAACATGATTTCAATAATTTATTCTTTAATAACAAATATATTTACTTAGAAGAAAAGGTATGATAATGGGCAAACACTCAAAGTTAACAAAAGGAAAAAACTAGTAACCGCATACAAGTGTTTCATGGTATTTGGCAATCATCAGTACGGTGTAACATTAACCAAATCAAAAGATAGGCATGATTTGGGAAGCAACAAATGAAGTTCAGGCAGGAGCCAACAGCACATTTGCAGCTTCAGTCAGCACACCCCCTATTTTGGGGCTTGTATTAACATCGCCACGGAGGCTGCTAAAGCGACCTGCGTGGAAATCTTCATAACCCAAGATACAATGACAATAAGGAGGTAAGATTAGCGAGTGTAAATGTAATAATTAGAAGAAAAGGTGATAATGGGCAAACACTCAAAGTTAACAAAAAGAAAAAACTAGTAACCGCATACACGTGTTTCATGCTATTTGGCAATCATCAGTACAGTGTAACATTCTTGGGTTATGAAGATTTCCACGCAGGTCGCTTTAGCAGCCTCCGTGGCAATGTTAGTACAAGCCCCAAAATAGGGGATGTGATGACTGAAGCTGCAAATGTGCTGTTGGCTCCTGCCTGGGCTTCATTTGTTGCTTCCCAAATCATGCCTATCTTTTGATTTGGTTAATGTTACAACGTACTGATGATTGCCAAATAGCATGAAACACGTGTATGCGGTTACTAGTTTTTTCTTTTTGTTAACTTTGAGTGTTTGCCCATTATCACCTTTTCTTCTAATTATTACATTTACACTCGCTAATCTTACATCCTTATTGTCAATATATTTACTCTTACCTATAGACCTGATCAAGTATGGAACAAAACATCTCTTGCAACAACTGTATTGTTTCTTGTGCAGTGTGGCAAGTTGCTGCGTCCTTCTGGAATCACGTGTCGTCAAGATCTCTATCTACCAATTCCGGTCACAGTAACTTTAACATGTTGTGGTAACGGACTCCACTGACTATATCATTAACTAATGAATTGGAAGCTTCGTTCATGCCCAAAATCCATACCAAATAGTGACTTTCTGCACTTTCTTCAAATGTACTTTCAAATGCACAGCACTACGAATGACCTGCTGACTTAATTACATGAGTTGTAAGGATGAAAATGAAGATTTTTTGACAAATCGAAGTAAAGTGGTTTTGGAAATTACCACTCTAGTAAACAGAAGCCAATTTTTTGATTTTCGGTAACACTTTCAATCACTGCAGCAATATTGTTATTTTTTTGTCAACAATTGAACTAGTTTCCACAAATTCGTTGATCACTCGCTGTTGAACGATGTGGTGCGTATCCTCGACCGAAAACTGATAACCTAAGTATGCCAATTTTCAGATTTTTATTCCTTTTGGGTCTCCAGGCCCTTTAAGTGCACGGTCTGTATCTATTTTACCTACATTTATGTCGGGAAACTGAAATGGTTGTGATCTTGCCGTTCACTTCGAAGAATAATTATTGGATGGTCGAGATATACATGCTTGGTATAAAACATTAAAATAATTGGTTCTCGTTACGATAGTCTATGAACCTTCCTGGTCTCTCTGCGCCAAGTTAAAAGTAATCACTATATTTGCTCCAACGCTAGAGAACCTTATTCTATTCTTTCCAGGTGCACGTTTTACCGATTCTCCTCATGGACCTTCTGAACACCCTTACTCATGTATGCATGAGTAAAGCGGTATACCCAAATAGACGCCTGTCTGTGTGTATCCAGTCGTAGCTCATTTTCAAAAATATTTTTGTTAACAGGCAAATGTAAAGCCGAGATTTGTTGTGTTCTACCAATGCTCTCCGGCTTCATCGTCAAGATAACGTAATTAGAGGCCCTTGTAAAGTTTCAAAAAAAAAATCTCCGTTCGATACAAAACAGACTTTCAGTTCCTGACCAAGGATTGGCAAATTACAATTGCAAATTTTCTAATTTCCCTTCGACTTCGATTCCATTGATTAGACAAAAAGTAATAGCACCCAACGGAATGGAATAATGATTACTTTGTTGGGAGTGAAAAAGTCGAAATCGTTAATTATGTTCTTTTCATTCTTTTCAACGGTTCGAATTAGAAAAATACGTGATGGGTATCCATGCGAACCTCCTATGTGTGCAAATAAGTCAACGTTGTTTCTAAACAGTTCACAGGCAACAAATGCAGAATCATGTTCGTTTTCTTTTCTGTTAGTGTGAAGGATAATAAATTATGTGGAAATTCAAGAATAATGCTTCCTTGTAATAACAAGTGTAACTAATTTAGTGTGCCTTAAAGCCATCAGGGGTTGACATCACTGGTATAAGGAGCTGTGGAAATTCTCCGGTTTATATAAAATTTCGATATCGTTAGCCAAATTTCATTTGGCGTTTACGTTCAGTTCGCTATTCTCGTACGCATTAATAGCAGTCGTTTAATTATATTTTTACAACCGGATCAAATGAAACTCATGCATCAAAGCCGTCCAACGCTAGCGCCATCATCGGTCGACCAAAAGTGAAAGTGATCGGGAATCTTGCGCAAGGCCAGCCATGGAACTGCCGCACGTTCAAATAGACTATTATGGCGATATAGTGTGGTTATGTCATAAATTATAATATAACTTCAGAACTAGATCGGAGCCATTTCGGAGCGAGCGCTGTCCGTCCATGTTTCGACACGCAGCGAAAACAAAGCTAAACTGTTATTTCCTTTCGTTTGAAAATCTTGAGGTGCGGTCCCGCGGCTAGTTGTGAAATGTCAAAAGGTTAAGTCAAATTAACGTGACACGCCACAGTTTTGGCCTCTTTTAAATGCGCTTTACAGCTTAATAGAAGCTTGGCGTTGTGTCTACTCTCGATTGTTTGTTATTATGTGTAATTACCGAAAGACAAGCCATCAAACAAGGCACCAAATTAAAAATATTATGTAACAAGTTGTAGTTAGCACTGCTAACAATTAACCTTTTGGTATTTATACACATTCCGCATACTTTTTATAAACGTTGAATCTAAATGTCAAAATGTTTCGCTCAGTGTCACCTGAACTGAATTGTGTGCAATATACTTAATCAGTATATCGTAGATCAGGATTATCATCTTACTGCACTCGGGAAATCAGCCGGCACGCGCTGATACAGTACGGACAAATTTGTTGGCATTTTTCAAAATGCGCTTATGTTAGACGATGCCCGAAAAATGTCAGAAAAAAAATTATTTATTTTCTATAAACATGTGTCCTAAAATGCACCCTCTCCGAGCTACAGCCATTCGCAAACCTCTGTTCCTTTAGACGCTCCATTCATTTTTTGCCTCAAAAATGGCGCATATCTAATTTTCGGGCTGATATTTTATATTACCACAGATAAATCTTAAAATTAAATAACACCATCTAGTCAGGCATGAAAGAATCTCTAATTTTGATATCTTGTATTTTTTTGATACAACTAACCATTTTCGAGAAAATAGCTGGTGAACGAAAGCGGGTTACCACATAAATAAATAAACGTAGTGGGCTGTGGCCCCTTTTTTCATTCTTTTTGCCAATTTTC
The DNA here is from genome assembly GCA_963920635.1 of Pseudeuparius sepicola. Taxonomy (NCBI): domain Eukaryota; kingdom Metazoa; phylum Arthropoda; class Insecta; order Coleoptera; family Anthribidae; genus Pseudeuparius; species Pseudeuparius sepicola. The sequence goes on from OY987302.1 coordinate 47,389,171, forward strand.
AGATGATGATGAGTAGTAATAGTCAAAGCAGCGTCCAGAGAGTTCAAAATAATCGATTTTTTCGCGCAACTTACGATGGCTGGTAGCTCGGAGGGGTACATTTTAGGACACATGTTTATAGGGAAAATATTTTTTGGCCTCAAAAATACGCCCTTAAAATCTCTGTAACGAATTTTGAAACACCCTATATTATTATTGTTTGAAAGTTTGGTATGTTAGATGTGTCTTCCGTACTGATAAACCAAAGTCACATGCTTGTTGTTCACTGCCAAAAATAGTTCGTAATACACTAACTATAATATGATGAAAATAATATTTACTTTTTGTTTCAGGTATGTAGAGGAGATGTCCATTTCCAGTCCTGTAAGTTGACATTTATTACCCGAGTGCATTTAAAAACTTTTCTTTTGAAATTACCACCAGAAGTTTGTTTTCTTTTGAATCAAAAATAAAATAAAAACGATATTCCAACATTTGTTAGTGCAGAGTGTCATTCGTCTCAGCTATGAAATGTAATTTCTTCCGTTCTCTGCCTATAGTTATACAAATACTGTTTTTGCTTAATTGTAAAAAGTGAAATTTGTTTTTTTGATCAAGGATGAACAAAATAAAAAAATCTACACCTTGTTTTTTCGGAAACCATAACCTTTACAGAAACTTTTATTGCTTACGGATTACTTATTACATTTAATTGAATTTTGACCACACATATTCCAAAATTCAGTATTGAGCACGGTTTTTGGAGACGATTTTTTTTATTTGCACTGTGTTGACAATTTGCAAATAATTAGAACAGGATTAAAAAACAAACTATATTTAGAGTTGTCAAGGAAAAATATTTAGTAGCCAATGCTAAAATACACATATAAATAAGGATGGATTCTTGTAATATAAATCAATAGGGATAATGTTTTAGTGGTATAGCAGGCAAAGGATGTCCCGGGTTGGAGTCCCGGTTGATTTTTTTGCAACTGATTATCCTTTTGCCTTCGATGCCACTAAAACAAGACACCCCTATATTGGTAAAATATAAGTTGAAATTTGGTTGTAAAATATGAAAGTGAAATGCATAAGATTTTTGAAAAAAAGCACCATATAGATCCACTCACCCTGTATATTGTAAGCGAACATTTGTCATTCAATTGCAGCAATCAATGGTTGAAATGAATTGTACGGGTATGAGTTAAATGAACCGCATCAAATAACCCAGAATCAATTCATTGCTCGTAGTAAATTCCATTGCGGAATGGTTGTTGTAACACCTGTCCCCTTGCTGCAACGGATGCGTTTATCATTGATCAGATATTACTAAAATTTTATGCCTAACTTACTTAATATTTTCCGATTTTATACGCTTATTTTGCCGCCATTTAGATATCGTTGCTCAAAAACTTGAAAACGCAAAACAATATAAAAATATGGAATTACCCAGCAGTTGCTTCAAATTTGAGCAATACCTCCTGATGCAATGTTTTACTAAAAGCGGGCGCGCTTTCTGTTTGCCGAAGCGACACGTTTAAACTTTAAACCTAGGCTGATTACATTTTAGTTTTGTTTATGTCATATAAATATTTAATAGGGCCGACACACGATAAGGTAAATATACAGAACCTAGCGGCGAAGATACAATAAAATCTAATACGCTCGTAAAGTTTTGGAATGGCTAATATAATAAACACATAACCGTGAAGTTGTGAACCGATGTCGCTATTTTTGGAAATTCGGATATCATTAACTCATTCATTGATTCTCGTTTCGTTCGCCATTGCATGGAAGACTTGTGACTTCCAGATCCCAGCACAATATTTTACAATTTTTTGCAGATTACATTAAATCCATGATTAAGATGAACTTTCATTCATTTTGATTTGGTATAACTGAGGGTAGTGCGGGTTCAATTTACCTAATTGGAATATCTATGCACATTCTTCATTGAGAGGGCTTCCTATTTTTTTGCAAGTTTACGATGCCTTCGAGTCAACGACATGTCTCAAGGTCAACACTTGGCTTATGGATTTAGTAACTCGTTAAATTTGTCTCAAAAGCATTGCAGAATATTGCAGTTTTCTAAATAAACAGTTTCGGCCTAGTCACTTTACTTGGCCTTTTCTCCTAATGCTAAAAAATATAATAGTTCTTCTAGGTCTAAAATTTAATTGATTTTATGTTCAGTTTCAGCTATTTTAGTGTGAACATGATTTGTTATTCTTCAATGTTGAATAGTAAACAATCGCACCACCCATCTTAAAAACATGTCCCTGGGTTTGTAGTTCCTGCGTCGAAAAAGCCAATTAATTTACTAAATTAGTTGAAGCCATTGAATCAGGCACTTTTTAGAGTGTACGCAAAAAAGCAAGAACACAATGACGTATCAAAATAGTACAATATTATGATTTATTTTTTAACCGATGACCTTTCACGGTTAAACGATCATTAAATATTATAATGTATCAAAAGCCCTCAATGTCGCAAAATAATGATTACGTGAAATGAGGTTTATCATAACATTGCGATGTAAACATGTATAAAGTTTTTATATCTCTTCAAGTAAACATATTTGTACCGCAATTAAATTGATTTAAAAATGACTTTATAAACATATTATTAGCCCAATGTTATGATAGTGTTATTTGATCATTTTTCAAATATGGATTATTTATACTTAAATTAGGAAATTATTCCGATATGCCTATAAATTGATATAGACGGAGAACGTTACAATTGACTTCTATTTTAGCTGATCTTAGCTGATTATGGTTATGGAACCTGGAATATCTCATGAAAGTGCGATTCATTAATTTGTTAAAATTAGTTGCTGCGTCATATTATTAATTTTGAAATAAATTTGCGGACAATACCAATGAGCCATAAGTAGTCTGTCAAGAAAAAACACCGTGTATACGACAACAAGAAATTGATGTTTTCGCTCCAGATAGTGATATTAATAGGTTTGCCATTACTTTCGATATGTTGAATTCTGGAGAGATTGGCCGATATTGTTTTTTTCTCTCTAGCAAATATTGGCTACGGCAAATGAATCTGCTTTCTCTTTCGCAATAACGGTTATGGTGTTATGTTGTAACGGTGATAGAATTTATGATCTTCTAAAAATCCTTTACTATTAATGTGATTGCTTCTGATATTTAGATTCTTGGAGACGAGATATATTACTATTATTATTATTCTAAATGTTCCTGCTATGACTTAGCTTACTCTTTTTTGTAAAAAGCAATAAGGCCATAAAACAAATCTTGTCATACGCCAATGTGAGGTAGGTAAATAATCAATGTTGTATTTAGGTTATGTAACGTTAATGTCATCGATAATGGTATAGGTATTATTAGAATGAGAAAAAAAAAAAAATTGTTTGACATATATACTCGTAATCATCGTACCATATTATGTAGAAACACCATGGAAAGTAGAATGTTGCTTGCACATCCATACACTCGTAAAACCGCGAGATTTCCACACACGTGACCTAGAACCAGCGGGTCCTAATTTCCATATCCACCTTATTATTCCCGCGTAGACAAAAGGCACAAGAATTCAAGGATAGCTCGCAATAATTGCCGAAGGTTTTTTTACATAATGACAACAGCGGTGAAAATCAAAACACCGCACAACAATAAAAACACAATGAGCTACTCGTAGCTAGGAAACTGTAAACAGGCGATATCTTAATGTTGTACAATAATTGAATTACAATAGAGCGAATAATTGGCAAAGACGGCAGCAAATGGCACGGTTCGATGTTGAGTCGATGTTTCTTCAAGCGCGAATCGCGAGGTGTGTAATTTTAATTTGCGACTTTCTGCAGCACGCGCTGAATTATCGTGTAGAGAGGTGTAGTCGGTTTTTCTTGTGGTTTGAGTTGGTTTCAGTGACAGCGATCATAGTTCATTTTTACGTTAAAGGGTTAATAGACGGCTACACTACTGGCCACGGCTTGATCTATATACATTAGCAGAGTCTGCTAATCGCCTGCCAATCCCGACACAGGAGCAACTTGCCGAATTGTTTTACCATGCGTGAAAGCAAAATTAAATTGCTGATGTGTGGCGCAAATCCGCAAATTAATAACCTGCCGCACTATCAAAGTAGCTATATGCCTTGGGAACGTTTAGATATTAGAGATCAATCAATCTCGATGTTGCGAAATATTAATTTCACTTACCAATATCGTCAAATATCTGGTTCTGGTGTCTATAGGATTATTTATTGCGAGTATTGAGGCAATACCATTGAGACTACTATAATGTGTGGGGGAGCCGAATTTTTTCAAAGAATTTGCCCATTATACAGAGACAAAATGTCGCATTGTTTATCACAAAATGTACAATAATACATTACCAATGCTTTTATATTCGGAAACAATATAATTAATTTGTGCTGGTGTGATTTTTGGATCCATTACTTTTTTTCCACAATAGTCCAAGTAGTGGGTATAAAAAAATAAAAATAAATAAATAGTAAAGTCTCGACTACATCGCACTAGTTGGTATTGGTAGCTACAGCATATAGAAAAAACTGTCTTGTCATTTGTTGCATCTTTTTTAATATCCCACATTTGATTTTACTCCTAAAATAATTGTTGAATGGGATAGTAGTTATCATTTGGTCTGGTTGGCGGATTTAAATGCAGTGTAGATTCTTTAAATAGGCGTTCACTAATTTCCGATTGTAACCAAGATCTAAGTTTATAGAAATATGTAAAACCGCTCTAAATAAAACTCTTAGCGAAATAAATGCACGATAGACACAGCGAATTTGGAGCGGCTATAAAATGGCTAGGGCGACTATTAACACCCTGTTCTTTCAAATAGTCCATAAGCTATAAAGTTGATTTCTCTGATGAGGTCAAAAGTAATCGGCCACTATGGCTGAGGAGGATATATTTCGTCGTCAATATCACAAAGTGGCGTATCTCAAAAATGTCGATTTTTGAGATAAGACCAAAAAATATTTTGTTTACTTCTTTATTCTCACAAACTGGCATAACCCATTTGGTTATAGTTTTCTGGTATCACAGTCTTAGCTAATGCCGTAACTCATGATTTGCGCTTTCATAACCTGACAAATAGGCGTATCTCATAATTACGCCACTTTGTGAGATTTTTTCTTTACGCTACGATGTATCTCGGTATCTGAGAATTGAGACGTGCAAACTTTGACTTACCTTATGCACTCCCCACTCCTTTTATGGTCCGCTTTTAGCCATTAGTTGTCTGCCAGATATTCTGAACTCTGGGGTGCACTACTGGAATTATTAATTTAGATGGTTAAATAAAGTCAAAACGTAGCATTAGACCTACAAGAAAGTGATTCATCAGAGGACACACCACTGTCTTAAACTTTAGAATCAACAGAATAGTGAAAGTTTGAGTTCTGAAACGCGAGAAGATCTTAATGGTATTGGACCAACTGAAGTACAGTTAGTTCAAGTTAATAATTATATGGATATGTCAACAGAAAAATAAAGATTGGTGTCCCAAGGATCTAGAGGAACTAATGAAGAAGAGGCTTTTATGATTCTGATTCAAATCCTCCCTGTGTAGCAACGTGGGAATATTTCAAATTGCAAAACGGAAGTATTTAGCTCCTGTCGTTGCTGCTTGATCTTGTTTTGCTACTTTCCTACAACCACGTTATATCCGACTCAAGTTGAAAATCATATAAGAACTAACTAAATCTATAGAACTAACCAATTTATCATTTCACACTAGTTCTTTGTCACTGAAACGTCTTAACATCTTATGAAAATAAAATCCAAGGCAGTTAAATCTTCAACCAAATAATATATAAGAAAAGTGCTCTTATTTACATTTTTTTTGTGTGCCGAAGATACTCCAGTAATCTATTATAGTAGGTATGTATGTAAACCCTCCAAGAAATAAAAGTCTGTTCAGATACATTTTTGGCTTTGACATTAGCTCCTACTGTACTATAATAACATAGATTGGAATCCAATATAAGAAAGCTGTTTTTTCAAATGAAGTGATAAAGAAGAGTTATACCTAAATGATACTAACAGTAATTCTAGAAAATCACACATCATGGCGGCCCAAAAAACAACCTTCATCCAGCACTAATCTCTCGATAGTTCGTTATAATCGAGTTCAGATGTCCCGCGGGTGCAAAATGCGGCATGTTGTGGCCGAGTGTTTTCGTTCAGAGTCCGTTATATTAGCCGAACAAAACATATGCCATTCGTAGGGACTTTGATCGGATATTTCAAATTCATTCGTTATAACAGATTGCAGTGGCGCACCCAAGGGGGGGGGGGGGCAGGGGCCCTCGGTCCCCCCCAGACCTCTCGTATTGTAAAAATTCTCGAGGGTGGTATCTTAGATCTACTGTCCTCGGCAATTATTTTCCCAATTCGAGACATGGCCTGGATAATCATAAAGTATTTTTTATGTAATACGTCAAACTTTTTAATAGTCTTTCACAAGACAAGATTTCTTGTCTTGTAAGGCCCATTCTTGTCTTGTCTTGCAAAGCAAGACAAGAAATTAAATTCATTCTTGTCTTGCACGACTCTTGCTGGAAAATTTTTTTATATATATTTTTAATTTAAGGTAGTTAGATAACTGAAATATTTAGTAGGTATGGAAAGGCGATTTTCTTATCTTATTCCAAAAATTTAATATTTTATTGATCTTAAAATTTGATGACTGCCTGAGAAATAATTTTTAAGCCATCATTTTGTTGAATACAATTGAAAAACAAAACATAGGTACATGTATTAGTATATTGTCTTCATCGGATTAATTAAATATACCTACCCAGTTCTAAAACAGTTTCGTTCTTTTGTTTATCATAAAAACTGAAAAAGGTGCTATTAAGCACTATATTAGGCGTGTTTGTCGTTATTACTTTAGAAGGGTGCCTAACTTCTTGATAAAAAAAAAACTAAGCAATTGACCTCGGTGCAAAAACCGGACAAGTCCATACTTTACAAGTTTTGGGAAAATGAAAAAGAAACTCCCGGACTTGTCTGGTTCTTGCACACATGAATGCGAGCGGCCAAGTCCTAAAGCTATATATCAACGTTATTCTGATTTGGATTTGGCTGATTCTTACACCAATCGATCGGCAATATTTTAATACATAAATGTAGTGGAAAAAGTCAATTTTACCCAAAAGTGGACTTGTCCGGTTTTTGCACAGAGGTCTTATTAGTATCCATCATAGGTACATAGCTATAACCACAGTTAAACGGAGTAAACCCACACAGGTAACAATAACTTATGGCCTGTAATGCCTCTAAGTCTAAGACTTTCCTTTCTGTTAAAGTTATTTTAATGTCTGTGGATTTCGATATTTGTGTGGAAGTGGACAAAAACCACTAAACCCACCCTGCTAAAATAATCCGATCTACATTATGCCACAATAATACGAAGCGAAACAATGCATTAGAAAATTAGGAAGTCCAATAGACTCCTTTGGTTGTTTAAGTATTTTAGCAAAAATATAGTTAAATCAAACTTATAAAAAATAAATTAATCCACTGCAGCTAACTGCAGTGGTTAAAAAATAATAATTTCCAGGAATATTGCAAATAAAATATATATTTCTATATACTAGAATATATGAATAACCGTTTATATTTATGCTCATTTTGCAAAAATCAGTATTATTCAATATCGTCGTCACTTACATTTTATTATTTATCCTATTAAAGTTTTGCAGAAATTATAATTACAGATAATGATTTTTGCACGATTTCTTGCTTTTAGCAAGATTTCTTGCAAACTTGCAAAACTCTTGCAGAATAATGTCTTGTCTTGTCTTGCTTTGCAAGACAAGAAATTTAAAAAAGTCTTGTCTTGTTCTTGCAGCAAGAACAATACAAGAACAAGAAATTTGCAAGAGTCTTGTGAAACACTACTTTTTATGTTGCCCCAATCAATTTTCTGGGTGCTCCCACTTACCGATTGTACATTATATCTCGTGGTATAGCCGAGTTCCAATGTATACACATTCATAATGTATGGTGACTTTATGAAGAAATGTAAAATTAATACGCCTTTGTCAGGCCAGGTTCACGCAGGCTGTTGATGGCGTACATGTACTTCTGTAAGCGCGGCCACTCTATCTGCATTATCTCGGTGCCGTTTGCGGATGTGGTGTGCGTACACACGCCCGGAACAGTACGTCAGCCGGAACCAAATCCAGGAAACAGAACGGTGAAACGGAGTGTATCGCCATTAGAGGAGAGGCAGCCGGGCTGCGGTGTCTTTTTTATTGCTTTCAGCCGACCATTAAACGGGCCCAAATTGAGGTCAATTTTGGTTTTGCCGTGCACGGCGGGATCGATTGTTTTTTCGTGCGGGGTCGTGCCGTTTCAAGTTAGGTATACGTCAGGTTATTGGAGTGAAATGACTTTCTCACGTAGAAATTAAACTGATTTATGGGCGTGATGGCTTTTAATAGAGCGTTGTTATTTTATTCGCTTTTCACTGTTTAACTCTTTGAATAAAGAATCCCAGGAAGGAATCAAAGCTCTATGGGTATTACAAAATAGGTGAGGCGGAAATCGCCATGAGTATGTAGTAACCAAATTTTGACACAATACATATTTTGATATCTGACACAGTAATAGCATAGCCGAAGGGTATCGTTCGGCTATGGTAATAGGTGTCAGTGGTGGTATTCAGATACCTTTTCGAGTTATTATGCTTAGCTGTGTGGCTTGTGGCACTTCCCTGACCGCCAAAACTAAAATGTTTGAGGATAATATTCCTCGGTAAGTAATTTTATAATTTAAATTAACTTTTGAGGCCATGCACCAAAGTAGCATATGCTGATTGCACGAAAAATTATGATTTTTGCCTCGATTCGGGGTGTCGAAACAACAAAAGGTACGCGCCACTGTAAAAACGGAAAAGGCATCCCGCCAAATGCAGAGACAGTCCCGGTAGAGCGTTAAGCCCAAATTTGCTCCTTCTTGAGGTTATTTATTCACGGGTTTAACTTCAATCAAATAGTATCGATATATGTCAATATCCAGAGTGAACTATAAAGAACTTGCTTAGAGACATAGTCGGTTTTCTCAAACTTATGAAAACTTTTGAAGTTTGACTAGCAAAAAAATTTTTCATCGCAGAATTCAGGACATCTGAAAAATTCAAAACACTTTTAAAATATTTACCATCAAATCAATAACTTGAAACGACGATTAAAAAATAATACTTAAAATAAGATTTTTAACTCGCATAATGTAGCGCCAATATTGATGTATCAACACAAATAAAGTGTACAAGATTAATCTTTTAAACTATTTTTAAAAAAATTAATAATAAAAGAATAATATCTTTGCCTTTGTATATCTCGTATTAGTATATCAAATAATAATTAAAAAGGGATGCTCTAAAATATGTTGTTTTATCAAATTGTAATTGAACTGAATCCAGAACTACTAAGGGCTACTATCAAATGGAAAATAAGTATACATATTTATGCTTCCTTTTTCCGTAGGCATAATAAAGGCTTTTCCACAGAAAACAATATTAATACTAAAATATCGTAATAATTAAACAAAAGATACCTACATTGACAAACTATTATTTTGCTGCTTATTTTTTGTTGCCAAAAATGTTAATACACATTTTAAAATTTGAGGTTAACACGAGATATAGCTTCTTCCATTCTCCGCATCCTTCAAGTATGGTGAGAAATTAAAATTATTTCAAACGACGTCTCAGGCCTATACTGCGGGAACACGAAAACTGAAAATAAAACTTCGAACAGGGGTTCTTAAATGGTCCAATTATGACTGAAAATTTGATATTTGACGTTTGGGCAAAAGGTCGCTGTGACGTCATTGATATTTTTTCAACAGAAAGGACTTATGTGGTTTGCGCGAAGGGTTTTTCATCATTTGAGCCATCGATTTGGAGGCTTTAGATAATTTTGAAATTTAAATGGGAGATCCTTGCAAAAAATAAATAAATGGAATTGAAGTTAAGCTTCATGTAGGGGTCGAAATACGTCGAAAAGAGCCAATTTCAGGACACCTAATTTTTTCGCGTATCGGAAAAATGCGCTGATCGGTCATTCAGATAAAGTTTAACCAAATTTGGAAGCTGGTTTCGGATTGTATGAGTTCATTTATGTTGGATAGACCGGTTTTCATTGTGAGGTCATTTAAAAAGAAGCGTGTTTTACAAAAATGTGCGCTGTCCAGATTTTGATTTTTTTACGGGTCAAACTGCGTCGGATAGGCTTGTTTCCGATTTTAAAATTTTTGCGAAATCGACAAATTTTAGTTACAAGAACAGTTTATTCCCTTCTCCCGAAAATATCGGAAAAATATTCGCCACGCACGGATGTACTTTTCTGAGGGCCTGAGTTCACCTTATCTTTTACGTGTAGAGGCGCTGCGTCGATTGTCGCGTGGTCATAGCTCTAACCGTTTTGGCGCAAATATGGCTTTCAAAGTTAAATCGAAACAGAAAACTAGAAGGTAGGTTTTCCGTTGTATCTCCGGATCGACCTAGTAAGCCCTAGAATCATCTGGAGTAAAACTTTTCCAAATTTCTTGGAGATGAGCACGCAACTCTGGAACAGTTCTTGTATAGGTTGTGATTGCAACTTCTTCATTATATGCCATAATGTTTCAATCGGCGAAAGATCTGGAAATGTGAAATATTGTTTTTTAACATCCAATCTTTCACTTTTTTAGCCGTATCTATGACATGAGGCGCCATCTTGTTGGAAGATACATTCAATATTTTGAAAACGCGGTTCTTCAATTTTTAGTTTCAAATTATTTTGGACGTTAATGTATTTATCAGCGTTCAGGATGCCATCTACAAAGTGTAATTTTCCGACCCCTTTAGTTGACATGGATCCCCAACTCATCACGGAGGACGGAAACTTAACTTCCTTCTTAAGGCAGTCCGTGTGATACCTACACTTCTCCTTTAGTTCTAATGACTCTGCTTCGACTATCACCAGCACAAACTTCAAATTTAGCCGCATCACTCCATATAACTGAGTTCCATTGATGCTGAGACCAAGCTCTGTGCTCTTTTGCCCACAAATGTCTATTTTTCTTCTGCCTCTTTGTTAGTAAAGGCTTTTCCTTTGCCCTACAGATCGTAAACTTGAAAACGGGAAGAAAATCCGAAACAGTTTGGGCTTACCTTGTAAGTTTTAAACCCTAGTTTTCGGGCAGCCCTGTGACAAGTTGCCCTCGAAAAACATTTAGGTATCTGTTGCCTGATTCTATAAAATTCTCGATTCTCCATAATTGGTCCGGCGATTTTGCACGATGATCCTTCTCAGAGCCCTTAAATTTGTGTCAAAATAATGTGGCCGACTTCCATTTATCTGCTTCTGGGCAATGGATCCAGTAGTTTTGTAAAGTTTAATAATATTTCGCACTGTATATCGTGATAAATTAACAATGTCTGCGATTTGCGCAGCAGATTTGCCTTTTGAATACAAAAGTGAATTTTATTTCTTCAGAAACAGACTTACCACGGGACATTTTTATCTGTCAACAACACAAATATAATATGTTGTGAAATGTCACTAACGCCTTGTTTAAACTTATTGAAACGTCAAATATTGTGATTTACTTCAGAGCCGTCTACTAAACTTCTAGAAACAGACTGTAACTTAAGCTGTTTTCGTCGTGTATTTTGTTACAATCAAATTATTATACAAAACAACCAATTTTACGCTAAATATTTCTAAAAATGTTTTTAAACGTTCCCTAGAATCTGTCAAGAGACAAAAAATAGCACATTTTCGAAAACGTCTTCTTCGACATGCTGTAAATTCATAAATTTGATATTTTGAATGGTTGGGCCAACTCAGGGACCCTTTAAAGTAAGGGGACCCAGCATTATACTTTCCAAAGTGAGGCCGTTTCTTTCCCCATTCTAATGGTATCAGTGATGCCAAGTATGCCATTTTATTGGAAAATCTATGAATATAACAGGTACTTTGATTGTTAGTAAAAACATTTAATAATGGTTTCCATGATTTCTAAAAATTAGACTTGACAATGTTCTGTCAACAAACACAGAATATGGCAAGTGCCAAATGAATCAAATTCATTTTATATTTAAATTGGGTTTCCTGCAATTATTTCCAGGAATTTAATGTTACCATATTCCTCAAACCATTTGTAATATGTAGGTATAATAGGTACGTACTTGAACTTTCTTCCCTTGTTGAATGTATCTACCCAAAGAACATTCACAGATTTCGGGACGGACTAATAAGATTAGGTCTTGTACTTAGTTCTAATCATGTAGTTTTTCTCGGTGCTCATTATAAAATTTTTGTAATTTTATTTCCCTCCCAAGGTACCTCACAAACGTAAAATAAACTTATAGTTGTAGATAAAAACTGTTTAAAAAAAGACCTGCCTGAAGCTACCTGTTTAATAATTTAAAATTTACGAAATACCATTTTTATTTTGAACTACTTATACGTAATGGGAATTGTAGGATTACTAAAGGTGAGACAAGAAAAATCTGGTTGCTATTATTGGGATTACTACAGGCGGCCGCATTACCTTTAATCGACTATCTGGAAGTTAGAAAACTTAAAAATTGTGAATTATGATGGGAAATATTTTGCCTCCTTTAGAATCTATGGCACTGTCATGTCACATATAACTATATAACCTGACACTGACATATAACATAACTTTGTACCAGCCCACTTATGTGGTCTCCTTGGAGTATACAGAAAACAACCTTCCCCTCAAGGCTTCACTTTTCCTATGTGATAGACTGTGACATGCTGGGTCCCCTTATTTTAAAGAGTCCCTGGGCCAACTTCACTGAGACAGGGCTCGTATATTAAAGATTTAAATTCAACTCGTTAATTTAAAATTTAAAAAAAGTTGCCGGTAAGCGACAAAGGACGAGGACCCTCTTTCGACCCATTACCGAAAGTGTCTCGGGAAGAACGCTTCGGGGGTCATGTCGTATCATTACATTCCTAATGGATTTATCCGTTCCCGTCGCGTCTTGTTACCCAGAAACCGTCGTCTTTATCGCCCGATTCCAGAAATCTGGTAAAATTGTCGGCCCGTTAGATGGCCGGGGTTCGGATCTAGTGGGTGCCGTTATTATTACGGCCCCACGAGGACGGTGCCATTCGTTACAATGCGCGTTCCGGACAGAACCGACGCGAGCGGAAAAACAAAGGAAGCTCCGGGCGCTCTGAAACGCTATTACGGTTAATGGGCGACGTTAGGGTCGGCGCACACGTCGTTTATTTTATTTTGTTATTCGGCAGTACTCTAGGTAGTAACCATAAAGTAAAGTCTTTCCTATTTTTCTCAGGTTATTTTGCGCGCCAGACAGGGTAGACAACTTTTGGAACCGAAAATACCGTGCCGGAACGTCTAAAATACTGTATTTTCCGTGCCAGGACGGTACAACGGAAATATTTAGTTTAGAGTTGAGTTTACCAAATTGAATTGTTGTCTGTGTCGCACTCGTTGTTATTGTAGGCAGTTGTCCTCAAAAAGTAAATATTGTTTTGCTTATTTTTAACATTATTCAATTATATTTAAAAAAATGTAACAGACATTCATTTATTCTATTTGACTTTGAAAATTTGAAAATTTTCTCCTGTGGAGCAAAAATTTTAGCTATGGACGAAGTCAACTTAAAATGGATCAAAGAGTTTACCCAGCGACTGTAAAGAAATGGTCTCATTGTATGTTTCAGTTCAGTTTTGTTGATTTATGTCTAGTATCATAAATTTTTAAAGTGAAAAATCAAATTAGTTAGTTACTTCTAACAATAATGGACAGTTCCAGCGGCAATAAGATAGAATTGATACTTTCGCATATTTTGGAAGCTGCAATTGCGACTACAGAAAATTTTAAGTCCAGAATTTTTTTCCAAAGGTATTTTTTAAGCGTCCCTAAGTACTAATATATCATTTAATATTGTAAATAAATATAGATTATAAATATTTTTTATAATGTGGCTTAATTTGTCTTAAATTGAATACTTACTTGCTCATGTTACATAAAAAAACTGAAAAGCCAAAATTTGAATTCAAATACTGTCATACTTATGGGAAATAAACTGCAAAGAAATTGTCTCATTGTATGTTTTTTTGTAACCAGTGCAGGAATATCATTGTGCACGGGTCCGTTATACAAAGATGAGTAAAGTAGCAGGAATCCATGGAAAACAAACGCGCACTGCACTGAATGTGACAGTTCAGCTTTGTTGATTTATGTATATTTTCGAATATTATTAAGGTAAAAAAAAGTTAATTGCTTATATCAAAAAATTGTTAGTTTCGTTGTCAATGAAATAGAATTGACACTATTTGGTAAACTGCAAATGTGACAACCGAACATTTAATTAAACAATTTTCTAAGGTTAACTTCAGAAATCGCCTACATCAGTGCATCGCTTCTGGACGACATAATCTTGCCGATGAGATCTCTAAAACTTAAGTGAAAAAATGGGGTGTAGTACCGGCTCAATCAGAATAAACCACTTTTTCGTAAGTTGTGCAATTTTTTTTTAATAGCCCTTCAAAACTGCACTGTTTGTTTTGCAGCTCCCTGTACTATACCCCACACCTGACACTAGTATTAGGAGTGGGGATGAAAAATTATCATATATGACAATTTACCGACTTCTATAACCTACGAGCGGAATTAACTTGTAATTTTAATTTCTTTGTTTCGAAAACAACTATACCTACTGACTTCAATGAAACTTGAAACAATCTTATCTATTTTATACTGGCAAGGACAAGGAGTGGTAAGTACCTAATATTTTGTTAATCAAATTTCCTACGACTTTTTTAGTAAAGCAAAATCGCGAATTTTGAGACATTATCGCCAAATTAATTTTATTTATCAAAAGGAAATTCTTGTTGGCGGTGGCGAAAGTTTGAATCACTTCTGAATGCCATATATTTCTGGGTCACTCTGTATTAAATGATCTTAAACTAAATGAAGGAAATACTTTTAAATTCTCCAATAAATACCTATGTATTTATGTATATGTGAGCAATTATTGTAAATTACCTCGTCGATATTTTTTTATGCTTGAGAAAATTGGTGTTTTTTTTTATGCTTGAGCAAATGGTGTTTTGAAGCTGAGAAATATGTAATTAATAGTTTTGCATGAATGAAAATACGCCTTTCATATTAGATCATTTTTATTAAAATTACAGGAAACTTCTGGTGTTCTGGTTATACTAGATTCTGGAATATTTGTTTAATGAATAAATGCATTGATACAAATAAACTGAATACACTATGATTTTGTTAGTAGCTGTGACGATATTAAATAGGATTTTTTTAAATGCACATTTTAAACATTAATTTAACGTCCAATTTGGCCGAAACAAGGTTTTATAAGACAAGAGTTGCTATATACTAGAACTAGTAAAACAAGTTGTTATACGAGTATTCCATTATAATTTTATGAATTTATAATAAATGTATTTTCAATGGATCAAGAGACGTCTAATTGAGCGAGGTTACAGTATAGTGTAATAAGTTATTCTCTTTCATAGTTAATAGTTCCCAAACATCATGAAAGAAATTAGCTGCGATTCCAAAGTTTTCGATAAAAGTAATAATATTGCAACTATTTAAAAAAGAGGAGTTACAATACAAAGATTCTGCCACTTCTAGACAAGCTGCAAAATGATAATGCCAAAATGTTTTCATATCAATTTATGTGTACCTACATCTTTACAATAACGTAAACTAAAATACAAAGTTATTATTCTAACTGTATTAATACACCAACACCTAATGATGTTAAAGAACGCTCGTTCTACACTACACAACTTTTATGTTTAATAACTGCATCATCATCGGTTAGTATCCTTTTTAGTATAGGTGCATTTTATAGGAGAGCCTAGTTTATTTGGTATGGCTATATATAGTACATAATGCTTTATTTAAACGTTATTGATTGTCGCATTGACTTCACTTAACCTTCGTTAAAATATATATTCCGCAATAATTGCACCTTCGTTTCGAGCGATATGTGTTCCTTTTGCCTTTGTAGCAATAAATAAATAAAATCCAATCTTCAGATATTAGTTTTTTATGCTACAATGGAAATAGGAAACAGCCCCGGAAGCGTATGAAACGTAATTGTGCATAAATATAGGTCGTTTTCCTCATATTCTCAGATCGTGATTACGCTGTATTAAGGATTAAGGCTTATACATTGATCATCAATTCTAGGTCAAGTAAACATGCCTAAGTTTAATCTCGAGTACGGGCAAAAAGGGGAAAGATAATTTGTTGTTTCTCGTCTGTGATTTTGAGCATAATTTCGTCCGTGAAAAGTCTGCAATATGTCAGCGAAAATTACAGAATTTTCCGGAAATAAATACTAATGGGAATTTGTCATACCAAAATTAGGTTCACCTTCGTAGACGCAAAAAGATCAAGCTTCACATCACAAATATCAACAAAGTTTCCTGATTGCACCTTCGAGAAATATACAGCGTGATCAGTTAAGGGAGGCCCTCGGCCGTTTCTCGGGAACTATGCAAGCTAGAAAGATGCGGTAAAAAAATTGTTTAGTAAAGTGGCCCAAATAATTTCAATGAAATTGTTTTCAAGTTCCTTCGTTTGCCGCCAGGGGGCGAATTCGCCATGTTGTTGTATAAAACTGTCTTTTGCTCCACAAATCACCTACCTTATCTGGACCTGAAATAGTAAACGAACGAACGGCAAACGAAATAACTTGAAAACATTTTCATTGAAATTATTAGGGTCACTTTTAATATTTTTTTACCGCATCTTTCTAGCTTGCATAGTTTCCGAGAAATGGCCGAGGGCCGCCCTTAACTGATCACGCTGTATATAGATGTGTTAGATGCATAAGGCATGCGAGTATGGACAAAAATAATTTGGTATAGTGGGTGTTAGAGGGCATATAGGATAACCATTCGTTATTGTTGATGTATGTGACCGTCCTATTTATTTTTATATCTATATAATATGCGACATACAGCGGCTTGATGCAAATATCAAACGTGTAAATGCTAGCCTATAATAGCTGAATTTAGCAGTATAAGGTTTGAAAACATGCCTCTTAATTTTGATTCTTTTGTGTTGACATAAACAAAATTGCTTGATTTTGCCTCCCAAAGTATATCTTATAATATTATCAACCAACAGAGTCTTTCTAGATCGATCTGTTCAGTTGACAACCGCTCCAGATAATCTGCTAATCGTCCAGATTAGCTATCCTCGGAATCCGCCTACGGTAACAAATTTCCAGTTTGCAAAAGCTGATGTTCTGAGGGCAGGTAGCTCAGCGCGATCGATGGGCTGGTCCGTTTGATTAACCGGCCCCCCAAATTGGTTCCTGGAGTGAATTCATGGTACTGTTACCAAATATTATGATCGCGGAGGGTTCATACACTTCGATAAATTAATGTTAAATTAGTGACTTTAAAAGTCTAACACGCTTTAACATGTAAGTCACCGTCTTCATTACATCTTCGTTCGCATTCCCGTGTAGAAAACAATGATGTATTCGTATTTGGAACAGTTCTGTATTTGGTATGTCTTATGACATTGAGATAAATGTACCGAAATGGTATGTGCTATAGGACATGCCTCAGAAATTTGGGATATTGACAATCAAATTCGTTTATGTTACTGTTACCTAAAGATACGACAGCATAAACGATGTTCAGAAATCTTATATCACAGATTAGTTCAGTTATTATATAAGATATCAGATTTTAGGTAAATAAATTAACTTTTTGACAAATACAGGTTGTCTTTGTAGAATTTCCAAAGCCCAAGAAGTAATTCTAAAAGTAGGCATATAGATAGTGTTCAACTGCACATTGCTGAGTGCAGTTGAGCTGAAAGAACCATATCGTATAACCTCACCTTTATAAAAGTTGACTACGAAACGTTTAAATCGAAAAACTTGATATATGAAACACCTTTGTTCAATGCAATTTTATAGGTCCTTTATACTTGGTAAGTATGAGATTGGAGATATAAAAAACCGAGTAATCTTTGACTGACAGGGTTACCATGCAATATGTGCTGCGAGTAGAATATATACGCAAAAGCAGCAACGCTTTGGGTGAAATGTTCAACCCAGCATAAAAAAGGGAGATTTCGGATTATTAAAGAGGACCTCAAAGAGCTATTATGGAAATCGGACGAAATCGTTTAATTTTCATCAATTTGAATTATTATTATTGTATCATAATAACGAAAAAGGTGTAAACTGGTAGATTAAACGTGTGCGATTGCAGTAAAATTTGCCATGTTATATATTAAATTTCAACACAACTATGGATGTTGTGCAAAGCTGAGACTATAATCGTTGTATTGCCTGACTTTTGCCATCGAAAAAGTGATGGCTTATTCAATGCAGTTGACCAAACGCCAGTTTCAGAAATTACGGTTTTTGTATTAGATTTCGTGATGTAAGTTTCTTTTGCATCAAATACATTCTATTTCGAGATTTAAATCAGCAAAAGCACTGGGCTCTTTACTTACAGAAATCATGCACATCGAGCAATGTTTTCACAGTTTCACATTTAACTCTGTTAATCCGATTATCTAACGCAGGTTGCCTAATCAGGATGTTGCGTAAAATATGGTTTTCTCACGTTTCTTCTGTCAGCATTTGTGCAGGTAGGTACGCATAATATGTAGAAAGGTAATGGGCAATAAATAATAGTAATTGGCACGTTCACGTCCAATATAGGTACACTCTCAAAAAGGTAATCTTCAAGCAAGAATATATGTATTGAATCAAGGGCATCATTGTTTTCATATGCCACAAATATATATTAACTTAACTGAAAACTGCAGATAATTTTGAAAGCAAGTTGATGAAAGTCTCTAGTCAAGACTATAACTGACTTCCATTAAACAGAATATGATACTTCATTCAAAATACAACTATTTTGAGTATTGAGAACATGGTTTCTTCTGTCTAAAATAATTGAAGCATTCGACCAAGTAAATAAAATATTTGCCCGAGTATATCATATTTTTAGTTTGAGAGCAATTTGTATTAGCTCAATAATATATTCATATTATCGATTTCTTGGGTCAAATTTAAGTATTAAATCAATAAATTAGATTTTCTTATTTAAAGAATATTATATTAGATTAAGAACATTGTGCTTTAAGCGTTAACTGAAGGTCACCCAACGCTTTAAGTCTAAACAAAATAATTACTTACCTCAAGATGACCCATTTTTCGTAGCAATAGATTGTTTGTTAGGCAACAATATCTGGAACTATTTTTATTCAGCACTGAATTCTTTAAAAAAAAATGTAATTTTTGCGTTGCGAAGCCACTTTTTTAAATCCACTGATTAGACCACCTTGTAAAATAACTTTATGCTCTATATAAACCTATTAATACGTTATCTAGTCGTATATGGTAGGAAGTCTGTAAGATGGCAGGAAATTTTATAAGAAATTTAAAACAAAACTACAAATGATTTCGATTTATTTTTTGTTTATTGAAAAAAGGTAAATAACAAAAATAAAATAAAACCTATTTGCGGTAAACTCTCTTTTGCAGCAATGTTATTAGTTAAAATATATATATATATATAATCTATTTTAAAAAAGAAAATATTTCTCTGCACCAATGATCTACGTAAAAACTAAATAATACCAAAACTAAAAATATTCACAAACAAAAAGTTATAGCACATTCAAGAAATTTGACATAACAATAATCGTCCTGTATCTATGCGTTAACTACTTTGTGTGAGAAACCTCCAAATGTGTCCAATTTCGGATACCCGGTACGTAATGTGCAATGGATTCAATAAACAATTTTTAAGGGAATGCTGTCCAGTGTGCAGAACGCAGATCAACGACCACTCGCATATATGTCTAGACGTATGCACAACACAATCTTTTATTGTAAAGCCATTATTTAACAAGAAATAGTACATTGTGTACCTAGTAGGAAAAGCTGAACATTCCCGGACGACCGTAAAGATTGCCTGTCGAGGCGTAAGCCGAGACTGGCAATACGGAGTCGGGGAATGTGGCTGTGGAGGTATACATACTATTTTTCCGAAAATCGAAAATTACTCAAAGAACATAAATTATTACAATCAACTTGTTTTTAGTTTATAAATAACTGTAAGGAAATAATATTTCCTTACAGTACAAAAATAAATATTTCCTAACAGTTACTTTCCGTTGCCGGGCAACGACTAAGTGCAAGGAAATATTGACTTTTTCTTTCAAAAATGTTATCAAAAATGTCAATATTTCTGATTGATTTTCGGAAAATTATATTATTTCCTACCTACACTACATCTATATACCGGTAACATGATGGTTAATAACTAATTATGTATATAAAGTCATATAACAAATATGCCTACCTTCGAAAATAGACACCAAATTTTCCAACCCCCACTCTTACAGTTTTGAGTCATGATTTTAGTTTTTGCACAACACTTCGAGCGCGGATGAAACGTGTGACAAGTCAAAACGCATCTGCAAAAAAATTGGCCACGGCCTGGCTCTACCCTATCGCCGGCGCTCCCCCCTCCCTAAGAAATACATTTCAAGAATATGGTGTTCTTGATTGAAGTGCACTATTCTTGAATATATACTATCGAATCATTTTTTATGTCGGTTTTTATAACGTTCGTACATTTGAGGTCAAACAAACATTTTACTTGGATTATATCAGACAATATTACCGTTACTTGAATAAAGAGGAAGAATTTTCATAATAATAATAACTACTCTTGACATAATATGACAAAGATTTGAACTCAAAGATACTGAACAGTATTCATTTGAAGATTAAATATTGCTTCATTTTAGACCAATCCTTATTTGATTTAAGAAATACGATTTTGTCGATTTCTAAATACATGGGTAAAATTAAATTACCACTTTTATTTTTGAATCAAATAATAGTTATTTTTAACTTTAAGACGAGCGGACTACTTGCTTTATGAAACTGTTTGCAATTGGCTGTACAATATTTTTTCATCGGAACAAAAATTTATTTCAGGTGAATAAATAGTTTTGAAAAAACCATATTCTCAGCTTTTAAGATTACCTTTTTGAGAGTGTACCTATATTTTGGCTTTCATATTTTATCTTTGGTGTTTTTAGGCTTTTTTTTGGTTTTGGTATTAACATCGAAAAATGTTCCTTCATTGCTTAGAAAACTGGGCATTTGCTTGGTTGCTGGTCGCCTTGACTTGGAGGAAAATGAACAGAATCGCTCATACGTTGCCTTTACTCTTTGCTAACTATAAAGGCGCGGGGGATTTCGGAAAATGCAATTTGTTCTGTGTGCTGGATGGTCCCTTTAGCGACTGCCTTTGGATTTGAGCCAGCATCAGCGTCGAGTCGGCAGCTCCCGATTGATCCGGCAAACCTTGCCGGATCCGGGAACCCGGCCAATTCTGTTTTCTTATTTTGCTTTTATATTTCGCACTTGGAACTTGATGCTTGCGGGAGCCGTCGCATCCGCCGTTATGTGCCGCCACACAGCACTTCCGATGTTTTCGTAATAAAGACTTTATGGCCACAGCTCCGTTTTAGGAAGGTGGATAAATAAAACCATTGAGGGAGGAGGGCATGAAGTCGAATGCATATGGAGGATTCTTTGGGGACTCTGGAGGTTTTTTTTATTGGATTATTATGTTTTGTAACGTAACGGCTGCAGTTGGAACTTGGCAGCAAGGTTAGTTTATAGGAAGGTTAGGACAGTCCCCCACACGACGAAAGGTGCAACCCCATTGCTTGATCTTCTTATCACGGCTTGATGTCAGTAGCGTATCAGTTATTGAAAGCTGAAAGCAAAGTCAAAACACAAATACAAAAACAAAAATGTGAGCTCCAACGAACTCTAACAAAGCACAAACATTAAAATTATCACATAAGAGATATCCAAAATAATGATATAACTACGCCGTTCTTTCTGCTTTGTAATTTTTTCCTTATAAACGTAAGTATCACTAAAAGAAAAACGTTTGAATTGTTTTCAAGGTTTTTTAACAATGTAATAATGTGTCTTGAGAAAAATCCATTTCAACAACCTTCAACAATTTTTCTCATTAAATAGTACGTTGTTTCGGTATTGATTTGTTTGAAAAGCCATTTAAATGGTTTATAAAACATTAATTTTATCTTCCATCGATTTTCAATGTATTTACTAAATCCAGAAATTATTATGTCCCATTTTTCCTAAATTGATAGCTTTGAGCAGTTAATTTTTGATGAGTTTGACTGGAAGTCGATACTACTCTCGGTCTAAATTCATTGGATTGCTATTAGACACTTTATAGTAAAAGGTACGTGCTTGTCCCGACGACATTTTATTTATTTAATTACAAAAGTTGTCTTTTTCATTAGCTTCAAAGTAGTGAAAAACAATGAAAATAGCATCTTAAGTTTGTTTTCTAAATGTTCATTTCGGCAATCGCCAGCTGTGGGATTTGATGATTTGATACCCAATATATTTCTCTTTCACATTCCATTACTCTATTACAACGCAAAACAATTACTGTTTCTGCGGATGCAGATAACAATGCAGAGGTATATTCCCATCATGCTTTACTTATATCAATAACTATTAGAAAAGCATTGTGTATAAACAGTTGCGGAGAAAATTTCTTCACGTGTAGTATAACGCTTCAAATAAGCCAAACTGTTAACCAGGAAATTTCTAAAAACAATAAATTAAACCACTATCTCCACGCCATATGTTCAACAAGAAGATTTTAACTGTAAACTTAGGACGTTCATCTAGTTGATAATAAAAATGAGACGTATAGCTTGATTTATTTTAATTGAAAGAAACAGTAATGTGCAGTTATACCGAGAGTAAGTAGTTAGAGCATTTTTAACCATAGACAGATCTAAAGATATACGTACTACCTACCTGTATGCAGTGACGGCTCGTGGTAGTAAAAAACGGGTGTTCAATATTTAATTTGGTGGTCCTTAGAAGAAAAAAATATGGCGTGAAACGTCAAACTCTGTTTTAATTTCTGTGGCGGTTATTGGCACTATGTGAGTTCAAACATGAAATTTCGAGTTCAAACTGGAAATTTTGATTTTTACATTAAAATGTTATGCAAAACGAAGGAAGTCACATTATGATACAGATTTTTCATTACGATACAAGTTTTTAATCAATATAAATGCAACATCATATAGATACAGCTAATAGGAAAGCAGCTCCCGGCAATAATCGGTTAATATCTAGATTGACAGTTCATAGTTACTGTTTACTTAATAAATTCCTAAAATTTATTCTTTTTCAAAGGATTTTTACAAGCTTTTATTTAACTTGCAATGTATCTAGGTAGGTATGTCACTTTATTTGTTTAGGTCAAATCTTGCAAGCTGAATTGGAACCACTTCTTGACAGCCGACAATACAATATGCAATATTCAATATTGTAATACTTTCAAAATGGCCTCCGCTCCAAGATGCCGGATGATGTAATTTTTGTCACCCCCCCCCCTTAATATGAATATCAAATGAAAGAGCCTGAAGAGTAGAAAGTGATAAAGTTAGTGACATCACACTAAATTCAATATGGCCGCCTATCCAAGATGGCGGATTACATTTTCTTTTCAACCCCCATGATATGGGTCTCAAATGAAAGCGCTTGAAGAGTAGAGATTATATTTCTTTTCAACCCTCTTAATATAGATATCAATAGAAAGGGCTTGAAGAGTAGAAAACGATAAAGTTACACTAAATTCAATATGGTCGCCGCTCCAAGATAGCGGGTTACATTTTCTTTTTAACCCCCTTAATATGGGTATCAAATGAAGGGGCTTGAAGACTAGAAAACCATAAAGTTAGTGACACTGACATCACACTAAATTCAATGTGGCCACGGCTCCAAGATGGCGGATTACATTTCTTTTGAAGCCTCTTAATAATGGGTATCAAATGAAAGAACTTGAAGAGTAGAAAACGATAAAGTTAGTGACATCACACTAAATTCAATATGGCCACCGCTCCAAGATGGCGGATTACATTTCTTTTGAAGCCTCTTAATAATGGGTATCAAATGAAAGAACTTGAAGAGTAGAAAACGATAAAGTTAGTGACATCACACTAAATTCAATATGGCCACCGCTCCAAGATGGCGGATTACATTTTCTTTTTAACCCCCTTAATATGGGTATCAAATGAAAGCGCTTGAAGAGTAGAAAACGATAAAGTTAGTGACGTCACAATAAATTCAATATGGCCGCCGCTAGAAGATGGCGGATTACATTTTCTTTTCAACCCCCTTAATATGGGTATCAAATGAAAGAGCTTAAAGAGTAGAAAACGATAAAGTTAGTGACATCACACTAAATACAGTATGGCCACAGCTACAAGATAGCGGATTAATTTTCTTTTCAACCTTCTTATAATATGGAAATCGAATGGTGATGACCTTATTAACAGCTAATGACCTTTTTCATAAATGTACAAAATAATAAGTTTTTAATTTTCAATAGGCTTATTGAGCGAATTGTGAAGAAAATACATACTTTGGCAACTAAAAAATAATAAATTAATGGTAAAAATAGTTAAAAAAAGCTTGTATTTAAATGCTCTGAAAAGAAGAAAAAAAAATTGGAATAATGACACCAAAATAACCCATAATTTTGTTACATTATACAGGGTGTCCGGAAAGTATGGGGCAATCTTACAGGAGCAGGTAGGGGACGTCAAAATATTACGATTGAGCTTTACCACTACGGGTCAGATCTCAATACTTACTGAGATACAGTGCGTTGTAACTCTTTTTTTCAAATTGAATTATGGCAATATCTCCCAAACTAATCAAGCTGTTGAACTGAAATTTGGCACTGCTGTGTTTTTGGCGATGGAGAATAAGCTGAAAATGTCAATTTCGCCGTATCTCACAGAGGGCGACACTTGCGCTGTTTTTGGATCGTGCTTTTACTCGTAACTTTTTTGAGGTTATGTTTTTGGTCCTGCAGGTCTATCATTTTAGTGCATCTTTTCACTCTGCAAGAAAAAGGTACTCTTGTTTCATAACGATAAAGTCAACCGTTTGCGTTGAAATTGCCAAAACGTGCCCCAAAACACCTGTTGAGTTCAATATTCGAAACATAAAATTTTCACCTATCGCTTTCAAGTGTTTCATATCAACGGTACCATTTGAAGTGAAAAAAAATCCCTATGAACAAAGTACCAAAAATTATTCGCTTTCAAAATGGAAAGGATTGAATTTGACAAAATTTTGACACGCTGTTTCAAGAAAACCAATGGTGTTTTGACCACTGCTCATTTGGCATTTTTTTCATCATTTTGAATGTACAGTTGATCTGTAATATTTGAAAGTGGTAGGTGAAAATTTTAAGTGTCGAATATTGAACTCAACAGGTGTTTTGGGGCACATTTTGCCGATTTCAACGCAAACGGTTGATTTAATCGTTATGAAACAAGAGTACCTTTTTCTTGCAGAATAAAAAGATGCACTAAAATAATAGACCTGCAGGACCAAAGAGATAACCTCAAAAAAGTTACGAGTAAAAGCACGAGCCAAAAACAGCGCAAGTGGCGCCCTCTGTGAGATACGGCGAAATTGACATTTTCAGCTTATTCTCCATCGCCAAAAACACAGCAGTGCCAAATTTCAGTTCAGCAGCTTGATGAGTTTGGGAGATATTGCCATTAATTCAATTTGAAAAAAAGAGTTACAACGCCCTGTATTTCAGTAACTATTGAGATCTGATCCGTAGTTGTTGAGCTCAATCGTAATATTTTGACGTCCCCTACTTGCTCCTGTGAGATAGCCCCATACTTACCGGACACCCTGTATAATTGTATATGATATAAAAGCTTGTTGCGAGATTTTCTCTGTAAATTTCTTTTATAGAAAAATACATTTTCCACTTAGAATTACTTTCAAGATATACATATATTCTCGCGACAAGCTTTTACATATATCATTATTTAATTGTATAATGTAACAAAATTATGGGTTGTTTTGGTTTGATTTATTTTAAAGTTTATTTTCTTGTTAGAGCATTTAAATCAGCTTGTTTTTAAAACTATTTTTTACTATTAATTAATTTATTATTTTTTAGGTCAAGAAAATTAATCCGCCATCTTGGAGCTGTGGCCATATTGAATTTAGTGTGATGTCACTAACTTTTTCGTTTTCTACTCTTCAAGCCCTTTCATTTGATACCCATATTAAGGGGGTTGACAAAAAATACATCATCCGCCATCTTGGAGCTCTGGCCATATACAGGGTGATTTATTCATAACTACATTAATTTTAACAGTGGGTAGGGAAAAATGCTATGAATGCGAAATCGCAATTAAAAAAATTCCAAATTTTTTTTTAAAGCCGGAATTATTTTTTTTCTAAACCGCATTTTTACCTATTTGGCCCTCTATTTACGGCTGCCACTGGATTGCTTTCAGGGCGCATGAGGCATCGGACGACGCTTGCCGTTGCGCGCGTCAACATTGTTGCCAGATGTACGCAACTTTCGTAAATTTAAAGGAATGTTTTCAGTACATAATTATTTGTATTGTAGGCGAATGTTCCGCCAAATGCTTGCGGAAATTATGGACAAATGTTAACGCTTACCTCTTGTAACGGTTAGTTTTGCCCTGAGACACCTTAAGGCGAGCCTTAAGGGATAAATGCCAACGAGAAAAATAAATGAAACGACTGCTTACGTGACCTTTTGATTTTTGGATGCTTTATTAAGTAGGTACCTGCTTTATTAACTAGGGGGCTTACATGATTTCGTGGACCTCGACACCACTGAAGACGATTTTTTCTCGATAAAACGAACTTCACTCACTTTCGCTTGGGGCACTAATATTTCCGCTCACTAGTTCACTGATAATCCTTTTTACTACACCAAGACGCTCCTAGAGTAAGTAGTTGTGTTCTGTGATTGTTCTGCTTCCTCTGAAATAAGAACGTCAAAATTAGCCAACATCTCTGGGATACAGTTGCTTAAAATTACCTTACTTTCCGCTTAAGTTGGTTACCATCACCAACGATACACTTCTCATTCCTTTATTTCTCGTTATGTTTGCTTTTCATTGTTACTAGGGATCCATATTTGCAATAGAATCGTTTCCGTGGGGGTGGTCCTCCTCTGTGACATTGGTTCAGTCGTAAGTACTTGAATCTTTCTAATTTCCACCTTTCGATCTTTACAGCTTTTTCTAGTTTCTTTTCCTGCCGTTAGGTATGTTACCGGGTATAGCCTGATGTGTAACCTACCGAGTCTTAGTATTATTTCTGGGCGAATTAGGGATGATGGGTTGCTAAAAGTCCTTAGCTTTCTTGACTTCTGTTTGTCACAACCCTTGTCGTGCAGTCGTTAGTAGGAGTAGGAGGATGTGTGTAGCCCGAACTCCGCAAAAGGAGCTTGGCGATTGCCCGTGGCCGAGAGTTTCCGGCACGCGGCGCGTTGGTGTTTGCGGCATTGATCCTTGCCAAGTTTCTGCAGAGTGCACTGTGAATTTCCTTTCGTTTCTCGCACTCCGCCTCACTAATCGCACATGTGATGTTATTGTTTCCCGTATTTCACAGTGCACATTCTCCGTATTTTGGTTTGGATATTTTTAAAGGTTATGTCCCATGTCGCATTCATTGACACTACTTCGTTCGTAGAAAGCATTCCCGTAATGAAACGTCGTTGTGGTTTCCTACTTAGTTTCGCTACCTGCCGATAGGTGGCGCGCTTCTAAATAGTTCCGCGGTAGCTTGACTGACATTCTGCAGGCATTCTCCATGAAGGATCATTATTATGTCTATCATTTCCGCATTTGTCTAGAGAACCGTTTTGGTAAAAAAGCAAAAATGTTGCACAAAGAGTACCGAATATACCTACAGAATGTAGGCAACTCTGGTTTCTGTAGTACGTGCTGCCATCTATTAGAAAGGTTCGCTAGTTACCGTGTCATAAAGCGCGCTGTAGACTTTCGGTTTTGAACACACAGAGGGTGACTGAGAGCTCAACCACAGATTCGGCGACGTTAATACCAACGAGATGGCGCCACATACAATAGAAACCGGCAGCAGATCCTTGACAATGACAAGTTTGACGTAATAAATAATAGTTGTGGAATGCGGATGGGACGCCTGCGTTCTTTTTAATAAAACTTTTGTCTTAAATCTCAAAATCTAGCGAATTTCGGAGACAGTTTCAGTCTTTTGAGGTTTCAGTATTTTCCACCCTCTGTAGACACTGAGTGCGTTTTGTGCGTGTGATTGTGAAGGCCTTTTGTATTGTTATAGCGGGTGCTGTGAAAAGTGTAGTGATAAGGGTCTCTCGAGTTAGATGCTGAACACGCCAAGTCCAAGGTGTGCTAACACCCTGTTATTGGCATATCAACTAGGTAAATAATTCATAAACTGAATATTTTTTCGTAATTAAATTATCAATAAATAATGGCAACGTCGCGGCCGGTGCCATGTGCTGCAGCATAACGTCGTAGCCACATGCGTTCAGGTGCGCCCCGTTACGCGGGATTTGGGATAAATTGCCCCATTATTTAAACATGCAGCAAAAATTTTTTTTTTGCGTTTTCGGTATATATGTACCTCCCTGATGACGTGGTTAAAATTAATGTATTTATGAATAAATCACCCTGTATATACGACTTTATCGTTTTCTACGCTTCAAGCGCTCTCACTTGACACCCATTATTAAGAGGGTTGAAAAGAAATGTAATCCACCATCTTGGAGCCGTGGCCACATTGAATTTAGTGTGATGTCAGTGTCACTAACTTTATCGTTTTCTACTCTTCAAGCCCTTTCTATTGATACCCATATTAAGGGGGTTGACAAAAAAATACATTATCCGCCATCTTAGAGGGGCGGCCATATTGAATTTAGTGTGATGTCACTAACTTTATCACTTTCTACTCTTCAAGTTCTTTCAATTATTGATATTCATATTAAGGGGGGGATGACAAAAATTACATCATCCGGCATTTTGGAGCGGAGGCCATTTTGAAAGTATTAAAATATTGAATATTGCATATTGTATTGTCGGCTGTCAAGAAGTGGTTCCAATTCAGCTTGCAAGATTTGACCTAAACAAATAAAGTGACATACCTACATACATTGTAAGTTAAATAAAAGCTTGTAAAAATCCTTTGGAAAAGAATAAATTTTAGGAATTTATTAAGTAAACAGTAACTATGAACTGTCAATCTAGATATTAGATGTTGCATTTATATTGATTAAAAATTTGTATCGTAATAGAAAATCTGTATCATAATGTGTCTTCCTTCGTTTTGCATAACATTTCAATGTAAAAATCAAAATTTCGAGTTCGAACTCGAAATTTTACATAAATAAAAAAGAAAAAAAACGTGGCCTTTCTACGCCTTCGTACTTAAATGAATTTGAGAAAAATGTTTTTTAATTTCTGTTGATAAATCCCTAAAGCCCGTTTTTGTCGATTCTGATGAAGTCTTTTCATTCTTCAGACCAAAACAATGCATGTGGTTTGTCACACCCGCACAATCACGAAGTTTTTTTTGTATTGTTCAACCTTAAAACTACCTTTAAACTTTTTGTTTCTTATGGCACATTCTTGAACAATATTTATCTCGGGCGGAGTTGGTACATTCCTTTTTATAAGCACTCGATTCTCGAAATTAATGGCATATTATTTTATAAATCCACCGAACAGGATTTCATCCTATTTTACATTTACAAACGTATAAAAAACTATTCAAAGATGCCAAAACTACGAACTCCGAAATCGCAAACACAAAAACACGCCGCGCTGGATACGCGAAGTCCTCTGTCGTAAGCTACGTAAGCTGCACAAAATGATGCAACTGTGCACAATGATACTCCCGCACCGGTTTTTGCATACCTAATATAACACAAAGTTGTTTCTTTATCCCACTAAAATATCAAAAGCGTCTTCATGAACTGAGTAACTGATGGTTGATTTTACAACAAAATATCTATCCAAGCGTATCTACGACAATATATTTCCTACATTAGGTAGGTATACTTACAGGAACATTGAAGTAAGGAATCGTTGAAGTAAGATTTTCATATAAGTAAAAGAAATGTATCCTTCATACGGAAAAAAATTAAATTTAAAAAGTATAAACTTAAAACACCCTGTAGTCTCAGAAAAATGTCGTTTTCACCAGCATTGTTTACGTTAGATTAAATCGTCTACCTATATCATCAACTTTGACACTGTTCCTCATTCTTTGTCGCGAGCATCGTCGTCGTAGTTTTTATCTCGTTTCCATACAAACCTATCAGTATGGATTTTCGATACATATGCCACTTCCATGAAGCGTTTATTATTTATCGCGATTATCATATATCCATAACATTTGCGGCACCGACCGTCAGTCTGCCTGGCCGCGATATAGAACGGTTTGTGGTTCATTCGGCGCGGCAACATAAAAGTTTTCAATAATGTTTTACAGCCGTCGATCGTCGCGCAAACAAGGTAACGACATCCAGAGCTTCCGAGAATTATTTATCCATATCGATGGTGAGATACATCTGTGTTGCACCCGTTGGCTTCCACTCAAACGTACAGTATCCTCTAAAATATGTATGCACGAATTCAGTTTAACTGGATGATTTCTCTTTTATGTAATGCAGTTATTAACGAGATATTTCGCGGTAAACTCTCCATCGATTTACTTTATCAATATCGCCATAAAAAACCAGTAGATTGATTAAAAAGCGTAGTAGTAGCACAGAAAATATTTTCTGTGGTAGTAGTAGGAAAGTAGTAGGAAAGCGGCAGTTTTCCAACGACTGATTATAATTTTATACGAGAATATTTTGGAGTATCCACCTTTTTCATAGTTGAACACGATCTTTTTTCGTGCAGTTGACACTTGATGGAAATACTCAAATGATTATGTATTAAATTTAAAATAATTTTAATCAAAGTATGTAAGCTTAATAGGTTGATACTGTGTCGATAAACATCGCAACGTCGGGTAAATAAACAACAATGTTTTCACATCGCAAGTAATTAACAAGCAATTTTTAGAATTATTAATTTAAAACTTTGCTTCATTACCTTTTGCCGTTTTTTAGATATTTAATTTACAAATTTTATACTAAATTTATTTAGCTTGAATTTATTTCCATCCATCAATACTTATACAAAAAAAATAATCCTTTAAACGAAAGGAACAACATATTAATAAGTATTCTAAATTCTTACGTATACATATTTTATTTCGGCAATATCAGCATAATTCGAAAAGTTCCTAACTATTTGGTATGTTATTTATTATGTTGTTTATTTGGTTTAAACAAACATTTTTATAGCATGGGTCGTCTGTGTTGACCACGATATCAACAATTCCAAGTTAAATAAATTTTAAATTTTAAAACGAATTATTTTAAAGAGGCAAAGGTAACGATAGTGTTATATCATTTTAAACTACCATTAGATTCAAAAAATTAAAAATATATAAGGGTGAACACTTTTCTAATGGCCACTATTGGAAAGTTGACATTCGTTTCTCAAAATCCAGCCGCCCGCACCCTAGAAAATTTCTTACCGATATTCAAAAAAATTACAGAGGTATAAATTATAGTAAGATTCTGATAGTTTTTATTAAAAAAGTGTATAATATATATTATCTTTTATTGCGATAGCTGAGGTTAAGTAGTGCCACTGGGTGTGTGATGTGTATACTCGTAATAATGGCTACTTGGTGTCAGCAGAGAAATGTTTGAAAATGTGATCAACCGATCGGTTAGAATTATTAATTTTAACATTAATAATTTCGAAACTTTAAATCCCTAAATAGATGAATGGGGAATTATCTCTAATTAATCACATGATTAAATTTAAAAAAATCGTTGTACACCGGTTCACTATACCCCGATTACGAAATGGTATAGGATGACAAACAATTATATAGAAATTAAAACATTTTTCAAAACTTATACCGTTCCAGTATACGAGCTGTTTTTACTACGCCAGTGAATTATGGCAAACATAATAGTGGTCGTATTTTACATCCAACTTTTTGCCAAAATTAAGAGTTATAGCGACTTGGTATAAAAGGACTTTTTTATGCAATTTAGTTCACTTTTTAAGAAAATTACAACATTTTTGGGGAAAGACGACACACATTATTTCCAAGTGATTAAAAACCGATTGATAAATTATCCCTGTATATCAAAAACGAAAATTAGTGTCACATCTGAATTCCTCGTCTCAGAAACCCCTGACTCCAAATTACGTGCAAATATTAGTTAGTTATTTAAAGTAAACAATTATAAAATTTTAACTTTTAGCATGATTCTGAATCACCCCCTGATTTTTTTTCCATTTTTTCGCAGCACTTATTCATTTACACCCTGTCTGTGAGTTTGCTCTCATACATCCGGCATATTAAGATTTTTAGTTAAAATCGGGAATAACATTAAAAGAAAAACGTCTATTATCAAATTTTATATTATTATCAGCCCGACTATAATACCATAAATCTCCCCTGTGCCTTAACCCACTGACTTGTAGAAACTTATTTAATAATAGTAATTTATGTAACTAATATGTAACGAGTTGTATACAATATAGTTATTTAACCAACAAGTGTATTAATAAGGCTCATTAATGGTCGATATATTTTAACGCGTGAGCGTAGGGAACGCATTAATTTTCGAGATCATTAATAGCACTTTAAGACACGAGTTAGTTACAGTATTTTTCCGTCGACTGTGATTTAAATAAAATAGAGAAAATATGGTTTTCACTGTTTATTTAATAATTTACATTAAATAACTACAAATTTAATTATTCACATTAATTTGCATCATTCGATTTCGGTTTATTAATATTTATATTTATGTTAGAAATATTACAATTACTAAAATCGATAGAAGGCACAGTTGAATTATTATTAGTTGTAAGACATTCTTAATTTAAATTTAGGTTTAAAGCATTTAAGACAGAAGGTATTTCGGCGCTGGCTTACTTTGTGCATTGAAAACATGACTTTAATGTCTACCTGTCGTCTCTGAACAAGCGATAAAGGGGATTATGCCAGTTGTCAAATAATTCCTGTTATATAAGCGAGGACACCCCGTGTACGGAGCTGTAACTCGGTGTTTACCCACATCTACCTTTACTACGCCCGTGTTTCGTTCTACCGTCACACTTGTTTGATTTACGGTGATGTAAGTGGAGATAACAGCGTTTGTTCGTGAAACTTTTATTAGATAACACGGGCCCCGGCCGCCAAAAGCCACCCGCGAGATTTCCAGTGCCGGTGAAGCTCGCGTCGCGCCCGAACGCGGCCGGCCGTGGTCATTGTCATCGATTGAACCCAATTAGACGGATATAGCCGTCGCCCATATTCGACGTATAGATTCGCCTTTGGCGCAAATTGGAATCACTTAGGACATCCGCGACAACCGATTTCAGTTGGCGGTTGAGCGCGATAGTAGGTGGAGCGAGTGTGGTGAGGCGTGCGCGAGTCCCAGTGGCACCGACCGCCGAAGATGATGGTGTCGATTTAAAACGCGCGCTGTATGGGACGGTCGATGTTCTCCATTTGGCACCCGTGCAAGGCGTTCTTGCAGAATGTCCAAAAAGAGACTTCAGGTAAACGAGGAGATAATCGCTGGGATTTCACCGGGAATTACGATTTAGAGTCGAGCGCTTCCTACTTTTGGAAAGACAGTAGTTGCGACAGGCGTCTGAGGCCGCTCATCCTTTGTTCTCGACAATCAGTTACAACTGATCCGTGTGCGAGCTGAGAGTAAGCTTGATCAAAGTTAGTCGAAACGCTAGAGTCAGGCTACTGGTTATACTGTGGTAAAATCATCTCATATGAGCCTATTTTGCACTGTGAACGTGTTACTTTGGTACAGTTTATAAATGATCCCAAATGTATTTAAAAATTTCACATATCCCAAAAAAGCACTATCGAGTTTAAAGGTTGTAATTTGCATTTGGTCCAGCTTTTTAAAACAGGTATTTTGAGTTGTTTATAATTTGGGGAAGAATAGTTATTTATGTACCAAGGCACTGAAGTTCAACTTTTTATGACTCATGTGGAATTTAGTTGCCGCAGCTTGACTTTGACGATCGCTCTACCTAGGTCAAGTATGACGAGGCACGGCGCTTCCTAACAGAAACTCCAAACTGCTGCCCGTTGTTCAGCCTGCATGAAAAATGGATTGATATTCAAACCTACTAAAATATTTATACTGAAAGATTGCGCTGCTGCTATAGGCAACAATTTCGCAATGTGTACGAAAAGTAAATGGGAGACACTTCACTGCCGATTTCAAGAAAAGATATTTTGTTTGAGTGCGGTTTTAGAAACAATCTCAAAATGACAAAATTACATAAATATCTGCAATAACTGTAAATTAAAAATTAAGGTTGTGCCAAATAGCTACGACACCACAGTATGCTTGGACCAAATTTCTTTATTCAAAGAAGAATGAAGTTTATCGTGAATCATAAAAGTTGTACTATTATAGTCCAAACAAATCCTGTCACTATAATGACACTGGGACACCCTATATATCCATACCATTATTTTTACCCAAATAATCTGATAAATTCTCAAGCATTTAATTTCTATCTAATCAAACATTTTTTATTTCTATCGTATCTTGTAACATTCTAGGTTACTGGCCAATAACACTACCTATTATTAATACGGTCGAAAATATTATACAGTTTAAGCTACCTAAGTAAAAAATCTTGTACCTTAGCACTTGACGAATATCTTTAAAAAATATCTAAGTTTTATACAATTGTGCAAAATTTCAGGAGATCCAATTCAAATAACACTTTAAAATGCGTGCGTATGTAAGTACAAAAATTGTATATGTACAGGGTGTTTCAAAAAGACCTGACATGACTTCTGTAGCATATACCTAGAACTTAAAAAAATAAAAATAAATTTTGTATTCCCCATGTGTCTATCGTTTTTAGTGTCGTAGATACAGGTCGTCCATGTTTACTTTTAAAAATTGAATATTGACCGTATCTTCTACTTTATACTATAGGTACATTATTGAAATTTGACGCTGCTCTGTTTTTGGGGATGTAAATAATCTGAAAACGTCAATTTCTACGTATCTCACAGAGGGCGCCACTTGCGCTATTTTTGTATCGTGTTTTCACTCGTAACTTTTATGAGGTTATCTTTTTGTTTTTGCAGGTCTATAATTCTAGTACACCTTTTCATTTCGCAACAAAAGTGTACTCTTGTTTCATAACGATAAAATCAACCGTTTACGTTGAATTTGGCAAAACATGCTCCAAAACACCTTCATAGGGATTTTTTCGTTGGAGTTAACAGGTGTTTAGGGTACGTTTTGCCAATTTCAACCCAAACGGTTGATTTAATCGTTATGAAACAAGAGTACACCCTTGTTGCAAAATGAAAAGACGCGCTAAAATTATAGACCTGCAAGATAAAAAACATAACCTCAAAAAGTTACGAGTAAAAGCACGATCCAATAATAGCGCTTGTGCTTTTCCCAAAAACACAGCAGTGCCAAATTTTAATAATGCACCTAGTATAGAGTAGAATATACGGTCAATATTCTAAAAAGTAAACTTGGATCTAAGAAACTAAAGACGATAGACACATGGTCAATATGAATTTTATTTTTTGAAGTTCTGTATGCTCCAGAAGTTTTGCCAGGTTTTTCTGAAACACCCTGTATATTCAAGAATGTGTAGTTGAAATAATAAATAAAATGTGTTGTTGAAATCAGGGACTCTTTAAAATAAGGAGACCCAGCATTTCACAGTCACATAGGAAAAGTGAAGCCTTGAGGGGAAGTTTGTTTTCTGTAGACTCCAAGGAGACCACAAGGGGGCTGGCACGGGGCTGGTACAAGGTTATGTTATATGTCAGTGTGTCCAACTGCCATCAGATTTTATGTGATAAGATAGTGCCATAGATTCTAAAGGAGGCAAAAATTTCCCATCATAATTCTCAATTTTTAAGTTTTCTAACTTCCAGATACTCAGATGTGACAATTAAAGAATTTCAACTATACAATAAATTTGTTTCATTTGACAGTTGCCATATTCTGTATTTGTAGACACAACATTGTCAAGTCTAATTTTTAAAAATCATGGAAACCATTATTAATTTTTACTATCAAAGTACCTGTTTTATTCATAGATTCTCCAATAAAATGGCATACTTGGCATCAGTGATACCATTAGAATGAGGAAAGGATAGGCCTCACTTTGGAAAGTATAATGCTGGGTCCCCTTACTTTAAAGAGTCCCTGGTTGAAATAATAAATAAAGTTTCTTTTATTTGTTGAAAGACGGAAAATGGTTTTTGTCTCCACCGGTGCGTAGTTTGTTTGTCTAGATGTCTAGATTGTAAGTGCTCCATCATCAAACAGGTGTGTGAACATATGTCGAAACAAAACGAAGCATATTTTCGCCTTACTATTTCGTAAAGTTACATGTTTTGGTGTACCGTATTCGTTTCCTGGATTATATCAACTTAAGCTTATGATACAGAGTCCAAATAAGATAAGGGAACCCCCATTTTGGCACATGTATGTATATCGTAATATTATTTGGCCGTGGGAGATATTGTCACGATAAGAATTTTTTACTTACTTACTATCTGTCTGCAAATATTTGTAGAAGCTTCACGACAGTCTTCCATCAAATCTGTTCTCAGTTCTACACCTATTTCGGAAAATGATATGGGATTATTGGCGATACAGTGTTCTGATGCAATTAGCAAGTGATATATTATTGCAAGATTCGTACATACCTAAAGACCATATAGTTACATGGTTAATTTTTTCAGCATTTGGAAACCAATCTAAGTGTAGGCGTCGGGTTTAAGAGTCTTAACAGAAATTTTTGGAGTTGCTAAATAGCGAAACAACCTGCATTATTAATATTCCGTTAATGTGGCGTTAATATTTTTCATTTAACGTGCTCATTGTTTCATTATCACGTGAAGGCCGTTGAACGGTAATGTAAATAAGGCGACTTTCTCTTTATGCTGTCTCCCCGATATTTTTTCCTGTATAACGGTTAGTAGAAGAGGATTTTCCTATACATTTTTTCGAAATTTTATGGAAGCTAGATTTATTTTGTACGTAGACTATTTGCAATAATTACTAGTTGAAATAATTCCATTTAAAACTATTCAACTTGTGGTTACTGCCTTTTTGTATTAATTTAGTAGAATGACCGATGGAGACCTTGGAAATTCATAAATGTAGCATGAAGGTCAAGCTAGGTATACAGCCACGGGTCGTGTCATAATGCTAAAATATTTAGTATCTGCTTCGAATTGTATGGATTTATTTCACCCGACATGCGGCATTAATTTAACAATAATTGCGACAATTGTTAATCATCTGTGATTGGTCTTTCAACTTATCGGAATACTCATAAATTTGAACAGTTTGATGAGCACATTAGTTTTACAGTAATAGATTGAAACATAGTTATGTTATAATGCCCTTGGTTGGCTTGGCCTAATCGCAGTAAAACTAACATAAAGGTAATTAAATATTTGGACGAAACTGCCACACGTTCTATGCAATCTTTCCTTTTTGTTTTTATGCTAAATTGCTAGATTATTACACGGAAAACCAAGAAAAGATGCGGATACTTTTCTTTTGGATTTAGTTCTTTATTATTGTGGGCTAAGCAATTTGTAAAATTTTAAGTATGTAACTCCATTTATTAAAGCATTCCAACTCTTAATAAAAAGTAAACTAATGTATAGGAATTTTATTTAGGCTTCGAAGTACCTACATAGTAACTAAGAAGAAATGAATTAGATAAAAGAAGTCTAATATGATAACGATAACGAAGAATAGTGGTTTAGATTTACTATAGTAAAACGCCATAACATTGTATCTTCTGCCCATTAAGGCTTTTAGCAATATAACAGCAATTTTGCTTGGAGGCCAAGGTATCAGGTTTTTCGTCTAAAGATGGATACCCCCTCGAGACCTCTATCGATTTTTGTCCTGCTCGTATTTCTAATGAAATATTGAAAAACTAATTTTGCTAAATGATCGAGATATTTTACTTCCATTTAGAAAAGTTCGTTTTTTGCTTTACTTTTGTTGTTAATTTAAGTTTATTATATAAACTTAAATTTATATAAAATATTATGATATAAACTGTTTATATCATAATATTTTTCTATTAATCGTATCTTTGGCGAACAACAAGATTCAAACCCTATCTTCACCAAATAAGCTAAAAGCTTATTGGCTCAATACTCCGATTTTATTCATCTTTCTAATTGAGTTTACCAGGGCTGTAGATATAGACTTTACAATAAAAAAAATTGTTGTTAAAAATTGTGCAGTAGGTGGTATGAGAAACCGGTGGAACATAAAGTTTTGTATATATAATATCCTCCTTTATACGACCTTGATACATAAATAAAACTATAAAATTGTCTTTGAAAATAATATCGCGGATAATATAATATCTTCTGTATTTTTCAATTTGTTAATTTTGTTCTTTCCTTCGGCTCGATGATGCAATTCCCATTACTAAAACAACCTGGAACAAAGCAACGTGCAATTAGGAACTATTAACGAATTTTCATGTCTGGTAAGCCATTAAAAACGTAAAATTTTATTCTTATCATGCAAAAGTTACAAAATTATTGATAGTCAAAATCTTCTTTTCACCGACAATATAACGTTAATATCGGATCCCCCTTCTAATTTAGGTCCGCACCGGTAGTTGCAGGTTACAGCTGCTCGTTTCTGAGCCGAATCATCCGGAGCGTAAACAATCGCCAGCGGGCCGTGCCGTACCGTAAAATATTTTTATGGGTCACCTGGTGCGGTAAAAATACGACGCCAACGGTGGCTTGTGAAATCGCGATGACTTCATTTGTTTCGGTTCCGTCGCACCGATCGTGCGCGCAGTCATATCGTTTGTATTTTCCTAGAGAACAATTATTATTGGCAACGAGCAATAGCTGGGACCGAGAACTACCAATGACAACTCTAAGTCTCAACCTAGGTCTCAACTGAAGATCAAAACGTCAGTGTGACCTGCCAAAATATTTTGACAGTTTATACAAAATATACTGTACCTATAACTCGGGAATGCTCATATCGCCTTCGAACGATTGAGAACTCCGCCTACGGCGCCGTGCTCAAGCCTCGTCCTCGTGCGATATGAACAACATAATATCCACCCTTGTTGTACAACCTATTATTATGACTATCATTCGAAATAAGACAAGGCTGACTGAAATATTTTCTAGGAATACAGAAAATTGCAAAATTCGTTCATTTAAAGTCAGCAACCTATAATAAGTAACTCTAATACCGCTTTATTGTGTCATCTATGTTTACGTGTACACGGAGTGAAAATTGAATTCTCCCAGATAGCCAACGTTAACGTTACTTTTCGCACACATACAAACTATACAATAAACAAGACGCTGCGATATAATATCGGGTTTTAAATAACAAATAACAAACGTACTCGAGTGACTCACACTGCACTTAGCTACTTAGGAACCAATTTGATGACCCGTGCGCACTCCATTGCATTCGTGAGGTCGGTAAATGTAAAAAA
Source organism: Pseudeuparius sepicola (assembly GCA_963920635.1). Lineage (NCBI taxonomy): Eukaryota > Metazoa > Arthropoda > Insecta > Coleoptera > Anthribidae > Pseudeuparius > Pseudeuparius sepicola. The sequence goes on from OY987302.1 coordinate 47,428,736, forward strand.
TATATATATATATATAAATTGACCTCGATTGTTGTAGCTTTTTCACAGGATGAAATGCCGCAAAATTTACATTTTATCGGCTTTCAACTCAGTTTGGATGGTAATTATAAAATTATCTGAAACATCAGCTACTGTGGCGTGAGCAACTGGGTTAATTGAAATGACAACGGAAGAACAACAATTTATTATGAATATCTGTATTAGGAGAGGGTTACGTATTGACCTAGTCAAATAATCTGAACTGTACAGAAATCTATACTATACAGGCACAAAACAATAACACATTTTCATACATATTTAGGTACTGGCTAACTGGCTAATTTTGAAGATATGTAATTTGTTAATTTTTGTGTCTCTTTTAAGTATATACGTCTAAAATTTTAGTATTTTGAGCCAAATAAGAAAGTCTTTTTCTCCTTTGTGGCCTGAATGTTATTTTTTTATTAATTTTTTACAATGTGTTCTTAAACAATTAGGTAAGATGCGAAATTCATGTATGATAGTTAGTAAAATAAGGGAAATTTTATTGTTCTGTCATCTTTTTACTGGATAACCATTAGAGACTTATTCTGATCGAAACGTATTTTCAATATAATATACAATAAAACATAAACCTTTTTAAAAACAAGCTTTCCTTTAAGCCATGTACTAAAACGAGTAGAATAAGTTTAGGTAATGGCAATGCCAAATTGCGACCGGCTTTACTCGTAATCAAAAAGCTTGTCGCGCGAAATATTCATAAAAGTATATAGACCAATTCATTCTATTGGACAGTGATTGGTTGATAAGGCTTTTCGATTAAAGCTTGTCGCAGTTTGGCATTGAATTACCTTAACAAAAACCTAAACTTATTTTATTCGTTTTAGTACATGGCTTAAATAAAAGCTTGTTTTTAATTTTTTTTTTATTTTGTAGCATTTGATTTCCATGTCACGAGCGTGATAAAGAAATTGAGTCCGCCATCTTGAGACGTCCGCCATCTTGGGGGCAGCCGCCATCTTGGGGCATACGCCGGATTTAGTATGACGTCACTCATCTTATCGTTTTCTACTCGTCAAATCCTTTCAACTCATACCCATATCAGGGAGGTTGTGAAAAAATAGGTAATGCGCCATCTTGGGGCGTCCGCCATTTTGAGCAAATTGGGTATACTAGATTATGTTGTCACCAGCACCAAAAGTGTATGAAAAATTTCAACTCGCCCGTTTGGGTGAAAGTGGTTTAAAATTCAGTTGCAAAGTTTGACCACATATACGCACATAATATTATGGGTGTTTCCTTAAGGGTGGCCACCGGGCATATCTCGGAAACTACTGGGTATAGAAATTCAGGGAAAAAATGGCTTACTAAAGTGGCTATGAGAAGATTTTGGAAATTATTTTAAAGTTCCGCATTTCGCCGCAAGAGGACACAACTAAAAATTAATATAAAAATTCTAAATTTCTCCGAAAATTCCCACGTTAAGGTTATACGCCCCTTGGTAGCGTTATTAGAAATCTTGAACAATTCCGCATCATTTTGGTCTAAGGCTCATTGGGGTACCGATCTATTCCACTTTATTATCTCCATTGAAAACTGTCGATTTTGTTTCACGGCTATCGAGATTTATTTTTTAAAACGCCATATTAGAATTATGCCGAAATTAGAAGCTTTCCATGATTATGTTATCAATTCTAGAGTAGTTTTTGGGTCATTGGAATAAGAATGCAAAGTTACCCAACCATATATGATTTAACTTTTATTTCTCTTCCAAACAAGTTTAGTAAAATCGGACAAGTAATTGAGAAGTTACAGCGATTTAAATGATTACATTTTCAATAGCTTCTCCAACTCTTATCAAGGTCGGTACGCCAACGGGCCTTAGACCAAAATGATGCAGAATTGTCCAAGTATATAGCTTAACAAGAAAAGGTGATAATGGGCATAAGCACTCAGTTAACAAAAAGAAAAAACTAGTAACCGCATACACGTGTTTCATGCTATTTAGCAATCATCAGTTCGGTGTATCATTAACCAAATCAAAAGACAGGCATGAGGGAAGCAACAAATGAAGTCCAGGCAGGAGCCAACAGCACATTTGCAGCTTCAGTCAGCACATCCCATATTTTGGGGCTTATACTAACATCGCCACGGAGGCTGCTAAAGCGACCTTCGTGGAAATCTTCATAACCCAAGATACAATAATAGCTTAACGTGGGAATTTTCGGAGAAATTTAGAACTTTTATATTGACTTTTCATAATTGTGCCCCCTTGCAGGGAAATGCGGAACTTTAAAATGATAAGTCCTATATTATATTTTCACTAGGTATGCCTGGGTTTCTGTACTTTGTCGTAGTAGTAGTCATATAGGTAAACAAGTTGCGATCTTTTGCTTCTATTTTTTTAATCTCTCGTCCCAAATCCGCTACTCGCCTCCGCGAAAGGTCAAGTCCGAAATGTTTCCTTCTGACCTTGATTTCGTTTTTGTCGCGCGGCGGGTGGCAATATCTTTTCGTCAAAGGTAATATCGTTATTTGTGAAACCGGCGAGATTAATTAATCTATTGCGACACGACATTATTATTATTCAGACTCGTTTCGAAATGAAACGACGGCGGTGCATTATTTCAGTCTATTGTTACACGTGGCATTGTTTTAAAGAATGATTTGTTGTAAGCGCGCGCGTTACGTGTGAATAAAATTTAGTCTTTCTTTGTCGACGACTGGGCGGGTTCAGATAGTGTGACCCCTCACCTAGACCAGTGACATAAATAATGTAAGTGACGAAAGACTTGATATTGAGAATTAATAGGTTAGATATAATTTTATTTTAACCTAAACTTTACCTATAGATACTAGGCAGATTATTATAAGTGTTACTTTGTACTTTTACGCTACATACTTCACTATTTCGCCAACTCATGTATTTTTCTACTAAGGATGCTTATCTTACGTCCATTTCAAGTTTTCTGTTATGAGTGTTCTTCTAATTCGTCATGATTTGCAAAGTTATCAAATTTAAATTAAATTTTGTCACGTTTGCTATTGTATTCGCATACCCTGATTCCGCTGGTTCAGGTCAGGTTACTTACTGCTTTTTGAAATTCTCTGAATCATCTTCTGAGTCATTGTATTATTTTTTTATAGATTTGTGCTTATATCTCTTGTAATCATTATTAAAAAAATATTTTAATATGTTTTTAGGCAAATATTTTGGCATAAACTGGTTATATTCTTTTTTTCTTGACGTAATCCAAATGATAACCAAATTTGTTTTTTAAAATGGCATTATATGATTTTTTTGCGTTTTTTTAAAGGAGTGTCATGTTCTTATCAAGTTGACCATGCATTTCAAATGAAATGTCAATTTCTAGAATCTTTTCTACAAAGATAAGCCATTAAATTTGGAAGAACTCGACAGTTAAAGTTACTGTTTTAAAGTTTTGAAATTAAGGCAACTCCAAAAATTCTTGTGCACAGATAATAATGGACAACATTTTCAGCATTTAATATATTAACAGTTAGTATGTATTATACCATTATTGTTTTGATTGGAATTCAAGTTTTGTATGCCTGGACATCGAAATTCATTTGATTTCTATGGCTAACTTTATGAGAACTAGAAGTCCAACCGATGAGGATGAGGGTGATTTATAGGAAAGTAAATATTTTTCAATTTCATTAAAATATTGCTTATATTTCAGGAGATATAAGCACCTTTCCATATCTTTTACTCATCCTGTATATTAAGTTATCTTGCCAACCGTACAAAACTTAATGAATTACAAAGAAAAAACCGCCATAGTACAAGAGTAACGACCTTGCATAGTATGATTTCAAACAGGAATAATATTATGTATGCTTGTTCCAAATTCATATAACCATGAATGGCCAGCCTTCCTGTAATAAACTTCTAGGAATCGTGCACTGGAAAAAATGACAAATGATTTCATTAGTATAAGTACCTTTTAAATGGGTACCCAAGAAGAAATATCTTAGGAGCAAATCAAACGATTTAATATTTATGGGTATTAATTTAATAAACAACGTTATAATGAAGTCGATGAAGCAGGAACATTTCTATCGACCGTGGAATATTAATTATCAAACATTTGCTTAACAAATAAAATTACTTTCTAGTTCATGGCTATAACTTTGAAAATATAAATGGGGTCATCAGTGGTTTGTATTACGTCAGTAGGTGCAGAATAATATATTTCAAAGACAAAGTAGTATCCGCAGTAATATTTGAAGCGAACTTTGAAATTTCTTGTGGGAATATCTGGTTTCGTACACCTGACATTATTAGAGCTGAAATATCTTTTCATTTGAAACAATATTAGTCTGGCAGAGTTCCAGTTATGGCCATACATCATCTTAAACTCCTTTCGGCAACATTTTGTCGCGAAATATTAGCCCGTTAGCTGGAGTTGGCTGAATTAGCCTAACATTATAAGATGGACAATTCGTTTAGCAAGGTGATTTAGGACGATGCGATATTTCACGTTTCGCCGGTTTTTTAACCATCCCAGGGTAAGCCTGTGCCTCGTACCTATTTGTAATGATTTACCAGGATATGGCGCCGGTCCAAAAACGTGCCATCAAATTTTATGGTCGGTCACTTAGCTTACAAGAAAGTTATTTTTATGGAAAGCAGAGCGGAAAGATACGAGATCCGTTTCGGTGGGTCATTTTTTAGGAGTTTAACCAGAAATTTGAAGATACGGAAAGTAAAAAGTGGTTACGTTACAGTTAGATCGTTTTGAACGTTTCACACTTGAAGTGCGATTTTAGACTGTACACAGTTTTTTCGGGTAATTGTTTCTCAGGTGAAGGTGAACCAAACCGAATATAAACAATAAAGTGGTATACTTAATTTATTTCGAAAGGTACATTATTCGTTCAGATTCTTAAAAATTATAATTTGAAAGTTCCGTTCCTCGTCCTCTTTTTTCTTTCTCTTGGAGCGAATATATTTTTTAGCTTTCAATATTTGTATTTCAACATTTTTATTTATTTCTTTAAAAAATAATTTGAATATATCATTGATAACATTTTATTTTAGAATAAATAGAGAAAAATTGCATCCTATAAATGGGTAGGTAAAAATGGATTAATGCAGGTAAAGTTCCCTTTTTATGTGCATCACGTAGGTAAGAGTTTTAAAGTCCCATAGAGCTGGCTAACTTGTTTTTGCTTTTAATACCAACAATCCAAATTTTGGGTTCTTGGTGATACTGTGTATAACTGAATAGGTTAAACGACTCTAAAAAGACAAACAAATTTCGAGTTGAAATTTAAGGTTCTGAGGTTACGTCTTGCTTGTTTTGAAACTAATTGGTAGCATATTTTTAGTTTCGAAAAATCACGTAGGTATGCCTTAGGAATTTTTAAAAACACATCAGTAAAGTGCCCCTTTCGTATAGTTTTTACAACAAAATGGTATTAATGAAACATGTACAGAGAAGAACAAGACAAGACTTACACTATACCACGATAATACGAAACGAAACAAAGCATATTAGGAAGTCCAATAGTCCTGAGAAGGTAATCATTTAATTATTTTAGCAACAATATAGTTAAAGCAAACTTATAAAAAATAAATTAATCCACTGTACTTAGTGGATTTAATGTATGTAACCTATTCATTTGTTGAATTTATAAGAATTAAAATTAGAATAATTTTGTTGTTCGGGGGAAAACGGCGTAATACGTTAATTCTCAATTTCTTTTTGAGTACCTGTAATGCCTGGAAACATGGATTAATATTACTTACTAGGAATATTATAAATAAAATATATTTACTAGATAATATACTAGTACCTATACAGATAAAGTGATTGCAAACAAGACAAAAAATTTAAGATCGGGATATTTCATGCAAATATTAAAACAAAATTATTATTAAAATACAAAAAAAGGAATGCAAATAATAACAAAAAAATACGCCGGTCAATACAAATAATAACAAAAGAATCATCATCGGCTCGCGGCTCTGCAGCGCTGCGCTAACTTGTCTCGATAAGCTTTCCACGTAATAAACAAAGCAATAGTCATCAAGACGTGCAAGAGTCTTGCGATAACGTCAGAGTGTGAAAGAGTCTTGTCATGACGTCACTAAATAAAAAAAAAACAAAAAGTTGCGAGAAGTCTTGCTTGCAAGACAAGATTTTTCCAGCAAGAGTCGGGCAAGACAAGAATGAATTTAATTTCTTGTCTTACTTTGCAAGCCAAGACAAGAAGAGGCCTATCAAGAGAAGAAATCTTGTCTTGTGAAACACTATTTAGGTGTTTCTTGCTACTTCAATGCTTTTATAAAGTTTTCAACATTGGTCATATCGTCGGCATGATCGCAAGATATAGGTATGTTATTCTGGTTCATTCCGCATTTTGGTAACTGTTGTTCCCAAGGCATGCGGTCGAAAATGGCAAAAACCCTTTAGTTTTTATGTTCTCATAATGAAAACCTTTAATATTGGTCTTGCACTCTTATTCCCAGCCCTAATTCTCGCGGCGAAACGCTCCCAAAATGTCTTTTGTGTCTTAACTTTTATTGTCTTCCCCATTCTTTTTTCGGGTGCCTCTCGATCGTGCAACGACTTTTATTAGGTCCTTTGATCCCAAAACCGCACCTCGGCGAGAACGATCGACTAAGGGGATTTGGAGGGTCCTCGACATATTATTCGCCGCGCGGTCGCTACGAGGATGGGGCCGCTATCAAACCACGTCGGCTATACGGATGCGACAGAAGATAGTGCCGCGGGATTTAATCCTGACCTACATTCCCGCGGCCGCTTGCGACGCACGCGCTCTCCTGGCTGCCCGTTCCTATATACCGGGAATTATTCGAAAGTTTCCGGGTTCGCTCAGAAAAATCATAAAATGAGTTATAAGTTTGCGGCGGATTCACCCCGGACCAGAACCGTTCTGTCTCTGTCCATAGTTTACTCCGGTCATAGGTAGCTAAGAATCCATCGAACGGCGGCGTTTCTCTCCTGTTGGTGTATGTGTTTCGCTTCTTGGCGGAAAACGCAACCATCGCAAATCGAAGTTATCTATATTGGTTATCGGTTAAATCTTGTTTTGTGATTTTCAATCTGACAACGCAGTTAAGTGTCGAAATTATTTGGATAATGATCTGGGAGTGAATTGGTCCGTGACATTTTTGGTACCCGAGCACTATTATTAGCACTATTATTTCTGATATTTGGTATCGTTAGGGGGCTCGTTGATTGCTTTTCACCAGTTCTTTAAGTCAAATGAAATTGTTGATACTTGATCTTTCAAATAAAAAGAGGAGGAAATCCATTAAAGAAAACTGTCCACATAGTTATTATCGTTTACCGGTTGATTCCTGGAAATTAAAAAATAAATACTTACAAAAAAATAGAATGTAGCAATATCGACTTTCATACTCTCGTAACTGTTCTCATTTACTTTGTTTCTGCAAAATAATGCCAAAATGGAATTCGTTAACCACAAAACATAAAAAACGACATATATCACTGGTTTTCAAATTCATCCCTTTGAACCCCTCTGGACCACCCCCTTTTATAATAATATCAAAAACGCCCTTTAGTAACAATTATTAGTACTAAAAATAGGCTAAAATTATTTTATTTCGAAAAACTAAATAATATATAAATTTTCATCCCCCATTTCCATCTTTTAGTTTAGAGCATAAGCACGCAGACACAAAATTTGGTTTTCGACGTTTTAGAACATTTTAAACCGATTTAGTGAATCAAAATTGTTTTTTGTCAAAACAACATCTACTTCTCGATCTACGTCTACTCAGGTGGTGGTATGAAAGCAATTAAATTAATCCGGAAATTTGCAGCACCATGCATATTGAAAACAAAGGCCACTTGGTAACAAAAAAACTACCTAACGATTATTTAAATTTCAGACTTTAAAATTTTAATCGCCCTGTAGATATTTATGAATCATATTGTGGTAGCGAACATTTCTACATTGTAGAAAAATCATATAATGTATACCTACAATAATTATACACCCATGAACGAATTATTAAATACTTATACCGCATTGCGGTATACATACCTAAAAGCAAACAAACAAAAAATAAATGCCCTGAAAATATCTTCAAACGTGATTTTGAATAAAATTTGGTATACAGAATAGAGCCGTAATGTAAGTCCCACAAGCGGAGCGTCAAGCGGGAGCCCCACTTTCCGCGAAGTCTAAATCCCAGGAGGCCCACCTTCCGTTCTAACGCTGTCCCGCCAGACCTACCTTCGATATGACAACGTTGTGTTGCACAGAGGATTTAAAATCTTCCTTCTTTTTGCGGCGATATTATCGTGTGGCGGATGCGGTGTAGCACACTCCCCACAAACTTGTACGTACACAAACTTAAGTGCCTATCATGACCACGAAATCTTGCCACACATCGAATTGTCAGAAAACTGGGCAACGTCGCGTCTTAAACCGTCATCGCAACGCGTAGTTTACAGAGCTCAGCGTTGCCAAATGTAAATTCGATGTTTCGACAATTATTTTAAACCGCGCCTTTTTCCTCTGGAGGCATTTTTGATGTCCAATTCGTATATTGATGCTACCGAAAAGAGGGAAATAATAAAAATGGACCAGCGGAAACTCTGGTCCAGATAAGCATTGCCGCCTAGAGTTTTACAGTTTACTTCAAATATTTCAGTCCTTTGAAGCACTTTTATATACGATTTTAACTCAGGATTGATTACACCACTCTATAAAATCGTTAATGACTACTTTTAACACTAAGGAAGTTCATACAAAAAAAAATTTCATCGTAAATATGAAATGAAATAAAATTCAACTGATAAAAAACAGGCACTTGTATTATAATAGAAAAATATTTCTCTTCCGAGTTTTAATTTATTGACGGTCAATATTTCGACTTATAAGCCGAAACTTTAAAGCTTCGAGTTATAAGTCGAAATTTTGGGTCAATATTTCGACTTATAAGTCGAAATTTTAGGTATGAATCTAGAAAAAAAAAGGCGAATGTCCCTTCCAGCCCTTCGTAAAAAACAAACGGTGGAAGCTTTTTATTAATTTTTTAAATGGATGAAAATCATTTATAACCAAAAAAGGGTCGATAATATTGGTGGGATTACTACTATACGGTTTTCTATGGTTTTCCGTAGTATTTGAGCGAATGCTATTCTAGTTCTATATCGGAAAAAGTCGGCCCTAGCCGCAAATGGCAACGAAGACGAAATAATAGTAATCACCACCCCACGTTTGGGGGACTTATTGGTCCTGTCACAGAGCCAATAATGTCATTTGAAAATTTTTATTCCCCAAAAACGATAAATTATTATTTAAAATATAACACAATGTCACAAGAAATCAGGGCTGGTGTATTTTTTTGTTTTCCTAATTTAAAATAAATATTGTTTTTCATAACTAAAAAAACATGTTTAAAACCGTTTAAAACTATGTTTTAAACTGTTTTTGATTGAATTCTTGGCAACCAAGTAGGTCATATACACTCAAGATAGTTCATCATATAATTATTTCATAAATGAGTGATGATAAAGGTAGAAAGAGGAACGATAAATCTGCCAAAATATGAAGTGTCAAGTGTGGTCAAGGTCAATAGTGTCCATGGACAACAAAACAAGTTCAGGCAATCTAGTTTTCTTATAATAATATGTTGATTCTAAGGAATAAGTGTATTGTCTTGTGTCATTTTTTCCAAATAATGACCCGCACAAACTTTTTAACAAAGAAATGGAATTTTTCAACAGTTTTCAATTAAAAAAAAGTTTGAAACTATTGTTCAAATCATGTTTTAAACAAAGCGTGTTATGAGCAGATGTTTAAACAATATTAAACATTGTATACACTTTTGTTTTAAACAATACCAACCCTGCAAGAAATAGTTGTTTATAATCGTTTCAAGAGGCCAATTATGAAGTTTTAAGTTAATATTAAAACATACCAAGAATGATGGAGCCAAATATTTATTAGATAACATTACTTTTCGTTGTCAACATTTCGAGAAAAAAAAACAACTTTCATATAAAATGACATATACTAGCCTTTTACAATACTATTTTACTTATAATTTTCAAACTTAAAGAAAACACAAATCATGTTAGTTATCATATATTTGCTCTTTAATTTTTTGTTTGCCCTTTTTAATGTATGTTTTTCTTCTATTATTATTTGTATTATTTGTAATTTTGCTATATTTTTAGAGCCTTGATGGTGGCACAATAAAGTTTCCGAAACGTTAGCAAATAGTAATAGTGTTTTTTTAATCGGCAAAAGTGTCTCAATATAATATAAAAATGTGATAACCAAACGTCAATCAAACGTGGTCAGATATTCAGAACCCGGCTAATAAAGTATAATATTTAACTCTTCAACTTTATTGTGGAATTAGTACCTAAAATAACGTAATTTTTCAATCTAATATTAATAGTTCGGTCAACAACCATAATATTCTATAATGTAGACTGCAAGAGAGTGGTCTGAAGACGCCTGCAGGCTAGTTGCGCCGTATCGCATCGTGCTCGATTTAAGTAGAACGATTTTAAGAAGCAACAACAGTGCGATCTATTCGTGTATGGGAGACCGCTTTCTTTATTTTGCGTAATAAAACTTATTTTCCTGCTCCCTCCCCCGTAAGTACACTTTACATACTCGCCAACAGGCCCCAAAGCGAAAGTCAAATATTCGAGGTGCCCTGTTATTTTGGTTGCTGGCTGCGAAAGTTGTTGCTAGGTACAGGGTGTCTCAAACTCGATGCCCCAGGGTCGCTATTGGCTAATAAAAAACGCAAATGAAAATTTCACTTTGGGGTTTTAAATGAGACTACTTGGGATTACTTTTGAGCCCAAAATTTTATTTTTGGAACTTTTGAAAATGCCTGTAATGACGTCACGAAATATATTTTTCCCAGAAACATATCTGTTTCTTTTTCTATTGTGAAAGAGCGTGTTTTTCTGATAAACTTTCATTAAGAAACTTTTTTCATGTCTCTCTTCGTTTAAAAGATACAACCAGAAATATGCAAAAACACGCATATTAAATATATCGGAAAAAATCAAGTTAGCCGTGATTTAATTTGGTCTCCATGGAAAATATTAGGATATTTAAAGACTTACGAACTACCTACTTGTTATAAAAATATAATACTATGAAATATAGCGGTAATATTTTAAATTTTATAAATAAAAAAACAAACAAAAACATTGCAAGTAACTATTAATAATAAATGAATAAATAACAATTTTAACTATAAATTATTTTCTATGTGCCCCCCATCTTCTAAGAAACACATTTCATATCGTCGCCGAATTTCTCTTTGGGTGGCTTTTCTTAAAATTTCCGGGGAAATGTCTTGGCACGCAATTATAATTTTTTCCTTCAAATGATCAATATTTTGTGAAGGGGTCTTATATACATTATTTTTGAGAAGTCCCCATAAACAAAAATCTAAAGGGGTCAGGTCTGGAGATTTCCCTGGCCATTTTATTGGACCATTAATCCCTATCCATCTATCCTCATATATTTCGTCTAAATAATCGCGGACAATACGTGCTGCGTGAGGTGGAGCTCCATCATGTTGAAACCACATTGATCGCCTTAATTGAAGAGGCACATCTTCAAGAAGAATTGAAAGTTCATCTCGAAGAAAACTCAGATATCAGGTATGTTTCTGGGAAAAATATATGTCGTGACGTCATTACAGGCATTTTCAAAAGTTCCAAAAATAAAATTTTGGGCTCAAAAGTAATCCCAAGTAGTCTCATTTGAAACCCGCAAATGAAATTTTCATTTGCGTTTTTTATTAGCCAATATCGACCCTGGGGCATCGAGTTTGAGACACCCTGTACAAAAAGTATTGCTTGGCAACCATTACGCAGCAAGGACCTTAAAACCATTAATAAAATATATGTAGCAACGCGAATCTTGCGTCAATTTTAATAGGTTTCACAACAATCGTTTTACAAACTGGTTTTAATCATAAAGAACACGAATTATATCAAAGAAAAATTAATAATATCAATGTTTCTCTGGCGTCAAATAAGAGCCGCATAACAGACAGATCTAGGGTTCAAATCCCACACAAACTCAACACTTTTTATTTATTTTTTATTATCGGTGCATTCTGCCTTTTTGAACAAAGGTTATTTTGAAGATCATTATTACTCGCAATCTAGTCCATATGCATTTAGAACTTTATTCAAAGTACCTATAACCTGAAATTGTCGGTAGCAGGAAAAATGTAATACATTGCACGTTGCGTAAGATCTTTTTTGGCCTCGGAGGTACTTTTAATAACCGAGGCAACGCTCGCGTTGCCTCGGTCTTTAAACAACCTCCTCGGAAAAAAAAGTGCACTTACGCATCCCGATTTTCCCCGATTTAAAAAAAATATATAACGTGCATGGCCCTCAGCACCGAAGTTCCTTTTTATAACTAATGTGGTTTATTTGCTTCGGCCTTGACTAAATTCCATACTTGTTATAAAAAGTTGAACTTCAGTGCCTTGGTACAAAAATAACTATTTCTAACAACCTCCTTAATATTTTTACTTTTCATTTTTTAAAACATTTATATATTTTATTGATATTTTTTGCGGTCTTTCTATTTTACAGATAAATTAATAAAGCAAGTTTTTGTCCATTTTTGGTTATAAATGATGCAGGGATCGACGCCGAAAGGGAGAAAGTAGGGGAAGAGGCCCGCCGGGGGGGGGGGCGGCGTGGGACTAGGAGTGGGGATTTTGAAGCGTAGGAGCCAATCGGAATCATCAAGCGGATGATCTCGCCCACTGCGCGCGCCGCGTCACCCCCACCGTCTGTCTCCCTACTTCCCCCTCCTACTTAGTAGAACTAATACCAGAGTAGTACCAGAGAACAAGGAAGGGGAGAATATAAACTCGACGGCGGCGCCTTTGATCTTTGGCAGCCGGTGGTCGCCATGTTCTCTGTTTAGAAGTCAGGGCCGTATTTAGAATTTAGTGAAGGGATAGTGTAGGTCTGTACTCAGATATTTTAAATCATTCATTTATAAACACAAAACAAATCATACATACTGAAATGATGATTGGAACAGGCAAAAATGTTAATTGGATTTTGAAGGAATATTTTTAATTTAAGGTAGTTAGATAACTGAAATATTTATAGTAGGTAGGTACACGGAAAGGCGATTTTTCTTATCTTATTCCAAAAATTTAATATTTTATTGATCTTAAAATTTGATGACCGCCCGAGCAATATTTTTTAAGCAATCATTTTGTAGAATACAAATGAAAAACAAAACATGGGTACCTATATATATATTAAAATATTGTCTTCATCGGCTTAATTAAATATATACCTACCCAGTTCTAAAACAGTTTCTTTTTTGTCTCCTTCATTAAAATCAGTAGGTACCTATGCGAAAAAACTTGGACATTTGTATGGGTATAGGTATACTTAGTAAAAAATCTATTTTTCCATAAAATAAACTTTATTGATGTTTCCATATAATAAGCTTATTTTTGTTTGTACATTTTCAATGTCTGTTTATAATTTTTAATGCTATTACGCACTACGTACTATATTACGCGTGTTTGTCTCTATTATGTACTTTAGAAGGGTGCCTAACTTCTTGATAAAAAAAAGCAATTAGAAATAAGTATGAACACAGGTAAACGGAGTAAACCCACACAGGTAATTTAACCCTTTAAATAAAATTATTATGTATTCTATTTATCCACATTTGCTTCATATAAAATTTAGCCCAGAAAAACATATTTTTGATTTGAAAGATTTGTTGTTGTTTTTGTGCCTGTTTGTCTTAAATTACATGTAAGTTCGATAATTTTATTTACGAATGACTTAAGATATTAACTTATTCTTAATTGAAATCGCGTGAACTACAACATGCATTTTTAGTGTTTTAACTTACGATTTTTAAATTAAATCCTTAAATTAAGTCTGCCTTTAGATACGTAGGTGGAAGCAATACAGTAAATTGCACCTGAACAGCAACTAATTCCCAGAGATTTCACAATTAATTATCTACCAATGATCTTTTGGAAAGGAGAAGAACGATAACCTGCAGTTGTAACTTTTGTTCACGCACGCAGCCTTTCGCTGCGCACACAACGGCCCCGCTTTTTGTCTTACTCATGATCCTAAGACAAAACACTGAACAAAACAACACACTCGCAATAAAGAAAACTTCAAATTAACGCCGCCACTGGAGATCTGTTCGCTCGAAACGCTAAACTGAAAGTGACGCCTCTGTCTAAACTGAAAACATGGCTGATATAGGCTGCGCCGCCCAGATGCGCAGGCTAGCTCCGCCCCCTTGAGTTTAAATTCTCCCCTTCCTTGTTCTCTGGTAGTAGGTACCACAGTTGAGGGAATACCCAGTTGTATGTCTTCCTGTCGGCGCCTTTGATCTCGGCGGTAGTGACTTTCGTTTTTTATACAAACTCATTCTCCAATAGAATCTCACTTTGAAGTCACGTTACTTCTTTATTTTAGACCACGCCCTATAAAAATCGACGGGACACAGGACCGGGATTAAATTATTTTCTTACATTAATGGTTTGGATATTATTATAACGTCTGTGCACAGTTGAAGGAATAATTATTGTTTATACCTGTGGGTACACTGATGGCAGAGAGTAGAGGTAAAGAATTCTGGGAAATCCCAAATCTGGTGGAATTCCCAATATATTTGAGTACATCCCTGATGCATTCCTCGCATTCCATTCTTTACTTCTGTAGTGATTCTGGTCTGCGCGATAAAAGCATTCCACCAGTAATGGCGTCGACTTTTCATACTGGATATTGTTTATCCTGTGGGAGTACAAGTCACAGAAAATATACGCTACGCGGACAGAAGTTCCACACAATGTAATTATTTGGCAGCCCGAAAGGAAGCCGGCTCTCGAAAGCCGGCTTACCCTGGCTTTCAGCAGTGTCTATAAAAGAATTCTTCCATAGTTCTGCCTTGACGGCCGTGGTACTTTCATTACTCAATACTAGGCGGCAGCACGCTAGGAAAAAGCATCCGAAAGCGGCGTTGCCGGATTGTGCAAACGGTCGGTGGTTTTACCGAACTATAAAAATAAAGAGAAGATCTTTAATAAAATGAGCTTGCCCATTTAGAATCCAAGGTTAACAGTGACGCTGTCAGCAGTAACTATAGAATTCTTCCCTCGAGAGATTTATTTTTTTCGTCGTTTTTGGAAAGGGCATTCAATAATTATTTTACGAATCCGTGGCTGAAAAAAATTACTGCGCAAAAAACACCCCTGCACCCCTCAAGGAACAAAATAATAACTACATTATTCTTGTATTCTTGGTCCGATTATCTGCGCCGTTTTTAGCAACGACGTTCCAAATGATTCGAGATGCATGAACATGAACCCGTGGTAGAAAAATTTACAAGCAAAAATTATCCCTTCCAACTTCCAACCCTCGGATAGATTGCTTTTGGTCCGACTATGATAGTTTTTTGAAAGCCTAGCCACTATAACTCTTATTTCACGAATCCGTGGTAGAAAAAAATCATCGTACAAAAGCTACCCCAGTGGCGTCGCGTCGGGGGGGGGGGGGGGGCAGGGGGGGCACGGGCCCCCCCAGTTTTTGTTAGGTGGGAATTTTATAACACTACCTACCTAAGGTAAAAATGGAAATAATTCACAGCAATCACTTAATTAATTACATGAGCTGTGTGATGGTGCCTATAGTTTTGGCCTCATGGGCTACGGTAAGCACCGCATGGCCGCGCGTGCATAGATTTGTCTTAACCTGACTCGCCTCGCACTTGATAGAATGTTTTACCCAAAAAAGCAGTCGAAGAATGAAGTTTTATTGAGTAAATATGATGTGCCTGACCTGTAAAAGATGCATGATATTTTTACAAGCTTTTATTTAACTTGTCCGCATCAATAAGACTGCTCACGACTGTCGCGTCTGACACTTTTTTGGGCCACCATGCGCCCTTCCGAGACAAAATACAATGCAAAAGGCATTGTTGGTTATTTGCGCCAACTTCTTTCAGGGACATGAAGTTATAGTCGAGTCGTGAGAAGTCTTTATAAATACGTCAGCCAATGCTATTTCTGCACAACCTATTTGACATGGGTATGAAATGACGAGTACAAAAAAATAAGTGGCGTCATACTAAATCTAATATAGCGGATGTCCCAAGATGGTGGACTAAATTTCTTTACCACCCTCCTGATATTGAGAATCAAATAAAATAAAAGGTAAAAAAACTTTGTCAAAACAAGCTTTTATTTAAACCATATACTAAAACGAATAAAATAATATAAAATAAGTCTAGGTTTTCAGTAAAGATAATTCAATGCCAGATTGCGTTTTTGTAAATCAAAAAGCATGTCGCGCGAGATGTTCATTAACGTAAGTACCAATTAATTTTGTTGGACAGTGATTGGTTGATAAGCAAGTACCTATTTGCCAAAGTATGTATTTTCCTTAAAATTCGCGCGAAAAGCTTTCAGATTTATAAGAACTTGTCGCAATTTGACATTGAATTATCTTAACAAAAACCGATACTAAAATCGAGCAATCCGTACGCCTGGCGTAAATAAAACCACGTGTTCAATGACGATCCGCGATTGGTCGGTAGTCTATAAAGTTTCACCCGAGTCGGCAACAGGGAGGTACTCGATCGAAAAAGTGTAGCTACGCCGTTTTACCTTGTTGTTTTCAGCTATTTAGACACTGCCACAAATAATTTTATCGATGTTTTGAACCATTTTAATTAAGCCAGTAATTCTTTTCCCAAATATTTTGATGTAAACCATTGTAAAACTAACATTAAATAAAGGTCATGCCTCAGTGCGGCCCTGGCGAATATTTCAACTCACGTGGTCTTGTTTACGCCAGGCGTAAGAGTTGCTCGATTTTACTATATACTTATTTTATTTTATTCATTTTAGTACATGGCTTAAATAAAAGTTTCTTTTTAAATAGTATATTTCATTACGAGTCTGGAAATAAAGATTTTTCCCTGCACGCGTGACATATTCCCGTGTTCGGCTGCGCCTCACACGGGAAGTCATGCAAGCACGGAAAAATCTATTTCGGGACGTATAATGAACGATATTTTTTATTATACTTCTTTGAAAACGGAAACTTAAAACATTTTATCGGCATATTATAATAAGTTTAATTGACAAAAAATAAACAATGCAGACAATATAGTGTTTGGTATGTTTGATGCGTTTCCATGGTTACTCTCAAATTATTTCAAAGGTGCGCTTTGTTGTAAATTCGTTATTGTCAGATAAGGTGAATAAAACGTCAACAATATTACAGAAATGTATCTAAATATTGAAACACTTACGAACTAAAATACAAAATAGGTATATGTTAAATATCATAGAGCATATAGAGTTTCTTAAATTTAGTTACTTTGCTGTATATTTCTATTTTAAAGCTATATATTCGGTATTTTTATTCAGCGCACGGAAAGTTTTTCCATGCGCTGTTTCCGTGCGCTACCCCGAAAAACCCCATCTTTCATTATTGCTAAAACAGATGAAAATAAGGTGTTTTCAAAGAAGTATAATAAAAAAGTTTTTCTACATTATTTTATTTTTTAGATGTTATTTATTTTTTGTTTGTATTAATGATAGGACAGTACATACAACTTGTTTTATTTTGGAAGTTTTTTCTGACAGTGACAGTACAAGTTTTTTTTAATTTCGGAAGTTTTTTTTTGTTTTTGATTCATGTATTATTTGTCTCGTTGGTTCATTAAAAATATGAAAATAAACGAGTACCTAATTGTTTTCTTTTCCCATTTTTGTTTCAGTTCAACTAAAATTGCGATAAAAAAATATTGAAATGTTGTTCATTGTCTTGAGAAAAAAAAATTAAGGTGCCCCCCTGCTTCCGAAGTCACGCGACGCCACTGAGCTACCCCATGCACCCTCTGAAAAATTGATAATTCCATTGTTTAGTTCGATGTTCACCGTTTTAGCAAGGACGTTCCAAATGATTCCAGATGCACAAATTAGTGGTTGAAAAAATTTTTCAGGAAAAACTACCCCCTCCACCAGAGATATTCTTTTTGAGACGATTATTTAGTCATTTTTTGAAAAGGCATTACTATATACCTACCTTATTTCACGAATCGGTGGTTGAAAACATTTACGGGGCAAAAACTACCCCTTCCCACCCCCGAAAGTTTATTTTTAATTAGATTATTGTCGTTCCTTGAAAATACATTCACTAGTTCCCTTATTTCACGTATCCGTGGTTGAAAACATTTACGGGGCAAAAACTACCCCTTCCCCCCCGAAAGCGTATTTTTAATTTGATTATTGTCGTTTTTGAAAAGACATTCACTATATCCCTTATTTCACGAATCCGTGGTTGGAAACATTTACGGGGCAAAAACTACCCCTTCCCACCCCCGAAAGTTTATTTTTAATTTGATTATTGTCGTTTTTTGAAAAGACATTCACTAATATTCACTGTATCCTTTATTTCACGAATCCTTGGTTGAAAACATTTACGGGGCAAAAACTACCCCTTCCCACCCCAGAAAGTTTGTTTTAAATTTGATTATTGTCGTTTTTTGAAAATGCAATCACTATATTCCTTATTTCACGAATGTGTGGTTGAAAACATTTGCGGGGCAAAAACTACCCCTTCCCACCCCAGAAAGTTTGTTTTTAATTTGATTATCGTTTTTTTAAAAGACATTCACTATATCCCTTATTTCACGAATCCGTGGTTGAAAACCTTTACGGGGCAAAAACTACCCCTTCCCACCCCCGGACCGGAAGTTTGTTTTTAACTTGATTATTGTCGTTTTTTGAAAATGCAATCACTATATTCCTTATTTCACGAATCCGTGTTGAAAACATTTGCGGGGCAAAAACTACCCCTTTCCACCCCGAATTGATTTTTTAAATTTTATTATTGTCGTTTTTTGAAAGGTATGCTGGGGGTATTATTCGCCCAACAATTTTTTTAACCACGAATTTGTGCATCTGGAATCTTTGCGAACGTCCTTGCTAAAATTGGCGAGGATCCGACAATATAAGTTATCATTTTTGTTCTTAAAGTTGTGCTGGGGGTAGTTTTCGCACAAGAATTTTTTTCTACCGCGAATTCGTGAAACTAGAGTCATTATATAAGGACGTAGTTGCTAAAATCGGCCAGGATCAGACAATGAAGTTATAATTTTTTTAAAAGGGTACTGGGGTAGTTTTCGCCCAACAATTTTTTAAAGTACAAATTTGTTCATCGGGAATCATTAGGAACGTCCTTGCTAAAAACGGTGGGAATCGTACCAAGAAATTTTCCTTTTTTTCCTTAAGGGGTAGTGGGGGGTAGTTTTTGCCCAACAAATTTTTCCAACCACGAATTCGCGCATCTAGATTCAACCGCGAATTCGTGAATCTAGAATCATTTAGAACGTACTTGCTAAAATCGGCCAAGATCCGACAATAATAAAGTTATCATTTTTGTTTTTAAAGGGGTCCTGAGGGTATACTTAGTTTTCGCACAAGAAATTTTTTCAACGGCGAATTCGTGACTCTAGTCATTAAAAACGTACTTGCTAAAATCGGCCAGGATCCGATAATGAAGTTATATTTTTTTAAAAGGGGTGCTGGGGGTAGTTTCCGACCAACAACTTTTTTAACGTAGGTACAGATTTGTGCATTATCTGGCATCATTAGGAACGTCCTTGCTAAAAACGGTGGGAATCGTACCATGAAAGTTATCTTTTTTCTTTAAGGGGTAGTGGGGGTAGTTTTCGCACAACAAATTTTTTCAACCACGAATTCGCGCATCTGGAATCATTAGGAACGTTCCTTGCTAAAATTGGCGAGGATCCGACAATGAAGTTATCATTTTTGTTCTTAAAGGGGTGCTGGAGGGTAGTTTTCGCACAAGAAATTTTTTTCAACCACGATTTAGTGCATCTGGAATCATTACGAACGTCCTTTCTAAAATCGGCGAGGATCCGACAATAAAGTGATCATTTTTTTTCCTAAAAGGGCGGTGCTGGGGATAGTTTTGCCCAACAATTTTTTTAAAGCACGAATTTGAACATCTGGAATCATTAGCTAAAAATCGTACCATGAAAGTTGTCATTTTTTTTTTCTTTAAGGGGTAGTGGAGGTAGTTTTCGCCCAACAATTTTCTTCAACCACGAATTCGTGCATTTGGAATGATTAGGAACGTCCTTGCGGGGATCATGATATCAAATGAATATTTCAATTTCAACAAGTATTCAGTTAAGTCCCAAAATTAAATAGTAAAACCGATAAATTTGGCATCATTGACATCCTGTACATATTTTCTACATTGTAGAACAAATATTTACCGTATACTAAGTGTATAGGTAATTAGTAAATAAAATAGGCAGGAATAAAATATATTATTTGTAACATCTTGGTATATTTTAATTAGATAATGATTAGCTCTGAAGCACTCTGTATAACTTAGTATACGTCATACGACTTCTGCAAAGACGAAGCAAATAATAAATCCCACTATTATTTCCTATAGTTCAAGGCCTCTGACCATCTGCCGGGAAATAGATTTTGATGACCGAAAGCGGTCGCCAGCATAGACAGCGTTTATGAAACCTTTATTCCTAAACCACCGGCAACACGGTTAGGCTCTTCAGCTGACTGCTGGCGCCTCTAGCGGTGACTTTTAGCGGAGGGCATTTTACGGTTTTAAAAATCGAACGATTCTGCATCCGAGCGCTATCTGTTAGGCCAAGGCAAAACCAAGTTTCGGTGTGCTATACATATTTTACGAGCCCGATGCTACTGGCACTTCTGTCCGCGTAGCGTATATTTTCTGTGGTACAAGTACATTGAATCTGGGACTTGCAAAGCGAACCCAGCAATACGGTATAGTGTCCTTTTCATTTTCAGAGTGAGTCACGTAAGAACCCTGGGGCAATTCGAAATTCGCCAAAATCATCGTAAAACTTGTCGGCCCGCCTCGGTATCCGGCGCCAACGCGTGGCGGCCGGCGGCGCGGCCCGTGTCGCACCGCGCGCCCGCGTCCGGTCAGTCTCGCGCTTTTCGGGAAACGGTGCGCTTCCGTCAAAGTAGGCCGCGCTCGGACCACGCCACGTGCGCTCGCTCCTCGGCAGTCGGCAACGCGCCACCGAACGGCGAGTCTCAGGTAGGCCTGAGACAAAATATCGATAAAATCGAAAGTATCAATACTATCGATTTTATCGATACTCGATATTCAATTTCGATAAATCGAAATATCGATATTATCGATTTTATCGATATTTTCGATCTTTTCGATTTTATCGATCTTATCGATTTTATCAATCTTTTCGATCTTTTCGATTTTATCGATCTTTTCGATTTTATCGATCTTTTCGATTTTATCGATATTTTCGATTTTAACGATCTTTTCGATTTTATCGATCTTTCCAATTATATCTATCTTTTGAAATTGTTTGCAAAAATAAAGGAAATTGCTGCACCCATTGCGTCCAGACCGCGTCCGCAGCAAGCCGATCGGCCTTTTTTTGTCTAGCTTCTTAAATAAAATTGATTATATCGATTTTATCAATAAGATCCATTATATCGATAAGATCGATTTTATCAACATGATCGATAAGATCGATAAGATCGAATGTATCGATAAGATCGATTATATCGATAAGATCGATTTTATCGATAAGATCGATTTTATCGATAAGATCGATTATATCGATAAGATCGATTTTATCAATAAGATCGATTATATCGATAAGATCGATTTTATCGATAAGATCGATTATATCGATAAGATCGATTTTATCGATAAGATCGATTTTACCGATTTATCGATTTTATCGATATTTTTTCAGTATCGATTTCCGATACTGAAATTTGGAGATCGAACAGCCCTAGTCTCAGGTACCTAAATGGGATTCAAGCGCCTTCATTCCATTCGTCATTCGTATATGTTTCACAGTATATCGTAGTTCGAGATTAAGTTTTTTTTTTTAGTATATCTTTAGTTTCGAAACAAAACAGTACTGGAGGAACTTGTAGATGTTTAAGAACACTTCTAAACAGTTTGCTGTACACCATGTGTAATTATTGTGAATAAAAAAGTCAATTTTTAGAAATTACATTTTAAACTTTATTTTCTTCTAAAGCTCACATTATATTGGTCCGTGTGCACGCCTATGTGATTTAGATGGGCGGAGACGCACATATATATCACCAGACTAGAGCTAATCTAAAAACACTCTTTAAGTTGTACACTAGATTGTGACAGGTAAATATTTCATGTCCCTAGAATTCACTAAGCGGCGGCCATATTGATATTATTGATAGGTGACGGAGGACAGGGTCGTAATCAACAGAATTTACGTTTTGCCCACACGAATTCTAAATTTGAATAGATAGAAATTAACATTAAACTCTGTTCTTTGAAGCACAGAAAAAGGCTATATAGTTTCTGTGTTTGAAGTTAGGTTAGAGCCACAGAATATCGAGGTTAAGGTTAGGCATCTGTCACAAGTTCTGACATTTCTGCCAGACATGCTAAATACGTCCCTGGAGGCGCCCAGAATAATGCTGCCTACCTTGTATTACCAAATTAAGAAATTTAATTTCTAGTGTACAATTAAAGACCGTTTTTACATTAGTTTCGGAACAGCTGAATACCTCTGGGAAATAGTGGGGGGAGTTGCACAGTAGGACTTGGAGCGGTCAGAGGTGGGGACACCATAAACGTGTATGTAGGTAATAATGTTACTTGTGGTTTTCCCTCTAGTCTTGTAGATTATTCACAACTTATTGGCTAATAAATTGTTGGCTAATAAATGGTTGCACATTGTTTTAGTGGGAACAAATATGTAAATAGGTACCTATATTGTTTAAAAATTTAAAACTTGTTAACTCCATGCTCGCACGCCTATGGTCGCCGACTGTTGGATGAGCTGATCCCCGCATGTATCCAAGTGGTGGAAGATACAGAAAAGTATTCAACTGTTCTGAGACAAAGTATGCCAACTATGTTCTCAGATAAAACAACTAGCATAGCCAAAGCTACACATAGACTGACAGAACTATTGTTGAAATTTTCGGACGCCACACCAAATATTTTACATAAAATTTTATATAAAAACTAATAACTACATTAAAATACCTATACCTCAACTTAGCAGGATTTTTTGCGGACGGTTTCAACACTGCTTTTGACTATCTCTAGCTCCTTTAATCTATGCAACTAGGTAACAGCATAAGGAAAATGTCATGAATCCCTAAAAAAAGTCCGCAATATTTAGGTTATTTAAAAAAAAACATAAGACCTACAGAAAGAACGGATAATGCCTTTAACTTTTTGAATATTCGTTTAATAAAACAATGTTTTGTATAAAAGTATATACCAAATTGTATTTTTGTAGGTTAAATTGTATACAGGACATACCACCGTAACAAACCAAACCTATGTGTTTAAAGAGAACACCTTAATTCTCAAAAACGTGGGTAATTTAGATACGAATTGCAGGAAAATCTAAACTGTTCCTAACAGAATTTAAGTTTCATACTTCTTTCTCTCAATCAAACATTTTTGTCATACCATCGATTTTCTGCCTTTGTCACGAGACCTTCAAATTCAAGTTAAATTAATTTGGTAATTTAAATATTAAATATTTCAAAGACTGCAAAAGATAAAGTTTTATATCATTTTTACCTCCGTACCCGGTAGATTTTAAAGACGCAAAAAGTACAGATAACTAATAAAAAAAAATAATAATAATAATTCTCACATTCACAATATTCCACACTAAGAGTACCGCAATAGCAACCAAATGCCTGTGCGGGAAAAGGGTGGACTAAGGCCGACTTTTTCCAATAGAACTAGGATAGCATTCGCTCAAGGACTACGGAAAACCCTAGAAAACCGTAGTAATCCCAGTGAGTGCGGGACAATTATTTTTAGTAAATCACACACATGAACATATTAACGACCAATGCCGTGAATCCACAAATACGACTTGTAACATTTTAAAATTTTGATAATCCCTGGTCAGCAGTTCCAACAATCAAAACAGTTCTATCATCGCAAAGTTTAAAAATAAATAATAATATTTAAGACCGTGTATCTTGAAAACGAAGAATCAAAACATATAATGTTCATATGAACTTTTATTTTTATTTCTAGCGCCTCTAATTTTCCCGATTAAAACCTGAGGCAACTTGTATATGAAGGAATTAAAAAAGTCGAGTATCATCCGCATAGTAGGGGCAGTAGAATGTCAAGATTCTACTAAAAAATGTTGGCAGCAATCAACATAACCAAGCAATGGAAGCGTATGCAAGCTGATTGATATAAAATATCTTTGTTTTATATGTAGAAAAACAGAGACAAAGTTAGTAACTGATGACAGTGATGACCCTCAGGATAGTAAGTGCACTTTTGTTACGGCAGATCCAGATTGAGTTGCCTATTGGAAGATGTTAAAAATGACAAAATTTGCCTATATCAACTATTTTTTGCTTGCTCAATTTTTAGAACACTTCCTTAACAATTTCCATCTTGCCTACATCAGATACAGATTTAAGGTAACCAAAAGTTGTCAAAATATTCAACTATAGTAGAACCCTTTGCCCATAGCCGAAGGCAACCAAGTGGCTTTGACCATAAACAATATATTTTCAGATGTTACTGAAGTTCTTACGAAATTGTGATTATGAGATTACTGTTTAAAAATCGTGACATAATTTATCTAGCGAAGACGGGATATAAAATTCATATTTTTTACCTATGATTAAGCCAAAAGTGTTTTAAAAGTTTTATTTTATGACTGTGTGGAAAATTTCAAATTCAAATAAGGGAATATAAAGCCTAAAAGCTCTTTCCATTATCGTTAAAATGTTGACGAGTAAATTCGAACCACGCTATAAAAATAAGAGAAATACCTACCAGTAAGCATTTTCGTGTTATTGGAATTATCCCATAGATCGCGAAGGTCAGTTATTGAATAAAAATAGTAGCATTGTGTCCCAATGACATTTTATAGAATGTGATTAACATAAAGAACCGACCGAGTACAAAAAACTCTATGTATATGCATTTTTATAAAAAATGGTATTCATGCATTATTTGCCTCAAACAGTGTTTTGCACTTGTATAAATGATTGCTTGCTTTCGAAAGGTAATGAAAAGGAGACACATGTATTGTTTTAGACACCTGATAAATCTCGTCATATTCGGCACAACATATAAATGTGAAATTAATAATGCATGGTGAACACCAGTAAACTATCTTGTTCTGAAATCGATTGTTGCTGTTGTTTCACAATATTCTAAATATCGATTAAATTTAACTTAAACGCCCGAATCGGAGCCATCTTATTTGTGGTTCATGTTTCCCTGACAGCGTTTGGATAAAGTTATAAAAGAACTAGGTAACAATGACGAAAAAAATTTTAAACAAGCCTAAACAACTTTTGTAAAGTGTAGAGTGGTATTGTAAATGTAAAGTTAGAAATTATCCTGTAAGGTTTTAATAAAGCCTTTCCAGCCCTAAAGGGAAGTCATCTAAATGTTAATGTCAAGATAATGTCACTCTCTTTCCATGTCCACTTTAACAGTACGTAGGACTTGAACGAAAGAAAATATGCAAATATGCAGAAGGAAAAATCGAATATTTTAATATTTATCGAAAAATCAGCCGACGACGCGACGATCCCAATCGTATATATACTTTGGCGTTTTGACACACAACAGGAATAGCTGATGATCGTCAGGACTCAGGATTTATTACTCCGTGCCGCCTTGCGTGTCAATGGAGAGGCACAGAAATGGCTTCCACACAAGTTCACGTGTTTAACCTTCGTTTTTTGTACGAGTTTTGTCATAACTCAGCTTAGAAATTAAAAATAGGGCCGGCAGACCACAAGCAGACACACCCACCGCCAAGGTGAAGCATAGCGGTCCAAGTAAGTCTGGTTTTATTGATTCTATAATATAGGTACTTTAATTAAAAAGTTAATACAATATTAATATATACTTACGAGTGAATTAGCAATTTCTTAAATAAACTTTCTATATTTTGTGCACAAATTGCTGATTTGGGAAAAAAATATTAGCTAAATCGCGACATGTAAGTAATGAAAATGAAAGCACACAGTTACTATCTACCTAGATACTTCTACAATTTACTTGAAACTATTTTTTTACAATTTACATTCGGATTTTCGACAGTGAGTTTTCATATCAATTAAAAGTCATTTCCTTTCACAATTCTAAATGTGGTACGAGATATTAGATAACTAAAAAGTTGCAACTAATTACAATATATAGGTACGTCAAAATGCAGAATATCACAATTAAAAAAGAATAATAATCTATTGACCCCATTGATTTCTTTGTTTTTTAATACTTTTAAAATTAAAAGATACGTCGCGTTGAAAACAGGTGCAGTTCATATTCATAATTATCAAAATTATTTCTCTCGGCGATTTTACTTATGGAATAAAAAGTAGGCACATTTCATTATAATATGTATATTTTAATTAAAAATGGATGTTGAAAGTGCGACAGTGTACCCAGAGGTGAATAGGGCCACCGGGACATCGAGCAATGTTTTTTTTTCATCCTGAATAGTAATTAGTATTATGTAGTATGTCTCTGCCTGGCTCGACAAAATTGCATATTACATAACATGCACTTCATATAGATATTTATTAATTGAATAATTAAAAAGTATAGTACAATTTAACTGAGAGAATGTATGTACAAAATTGAAAGTACACAATCTAAGCGATAACAGAGATATTGACAAAGATTTATTGATGCAGTATGACGCTATAATAATAAAATTACGTTAGTTGAAATCGCGAATAACGTCATTTTTATCCACCCACAAATCAAATTCTCTGAACAAAACAATAAAAAATGCGGCCTCCTCATAAAATGTATGCCTATTGACTACAATTCTTATAAAAATTTGTTTATTTTCTGTTATTCTGTTTATTTTTTCCGCACTTGCTAAATTTTTTATAGGTAACTCCGAATATTGGTTAGGGAGCGTTAGAAATAGAGTTCTCTATTAAGTTCGGTTCAGACTAAATAATAAATATAAAACCTGAGTCGGTTCGACGTGAATTTAATATCAGGAAAAGGAGGGCAGTTGGCAGTCATTGCACGAGCTGTACGCTGTACCTAATAATAATTCTAATGGAGATACATATCGAAATAGATGCACTGACCTAAAGATGTTTAGTTTCCTCGTTCCGAGTTTACATTATTTAATCACCTACACATATTATACTTTATAGCGAAATGCGGGGTACGTGCATTAGTTATAATTTGTGACGTGAAAATGACCTTAATACAAAACACATTATTGGCAAGAGCCCAGAGAAGTATCCGGAAGTTTCAAGTCGTCTCTGGAGATTTTCCTTTGCCCGTCGTATACCCAGATGATAAATATATACGTTGCCATGTGCTCCCAAGAAAATTTTGCTTGGCTTTTATTTTGGTGTTTTTCTTATGTAAACTGAAGAGAGATCCTGCTACTTATTAGGGGTCGTGACTGTTGTCACTTATAGCGGATCTTAACTTTAATTTCGCGTTTTAAGTTATAGGTAATTTTGTTGCAAATGTGTTCTGTATGGTTTGGATTTATTTTGTCGGGCATGCTAAGAGGGAAATCGTATGTAATAGTAAAATAATAATAATAATTTACTAAACTTATAAGGCCGTCAAAATAGCATTTATTGTCCGTGTCCTGAAATTCCAAAAACCACAGAAAAAGAATACATAAAAATAATATTCTACAGTTAGCTACCAGTTTTGCAATGACGACGCATCATGAACGAATCACCTTGAGAACGCACTGTACACGATACAATAACACCAAAGGTTTATCCTTTTAATCAAGATACTAATTACACCCATGTGGTGCTACTGTTAATTGAAGAGGCTTGCGACCTGTCATTTCGGGATTTATGTTGCATGAATAACTGACATGTAAGTTTAATTCTTTACAGCCGACTTGGTAATCGACAATGTTCTTTAGCGAAGCTATTAAAGTACCTGCCGCGGCCGTTATGCAATTGGTGCATCGTGAATGTAAATAATATGGCATATGTGCATAATGTTTCTAAAAATAGCCCGGCCCGTTTTTAGAGAGCGGGGTATCCTCAGAATCAACAATGCAGATACAACGGGTTCATCACTATCTAAAATATCTTATACTGTGCGTTGAATGTAAATGGACATTGGAATATTCAGCATTAATTTTTCAAAAATGTTACCATCAATACATATCATTTTTTTAATGTGGCATATCAATCGTGAGTTCAGGTACTATACCGGAAAGTAGACAATACCAAACAGGACAATTTAGACACACATTAAGTGCTATAAATTAAAAATGTAGGAGACGCGGGGGTCAACCATAATATTTTTTAATAAAAAAATGGTACGCCAGTGGAAAAGTAATCTTTTATGGGTTCACTAAATTTCCCAATTAATTCTAAAGAAAACCATTCTTAACTTTTTTCGAAAAATGTCCTACCGTTTTCGAAAAATTTATTTTCGTGCGCTTTAAATTTTTTAGCAGAAAAAAAATCAAAGTAGGTCTAGGCTTTTAAAATTTTGCACACTTGTTCAGTTTTTATTTCTGAACAACTTTCCTTAATAACTTTTGCCGTAAAACCTGAAGAAAATATATATATTTTTTAATTCCCAAGACACATGATTTTTCGAATCTAGAAACCCTTTTTGTAGGTTTTAACACAAAATTTTATTAAGCAAAGTTGTTCAGAAATAAAAACTGAGTAGGTGTGCAAAATTTCAAAAGGCTAGATCAATACTTTGATTTTCTTCTGCTACGTTTTTTTCTTAGAATTGATTGGGAAATTTAGTGAAGGCGAAGAAAGATTATTTTTCCAGGGGCGTACCATTTTTTATTAAAAAATATTATGGTTGACCCCCTGTCTTCCTTTAGGAGAAATTAAAGAGAACAGGAAAAAAAGTTGAACTTTGACGCTATAACGAGAACCGTTAGGATTTCGATACATGTTTATATGAAAAAATCTACTTATTTTTGACTTTTTCTATAGATTCCTGAAGTTTTACCCATAAAAGACTACCCTGTGTAGACTTTAATAGAGTAACTTTTCTAAACCTCTAAATAAACTTCTTCGTATTTTTTCCAATTCTTAATTCAATCATTCAATCTAGGTAGCTTCCCACCTGGTTTCTTCAACAATTTTGGTTTTAAAACTTTGGAATTTTCCTTGAAAAAGTCCCACTACTTTACGAAAAAAATCTATGTGAAAAAATTTAAATTGCAATTTTTTCTGGTCCGCTTCATTTTTTCAATGACCACATTTTAGACATATTGGCTCTAGCATTACCTTTAACCTTTAGGTGCAAAATTTCTCCACACACCTCATATAACTTTAGTGCTATGTTGACTTTTCCAACACCAATTTTTAGCTGAGCAAGGGCTTTTAGTCTATATAGCTTTTACGAGGTATGAAACTATGAAAACACCAGGTTTTCCTGGGTAATAGCTTTTTTTTATTTGACACGTTTAGGCAAACAGAGCGTCAGCTTATTGTAAATGTTAGCTATTTTTAGCATTCCTGTACGAAGGTCTATTGATTAAGTGTGCGGGGTTTGCAAAAAAGAGGATGGCTCAACGACAGCAAAATGCACACTGAATCATTTTTTCTCCAACAATAGATCCATTTCCAAAAAAAAAAAATTCAACCGAAGATCAACAATTTGTGACTTTTAAAATGCTTAGAAATTTATTAAATAATTTCTTTACTTGTGACATTTCGCGCATCAGGCTATTGTACGTCGATGAAGTCAGCATGAGCAGGTGTAGAAGTAGTAGTATAATAGTAGTTATATAATTTATTTAAATGTTAGTAAGTGCATAATAAAAAATATCAAATATTTGTATGGCAATAAAAACTCCCATTTGCTAGTTTAAGCAAAGCCGATTTTTATTTTCACGAATAATTTAATATTTTTCTGTACTCTGTCAAAGTATCTTCGATGCATATTACATTTTATGACATCCTTATTTTACGCTACGCGTCAAGTTATTACAGAGCGTCAGCTGGTAAATGTAATATGCACAAGTTTTTTAGATACGCTCCTTATAGATTCCAGGATTTAATTTCCACACAATCTCTTGCATAAACATCTGATCGTGTTGCCATCAAGGTGATCTAGATTTGTTCTGATAGCAAATTAAATAACACAGATCGCAGATGATATTCTAAATTCATACTTCTATTCAGTTTCCTCGTTGACTTCGGTCAACATGGTTATAGGAACAGTTTTTAGAAGAAAACCGTCCCTTTACTCAAAAAAGAATGTGTACATTTTCCTTCAAAAAATCAATCGCCAAGTTCTATGTATAATACAGCAGTTATTTTACTTTTCCCGTTGTGAAAGTATAGCGAATCGAAGTAAACAAAATTCAATTTTGCTTCGATATGAGGACAAGGAAAAAAATGTAGAGCGAGCGGCGCACCCCCATTCTAATTGAAATTTGCTTTCTTTCCAACAATCGATGACACAAACAGAGGAAAATGAACACCAAAAACATCGCTATTACATTTTCAAAAACTTTCGCTTCCTTTCACTGTTGTTACACTCACACGTCCGTATACCGTGCACTTGGTTTGGCAATACACATAGAAAAAGCGTTGCCCAGCGGGCAATTAACTATATTATATGCATAATTTTATGGAGAATTTTTGGTGGCGTTCAAGTGTGAAATCCATATATTCTGTTAAAAGCGGTTTTTATTACATATTTTTAATAGCTAAATAGTGAGTGTTTTGTGTATAGTGGATATTACTAATTACAATGGTCGACAATCGTTAACTGTCTACCATTGTGACGCAGGGATCAAAATTCGTGGTATCAACTTTACCCTGCCATAAAATATACAGTGTTCCAACTACACGTTCACGGCTGTAAAATATTTAAATTTCAGGAAATAACAGTTCTTCAGCCAATCATATATTTATTATAATCAGTTATTTTTAATAAACGAAGCTTTCGGTTAACAATGTGACCTTCGTCATTTAATTTGAAATTTAATTTTGCCATGTTAAATTTTTAATAATAATTATTGAAAATATAATTCAACTTACATTAATAGTAAGTTGAGTTATATATTAAATAATTTAACATAATAAAATTAAGTTTCACATATCAAGGTCACATTGTTATTTTCCTGCAATTTGTATAGTGTTCCAACAAAAAATCGCAAATTAACAATAAAGTATTACCAATTTTTAGTGTTTTTAGTGAACTTAATTGGGGCATTTATGCTATGGATTCAGTTTCTTAAAGTCCAGTAACTTTTGGTGGGTCGTATATTCCTGAGAAGTTTTAGGAATTTCAATTATGACAGTTAAATTTAAGGTGTATTGTTTTTAGAATACAAACACAAAATCTTGGGTGTGTATCCCGAAAACTATCAAGTGATATTCTAAATTGAATTTTGGCATCACTTTCTCTCAATTTTTACCTAAACTTGATGACATTTTCTTACGGAAGTAAGCCCATAATATCCTAAAAACTTCAAAGAACAAAATATATCCAAATAAAATAAGTAATTTTAGAGACAAAAGAAAATCATTCACAATGTCTTATCAACCTCGCTCAACTTGATTGTTCTTTTATTCCAAAACGATTTTCTTTTTTCTAATAAACAATAACTACGACGGACATTAAACACACTAAAAAATCTCTGTATGACAGTATGTTGTAATCTGAACACGAATTTATAATTTTAGACATAAAATATGTAACCTATTATATAACCTTCATATATTATGTAGTTTTACTATGTTTATCTATATATGTGGGCATAATTCATAAAGTTTATTTTCTGTGATAATACCCGTACGATATATCACACACACTTTGTTAAAATTGTAATAATATGTTGCAATTGGGACCAACAGTGTCTCTTCACGTTAAATAAATATTATGCATGACATACTAATACTGACCGCACGAATTATTTCACCGACAGTTTAGAACAAATTAAAAATATCGTTTCAGATATTAGGCACAAATTAGAAGATTGAATTTCAAAGCCGATATTTGTACTATCCTACTGGCCACTAGAAAATTCTAAAATACACAACCGGCGGAACGTGTTGTGTACTTAGGATGAGTTCATAGGCCGTCATACTAAAAATAAAGAGCGACAATAATTATTATTATTCGCTGTCCTGTTCGCCGGCACAATCTGACCGTGCCTTTATAAATATTTCATTGGAATTACGGCAAGCGTGTCCGCTCCGATCTGGTCAAGATTAGTCCGTGAACCATTCGTTTAGTGTGTTCGTAGTTCTCCCGCGTTGTTTGCTATGGTTCCGGGTGTTCGTTACGAAAACTCTTCGTGAGAGGCCAATAAGAAGTGGAGTATTTTAACCCCGTAACGTGATTTGAAGGTTAGCCGTTGTAAATAAGTCAGTGAGGCGGGTTGTATGAAAGATCAACGTATTTGTGGTACTGTCAAACTTCCTGGTTAGTGTTAAGCACGATTAACAAAAACTTGAAGAAAATAACAGTATACTTTACTTACCATTGCACTCATTATTTTCCTTCCAAATTTTACATTGTGGATGTAGAGCAACCCAAACCTCATTTCTCATTACTATCAAATTTAATGAGTATTTTAAAGGTTTTCTTTAAAATGACAGATTGTATATTGTAATGACCTGCATGCAGGAACCTGATGACTCTTTTTTTGTTTTTGGTCTACTTGGATCAACACTATCTATATTAACGTACCGTTGTTTCATGCGATCGTAACTGGCGCCATATACCGAAAAAATTGTTAAAAACACTATTGTTGCAAAATATTTTATAAAATAAAAACATGCAAATTTGTCTGTTACAAAAAATTTAATACTTTTCCAAAATAAAATGGTTGTTTGTTATGTGTTATGTCTCTTTAATTTTACAAGTTTTTATGGCACATTTCCATAGATTTTCTTAAGAAATGTAAGTCTAATAACAAACAACAGTATTTTGTTTGCTACCTTTTGTTTTGAAATGAAGTCCAAGGCTAGTTGTAGTATAAGTAACCATAGAACGCATTATATTTTTCAGTTTGTTCTTGATATGGGATTTTATTTTCTTCTTCTTGTATATGTTATAAAATACAGGGTATCCCGTAGTCATGGATCAAACGGCTCTGGGTGCCAGCACATACATATATAGCTTAGCGAAGCTATATAGGTCTGTGGTGCCAGGGAAGGCCATTTGCGACAAGAAATTTCAACCCCCGTATCTTGAAAACGGTTAAAAATTGGATAACAACATATTGAGTTTTTCTTGTCGAAAATGACCTAAAAGACAATTTTTGCTTTATGATCGAAACTAGAAAATATATTATTTGAACCAAATTTGGTATACATGTTGTCATGAAGAGCCAAAACTCCTGCAAGTATCAAGCTCACCGGTTGACCAGTGGCGAAGATAGGGGTCACCGGGAAAAATAATAATTTTATAAAAAATAATACAATACTCGGTGTACGATTAAAAAATACAATTTTTAGATCACAATTTAGTTTGATACTGGCAGGAGTTTTGGCTCTTCATGACAAAATATCGTGTACCTATACCAAATTTGGTTCAAATATATTTTCTACTTTCGGACATAAAGCTAAAATTGTTTTTTTTTTCATGAAAATTTCAACACCCCGTATATTGAAAATGGTTAACAATTGGTTAACAAAATAGTGGGTTTTTCTTGTCACCCAGAGCCGTTTGATCCATGACTTGGGACACACACACAAAAAGGTTGTTTTAATTTAAAGATATGTGTTTCTTTTTAAGACTACCTTTTTTGCGTATATAACGAAAACAATAAAGGCTTTAAAGTAATAATACAATATGTTTAGCTAACTTCTTAAATTATTCGTAGCATTTATTTAAATATTGCTTAATATCAAGTATATCCTATTTTTATGAAAATCCTATGATACAATTAGAAGTAATTGTAACATTTATTCAATTTAACAATACGATTCACTCTTTCTAATATCATCTTATTTGTATCCCGAAATTATATTTTATTTTAAATAACTATTTAATTTTCTTCTTTCAAATGTTTGTTAGTTTCATCTTAAGCCACTATTAAGGTTGATTCAAAAATTGTAAAATGTTTTTCTGAATCTACTTATATGCTTAAATTAAACAATGCTATTTTTGATTTAAACTTCTGTTTTGCTACTATATTCTTTCTTTAGGGATAAACTGTAGATATAAATAAAGCAAATGGTTATATAAAAAATATTTTATTATTGAAATATAGGAACAGAATACATGATAGTAGTATAGTATTTCGACAATATTCGCCTTGAATTTTATTATTTAAATACAGAAACGGAACACAAGATAGTAGTTGTAGTATTTCGACACTATTCGTCTTGAATTTTATTATTTAAATACAGAAACAGAACACAAGATAAATGATTTGTATTGAGTTAAATATTTAAAAAAAAGGTATTATTTCAAGATGACACGAGGCCCACCTCTTGAAATCTCAATTAACTTCTTAAGGGAGATTATAATTTTTAAATAGTAAAAAAGAAGAATGTGGATATGAGACTTGAATCTGTATTACTACAGCAATCTAACGAACTAGAAAAAAAATTACTTGTAGGTATGTTCCTATGTAAACCTTAAATTTGAACCTTTCATTTCTATAAAACACCCAGCAGAATAAACGAATACCTATATTTCATAAGTTATAGTAGTACTACTGCACAATTACCTATAACGCTAGGAGGTATTCCCATGCGCACAGATATAAGAAGGTTATATAGGTTATCCAGCGCCCGGCGCAGCCGAAAACAATAGTGACATTGATTGTGAAAACACTGCGTTCAGCGAAAATGATTTAAATGAACAGAAGGCATATGGGGATGATCTTGATAAAGGGTTGGGGAAAAAAGACGAATTATTGCAGGTGCGCTTCGCGCACGTGGTACGTCGCACGCTAGACCACGCAACTTTCTGAATCTAAATTTGATCGTCGGCGTAGAAAAGGGTGGTAACAAGCTTTATTATTAAGATGACATTAGCTATCTTTGAATTAATTTCTCGAGATAATATGCAGTTTCATAATAAGTATACTTATTTTCAACACAAAAATATAAAAAAAATATGCGTTCACTATGATTTTATCTTAACATTACAATATGAAAATATCCTATTCTTGAAATAAGAAAAGGAACTCTTATTTCTTTTGATTTGACAATGCAGAAATACTTATTTACTCTTTACAAACTTAGGGTATCATTATTTTGAGAACTAGGTATATTATTATTTTAAAACTAAATCTTAAAAACATGGAAATTTTATATTATGCATACTCCTAGTTTCAAACCAATAAAATAGTTTCAAAACAAAAATAAATTAGATAAATTTAAGTATATAATTTCGATTATATGGTATTCTCCAATTCAAAACAACCTTTTTGTGTGTGCACCCTGTATAATACCTAGAATTCCCGCTTCTTCAACAGG
Source organism: Pseudeuparius sepicola (assembly GCA_963920635.1). Lineage (NCBI taxonomy): Eukaryota > Metazoa > Arthropoda > Insecta > Coleoptera > Anthribidae > Pseudeuparius > Pseudeuparius sepicola. Next base: position 47,464,242 of record OY987302.1, read on the forward strand.
TTGAAATCTACCTATAAAAACTGTTAATATGACAAAACTGCGAAATACTGACCTAAAAGATAATTCGCTACAGTAAAAAGACGTAAATCGTAAGATAGCTGCATATTTATAATAATATTATATTATAATATAGGACATACTTAAACGTCAGAAACTGACATACCTATTATAACCTATGATAAGCCAATATTTTTTTCGTACTAACGCCATTTCAGATTTCAGAGAAAAACGTAAATTTTATTCTCTAGTCCAACTTTCTTAAGAATCTGTTAAGGAAAACATAAACATACCACGTTTTCGATATTATATTGTGATTTTTCTTTGGCAGTAATAATTGCTAACTTTAGTATACTTTGTAGCTCATCCCATATCATCTAAATATTTTTCTGATTGGCATATTTATTATTTGATTAAATCAGTAATATCGGTATTCTTCATTTTGCAAGAAAAACTAAAACGTCCAGGAACATCATTCGGTAATTCTTGAAGTCTGTCATTTTAGTTTTAACCATTGAATGCTACGGAAATACTTCGAAACGTATGATCTGTCAGAAACATACTACGTAACTAATTTGTAAATGCCTTCAAAATTGGGAGATCTATACCTACGGGTGAGAAGGTAAAATAGCCACATTCTAACCGCGAGCCGGAAGCGGCTTAAAATTTTTAATTTATCGGGTTGCGGTCTATGGGTACCCATGTAGAAAAATAATAATGGGCGAGTAGTTACAACATCTATAAATATAAAGATGTAGGATTTAGAAACAACTAGCCACAAAACACAGGAAACGCGACCACAGGCAATGTAAAATGGTCAGTTAATGATTAAGCATTTCAATCACTGATATTTTTTTAGGGACTAAAGTTTTTGTTACAACAATACCGCATGAATGGTGATATTTTCGATTGTTTAAAATCGATTATGAAACTTCTAAACATTCTTATGTGCACCGCTAAATACTGATAAACTGACAATATAAAGATAATGCAGCCAAATTTAGTACTAGTTGTGCAGTAATAAATTAACTAGGTGTAATTTCTCACAAACATGATCATCTTTCGCAATTTAAAATGTCACTTTTGTTTACTCTGCGCATTCACATGTAACACGTGCCTACTAGATCTACGCCACAAAAATTTAAATAAGCGTTTGAAAACAACAGCGACGGTCTTTAACTGCCCGGGACTGCCTAAAGCGTTTCCAGCAATTATTACAGTTGCAGGACAAACACATGAAGGAATACTTGAATATAGTCGTAGTGGGTGGGCTGCCGTAACTCAGAGGTCGTAGGCGATTTCGCAAAGTCCAGCCCCGAGGAGATCGTGCACGAAAATTAATGGTTCTACTTGAAAATTATGGTCACACAGTGGCGGATCTAGGCTGGAGTCAAGGGAGGGGCTTCTATTTCCGAACTTTTTTAATAAAATAGGAAACACATTTTTTATTCATTTTATGCATGCTTATTGAGTTTATTTTCGCGCAAGCCCACCCACTTACTCAAGAGCTGTATCAGCAGTATTGCCATGCCAGACATATTTTTAAGTGCCTATCTTACGGTATATTAGGCCATGGGGGCCCCCCGTAGATCCGCCACTGTGGTCACACTTTGCACAATACGCCGAGACTGAGGGTATAGATTGCACGAGAGATTGCACCAGGCATGACCAAAACATACAAATACGATATTCTTTGGGATATACAGGATGATTTTTTTAGGTCTACCACCGCCATGTTCTCGCTTATTTTACGCCCTACAAAAAAAAGAGTAAGAAACAAAAATGTGGCAATTTTGGACAGCTAAGTGGTGCTGCAAAAGAAATCGGCATCCATGGTCAACTTGTCGCGCAATATTAAAAAAACCTAAAATTGAGCAAAACTATTAATAGCCGTGGAATGTTTATTTTAAGAGACAGAGGAAAACTTTTATATTGAAAATTGATGGCACTGAGAAGCTTTTTCCATGCACAGACAGTTTCAGCAAATTACACAGGGTCTTCGGCTCTCTTGAGGCTATGGAAATTTTTTTGTTTATTTCTTATTAAGCGATTTTCTCGCTTATTTTAGGCCGTACAGAAAATACGTAAGAAAACAAAATATGGCAATTTTGGTCAGCGAGGCGACTTTAAAAAAGGAATGGGCCTCCATGCACAACTTTTCGCACTGTACTAAGAAAACTTAGAATCGACAAAAATTTTCAGGGTCTCAAGAGAGCCGAAGAACCTGTGTAATTTGCTGAAACTATCTGACTACGTGGATGGATACAGCTTCTCAGTGCCATCAATTTTCAATATAAAAGTTTTCCTCTGTCCCTTAAAATAAACATTCCACGGCTATTAATAGTTTTGCTCAATTTGAGGTTTTTTTAATATTGCGCGACAAGTTGGCCATGGATGCCGATTTCTTTTGCAGCACCACTTAGCTGTCCAAAATTGCCACATTTTTGTTTCTAACGCTTTTTTTGTAGGGCGCAAAATAAGCGAGAAAATCGCGGTGGTAGACCTAAAAAAATCATCCTGTATATATGATTGGCTAAGACTTCTATAGTAAGTTCATCTTAAAGATGAGGTGAATATAAAGAAATACACGCAGGCAGTCGTTTGGTTATAATAGCAGCTATTATAACAGCTATAGAGTGTAGCTGAACAGGACCGCATAAAGGTCTGTTTATACACATCAGTGTTACTTTGTTGTAGAAGTAATTTTTTGAGTTACGTTCAAGGTGTCTTTCTTTTAGGTTATTCAGTGTTCTATAATGTTATTCATTTATGAATTTTCCAGGCAACTTGTAAAAGTTGTCTTTTAATCAGTTTGGTTCAGATTTCTGTGGAGCAAAGCCCAATTGCAAATTAAATGAATAAACCTTAATTGCGAATAATTAAGAAAGACAATAATATCCATAATAAACGAAGGAATTTAACATTTTGAATCACAAGTCACCTGCTCAAAAAGATTTGCTCCTCCCCTCCTTTCGTTCAAGCCGACTATCCATTAACAACTCTAGCACCAGCCGATGACGTGCGTATGAAGGTTTACGTGCACTGCATCTTTGAAATAAATTTACTTTAGTGTTCTATAATGGAATAACAGTACAAGTAACCTAAAATCCGGAGATTCCGAGAATTCCACCAGATTGTTTACAATTTTGATAAACTCGAGCGGTCTTCAGGTAATTGATGGTTTGTACACCTAATAATGCAGAAAGCTGCAGTACCTAGTAAATATGCAGGTCCTGCATAAATACTGCAGGGTCCTGCACATGTACTTCAGAGTCCTGCACACGTAGCTATACTGCAATTCACCGGAAAGAACATATGGTTACATTACGATATTAACGCATTGAATCCTGTTGGCTCTATTCCATACAGATAAAAAAATTGCCATAAATTATTGTTCATAATTATTATTATTACAAGCAATAAAAATATTTGCCTTTAGGATATAAACTGTACAAACAATTTGTATGCCCATTCATATCATTATGTAATTTTTAAAATAATATTTTAAGAATGTATGTAATAGGCATCTTGTAATTTCTTATCGGCTTAAAATTCATTCATAGATTAAACGAATCAGTTACTAATACAATAATATTCTTAATTTAAACATCTCGAAAAAGAAAGCTGTTTTGCAATATATAGGTACAATTTTTTAAACAAAGCCTCCGTTTCCAAGATCACCAAAGTTTTAAAAATATATAAAATAATATTTTTTTATTTTTAAGTTTTTGTTGTTATCGTTATTATTGCAAACCCGATTATACAGTGTTATTCATAAAGTTTTTCGAAATTTCAAAGGCAAGAGAGATTTGTCCCAATTTAAAGGGGCAGGGCTGTGATCTCACGATTCTCTTTAGGCGCAACAGGGTACCTAAAACATGCACCAACATAGTCCAGTCTGAAATCGAATTTTAAAAATCCAATAATAAAAAATTTTCCCATTTACTGCAGACTTTATGAATAGCACTGTATAATGGAGGTAAATTTAAAATTGATTTCGTTAAATATCTTGCAGTCTAAGTAGGTATCTTTGCCAATTTCTATTTAGAATAAAGAACTCGTGAAATCAATTTAACAATATCACATACTAGAAAATATAAAGAGTAGTTTTTGTAGAAAATTAATTGCTGTATCCGAAAAAAAAGTTTGAGTTTGCATTATTTTTTTTACCCGTTGTCACCCTTATTCGGTGATAATAATAAATTTTTAAATATGAATGGAATGTACCAGTAAAATAGAATAAAATGTTTCAGTTCAGTTCAGTTTTCGGTCATGTATATTTTAGTTTTGTGGTATGTAGTATGTGGATAGCTAATCTTCATGTTTTGATTTCAGGTAAATAAAAGATTCTGCGAAAGTCGTATGCTCGTAAGTAAAAAATCTAATTAAGAACTACAGGGTAAGGTTTTCTCACACTGAGAGCTGTGACAGTAGGTTTCGAGTTGGAAAATTTTTCTTGAGAAAGATCGAAGAGGCAATATTAGAATTTAGACTTTCGGAAAACTAAAAAAAAATATTTTTTGAGATATTGAATTCAATTCAAAAGTGTGCAGTGACTTGCGGATTTCGGATTAGTTTATGTTTGTTATGTTTATGGAGTCGACCAACATTTACTGTTATTTCGGAATAAATAAAAGGGAAATAAATAAAATAAAATAATTACTTTTGTAAAATCGGCATTAAACAGACTCAAAATCTCAATCTCAAAATCAGTTGGCGTTGGCGAGATGTGAAACTAAACGTCAGACGGGCCCGTCGCTTGTTAAACGTTACCAGATATTCAAAACCCGGCCAGTAAAGTATCCTTTAACTTTTCAGCCTAATTGCGAAATAACAACGCAACCTTTCAGTTTTGGTCGGTAGTCGGTTTGAACAACAAGAATATTTTCCATGCAGACTACAAGAGAGGGACCAGAGGACAGGCAAGCCGCGCCGTGCTTGATCTATAGGTAGAGTGATGAGGCAAAGCAACAGCGCGCGCGCGGTTTACTCATGGATAGGTGATTTTTTAAATTATTTTGCCTAATAAAACTTTTTCCGATTTAAAAAAATATGATGTGTCCCTCGGCACCGAAGTTGCCTTTACTGCCTTTTTATATTTGATGGATGTTTGAATATTTTTTATTTCGCTTCTGCTCGCAACGCTGAGCTTAATAATAGCCAAATTATTTTATATTCAGCCAATATAAATAGTGCAAACAAAGACTGCCAAGTTTCAATTATAAAAATTTAAATCACCCCAAAAATTGAATTCATTACACCATTTTCCCTTTAATGATTAATTTTTAATGGATGCGTACAAGGTGAAGCTGAAATGTGAGGCAGTATTGAAAGGAATAGTGTTCAAAATGATGGCACTAGGATGCTAAAATTTTCCAATTATTATGTTTTTTTTTTTAATTTTAATTTTAACAACTTGCCGACAACAGTTGCCTATCTTTTGACATTATAAACCATCAAGTGCAACTCGATGGCAATGAAAGCCGGAGCTTTTAGGTCTTGAAATTTTCTATGGCAGAACTTATTATTTATTGGAACAACAAAAAAGAGTTCTCGTTGTTATGTTGTTACGGCACCTAATATTCATTTTGTTACTTTTAACACGACATTTACATTTTTGACTGGGTTTGGATTCCAAACCCAGCCCTATGAAAGTACTTTTTAAAACATGTAGAAAAAAACGACCTTTCAAACATTTTCCCGACTTTTAGAGACAGTTTGAAGTCATTGGTCGCGAGGTCGCTTCATTACTGAAGCGATGCCATCCTAATACCGTCAGAAAAATTGAAAAATTATATGTAAAAATTGCAAATTTCTACACCACTCATGGTGTACAGCAGCGGGGCGTTACTTCTTTAAGCGAATGTTCGCCTGTAGCCCTATCATCACACATAAAGAAAAATGACATAAAGACCTAGCACAGAAGCACTCACCCTAACTTAGTGATAATCACATTTACCACTCGCTAATTTGTTAGAAGTTGTTCGAAATGTCGTCCTCTATTCCTAATACAAGCAACTCTTAGCTGCATAGATTCTTTTATTTTAGCTTACGTATCCTGGCTATTTTTAATTTCATTCACAGATTTTTCTACACGAGCTCTAGCTCTTCCACAGTTAGAGGAGGAAATAGTCCATAGAATCTTAAAGTGGAGTAGGAGAATATGATACGAGGGGTATGACTTACAGTTTCATCTCCACAAAAACACTTTAGTCACAGGGAAAACTGTACATGTTTCAACCCACCTAGGGTGTCATCTTCAGCAGTAAAATATTGCCAAGAAAGCTAGAAAAAGGTAAAACAATTCAAATATCTTTATATAAACAAACTAGTCGGTGAAATAGGAAAGAACTGGAATAAAAGAAGACTTACAGTCCGACAAACGAAAGAAGTCCAATAAAAAACTCAGTCTAAGCGCCATCCGTATGTTATTAATGTGGGCATGGGCGGTTAGACTGAGTTTTTCATTGGACTTCTATCGTATGGACTTCTATCGTATGGCTGTACCTATGTGATAACAACTCTTAGGAGAGAAGCCGTGTAAGCCAAAGTCGTTGTGGCGAAAAAGTCAGAAAAGTCAGATTTTTTGGGGGTTCCTAAGAACCAAATTTCATCGTTTATAAAATATTACTTTCAAACGTCAAGTCACCATGGCCGTTTTAAAGTTCAAATGCGCCTGGTCTCGTCGACAAGGCGGGAATAGCAGAAACGTCATAGCCTGACGTATCATGCGCCAGAAATTGAGGAACCAAATGTTGCGCGGGAAGTATAAATTATTGTGAAACATGGAAATCTAAAAAGAGTTCAACCGTAGCATTCACCGGGAATTTAAAATGGGCCACTTATTCCAAAGGTTCCAAAATCATTTAATCTCTGAACAATTTTACCGATAGTTCGCGGATTTTGAGTATTGCTTTCTGAAAATTCTTTATGATACATTCTTTGGACGGTCATTGCCACCTCTCCTGACAAAAAAATGCAAAAAATGGCATCTTATATCACTTTACCACACCAAATTAAAAACTTTTTAAACGGCACTTATAGCGGTATCTCTCGATTCCCATAAACAGAAGCCGACGCGGTCGCAACCTTTTATCGATGCATATTATTGCCGGGTCGCCGGCAACAGTCGCACCGCAGGCGCACATGAAGCAGTGGTACTAAAAAAATTTAATAGCAATTTTGTCTTATTTTTAGTGATTGAAAAAAATTCAAAACAAGCTTTTGTATTATAGACGTGCTTTTCCTGAAGAAAAGTTTCATGTGTGCCTGTTTCCAGAAACCGTTCTGCGCAAAAATCGTCGGGCCAGATACATTCTGCCGATTCCTCGCGGCAATTACGATTACATTACCGCAGCGTTGCAGACCTTGCGGCGTTTTCTTCCCCGTGTACGGACAGTGAAAGTTCAAGGCTCAGACTTTTAGCTAATTGTATTATTTCGGCGTTGCCCGCACGCTAGCGTTGCATACGTTTTACATTATTAAATCTCGTCGTTCGTGCGTGAAAGCTTGCGAAAATGCGAGGCTTGATTTGGCAGAGTTAGAAGTTTTCCGCTTAATAAGGGTTATTAGGTCCGGGCCTTTATCGAAAAAGTCTGTCAAGTGCACGTTAGACTGAGGAATATTTGAAATTGCTAATCCTTTTCTTCGAGAACCGGTTTTTCACAGTTGATTTTTGGTCTTTATGCTAATTAGCTGCAAATAATCTGCCGTTATCTATAATTTTAAGTAATACGGCAAATAAAAAGAAAGGTGTTAATTATATTGCATTTAACATTTAATCTCATTATAATGAAACCATTCAAAATAACACACCGTTTTGATATTATATTTGTGGAAAAAAGGAAACGGCTTTTTTTACTTCATGGTTTTGAATGCCCCCTGTAAGCAGGTTAACCAAGCAAGTGTACCAAAAAAGGATAAGGATTCATGGGCTTACACTCCAAAAAGCGGCAACCGTATAAATATGTACAGAGTGTCCACGCTAAGTCTCCCAGTAGCCCAATTATTAGAAAAAAAGTTTTAGATAAAAGTTGTAAGGTTTTCTGGGATAGTAAGAAATTTCATACAGGGTGTTTCGCCAATGCGTGGCAAACCAGATTTGTTTTTACCCCATAAATTTGCATTTTTGAAATCTGCTTGTCAAGACAATCAAAATGATATAGGTATATCGTTATATCATTTACATTTTCAAATTTTATACTAAATATATTTAACTAGAATTCGTGGATCTAGTGATCGAGAAAGACTGTCAATGCAATAACAAAAATATTGGTGTCAACTAAGAGAATAACGTAATAAAATTCCAAAATGTTTGGGAGCTTTTTCTGATTTTACTATGATATTCGATAATCTCCAAATACAATAAAATAAAACAATTTCAGGAAAATAAGCGGCACTTGATGTTCCGACAAAAATCTGTCCGCCGGCGCCGGTCAGAATTGTTTAGTTGTATATTTGCTCCGTGTTTCATATTATTATTATGATTCATGACATTATGTTATATTTTAAAGTTATATTACAATTATTATTATTATTGCATAGAGATAATATAATAAAACAAGATTTTCTTCTAGCAAGCACATTTTTGTGGACATGGTACATAGCCTTCTGCAATGTACCTACACCAACTCCGACTTTTAAAGTAAGACTAGAAAAATTTTAACCAGGGATAAAGTTGCCGTACAAAATATGAAAATTGTCCAAAAAAACAGGAATTGATTTTAAATGTTCAAGGAGACTTTTGTGATTTCTCCGATGTCTTTCCAGATACAGAGTCTCACTTAAGAGTGAAACAACCTTATAACTTCTTTAATTTTTAACCGACCAGAACGAAATTTTTACCAAAGGTAGATGGCATTGTGGCCTACTTATTTCCAAAAAATTAGTTGCCTACTCCAAAGTCAAAGCCACCTGTGATGTCACAATCGAGGCTAAAAATCATATTGGGCATTTTTTTTTTTTTCAAAAAATGTACTAAAAGAAGTTGTTCCCATCTACCTTTGGTAAAAATTTCGTTCTAGTCTGTTAAAAATTAAAGAAGTTATAAGATTGTTTCACTCTTAAGTGAGACACTCTGTATACAAAACATACAAATTTAATGTGCTGTAAAGCTATTTTGCTTAAAATAAAAATTTGGACAGAGCTGGAACATCATGTAGTTTTTGGTTCTCATAGCTTCCTTGCTAATCGCTTCGCTCCTAAAGCCAATTTCATGTCTGAAATTGAAGAGCTTGGACAAAAATCGCTTATGGAAGCCACTTGATGCATCCATGCGACCAATTTCTTCAATTACCTTATAACTGCGGCATGATTTTACCAATTCTCACAGTTGTACGCTACCAATAAATTAAACCCCGTGCGAACCTCGAGATGTTCACGATCTTCCGGTATAATTTGGTGCCATTTATTTATCAGCGTGACTGGATATTTTGCAAAATCTCATACCCCGCAACTTGCATGTCGTACATGTAGGTATATACATACATTTTGATAGGTATCAATTCACGCATGAGATAAATTGCAAAATAAAATGCAATGTTACTACTCGAATGCTATCATCAATCAATGACAGCACAAAAAGTGTAGGTCATGGTTTTCATTGTTCTATTGGTCAACAGAATATTGCGGATGGACAAAGTTTGTGCAGGTTCTCCCATGAAGAAGGGGAAAACTGACTATTGAAACAAATATGAAAACATGTAGGCACTTGTTAAATCCCATATCCATTTCATCTATAAGTTCTCTAGAGACTCAGGAGAGTTGGTCTTTTAAAACGTTATTAGTCTCGTTATTGGTCATTAGTATCCGTATTCAAGGTTCTTATAGCGACATGGAAAACCTGGAGAACCTCGAAAATTCATGTAATTTTTAAATGGTGATGGAAAACCAAATTCAACAAAATTATTTAAGCATGTAAATGTTGGAATTTATATACAATTACATAATGGATTTAAAAAAATGTTATGTAGAAGTAGTGCTTATAAATTGGCAGTGAATTTTTTACTGACTTATAAGAACTCTATCTATAGTAAGGATGAATTTTTGTACCTGTAAATATATATCGCTTATAGCTATCAAAACATTTTCCTTATAAGTACCTTGTACTATCTAACTATTCTTGAATATAATCTATTCTCATTTGCACTATCTATGATCTTTGTCACAATTTTTTATGAAATCTCTCCTCATTGATAGACCAGAAGAGTGACATATCACACTAATATGGCCATTATACCCACCGGGCAATAATGAGATAAAAATGCTGCCAGTTTAACTTTAACGCGAGGTATGTTGTTAGTCGTTGATGATAAGCAGGATTATTATAGGGTTATTTTGATATCATTAGATATACATAAATTAGACTAGATGACTCGGCTGTATACGATTAGTCAATAATGCTCCTTTCATCTATCTAATCAATCTGTCAGAAACCGGATTCACTTTCATTTAACTCATTGGTCGTTAAGCGCAAACAAGCTATATTTAAATGTCAAATATCCTGTCATGGGTGTGATTCATTATTTCAACAAAAATGCATTGCTCCGTTCTTCCATCTTTATTTACCAAATCTAAAATTGCAATTTTCTTCTACCTCAAGGAGTTAACTATATGGAATTCACATACATAAATATTAAGGAATTCGAGGTAGATTATACATAATTTTTCCTCAGCATATCCCTTGCCAAGACCCTTTGAATAACCAATTTGCATATACAAGACTTGACGGTGATAAATGAGGGGTGCCAAAATAAAATAGATTTCTCCATATTCCTCAAAGTAACAATATACCTTATTGTTTTCGTGTTCTTGGAACGGTCTGTAGCAACGTAATGTTTTGATGATGTGCGATTTTCATAAACCATTAACCTACTTTAACGTAGTAAATGAAATCGATAAATTCTGAATCCATAATAGAGGATAGGAATATAAGTGAGCATGTTGTTATGTTTATTGCTTCGTGGGTTGCTATGAGGGATTTTTTACCTTGCAGGGGTAGATTGAAGTAAAATATTGTATATCGAGCAAATTGAAAACGTGAGTTACAATTTGTTATTGCTTTACGCCATGCCTGTTATTTTTAAAACTGTGTAAATTTAAGTAAACAAAAATTCTTCTTACCTTGTTGAAACATTAAGAAGGCAAACTTACTCAGAATGGGCAGTATATTGTTTGCTTTCCGACTAAAGTAGTTTCCATAAGGTGGTTCCGTCATCAAAATGGAATTATTTAATTATTGACAAAAGATGCCTCCAATGTTGTTTTCCCAGAATCTTTTTCACATAATCACATGTAATTTGTCATTTTTATAATTTCCAAGAAAATATAGTAAATAAGTGTTCAGGAGTATTAATTTGATTGACGGTAATACGATACATATAGAAGATAAAGTACTTCCTATACTTAAGATTTGCCGTTATCTTAAAAACGGAAACATGACGTTTCATTGTAGGCTCTTTGTAAAATCGTATAATTTGGAGTGCAAATAAGGTTTAATGGTTCCCATAATGAAGAGTATGTTTTTCCATTGAGATAGTCTGAAACATAAAAATAGTTCGGTAATATGACTGCTACATACAATTTTTTCAAAAATATGATTACTAGAAATTTTTACAAATGGCTGCTTTCAAATTAAAAATTCAAATTAAATTATACATAATATAATGTTCATCGCTCTGTCCAGAGTTAGTTGATATATTAGCAAAATTGCAATTAAGGTGCGTTCACACTTCCCGATGCAGCAATACCATTCTCAAACTTTTTCGCAGATTTAGAACGATGTAAATTGAATTTTGCAAACGATCACCAAAACCGTTCAAATCTGTGCTGTCGTCATTAACTCTCTACATGATGTTTTGTTCTCTTATCGCAAGATGTGCGAATTTTCGATCTGAAATTGACTGTGCTCATCAGGAGTAATTTGCTTTGGACTCGCTGTTTTCCTAATTTACGTCCCCAATTACATAATTACGAAGGGAAGGGGAACGAGGACAACAAGTAAAGAATTACCGGCGTTTTCAAATGAGAAACGTTGGTGCTTCTTTGCTCCCTTGCTGTGAAAGTGCCAATATTTGTGTTCGTTACGGCACAGTTAAGTTGAAGTTCGACGCCTTGATGAAAGCGATACGACGAGGAATGGTTTGACAACCCCACATTGGGAATATTGTTTGTAGATCAGCAAACGAAGTAACAAAAAACAAATCTCATAAAGTTTTTGTTCGACATTTAAATTTTGTGCGTTTTAGGTACTCAATAAGTTGCTTTTGGGCTTTATATTTTAGAAGTTAATAATAATTATTATTATAACTAGAGCTTTGCCCACCTGCGCATGTTAAGTATATGTACGAATTGGTTCTTGACTAGTATTTTAGTATTCAAATAAACGAAGCAGCAACATCACAGCGATAATTGCCAATAATTATATTGATATATTGTTAGCATGCTAATCAACTGTTAAGTGGTTGTTAGTAAACAGTTTTGTAGAAATAGAACAATAAACAAATACATGACAGGCGACGTAGAAATAATCACTACTGGGCTCGTACTTCTAGGTGTGCCTCGTTCTATACCCATAAGGGTGACCTACAAAAAGTCTTTGCATAAATAATTTTTTTGGGTTAATTTTTTCGCATCTCGCTAGTGGCTCATATTATACTCGTAGGACATGATACTATAACATCAATAATAATTGACGTTTCGGATAGGTATGCGTCATTTGGTGCAAATTGTGTATGCGAACGTTAGTGGCAATTCCATTCATAATCGGATTTTGAACAAATAATATTTAAAATGGTGCCTTGGGCAGTCCTGTTGTTAAATAACATATTACTTAAAAAGGTACAAATTTTTCGAGAAACGTATTTTAGGACAAACACCTTTATGAACAATGGATCCGAAAGTGTTATTGCTGTGATAAATTCAAGAGAAAACATTCTTTCCCTAAATCTGATAAAAAAATTGTAGAAACGCAGAAAAATTATAAAAAAGAGAGAGAGCTGAATAAGCTGATATAAAATATTTTTTAGGGAAATCGACTTGTATTGGAAAATAAATTGGGCAACAGATAGGCCTATAGAATATACAACGAGATCACTAAAGATCAAGATTACTAAAGAACTTTCGGCACTTGACTGAACACGTTAGTATATAAGCCAAGATGAGAAGTATTTTCTTTAGGTGTAAAATATATTGAAATTGTTAAATGATGTTAAAAATCAATACATATACTTACTAAGAATATAAATATATTGTATTTTTTAATTCTACTGTGGAACGCAAAATAAGGGATAAAATCGCGTTAATATTAACTAAAAACTTGCAGGGCTTCAAGAAATCTGAAGGCTCTGTGTAATATTCTAAAACTATGTGAGCACCCGGTTGTATAAAATATCTCAGTGCCATCGGTTTTCAATAGCAAACATGCTACCGCTATTAATAGGCTGGTACGATTAAAATTGATTTGAGGATTGCGATTGCGATCTAGAGTCACCTACACCTAGGTAACCATATATACTCATTGTCCATTGTCTCAAGATCCTAGAATTGTGAAAATACCTTAATATGTTTAAGGTAGTAGTGAAGCAACTTCAGGGCACCTAATTGGGAAGCCTTGGTGTGTCAGCTGATTCCACACAGCATAACCTCTATTATACCTTGTGATTCGTTATGATAACCTTAATTTTTCCAGTTTGTACTATTTGCGTTTTATCATTTTAATAATTATTAGAAAATTAAATAATTAATTCCTAAATATCCCCGTAGTTCGTACACTCTATTAATAAGATTGTCAGGAAAGTATAAGCATTTTAATTTGAAGGTCAAACTGTCACCACAAAAGGTAGGTTGATTTTGAATTCTTCTTCTATTTCATCGCGTTATTTGTATTGGCTCTTAGTATCGAAGGTCATTAACAAGAAAAAAATGCAAAGCCCAAATATATCTTGTATATGCGAAATATGGGTTTCTAAAAGAACGAAAATAGTTTTTTTTACTTTTTGTTTACTTTTTTTGTATGAACATTTCAAATTGGGTAAATGCAGTAGAAAGCAATATTTCAAAAATAAATATATTAATTAATAGGAGGGGGTCGATACACCCCTGAACCTTAAAATTTTGGATTCTATTTTATTTGAATAGGGGTGAACTGAAAAAAAAATTAAATATGCCATGTCAGTGATTATAGTATTGAGAAGATATCCGACCGCTAATGCATTCAAGCGACTAATCTGTAAGCTCCATGTGTACTGATTAGAATGCTAGTAATCACCGGTACATGCTATTATAATGCAAAGTTCTTGACTCGTTACATGCCGCCCTCTGCCGATGATGGCCTGAAGTATAATTTCTCTCGTCATAGTTTTGCTAATGGTCGCTGGATGCCCCAACGGCGCTCCTTATACCAGAGAGATCATTTGTATGTGCGCAGGTCACAGTGCGATCCTGACGATTCATTAATTATAGAAGCGAAAAGACAGATTAATTCATGCTAAACTTTCAGCCTCAGCCGAATGTCTTTTGCTGCCGCCATCTTACGGACAGAATCTGTACTCCATGATGGAGCACCGAGCTATGGAAAGTTGCTTTGTACAGTTTTCGTGCAGGCCTCGAGTTAATTCACAATCGTCGTAATAGGGGGCAAATGCCAGCGACACCTGGCGTCGGGAATTATTAGTCAGTCGTATTTTGCCAATAATTGGTAAGGAATCTTATACACAATACTATAAATCACTGGCCATGCCTTCTTTTAGCGTCACCTAGGCCATCATGTACTCATGGCTCCTACAGCAGACGCTTCTTCTTCTCCTTCTTCGGTCTTCGATTCGTCGCACGGACAACGTTGGTGACCCCTGACCGCGGCCGTTGCGGGGGAAAACGCCGCGCCGCGCGGCCATTAAATTTCCACGGACGGCCCGCCGCCGATATTACAGGGCCGGATCAGCGCCTTTAATGGCGAATAATAAACGGCGATACATTGTAAGCCATTGTCTGGACGGGCATGGTTGCGGTCCCCTCAGAGCCGCCGCGGGCCCTCGCGAAAATTACGGTGTCGCCTTATGGCGGCCCGTAAGAGATCCTTTGAGAGATAATTATTGTCGGGATCGGGCTGGGCTGGGAAAATGCCATCGAAAATTCCCCGGATTAAAAAAAAACAACGTTCTTGTACCACGTGTTATATGTTTTGCATTGCAGGTATACACAAGTCCCAAGTTGTACGCTTTTATACGTATACGGAGTGTTCCATATATGGATGAAAAAAATGACGTTAGATTCTACGTCATTGGATCAAACGAAAGGGATGACGGGGGTGATCATTTACAAGGGACACCTGGTATATTATAATACGATTCATCACCGCATTTTTGGTAATTTTGTGACTTAGCTAATACCTATTAACTGTAATTTCTTTGGAAAAAAAGGTAGATAGGCTATGGTATGACATACTGTCTTCAAACAGATAAAACACCTACCCCAAAAGTATTCCTTGATTTTTCACTCATTCCATTTATTAAAGATACTCCATCCGCTAACAAGGTGTCAAGTGCTCGATTATCGAGAAAAGTTGAATGCATCCTGATAACTGATTAGTTGGGGAGATACAGGGCGTTTTTCGTTTTTCCGCGTTTCTTAAACGCGCCGTAACTTTTTTTGTAAATATACACCCCCAAATTGTCTAGGGATCATTTTTATATTTTTTAAAAAAATTAATAAATCGCCCATTTCTTGAATGTTTTTTATTCAAAGTAAATGAAAATATATAGCACTCGCATAAAAAATAGAAACTTTCCCCAAAAATACAATCACTAAACAAAAACTATGAAAATTTAATACCCAGAATGTCCTCTTTAGTATTAATGACAGTCCTGCAACGTCTATGCATACTTAAAATTAGCCTATCAATCATGTCTTGATCCAATTCTCTCCAATCTCGTTGGACTGCCCTTTCCAGTTCTTGTTGATTTATAAAACCATTCTCAACATCCAAAACGCGACTCTTCATGTTATCTCATACCTTTTCAATGGGATTTAAGTCAGGAGAATTAGAGTGCCACTCCAAAACATAGAAGTTGTGGCATAAATTTTAAAATAATTAGGGTGATCCCTAGACATATTGGGTGTGTATATTTTCGATGTCGGTATAAACATTTTTTGTTTATGTTTTCACGTGGAATTCATTGGTGCAGAGAAATATTTTTTGAGAATATTTTGAGAAACAGAAACGCAACCTGGAAACGATAGAAAAATTAAATTATGAAATAGCTATATAGGAGGGGGAACGGAACCCAAGCTTTCTATTTGCACCAATGAGGTATATTTATTTGCAAAAATAATGTAAATATCCAAGGAAAATAATATATTATATTTAGTATAGGCATCGTGAGAAATTAATTTATAATAATGAAATGACCAACAGAACGAGGAAATATCCCGTAATTTCCGTTTTATTGGAGAAAAGCACATACAAAGTCATGGGTGCATATAGCAATTTTTCAATTAGAGAACTACTAAATATGTTATATTTTTGCAGGGCACAAAATAAACGAGAAATCGCGGTAAGGAATCATCGTGTATATGGCAAAGTTATTCGATGTGGCTAAAGGTTTAAGTGAAATTCTGACAAATATGTGAATAGTATATGACGTTACCTACCAAGGCGGAAAATTCCCCACTCTAGCCGAGGGATACGTCAGATCGACCGAGGTACAACTAAACACAAAATGAATTCGTGTTGTTTTATATTAATTTATACATATTTATATCTAATGCCATAAAACAAAAAAATACACGAGCTCTTCAAAAAAATATTATTAGGGAGCGCGGTTACCCATCCACAAGCCGACCGCTCGGCGTTGCTGCACTTTCGATATTCTTTTTACTAGATGGAGCCCAATAGACTGTTGTGCACTTGATCTGATGGTGTCCTCTGGCTAATCGCTTGCGGTCTACATAGAGAATATTATTGTTGTTTAAGCCGGCAGAACTGACGCTCATACTGAAAGATTAGGAAAACAAGCATTTTTCCCGGCATGTTGATGATTTTTCTGACCTCTGGTAGGAATCAGTACTTACGTACGTACTCTCTCACTGATACCAGTGATTAATACTATAACGAGTACTATAATCACTGCTGTTACACAATGTAGCGAGATATTTAAATTATTGTAGGTACCTTAATAAAAAATGGGTCGCTGTACTACATCAAAGTAGTTCTTCCTTTTTAATCATTTAATTACATAATTTAATTTGACAAGCTACTGCGCATACATATGAAACGCAGTGCAATTTTTAAAATTGTTAATAATTATTGTAGTCCATGTTACATGTGAAACACTCCATTTCTAAAACCGTTATTAAACAGATGAAGTCTTCTGTAACAATTTAATTTTGTCGTGGGAAACTGCATCGATTTTCTATTAATGTAATAAGGCGATTTAGTTAATTAATTTCGTATAAATAATTATTATTCGAATCATTATCCTTGTAAATACCTTGCAGACCAGCAACAAATATCTAGAAATTAATCGCGTTGCATTTTAGATTCCAGTGGTTTAATTGACTGTACGAAAGGTGTTGTCGCGAAGATATAATTTTCCTTATTTCTTCTGGATCTTTATAACATCTTTAAAGAAGGATTGCCATTACATTCTATTATTATGAGCGTTTCCTTTAGGAAATTCAATGGAACCTACATGAAAATATAATCTAATTAACTTTTTAGTTTTTGCAAAAATGTGGCGTAAAAAGTATTGGCAAACGAACAGACAAAAACGAATTATTATGACATACAGATCAAGTGGATTTTCTAAATTCGAGGTGAACCTGGACAGACACTATATTATCCGAGTATGACGTCATAATTTCATTATGGTATTGCGAGCTGAAATGGTGCTAGTTTATGAAAAAATGGCAACCTATTATAGGTAAAGAAGGAATTAGAAAAAATTTAATGTGTTCTATGCTTACTTACACTCCAACAATGGTGTTGTTAACATTATACCACCCTGTCGATTTTTTTTTTGTTATGTGGTGCCAGTGGTGATGGCTTGAAACATCGCTATGTACATGTCTGTAATATTAAAACTTATGTTGGTCCAGGGTGAAGAAACCCATTAAGACAGAAATGTCGGAAACTATCTTAATCAGCAATGTGCAATTGTGTAAATTTATTCAGAATAACTGATACATTTTATGATTTGCATATGACGCGAAATCTTATTAAAGCTAATAATTAACACTTGTTATAATTAATTGATATTTAATGCAACAATTTTTGTAGTCTCCGTTGAGGGAAATCAGGTGGATTGTCGTGAACTGCTCAGGCAAAAGTCAGTATTAGACTTTACCACAGAATAACCAATTTACATAGAAAGCTGCGTATGTTACGATCCTGGCATTGACCTTTGATAGGTACTTCAAGAGCAATAGAATATCTCGACTAGAATATCACCTGAATTTTTCTGAACACACCTTTTTATTAGTCATGAACTCGGAAAAATAAAAAACTTATTTTTCTGAGGTCATGAACGATGACTAACCGGCAAATCTAATAAAGTTAGGTACTATAAATTATATTACCCACAAAATTAAGCGTAAATTCTGTCATTGTGCTTACACGTTTTAGCAGAAATATCCATATTTTTAACAATCAGATAAGTAATAAAATTACCACTTCAACTATTGACCTTAAGACGACAATATCCCGATTCACCGATTTCATGAACTTTATAAACTAACCTTGGCATATCGATAATGAGTAATAAGAGAGACTTTGTTGTTCTACTTAGCGAAGCACACTTTATGCACTTTCCTGAAAACAATGGAACTGTGAAGTAAGCAAATAAGTAGCAAACAAACTGTTTTAAAAATCAATTAGCTGATAACCATCCGCGTTCAGCCGTTCCAGGAGCGAATTCATTAACCTCCACCTTTACGAGCTTAATCCAGCGCCATTGTAGGCACTAAGGACACTGCGTATAGTTATGTTGATTGTAATTGGTTTAGGTAAAGAAGGCAAATTTGAAGTTACAATGTCAATTCAACTTAAATGCCATTTATTTTTTAAAATCACTTTGTAATGTCTTAGAGTTCGTAATAATTGCCAATTATTATCGAAAGGAGTAGCCCGAGGGAGTAGCCAGAGAAGATGACTTGTCTGCAAAATAGAACGTATAGAACCGACCAGTAAAATATCTAGGAATAACTATGAAATCGAAATTTAAGAATAAAACGCTGTTGAAATACCTTTATCGCCGACCTTCTGTAAAACTATACATTACCATACAGATTTCCGGAGGTAAACAAACGGTTTATTTTACAGTGAAATCAAGAACTTTATACATGCCGCATTTGCGGCAGGTAAAGTAAAAATGCTTCATTTATGAACTTAAATCTTATACTTTATCAACTTAGCCATGACCGCGTTTGACACTAGACGAAAATCGTTCGCCGCTGACAGCCGCTGTCACGCCGCGTCGCCGCACAGTTTAGTTGAAACAATTTTAAGTTTTTCATCACAAAAATAATGGAAGAAGACATTAATTATTATTAATTTTAATTTTTTACGGTCAGCGACAAAAATTTTGTATGCACCACGTCACTAAAGTGTCTTTATCGAACTCGCCTGTTACTCGCCTCGCTTGCTTCGATAAAGAATCACTTTACTGACTTGGTACATAAATAACTATATTAGCAAACCTATATATATTCGTATATATTTTAAAATAATTATTTTCTATTATACTTCTTTGAAAACACCTTATTTTCATCTGTTTTAGCAATAATGAAAGATGGGGTTTTTCGGGCTAGCGCACGGAAACAGCGCATGGAAAAACTTTCCGTGCGCTGAATAAAAATACCGAATATATGGCTATGAAATAGAAATATACAGCAAAGTAAACTAAATTTATGAAACTCTATACTCTCTGATATTTAACATGTACCTATTTTGTATTTTAATTCGTAAGTGTTTCAATATTCAGATACATTTCTGTAATATTTTTGACGTTTTATTCACCTTATCTGACAACAATAACTAATTTACAACAAAGCACCTTTGAAATAATTTGAGAGTAACCATGGAAACGCATCATACATACCAAACACTATATTGTCTGCATTGTTTATTTTTTGTCAATTAAATTTATTATAATATGCCGATAAAATGTTTTAAGTTTCCGTTTTCAAAGAAGTATAATAAAAAATATCGTTCATTACACGTCCAGAAATAGATTTTTCCATGCTAGCATGACTTTGTCACGCGCGCACGGAAAAATCTTTATTTCCAGACTCGTAATGAAATATACTATTTCTAATACATTTATATCTTCTGCAGTGAATAATTTATAGGTTATAAGGACCGACTATTTCTGTTATTCTTTCTGTACGTAGTGTAACAGAAATTATGATCAAGATTGATACAGTGTGTTCTAAAATTGAAAATAATTACCCTTCTTCATATATTTTTCCTTGCCGGATATGTTTTCATTTTAACAAATTAATATTATCCTAAAAAATGCGTTTTTTTATAAACCCTTAAAGGTATCTCGCTGAAATTTAGCTAAGGAAGAGTTTACATTTTAAACAATAGAGTCCCTACAGACCCATAAAATAACTCTTTATAATTTATGAGCAATAACAAGGTAGGTACTCAATAAAAAGCTCGACTTTTTCCTATGAGAGAATTCTCCGATCACGGTAGATAACTCGAGCTTGAAAAATTGTGGCAACTAAAGGAATTCCGATCATTCAGATCGCCAGACGGGCACACATACATTTTCTGCGTTCAAACAGGTTCCGGCACAGTCGTGGATTCATTGTTTGCCGTCTCGGGACGACTGTCACCTTCTCGGCCGTTCTTTATTCTTTGGGCCATTTTAGGATTCGGTAGTAGAAATGCTCCGGCTCACGTACGCATTGCACATTTTTAAAACAACCCGTTTGCGACGATATGTGTAGGACGCGAAAAAAATACACTGCTAAGTAGATGCTCCCTCACAATATATCACCCAACCTAATCAGAAATAAACAAAAATGCGTGGAACAAAATGGGCCGATTTCGCTAAAATTTGACACGTGGGCATAACTCTTAATTTGTCAACAACTTTTTCCAGTAAAATTTTTCGTTCCTTTTTTCTTCGAGAAGACATTAATCGTTCTGTATGCTATGCTGTTGTCCGTTATTTGCTTCAATTTGTACCACAAGCAATATTATTACTTATTTATTAATAGAAATTGAGGAAGTGTATAGTAATATTGACGATAAGTATTTGCGAGTGAAAATAGTTTTTCGTATTTGTAGGAAATATGCAGGAAAAAGGTTATGTGGGAGTAGTGATGCCATTGGCAGCGTTTTTTAGTTAAATTTACTTCTTCAGCTTCACTATGATTCTGTTGTATACATGGTATAAAGTATGGTTTAAATTAAATGAAGTTACTTGGAACAGCATAAAAACCTTTGAATTTTATACGGGTGATTTCTGCTGATAAGTCTGGTATTTTTACCAGTAGCAGAGCGTGGTAAATGCTATGAAATAGATCGCGCCCCGTATATCACTGTGTTCCAAGCGAGTTCATTTATATTTTACCAGGGTAGCTCGAAAACAGGCGCCTCGCAATAAAAATAAATAAAAAAAATAGAGACAAAACACTTTTTTGCCCATTTTAAACAGCACCTGATATTAGCACTAAAAAGAGATTTTGATATGTAAATAGTTATAATCGATATGGCTTTTTAGAGACCTTTTGACAATATTATATGGAGCATTAACCTTTACGTTGTGTTTGACGACAACCTTAAAAAAACCTTAAAAGTGAAATATTATGTTGCTTGTAAAATAAGTATATTTTTGAAAACTGCGTGACGCTTATGTCCTATATTCATTTTGTGACGCCAATTAGATGATGTTTCAAGTGACTTTAGAAATACTATATGTATATAATGATATTTGATGTTTTTTAAAACTATTTCTATATGTGCAATCAAGATAAACCAAGAAAATAAAGGATACAGCGTTTTTAACCTTCGTTTCAAATGAAACGCCTCTTATTAAACTATAATAATCACTAATGTAAAAGAAAATATATAAATTAAATAAATGAAAATTAGAACATGAAACAATTCTGCTATGAAGCCTTGTATTTGTATACGAACTAGGTAGGTACACAGTTTACAGTTTGTTGGATTTCCCTGCAGGATAATGAACCGGACATTTAGAATAAATTAGAACTACCAACAAACAGCAGTATGATACATCGCTATTATAATTTATTAAGAATGGTTGCTTATAAAAAAGTATAATTATGTGTAATATTAAATACCCAAATCCATGACAAATTTTACGAAATATAACCCTAAGATATTTAGTAGAATCACACATAGCTTGCTGTTGAAGAACTATGCGAAGTTTGCAGTTAATTTCTAACAGAGGGACGAATTAGATGCCACCCCTGTCGACCCTGTTGTAAATTATGGGCATACACTTTTGAAAAGTTGAATTCTTTATTACTTGACACTTTTCAGAGAGATACTTTCTAGTCTGCTGCGCGCAATTTAACTGTTAGGTTATTCAGAACTGGGCATTTAGCCCTCGCACCTGGTTACACATCACACAAAAGGGCGAGGGAGCAAGGGACCATATAAACGAACCGCCTGAAACCAGCACATAAAGCAGAAAAAATTGAGGGGTACTTTACGGACTGGTTGTGACCCGTGAAGGTCTCGCCTTTTTTCGCCAGCGAATTCGGGGTTAGGGTAGTTTAAAGGGTATGATAGTGTCCTTGACATTTTAGAAGTTTTTTTTTACAGAAAACACTAACCAGATCTACAAAACCTGATAATAATTCATTGCATTGATAACACCGAGAAAGTCCGAGTCGGATGTTTGTGAACGCATTCCCTCCCGATTAATTTCTTTCTCATTCTTTTTAAAGCTTGATTTGAAATGGCAGTTTTGAAAGATCCAAGTTTTATTTGGGATTTTTTTTCTCGCGCAAAAAATAAAGGCTAAATATACGGATGTCCCATAACTGTTTTTTTACGATTGTTTCCCATATACTGCTTCGATCAAATAAGCTAGCTCCTTATTAAGAAACAACCGAGGAAACAACCAATCTTATGCTTGCGATAAATGCTCTTGGGAATTATCGCAAAACGATAAGTCAGGGAATTTATCAGCCTCGGATTTGCAACACAGCAGCTTGTCAAATTTGGTATTTTTTGCACTGTTCTAAACTATACAGCTTAAAATTATGTTGCGGTACTACCAGACATAATCTACAGGTTGTACCAATATTAATGGTTTGTAGAGTAACTGCATATATAGTGGATACCACAAATCGTGATCCCTGCGTCACGCAATGGTCGACAATCGCAATTTGCTTTGTCGGCCATTGTAACGCAGGGATTAAAATTCGTGATATCCAGTATACAGGGTGTTCCAAGGGACATTGGGGTTTCAGAGGGTGCTGAATAAAGCTACGTTGCCAAATTTCCGATAAGAAAATCCCTAATAGCATTTTCCTAAAAAACGCATCGAAAAAAATCATAGTAGGCCGTGGAATGGTGATGCCATCATGACGATATGTCCCACAAGTGCGTAAGGACAATTCCTAGACACACACAAAAAAATTCATCAAAATCGCGCAGCGCATCACAATTTTACAGGGGTGTTCCGGATCAAATGTGAACACCCAGTATGTTGTGCCAAAATATTACGATTGAGCTTAACCTGGACCAACACTATATTAAAGACCCCCGAGCATGCCGTCATAGTTCATTGTTGTTTGCGGATTGGGGTGGCGCTACACGACGAAAAAAATGGCGACTTATTATAGGTTATAGGGGGGGTATTCTGTGGCTATTGGGATGTCAGTTTCTGACGTTTAAAAAATCCAAAATTTTAAATATCCAGCTTTATTACGATTTACCTTCTTTTTACGGTAACGAATTGTCTTTGCGTCCAGTATTTGGCAGTTTTATTCTATTAATACGGCTTTTCGAGGTAGATTTGTTTGTGATAACATAAATATTCGCGCGCATGAAGAAAATGGTATGCACAGACCTTTAGGTGAATTGCAGAAGAATAAACACTATTTTGGAATTATGGTATGATCTGATCAACCAGCTGAAGAAGCGAAAATTAAAGATATTATTTTGGAAGAGTATTTTCTAACGTATGCAGGAATGAAAATAGAAAATTTTGTTTATAGCTTCAAAGTGAACCAATAGTCCTCCATATAAAGAAGAAACTGAAAAATCTAATGGGTTTTATGCTTTCACATACTACAACTGGCCATGGACTGCGTTTCAAACCAAAAGGTACCAAATACTCTTGCTTGCTTTTTAGACTCGCTTTTCTTAAGAAAATGTATGGAAATATGCCATGTGAACTTGTCAAATTAGAGGGACATAACAAACAAATATTTTATTTTATTTTGAATATTAACTTCGTTGTAACAGACATATTTGCATGTTTTTTTTTTATAAAAGATTCTGCAACAATGGTGTTTTAACTAAAACCACCGTGTAAATTTGTTTCGTCGTGTGGCGCCAGTGGCGATCGCTTGAAACAGCGCTATGCACAGGTCTTTAATATAGTGTTGGTCCAGGCTTAACAATTAACGGTCAAATCTCTGTGGTTACTGATAATCTCGCTGATAATACAGGGCTTTGAAGTTACCGACACTGGTGTGTTTTTGGTGGGTGAAGAATGTAAACAACTGACATTTTTATGACACTTCGCATGTGGTCAATAGTAAGATTCCATGTTAAAATTCGCTTAAAGTTTCTAACTATTTGACATCATCCTGTATATAATTGCAACCCCATGGATGGATTCCTTTTTTTGTGAATATACTCATCACCCTGTACATGTGCATTTTGTGTGTGTACGGGGAACTATGTATTCTATACTTTCACTTCAAATTCGTTATGGTCCCGCGACCTGGCATCTGCCCGGTTCTTCTTTCCGTCCGCTCACTAAACCCGATTTGACAAATAAATCAACCAGCCAACCGAACAACAGGTAGAGTTCGTCGCCACCGTTTCCTAGTACTCCGATAACAAGGCCCCGGCTACCTACCTACCTATCTGTAGCGCCGGCCGCTGCGCCGCGCCGGCGAGGTCCTTCCGACACAATTCTTCGCCAGTCTCGCCGAGTCCGCTTTCCGCACCCGACCGGCGTGTCTGTCGAGGTTCCACATGCCGGGCGAAAGAGTTCAGTGATATCGGCCGACGATTCAGCGACCTTATTATAGTCAGCTGCTGTGACGCAACGCAGCGTTGGTCCTGTGTGGTCAGATTTGTGGTACTGTGGTGCGTGGGTGGATGGTCGTGGATTGATCTAGTCGCTTCCTGCCCTTGATGATCTGGTAATTTTACAATAACTCGATATAAGCAGTTGTGAATGGACCATGGTGCATGACGAACGTTGAATTGCGAAACGACAGCTATTGTTATATCACCTGATTCGAAATCATGGTATTTTTCATTGATAATGATACGATTGTAAAATCTACGATCTTAATTCTGTCAACATGAGTGACAAATACTTTGCCTTAAGTGCTATAATTTTAGACTAAAACTCTGCATTTTATAACTAAAGAGATTAGCCTTCGCCTTCGCGAACCTGAGGGAAGTGGTATCAACTTTATGGAACTTAAAGGTGTTTTTCAAAACGATCAAAGATAACATTATCGAACAAATTGACCTCACCGTTATCTCTCGTGGAAATTTATTATTAAATATTTTAATATTTGATGTTACTGACCTTGGAAATCTCAGAGGCGTGTATTTAAATTTTTTAAACAACCAAAAGTTGCTGAATATTATCCCATTTGTAGCTGCCACGTCTTAGATCATTCAAAACTCAGGGTTTCTTCCATTCACGTATTCAACGAACGAATTTATTGATTTGGTAGGTTTCTGCTCCTTTATCACAATAGGAGAGTCAAGAATAGATAATCAATCCGTCTGTTGTCTCTTTCATGACAGACCAGGTTTGTCAGGATTGCCTGACAGCATCTCAAGACTTATGATCAATGAAGAAATTACGCCGATTGTTTCTGGTAAATTTTAAATTTGCACTAAATATTTCTTACGCTATTTTGACCTTGGTGGAAAAATGTGACATTATCATTCAGTGGACGTGCTAAACTGAGATCCTGGGGAATTTAGTCTGATATTAAATAGGCAAGTAAAGCGTTTCTTCTTAAATATTCTCGGTTCTTGAGACTTTTGAAAACTATAATAGTTATTTGGACGTACCTTAGATTTTCCTAAAAATCCTTTTTGCTTTTGCCCAGCTAAGTTCAGGTAATGCCAATATAGAAAATCGAGCAGAAACGTATATGAAAATGGGGCATGCTGTATTTTTCTTCATAATAAAGATGAAGCTATATAAGTATTAACCATATAAATATTAACATGAATGCTAAAACGTGATATAGTGATACATAATCACGAAAATTTTTTAAACGAGTCCTTGGTTTTATATTGTCAAGGATATTGTTGGATACTAAATATGTTTTCCATATATGAAATTCGGCACTAGACGGCTTTTGTATCTTTTCGTTTAAACTTTCGACCGGGAACATCAAGTAGAAATATCTGAATCGGAGATGGTGAGATAACAAAAATCTAAAGATAACTATTAAAATATGATTTTTCATAGATTTGCCATAAACAAGCAACAAAAAGTTAGGATTTTTTTCCATGGTAATAATAACAATATTTTCTATCCTATATGTTGGTCGTTGGGGCTACTGTGGCGAAATATTTCTGTACAATGAAAAAAGATTTCATAATTTTGAACTGTATTGTAGATAAAGCTATAAATTAACCATAACGCATGACGAACGTTGAACTGCCAAATGTTCGCTATTCGTCGAGGTCTGAGAGTATCAGTTCAAAAACCTGTTATTATGTTTTTTGAAATATTTTTTGTTCTTTAAAAATATATTATTCTTCACGAGATTTGAGTTTGATTCCTAGTACAAAGGCGAAAAAGCAAAGGAAAAATATTTTGAGCATTGAATACAGTCATAGAAGAATCTATGTAGAGGTATTATAGAAGAAGAATCTACGTAGAGAAGAATCTTCTGTATCATAGAAGGCTCTACTACGAAGTTTCTTCTATGATACAGTATAATATTTATGTGGAGAATAAACTCTTACGGGATCCAGATCCAAAATGATAATAGGGAATTATTGTTTACAGAGAATTGAAAAAATCTTGGGAAAATATTACATTCCTACTGGATTTAATTGGATCAACTCGCAGTTTTAAAATATGTCTTTTCCATGAATTTATTTTATTTTTTTGGAATATAGGATAGGGGGTCCAATAAGTCCAAATTTTTGTTCTTATTTTTTCGACCGGAAAATGACTAAAAAAAAAACGTTTAAACGGAGAGCAGACAGTTTTGAATGTTGGTGAAAACGCTAGTATCACTGGGTTGGTTCTATTTTGAATTTCCCGCCTAAAAGAATATAGAAGATTTTTCTTGAATGAGACTACACTTCTATTGTATTTATTATGCTATTGACTACATGTCGGGGGGCTTGTGAAATATTCTTTATTAAAAAATATATATTAAAAAATATTTTTTAGGACATTCAATTTCATCCATTGAATTCTATTAAATTAGTGCACTTATCATTGAACCAGCCTATACTTACTTGCATATTCCAAATATGTACGTAACGACGTAGCGCGTGAGTAATTACGTTAGAATTCATTCAATGTTTTGAAAACCTAAACTCGCGAACTAATAATGGTGAAAGTTCACATTAAACCGTAATTTGAGTTTTAATGGCTTGCAACTACCTACGTTTACTTTCCGAGTAGTCGTTGAAAGTGCTTCACATTTTTTGATGATAAGCTCTATGAAGTAATTACGAATGGTAGCTTCGTTTGTTGCCTCGAGCGTTTTGTGTTACAGGACAGGAAAGGTTACATTTTTCAAGAATGCGATTAAATTACTTTAACTATTATAATACCTAATGTAATCATAATAATAGCTGGTTATTCTTCAATTTTTTTTTGCTTTGGCATATTGTATGGCACGTGGAAATCAAGTACCTAATTCTATTGTTGCCATTAAAATAAACAAAATAAAATCTCGTACGTTGACACTTTGTTTCCGCTCCGTAGATACCGTACGTGGACAGGTTGATTTATCCGATAAATGTGCCCGGATTCGAGATCATTTGTCTTTCCTGGGTTTTATTTACGCACGGCGTTCCAGATATGTTCCTCTAATACAATATGGTCGTTTATAAATCTAAATAAATATGTGCTAATCTTGAAAATAAGTATTCGAGGACGTGTAAACCGAATTTTCAGAATTTACGAGCCGACGTGGGAAGGGCTGTAAACAAAAACCCATTGGAAGGCTGCCCACTCTCCTCTGCGTTTCTTATGCAACAATGTATTTAGATACTTCTGGATAACAAGGTTTTTAGTTTGCCTTTCCCACACACAACATTCTTACAGCTTACATCTTTTTTTGTTTCTTTCTTCTGAATTGAGAACTTCTAAACCGTGAATAAATAATGCGGGAGGCGGGAGGTTACTTTTTCAGTCAGCTACATAAAAATAACGTATGACCTAACTGTCTTTCTATTTTGGACTAACACTGCTTCTACATTTAGAAACTTCACAGTTAAATTAGACCTGATGTTAGTGCAAAATATGCAAAGCTGGGGGTAGAAGACGAGGTAATTTGTTTACATTGGCATTTCTTAAATTCAGCCTTCCCTATTTTGTAATGCATAATAAATAGTTTTTTTGATAGACTTGTATAGGTATATCGTATATATGCTTTGAGATAGAAATAACCTAAAACTTATAAAAAAAACTGGAAGCCTTTAATGTGCATGAAACAAAACAAGCTGCTTTTGGTAATGTATCTATTCCTATACAGGGTGTTTCTAAGTTATGGTGCCAACGTAATATGACAGATAGAAAATGTCATTTTAACAAAAAGTTTCCTTTAAAAATGGGTCCTAAAATGCATAAGAAATTTACAGGGTGATAAAAGAATAGTTTGAAAAATATCTTTATTGCAATAACTTCTACAGAAGTTATGCAATTTAAATGAAATTTGGTGCAACAATTTTGTGTAAAAACAATTTATTCCCATCGACAACAGGCGGAGCGGCAGGGTAGCACAATTGCGTTGACTGGCGTATTTATAAAGACTTCTCACGGCTATAGCTTCATGTCCTGGAAAAAAGATTGCTCTGATGGCTAACAATGTGTTTTGCATTGTATTTTGTCTCCGGAAAGCGCATGGTGAGTTGAAAAAGTGTCAGGCGTGACAGCCGTGAGCAATCTTTATTAATACGTCAATCAACGACAATGGGTTTTCTACTCGTAACTTTTTTGAGGTTCTCTTTTTGGTTTCGCAGGTTCATCATTTTAGTGCATCTTTTTATTTTGCAACAAAAGGGTACTCTTGTTCCATAACCTCAAAAAAGTTATTGTACTACCCCGCCCCTCCGCCTCTGGTCGATGGGAATAAATTGTTTTAACACGAAATTGTTGCACTTCAGTTACTAAAGAATTGCACAAAATTTCATGTAAATTGCATAACTAGAAGTAGAAGTTATTGCGATAAAGATATTTTTCAAACTATACTTTTATCACCCTGTAACATTCTTATTATGCATTTTAGGACCCATTTTTATAGGAAACTTTTTGTTCAAAATGACATTTTCAATCTGTCGTATTACGTTGGCACCATAATTTAGAAACACCCTGTATATCTTTGGAACTCACTTTCAAACTAAATACTTTTGGTTCCAAGAAAAGAAGACAAAATGAAAAGTACTATTAGGCGTTCCAAGAGATGACGGAAAGATTTCGTATGTCTGTAACATTACTGAATTTGTCCTAATGTCCCGTTCTATTGTTGCAGGGGTCCTGGATATGACCGCCACGGAAAACACTATCCGTTTCAGTGGTCACACCCTGGACAAGGCCACCAAGGCGAAAGTCACTCTAGAAAATTACTACAGTAACCTGATAGCCCAGCATGTAGAGCGGAAGCAGAGGTAAGCAAGCCGGATGGCATAGAATAGGGCGGAACTCTCGATAGGGAGGTACTTACTTTGGTTTGAAATGACGGCCTGCATCGATTACGTTGTGGTCGTATTCTGTATTCTGCATCCTGTTCTTGTAGGGTCCATGTAAGTGAAGGTCGATGAAACTAATAAGATTGGATGACATGCTTATAGGGTGTTCCGGACTCCGGTTTGTTTAGAACAAAGTTTCACAGATGATAGAAAAGGTATCATTTCAAGGTGCGGGTTGCTTGTACAAATATAGGTCGTAAAGTTCTTCGTTTCTGAGATGCAGAGCGTTAAAAGTATATTCAAACCAAATTTGACACACAAAATGTATGTACAATATGTTAGTTCTTTATTCGGAGATAGAGGGCGTTAAAAAATTCGAAAGAAAAAAAAAGGTTTTATTTTTAATTTATAAACTGTTAAATATATATTCAAACCAAGTTTAGCACACAAGTTATATGTATGGAGCGACATAACAGGGTACAAGACTAAGTTTCTAAATTAACCAGTGGCGGAGATACGGGTACAGTGGCGTAACCAGAATGTAAAATTGTGGAATCGCTAAGTTATTTCCAAAATGAAAAAATAAATTTAGAGTCAATATATGTAATGATAATTATTAAAAAAAAAACATCGCACGGCAGATCTTGGAGGGCTATAGCCCCCAGAGCCCCCTTCCCGGGTTACGTCAGCACTGTACGGGTAATCGGTACCACTAATCAGATAAAACATTTAATACTGCCCTGAATAGAATAAAAAATATTATAATTTTTAGACAGAGAATTCAATTTCGAGCAAATAAGTGGTTGTTGCCATTTTCCGCATCTGTCACCGTTTCGCGGAATTTTTTTGCATCAATTTTTGCTATGAAATTATTATTAAAATAATTTTGCCTAAAAGATTGACCAAAAACAGAAAAATGTGTTTTGATATGCAAATTACTAGTTTTTGTGTAAAAAATAATTTTAGACATTTTTCCAGTGGCGTAGACATATGCAAGGGTGGGATTAATTATTTTAAGATTTAATTTATGTAAATCCATTTAATAATCTTGTCGTGTAATTGTAATAATCATTTGGTGTTAATTATGTAAATGTAAAAATATTAAAGGAGGGAGAATGACATCATATTAAATGAGTTAGGTAACTTAAATTATCTGAACATTAATCCCATGCTTGCGTATGTCTACGCCACTGGAAAAATTGATAAAATTATTTTTACAAAGAGCGAGTAATTTGCATGGTAAAAAACACATTTTTCGGTCTTTGGTCAAACTTTAGGCAACATTATTTTACTAACCATATCAACAAAAATGTCTGCAAAATTTTCTACGAAACGCTAACACACGCGGAAAAATATCAAGAAGCACTTTTTGTTTGAAATTGAATTCTCTGTCTAAAAATTATATTACTTTTATTCTGTACGGCGCTGTACTAAATTTGTTATTTAATTAGTGATACCGATTCTCTGCCGTATCTCTGCCACTGGTTAATTTAGAAACTTGGTATTAGACATTATTATGTCCCTTCATCCATACAACTCGTGAGCCAAATTTGGTTTGAATATATATGAGTTTAAATTATTTTTTTTCGAAATCTTTAACGCAATGTATCTCAGAAACGAAGAACTTCGCGAATGTTTAAACGAGCAGCCCACCTTAAAATTCCTTTTTCTATGACCTGTGAAAGTTTGTCTTAAACAAACCGCAACATCCTGTATACAGTGTGTCCACGGATATAGAAAAAAATTATTATTGATTTTACGACGAAAAGTAATTCTTTATAAAAAAATCTGCTTGTCGAGAAAATGAAAGTCTCCTATAAAAGTCTTAGGTCAGATGTACCTACTACAAGGATAAATTAATAAGTTAAGAAATAAGCACCATCATTTATTGATTTAGACAAAAGGTTTGTGAAAGAAATTTGTTTATAATCCAAAATAAGGTCTTAATTCAACAACAATCATTTAAAACCTAAATTTGGATTTTTAGTTGAATTTATGAAAATTCAAAGTGAAAATCAGTCTTGTTGTTAAACAAACAATAAACATTAAACATCAATTTGTACGATTGTGAAAAAAATATTCTACATATCTTCCTCCAATCTCCACTATTTCTCCACCCATTTTCAAAAATTAAACTTAAAAATAAAAACCATAAAATTCAAAATTCATATTTCAAATTTTGGATTGAGGATTTATTTTGGATTATAAACAACCTTTTTTTATAAACATTTTGTCAAAAATGTTAAACAATGCTACTTCTCTCTCGAAACATTTTCATGTTTTCTTCACTTATTAACATCTGACCTAAGGTTTTTATATGGTAATTTGAGTTTCTCGACGTAGCATCTATATTTTATAAGATAGAAGAAAAGTTTTATGTCGAAAATTCATAATGCTGAGGAGCTTTATGCAACCACGCGCTCAGATAGTTTCAGAAAATTATACAGGGTCTTCGGCTCTCTTGAGTTCATGAAAAGTTTTGTCGATTTGAGGTCTTTTAGTATTGCGCGAAAAGTTGTCCATGGATGCCCATTAATTATTTCAACGTCGGTCGCTGAGCTGTACAAAATTACTACATTTTGTTTTCTTACGTTTTTTGACGGTCGCCACATAACTGATCAGAGAAAATCGCCTTAATAAACTGATCACCTTGTTGCATGAAAATTCTCAGGGCCGTTAATTTTCAATATACAAATTTTCTTCTATCTCTTCCAATAAACATGCTTCAGCTTTCAATAGTTTTACCCAATTTTGTTTTTTTTTTTATATTGCGTGACAAGTTAGCCACGGATACCGATCTCGTATTTAGGTGTCCAAAATTATCATGTTTTTGTTTCTTACGTTTTTTTCTGTGGACACAAAATAAGCGAGAAAATGGCGGTGTTAGTCCTAAACAAACGATCTATCATGCTGTGTATTAAACCGATATTATAATTTTTATCATATAGTATCAGTAGAACGGCCCTCATAAAATAAACTGGACCGCCAATTGGGCCCTAGTCCCTCCACCAATTTTTAGCCATCCGGCAAAGGGCGCTGGCGCCCGCCTGGATAGCCGCCATATTGTGTGTATTGTAGGGGATTTAGAGTGTATTCTAGGGGAAAAGCGAAATTTGTGGTGGCAACACAAAATGACATTTGACAACGGCCAACCACGGCTTTCGTGCATTTGATATTTGACAGCCAATGACTTGTGCGCACAATATGGCCGACCTTTCGGTGGGACATATATATGTATATATTTGGGACAAATGATTGTATTGGAAAAGCAGTCCAGTTTATTTTGCGAGGGCCGTGATCAGTAGTTAGGGATGGTCTAAGGACAATGATCAAGGCTCACTATTAGTATCTACATATTATCGAATTTCCATTTGCTAATTCCGGTCCGTTTACTTGCTTGCAGGTTGCAAAAACTCGAAGAGTCCTTAAAGGATGAGAGCCTCTCGGAGGAGCAGAGGCACGAGAAGCGGCTGCAACACGCGCAGAAGGAGACCGAGTTCCTACGGCTGAAGAGGTCGCGACTCGGTGTCGAGGATTTCGAACCACTAAAGGTAACCCATTGTGTTTTATGTTTCTCCCCCTTCCCACCCACCTCCAAAGGTTCCGTTTCGTTGTTCATAATAAAAAAGCCAAGAAAATATATTATATTTTCTTGGGTTTTTCAATGCGTTCGGTATATAATTGCGGCTTATATCAGAGTAACTACTCATTTATTATAATTAAAAAAAAAAACATTCACACTAGATCAATCTTTAGCAATTTTTTAGAGCAATTTAATTAGCCCAGGACAATATTTTGGTACGTGAAGTTCGTTTGGAACATCAAATGAAAACATTAAAATTACTTATATGAAGTGGGTTTATAGGAACTCTTTAACTGTTACTTATCAAATAAATTAATCTAATAAAAAGTTTAAAAACAACCGAAACAGTTGTTCAGGTATAATATGTACATGCGTACATAAAAGTATGTTCTTTCTTCTGAATAATACAAATTACATAACTTCAACCTGGTGAAAAAAGCCCATTAAACTGGAGTAATAAATAAAAATACATAACTAAGAATGAATCAGTGTGTCTACAAACGTGGAAAACCTGGAAATGTCAGGGAATTATTTTTGGTCAGGGAAATCTGGGAAAAGTCAGGGAAATCTATCAAATAACCTGGAAATTTGTGGTTTAATAGATATAAAAATAGGAAATCTTTAATTTTTACAAAAACTAATCAAAATTATATCATATTCATTTTGATTCTACTCCACAGAGATCACATTATGTTATTTATTTATATGTGATCCCTGTGCTTCTACTGTACTCCAAAGATAATCTAACTACATAAGATTTTACGAAGCTATTTATTTTTGTTTTGAACGTGTTATATATATATTTTTTATTTTGGAGAATGTGTAAAAGATATTTGTTTGTTTTATACGTGATTTTTAAATTTTTACAATAAATCTGGTATCTTTATTTTTTACAGGGTGGCTCATTATAAATTGACACCCCCCCCTTAACCTTTTTGAGGATAGAAATAAAAGTTTTTTTTACAATAGTTATAGATACCAATACAAAGTTTTTTGTGACACTATTGGACCTTATACAGTGTGTTTTAGAAAGCCGTGGCACACATAACTTATGTTTCTTTAAATGGAACATCTTGTATATTTTTGTTATACAGGGTTAACTATCACTTAGTACAAAAATTTTTATGGCAGATAAAGAAAAATTAGACTTGCCAAAATAAATTTTCAAAAATTTTCTAACATTCGTCTTAAGCCTAAAAAAAATTTTTTTCAAATTGTATTAAACCCCTCAAAAAACGCCGCCTATGGACGCCCGCGGGACATGTCTAAAAATTTCGCGTATGTCAATAGCGCGGCGTTGCCACGTCTATCAATTTATCCGAGGATTCACCACAAAATTTCGATTTCCTTTTAAAAACGATTACTTTCTAAGGAACATGTAGAATGCCTATGAAACACCTACCTTACTGACATTTCCAGGATTGTTTGCACCATTTTCTGTTTTCTTGCTTTTTTACATTAAAAGTCACACAACACAACATTCACATTTTCTAAATCTGTTGGGGATCTCTTGGTTTCCCTCTGCTATTCCTTTTGTTTGAAGCGAGGTACTCAGCCTGACGACCACGACGAGGTAGATCCCCTCCGCCAGGAAAACCCCGAAGGGTAACCAAAAAATCACAACTGCACTAGCACACATTGCACAAATCCACATGCAAAGCACTACAGTAGCTGTTCAAAGAGGCCGCCGTTAACTTCGATGCACAAATTCACTCGGTTAACTAAAGAAGTCCGGATACGTGCAAAAAGTCCATGATTATTCCGGATTTGAACAGCTGCACCTTCAATTCGTTCACGTAACTGCTGCTCGTTGTCGATTTCCTGCTCGTACACAATCGCCTTCATGAATCCCCAAATACAAAAATCCATTGGATTCAAGTCTGGTGATCGCGGCGGCCATGCAATTGGCCCTCCTCTTCCGATCCAACGGTTGGGGCATTGGTCGTCTAAAAGTGCACGAACAGGTCTCGCAAAATGGGCTGGTGCACCATCGTGCATAAACCACATATCATGCAGTACTTGTAGTGGCAAATTATCAAACAAAACATTTGTCAGAAAATACAAGTATCGTTCAGCGTTTAAATTTTCCGGTAGAATGTATGGTCCAATTAATCGATCTCCATAAACTCCTGCCCAAACATTGATGGAAAACCGACGTTGGAAATTAAACCGCCGAACAGCATGTGGGTTCTCATCGGACCAAATATGGCTGTTGTGTCTAAAAAAAAACAACAAAAATTAGAAATATTCACAATTTTGGCGAAGGCGTTAGGATTGACATAGCCAATTTTATAATAAATAAAAAAGATAATATGGAAGAGAGAAAGCTATAAGTAAGTAAAAATTTACATACGTGTAAACCCCAGCACGTGTGAAGCAGCATTCGTCTGTCCAAAGAATGTTGAAAACAAAGTTTGGGTCTTGGGCGATTCGATCACGTAGCCAAGTGCAGTAGGTCATTCTCACCGGAAAATCATTTGCTTCTAATGCTTGGACCTTTTGTATGTGATAAGGGTGAAGGCCGTTTTCCCTTAGAATCCTCCATGCCTGTAAATAATTTTATTGTTACATTTTAAATTTTATGTAGGTATTAGGTGCAAGCAAAGACAATCCCATCACATGGGATAGTCTTTGGTAGAAGTCAGTTTTATTGGTTTTATTTTACTTGCCTTGTTCTGAGATATTCCCAATCTCCTTGCAATAGCTGTAGTGCTTATGGAAGGTTGCTCGCCCACCCCTTCGAGCTTGCAAAACACCAGTGTTTCGCATACGTTGTACAATGTTCACGAAAGTACGTGGGTTAGGCATATTTGCCCTGTTAGGAAAACGAATACGGTATTCTGCTGCAGCTCGATGTGCACTTTCATCGCATCTCCCGTACATTATAACCATGTCCGTTAACTCGGCGTTCGAATACTCCGGCATTTTCACAAAGACGCTGAACGATTTGCCGCGAAAATCAAGACCAAACTGGGAAATAACGCCATGTTACATTCGCAAATGCCCTCCGTCGGCTACTAGCCAAACTTGAAAAGGTTTGTTCCAACAGGACCAATAACCGTGCTCAAGCACGTTCAGCGCATGCGCACTACCCCACTGGCTGTTCCAACTGAATTATGTACCTACCGACACGGGGCGATACACGCACTGTTCCAGCCGATTTATGGATCATTTGTGTATCGTCCTTGTACGATAAAAACGGTGCCTGGTCTAAAGCAATAACCGCGTGTACTGACATGCGCAGTGTATGGTCGTGTGACAGAGATAAACATGAACCTCATATATTTGTTTTTACGTAGATAGTTTTAAATCGATGGCTGGGATCGTGTTTTTTATTTCTTGTTGGGTAGGGCGGGGAATCGTTGAACAATTTTTTAGAGTGAAGAGTGAGGTTAGCCCACCGAACATTCGGTTAGCCACATATTAAATACGCAGGTTAGGTGCGGTCACAAAACGTGATTTGGTCGATTTGATTCACAATCCGTTCCATCTGAAATTTTCTTTGGGATCGCACATGAACGGTGCAAAACTAGCGCATGCGTTCTTTAAGGGTTATCATCTAGTTCATGTACAGTTCTGTGACGGTACGTAAATTCGAGTTGGAACAAATGATCCCAAAGAAAATTTCAGATGGAACGGATTGTGAATCAAATCGACCAAATCATATTTGTGACCGCACCTAACCTGCGTGTTTAATATCTGGCTAACCGAATGTTCGGTGGGCTAACCTCACTCTTCACTCTAAAAAATTGTTCAACGATTCCCCGCCCTACCCAACAAGAAATAAAAAACACGATCCCAGCCATCGATTTAAAACTATCTACGTAAAAACAAAAATATGAGGTTAATGTTTATCTCTGTCACACGACCATACACTGCGCATGTCAGTACACGCGGTTATTGCTTTAGACCAGGCACCGTTTTTATCGTACAAGGACGATACACAAATGATCCATAAATCGGCTGGAACAGTGCGTGTATCGCCCCGTGTCGGTAGGTACATAATTCAGTTGGAACAGCCAGTGGGGTAGTGCGCATGCGCTGAACGTGCTTGAGCACGGTTATTGGCCCTGTTGGAACAAACCTTGTATGTACAGTTAGTTGCCTAGCTAGGAAGTTATGAAATGACGAACGGGGCAACGCGGAGCAGTCGAAAAAACGTTTCATAGACTCGACCGGGCCGATACGTCGCTTAATTCATACCGCCGAGGCTTCAGAACAATAAATCCTTTATCTATGCTTCAGAAGAGGTTAGATGGTGGACAAGAATTCATCAGAGGAGCTCCGGGGGTATTAAGGGAGACGGCTTGTGGTGTCGCGGTAATGAGCTTTCCGCGAGACTAGGAACCGGTCCGGATACGAGCTAAGGTAAGGGGAATCTAATAGCGCTGCATCTGTACAGATTCAAATCGATTGTTATTTATGTATTTTTTAAATTTGTTTGAGTAAAAAGGTATTTTCACCGTTCCTAAATCAACGGCAACACCGCGGAAAATCACTTCAGCTGTCAGTACCTTCAGAAGCCAAATTGGTTGACGTCATTAAAGGCGGGGATTTACAGGGAAAATAGGGGTCTTTACCCGTTTTTTTAAAGATCGTAAAAAAAATCTAAAAATATTTTTCTATGTTTTCTTAAGCCATCCTGCGCACGTGGTAAAATTTTTTGTACTAAGTCATAGTTAACCCTGTATGTTCGCTCCAACCGTTCGTTCAGAACTAAGCCTTTTTTTGAGGGATTACTCCTTGGGTCATAGGCTGCCATGAAAGACAAATGCCAAATTATAGTAATACCTGACAGTTTGCAAGTATATTCATGCTTTGGAAAACAAAATGGGCTCTTTTATGATTTCAGGGAAAATGAAGGAGGAAAATTGAGAGAAATAAGAAATTTTAAATAGTAACATAGGTAATAAACTTCGTCAAATTTATTGTTTGTAATTTAATTTTTATTGAAAACGACAATGACATTTAGAAAAAGGATATATTTTTATATGTTTTTGTGGGTTTATTTAAAAAACAGAATTTATTATAACAGACCGAAAAATGTAGAAACACTGGAAGGTAGAATTCGGGAAGATATCCACATATTAAATACTGAACACAGCAATTTTATTGTTGCCCCAATAAACAGAAACTTGGTAGCAAATATCAATAAATTCATACGTATATCCTTTTTCTAAATGTTATTGTCGTTTTCAATAAAAATTAAATTTAGAACAATAAATCCAACGAAGTTTATTAACTATGTCACTTACTATTTAAAATATATCATTTCTCTCAATTTCCATTCTTAATTTTCTTTGAAAACTTAAAATAGCCCATTTTGTTTTCCAAAGCGTGAATATCCTTGCAAACTGTCAATAATTTTGTTACTATAATTTGGCCTTTGTCTTCCATGGCAACCTATAAATCGGAAAAATGCGTAGAAAATATACAAGGCGTTCCATTTAAAAAAAAAACAAAGTTATGTTTGTCACGGCTTTCTAGAACACACTGTATAAGGTCCAATAGCGTCACAAAAACGTTGTATTAGTATCTAAAACTTTTGTAACAAAACTTTTTTTTCTAACCTCAGACACTAGCAAGTTAAGGGGGGTGTCAATTTATACTGTACTTTATTAACCTCGTTAGCAACAGTTTCTGCCAAAAAGTTGAAATTCCAAGCCACTTTATAACTTTCTTCGAACATAATAGGACATAATTTGCAATTGTCAGATGACATCACTAAAACTAATAGTCCGCTTTTGAATTTTTTTGTTAGTAAGCACGATCGTTCAGAGTAATTTCATCCTAGGGGATCTGTTGACTCTTCCATTTTATTTAAATTCGCATATTTATCTCAGTAGGTAAGTATTAGTCAGGGAATTTTTTGCTTTTTGGTCAGGGAAAACCTGGAAAAGTCAGGGAATTTTAAAAACTCGATTTGGTACACCCTGATGAATAAATTTAGAGGAGGAGGACTTATGAAATTAAAGAAGTAAATCAATAAAGTTATAGACTATCTTTCAAAATAATTAAATAATCGAAAATACTTTTCCCAGAATATAAAATCATTATCTACTCTACATAGCTTATAGTATCAATATACAAACAATAAACAACTATAGTTTTTTAATATTATAGACGATTGCTAATAAAACCTTGTAATTGTTATTGCACTAACGTATAAGAAATTGATATTGAT
The DNA here is from genome assembly GCA_963920635.1 of Pseudeuparius sepicola. NCBI lineage: Eukaryota > Metazoa > Arthropoda > Insecta > Coleoptera > Anthribidae > Pseudeuparius > Pseudeuparius sepicola. The sequence continues at coordinate 47,504,079 of OY987302.1, forward strand.
GCTTTTATACTGGAGGTTCTGCTGAAAGTTATTAGGTTGCTCAAACTATAAATAAATATAGAATTATCGGGTAGTAAACCAGTCAGTTTTTATCCAATTAATAAATTGCGTTTTCTATAAAAATCTTGACAACAGTTTCTGTTTGTTTCCGGTTGAGAACAAAAAAAGACAAAGAAACCTGGATGCAAAATTGGTAAGGCAAAGTTGAAATATAATCACATAAATCGATTGACCATGTATATTTTTAAGAACAAGATGAACGAAAAAGCTTGGAGGTATGCAAGTTGTTAAAATAAAAAGAACTATAACAACAGCTGTAAAACCTCACCGTCAAAAGTTAATAGTGAAATTGTTTTAACCTTGCTACATATACTGTGAAAAGGTTACCTAATACTTAATGCATACCTACCTAATATTTTATTTTTGAAAAAGATCATATTGAAACTAGTATCTCTGTTTCTTAATTGCTGATGAAAAAAAAAACAGATAATAAGCCCACGACAGTAGAAAAGTAAATCCTAGTATTATAGATTTTCGGTCAAATAATAAATTAATATATTAGCGTTGAGAAATATCTAAATATATCATAAAAGATAAAAACAAAAAATGGATATGTACCTTGAATGAACAATGTAAACTTTAAACTGTATTAGCTTTATTTTCAGCAATATCAAAGCAACATCACATCTTTTCACCATTTTACACTGAATTAGAGGCCATTAAAAATGTTGTATCACCTAGCGCTGATTGAGTTTGTCAAAATCATCTAAAATTGGGGCGACTTTAAAGGTCGGAGGTTTGCCAAAATGAAAAACTTTCCAAATATGGAACAAAAACCTTTTTAGCCGGCTAAAAAAGTATATTTTTCGATGAATGGAATATTTCCCATGGAAAAAATCCGCCTTTTGACACTATTGTTTTACACAAGAACATTTTTTTATATACTACAAATATATACATTTAGTTTGTTTCGTTTTATCTGAGAACATGTTACTTATCTTACAGAAATATTCTACTGGAACTGGAAAATTAGCTCAGTACATTTTATTGTTTCCATTGAATGTACCGAAAGTTGTTTCATTGTCTTTTGTTTACCTGCCCTAAATTACAACTGGAATCACCAATCCTGTCCTAATATCAAAACACCAATAATTAAACTCAGTAGTCTTGCCCTAGTAGATAAATGTAATATATAATCGATATAAGGATATTTTACATTTCCCTCCTATTAGTGAGAGAGCATAAATTACATGCAATTTTAATAATTTATTTCTTTATTTCATAACCATAAATGTAGAATATTTTCAGATGATAAAAATAGTTTAAAAACAAAAATATTCTTACTGATTTTGATGTTCATAATGAATCAAATAAGAGCAGAGGTTACAAAAATATTGGCCTTAAAAAATAAGAGGGCTTATATCACCATCTGCCGTCGTATCTAATTAGATTCAAAAGTGTTGAAATGCTTCACATAATTTTTACAAAGAATGTGAGTTAGTTGTATTATGAGTTATTTGTATATGAAACGCCCTGTATAAATACCTGTCACCTTTTATTAAACTGTTTGCCTGTTATTTCGTTAATTACGTTTTTATATGTTTTTAAAATTGAATTTATCCAAAACGTTGTAAACAACGTAAAGTTCACATGAATTTAAAATTAGATGTATTGTGGAATCACCGTAAAACACAATTTTTTCGACCCATTGAAACTTTCCATATGATTGTCATATTTATTTCTGATTATATTTTGATCAAACTTAATTAGAAGATTGTTTTTATGGTATGGAAATTAACGGCATTATTTTTATTCGGAAATCTAATATTTGTGTTAAATTCTGGGCAATAACTTTTGATGGAATTTTTCTGCTAGTATTAAATAAGCGTATGCATACATATTTAAAGGATTAACTATGTTCTTCCTTCCAGGTGATTGGTAGGGGAGCCTTTGGAGAGGTGAGGCTAGTGCAAAAGAAAGACACGGGTCATGTCTACGCAATGAAAATTCTTCGGAAGGCCGACATGCTGGAAAAAGAACAAGTGGCACATGTACGAGCCGAACGTGATATACTTGTCGAGGCTGACCACCAGTGGGTAGTCAAGATGTATTATAGTTTTCAGGTAAGACAACAGCTCATCTTCAACTGGTATAGAATATATATTATATAGATATTTAGCATCAATGTTCTTTTTGAGATGCAGTTCAGATAAACAACCCAATTGCCCAGTATTGAAAGTTTATCACAATAAATAGTTAGTTCCAACAACAATGGCTAGCACAGTGAACTTTGATTGACCAGACCACACCAGACTGAACCGTGTATAGTACTTTTATTTGCCAAGATAACTTTCTACATAATAACAGTGTAATGCCATTAATGTTTACATTTACTATTAAGCTTCCTCTATAATAAACAACAATAATATGGTGCATAATGAAATGCAGCAGAAAATGTTAGGTATAGGTTAGCAAGGCTTAAAAGCATTGCATGTTTAAAGTAAAAGAAATTTGTTATACCGCAGTCTCTGCATAATAATATTATATGGTTTCTTGGTCATGATTAAAGTAAAATTGAAATTGTTGGTTAACTATAAGGAAGGTAGATCCATCGCTAAATGTGTAGGTTTCTAATCAAATTCAGAAAATGATTAAAAAATGGACTCATGGGTTGGCTCACAGTATGAGTAAACAGATTTACCTTTTTTTGATAAATCATCGAAGAAAAATTGCATGTTTTATTCAGAGTTGAAGTAACAATTTTTGGTTTGGCTGTTAAACATCAGGCCCACCACAAGAAGTGACACATCTATCTCTTATAATATACCTACTTTTTGTGTAATCAAAACCAAAGATGTATTATCCAACATTGCATTTTACAACTTTGACTTCATTCCAGGACCCCATTAACCTATATTTAATAATGGAGTTCTTGCCTGGTGGCGACATGATGACCCTGCTGATGAAGAAGGACACACTCTCCGAAGAGTGTACGCAATTCTACATCAGCGAGACAGCACTGGCGATCGACTCGATACACAAGCTGGGGTTTATACACAGGGACATCAAGCCGGACAACCTGCTGCTGGACGCCAGGGGCCACCTCAAGCTCTCCGACTTTGGGCTGTGCACGGGTTTGAAGAAATCGCACAGGACGGACTTCTATAGGGACTTAAGCCAGGCGAAACCTTCAGATTTCAGTAAGTATTAACGTAATAGGTTCCGTTGTGTTGTTCATAATAAAAAACCCAAAATAATATTTTCTTGGGTTTTTAATGCATTCGGTATATAATTGCGGCCTAACTACTCATTTATTATAATTTAAAAAAAACATTCAGACTAGATTAATCTTTAGCAATTTTTTAGAGCAATTTAATTAGTTCAGAACAATATTTTGGTACTTGAAGTTCGTTTGGAACATCAAATGGAAAAATTAAAATTACTTATATGAAATGGGTTTATAGGAACTCTTTAACTGTTACTTATCAAATAATTTAATCTAATAAAAAGTTTAAAAGCAACCGAAACAGTTCAGGTTCAGTTCTGGGCCTTTCCTATATGTTCATGAAAGTACTGAATATGTACTTTCTTCTGAATAATACAAATTACATAACTGCTTATTCTTCATCGCCAAAAACACAGCAGTGCCAAATTAGTTCAGCAGCTTGATTATTTTGGGAGATATTGCCATAATTTAATTTAAAAAAGAACTTCAACACCCTGTATCTCCGTAGGAGGGCCCTCTGGGAATTTTTTTTATAGGAATTTGTCATGTTATTTTAACGTTCCCTGTATAAATCCCGGAGATTGCCCACATATTCTGGGACACCCAGTATATATTTTTTAAATTGAAAAGAAAAATAAGTTTTGTTACGCAAAATAATTAAAAAAGGATTCATGATGAGCCAAGTTTGATTCTCACATCTCACCAAGGCCAACTGATAGAAAAAAATCGTACAATAATGGTTTACTTCAGTGCCGATTTCTGAGCTTTTAATGACACTAAATCCCATTTAAGAAGTGAAGTGTTTTTCTTGGCAATGAAGTGTCCCAAAATCGTCATTAAAAGCTCAGAAATCGGCACTGAAGTAGCCCATTATTGTATGATTTTTTTCAATAAGTAGGCCTTGGCGAGATGTAAACATCAAACGTCAGACGCGGAGCCATCGCCCGTCAAAAGTGACAAATATTCAAAACCCGGGCAATAAAGGCCCATTTAACTTTTTGTACACATTGTGAAATTGTTACCTATAGCAGCGCAATCTTTCAGTATAAATATTTTAGTAGGTTTGAATATCAATAGATTTGTTATGGAGGCTGCACAACACGCAGCAGTTTGGTTTTTCTGTTCGAAGCCGCTGTGTCTTTGTCATACTTGACCTAGGTAGAGTGATCATCAAAGTCAAGCAACGCTGCGTGTAGTCGGTTCATGGACGGGTGATCCCTTATTATTATTTTCTTGCCTAATAAAACATTTTTTTCCGATTTCAAAAAAATATAATATGTACCTTGGCACTGAAGTTCTTTTTATGACTCATGTAGTTTATTTGCCTCAGCCAGAAATTCCACATGAATCATAAAAAGTTGAACTTCAGTGCCTTGGTACATCAATAACTATTATTTTAATACTTTTTATACTATCTTTCAAAATAGCCGGCGAAATGTATTGTATGTACAGGTATTTCTTACTTTGTGATATTAGAACCTATAACAATTCTTGCATTATGTAATGCTATAGGGAAAATTTGGTTTGAAGATTTATTTTCCAGTATTACCAGAGCATAATAAAACAACCAGCAGTATATCTTACTCTTGAGAAATGATCCGAAAATTCAATGACCTTGTCGCCATATTGGGGAATAGAAGTCAGAGGTGTATTCTGGAAAATCTATTCAGAAATACAGATCAGTATTAGTAAAGTATGTGTGGTAAGTAGAGATGCAAAATGCTCGAGCATTTATATTTCGAGCATTTTCAGCAAGAACGAACGAGCACGAACGGAAATAAACGACATAGATAGGTGTTTCATTATAGCAAAATGATCAGCTCCTTTCAGAGGTTAAGAAAAAAGCATTTAAATGTTTTTTTCCAAAAATTCTCATTTTTCTGAAAATTCTCGAGCACGTTCCTAAAATGCTCAAGGATATTCACAAAGTGCTCAAAATGCTGAAAATGCTCAAAGATGTGATGATGGCGGGATCTGCAAGCTTGCCCTTTTTCCTCCGTTCGCAGTGCGCTTGTGTCTCCGTCTTGCCCTTGTCAATACCGAAGAACGGGCCTTACAAAAAAAAAGCTCCAAGCTACAACCGTAGGTACACATATGCTGACACACATCACATATTGATCTATCTATAAAGCTAATGGATCACCAAACTCAACATACACTGTCTCTTCTTCAACCATGACGTCTATGACCGCATTATTGCAACTGCTGTCAATGTCAGCAGTGTCAGCTCCACTTTCTTCTAAATCGTAGCACTCGTAGTCGTAGCGCCTAGCATTATTCACAACTCACAACAGAATGCATAGATTACCCACCTACAATAAGCGTGCCTCCCGCCACAGTAATATATTACTACGCGGAAGCGCAGGCGCGTGCTCCATTGCACTGGCGCGTGCCTCGGTAGCATCGGTGCCACGTAGATGCCATGGGGAGTTATACTGCTGGTTGTTTTATATGCTCTGGTATTACCTCGATTTTCAAGATATCTGGATGTTATCCATTTTTGAAAAATGTAACCGTTCCTTCTCCCCTTCCAGTAATCACGTCCAGTCCAATGGACAGCAAGCGGCGGGCCGAGAGCTGGAAGAAGAACCGGCGCGCGCTCGCCTACAGCACGGTCGGCACGCCGGACTACATCGCCCCGGAGGTGTTCCTCCAGACGGGGTACGGGCCGTCGTGCGACTGGTGGTCGCTCGGCGTCATCATGTACGAGATGCTGATCGGCTACCCGCCGTTTTGCTCGGAGAACCCGCAGGACACCTACCGCAAGGTGATGAACTGGCGGGAGACGCTGGTGTTCCCCGCCGAGGTGCCCATCTCAGAGGAGGCCAAAGACACTATTATTAAGTGAGTATTTGTTTTAAGTAGAAACAGTCCAACTGAATTTAGTGCTATGTACAATATAGGGGCGAGTTTTTAAAGTCAACGCAATGTGTGATGGAATCCATCAAGCCAATCACAAGTGCGGAAATTTTTGAATGGTCCAATCACATTACATTGATGGATTCTATCACATATTTGTGTTGACTTTAAAAACTCTCCCTACGTCTTCTACCCGCACAATTTTGGAGGTTGTTTTTTTTTCTGACGTGTGTAGGTTTAAAAGTTTTGCATGAATTGCTCAGACAGGTCGATTTTGTCTTAAAGGTGGTGACATATTTTGATGTAGAATGATTAGAACTCTCCCCTTTACCTCCAATACTACATTTTTATTTTATTTTTATAAGTGTCTGGAAGGAGCAATAAGTCCGCAAAAAAATTTTAAACCTGACGATGAGGAAGTATGTTCAAAAAAAGTTTACAATGTAAGCCAATAATTATTAGTCTCATGCCAGTTGCACATGGCCATAATTTTTTTTTATTCTCTAGAACTTTTCTAGTAAAATTTTCCTGTATGTTGCACAGAAAAACCACTTTACCAAGGGAGAAATCGTTTTCTGAACTTTCAGAGAATAAGCGTTGACTGACGTATTAATAAAGACCGTTCACGGCTGTCATGTTTGACAGTTCTCTGGCTCACCATGCGCTTCCCGGAGACAAAATACAATGCAAAATACATTGTTGACCATAGGCACCATCTGCTTTCCAGGACATGAAACTATAGCCGTGAGAAGTCTTATTAATACGTCAGTCAACGGAATAAGTCTTCCTCCTTTTTCAAAGATATTGTCAAGTCAAAGTGACATGACAGAATGATAAATGTCTTGTTTTAATAAATACAATTGTATTGCTGAATGTTCAGTGGAATTCAGTAAAATATTATTACCTATGACTGATATCCATCACTCATGAGTAGAGCTGGGCGATATTGAAAAAGTTATTGAAAATGGAAATATCGATATTCATAAATATATCGATATAACCGACATATCGATATTCCAATATATCGATATTAAGATATATCGTTATTAAGATATATCGATATTCCAATATATCGATATTAAGATATATCGATATTACTGATATATCGATATTCCCATGTATCGATATTAAGATATATCGATATTCCGATATATCGATATTCCGATATATCGATATTCCGATATATCGATATTCCGATATATGGATATTCCAAAACCTCATAATCATGGCCCCCCAAAATTAGGGGGCCCCATATGTTTGCTATTTGCTACCAACAACTAACAAAAACAACTTAGTCATGTGAATCTCATATCTGTTGTGTTGAGTACTGTCTTGCTTATTATTGTGGTTGTGGAGGTGGGTAGTATTGGCCGTTGGGTGGGGTGTGTACAGGGTGTTCCCGTATATTTTGACCCACCCCTAGAGCTTTTATTTTTCGAGTTAGAAAAAAATTACTTAAATGACAGTTGTAGGGTACCAAGGTATTGTCCCAAAAATAATGGATTGACAGGAATGTTCTTGTCTAAGATGAAATGTTTTTCCATGGCAACCTTGATTAAATATAAAGATGGAATAATTTATCTACAATTTGGAATATCATGCGAATGCTTACAGCGGGTTATCTGTGCTTACAGCAAACATGTAGCATATTTATATTGTTGGAATCGGAAAAATGCGTGCAATTAAAAAATCCACAAATATACAGGGTGTTCCATTAAAAAAATTAATTTTATATTTTTTCATAAATTTGGGACCCTCATTTGTTTTATCTAGTAACAGATCCTAACGGCTCAGAAAAATCCCTACAACTTTCATTTAAGTAATTTTTTTCTAACTAGAAAAATAAAGGCTCTAGGGGTGGGTCAAAATATACGAGAACACCCTGTACAAGTAAAACAAGAAAAGCAATAGGCGCACAGACACAGAAATTATAAATCGATACATCAACATACAGGGTGTCCAACTTTAAAACTGTACAAATCTGTAAAATCTTCATTTTTGGAGATAATCGCCTAAACTTTTTTTTGTTTGAAAGGCCTTCAAAAACCGCGTCTTTTGGCCTTTCTTCCATTTTCAAAATGCACATACAGGGCCGGCAGCGATTTTTTTATACCCCCGATTTTCACGAAAACCGTTTAGCGATTTTTTTATTTAAAATCTGATCCCATAGCGTTAATCAGAACACCCCAAAACCCCCATATACCAAATTCGAGCAAAAAATATACAGGGAGTTCCATTCTGTAGGGTGTCAAAGTTGAGCAAAATAGGAATTTTGGCCAGTCAAGTGTGTCATGGAATCCCTTTAAAACAGTCGACTGGTTAACAGGACCAATCAAAAAGGTGATGTGAAAAGATTTACTACAAAAATATACAGGGTATTTTTCTCTGAGCCATCTCAAAATTCTGAAATTTTATGAAAATACGGATCAAGAGTACTCTGGAATCATTGAAAAATATTGATAAACACAAAAGTAATGTATTTCTTTACAAAATGCCAACTAACAGATAAAAACAATTTAACTTATTGGACCTTTCTCAACAAAGTCACTGTCTAAGATGATACATTTTCTGTGCGTTTCCTGTTGTGGCACACCAGCCACCTTAACTGATATGGCCCTACTGACTCTACAGGCTTCTGTATTTTTTAGATTTAGGTCGTTTATAGTGTGTGGAGCGGTTTGATGTACTTGATTTTTGACCCGTATAAAATCTCAAAAATTCAGTAATTTGAGATAGCACACAGATAAGAATACTCTGTATATTTTGCATTGGACCTTTGCACACCAACACCTTGAGTGGTTCTATTGACCATTCAGCTGTTTTGAGGGGATTCCATGGCACACTTGACTTGGCAGATGCCTTTAAAATTCCAATTTTGCTCAACTTTGACACCCACATTTAGTATATAGGGGTTCTGGGGTGTTCTGATTAACGCTGTGGGGTCAGATTTTAAATAAAAAAATCGCTAAATAGTTTTCGCGAAAATCGGGGGTATAAAAAAAATTGGAGCCGGCCCTGGATTTGCATTTTGAAAATGGCAGGATGGTCAAAAGATGCGGGTTTTGAAGGCCTTTCAAACAAAAAAAAGTTTAGGCTTTTGTCTCCAAAAATGAAGATTTTACGGATTTGTACAGTAATAAAGTTTGACACCCTGTATAGATACCTATATCGGAATGACGATATATCTATCTACAGGGGTGTCCCAGGATAAGTGAGCCAATAGGTGTAAAAGACAAAAAAATTTCGAGTTCAAATTTGATCGTTTGAGGTTCTGACCTGCTTGACTGGAAACTAATTTCTAGCTTATTTTCGTTTTTAAAAAATCAAGATGGCGTCGACAGCGACCATTTATTTATTTTCATTGTAGGTTTAGTGCCTTTTCCTTTAAAGATAGCGAAAAATTTTATTAAGAAAAGTTGTTCACAATTATTAAAAATTACCCCCGGGTACCAAATTTTTGAAAGATCGGCTTACTTTATATCGAGTTTAGTATAGATAATTAGATAGAACACAGGGTACAATATCAGACAGGTGTCTAGGTTATTTCGTTATTTGTTCTGTTGTCATGACACTTTGACTTGACATTTATCATTCTGTCATTTCACTTTGACTTGGTCTTTGAGAAAAGAGCAAGATTTATTCTCCAAAAGCTCAAAAAACAAAGTTGTTGAAGTCATTTTTTGATAATAAATGATGTTTAGCGGCATATCAGGTAAGGATATCAATTGAAAAAAATGCACTCCAGCCGGGGCTTGAACCCGACATCATTTATTATTTATAATTATTACAGGTACTAAAAATCTTTCTGTGTTTCTTATTCTGGCTTTGACATTGTAGGTTAGAATTTCCACGTTCGATACTTGCATTAAGTAGCTATATGTCGAATATTGTGGGTGGAAGAACAAATAGGAAGTTTACATAACCAACAATATTGAATGGTTTCCCTACACCCTCTAACCCCTTCTAGTAGCTGTAGAAGACGCCGAAGTCTTCTACATCTCACCACTACTAACTATATATCAATTGGAATAAATAACACCTAGCCGATGGAACCCATATCTCCGGTAGCTTAGTTGGTTAAAGTGCCTACGGCCACAGTAGGAGTCCTGGGTTCAAGTCCCGGCTGGAGTGCATTTTTTTTTCAATTGATATCCTTACCTGATATGCCACTAAACATCATTTATTATTTATAATTATTACAGGTACTAAAAATCTTCCTGTGTGTCATTTTTTGAGTTACCATTGAAAGTTTCGTTCTTTTAATATTAGGCATTTGTGAATTGGCAACTTGAAAAAGCTGTCTTTTAATAAGTTTAATCATAGAAGAATCTACTACTAGATTCTTCTATGGTTTAATTCAGGTTTCTGTGTTGAAAAAAATAACATTTAAAAAGTGAATGGATTTGTTTGCATAACAAAAAAATTTCCGACAATATTTTTACACCTTTTGTTTCACTTATCCTGGGACAACCGGTATATGTTTGTATGTTAATGTGTGTTATCCATGGGTTCAGATATTGCGAATTTAAATTAAGATTGCATCGCCAAGTGGCCATTAGTTGAATTAAGGTTGGAAATAAACTCGTCAAAAGTACGTTTGGTTGCCTTATGCACAGATACTAATGACACTATTTCAAAAATCATACCTGCTAAATTAGTTACCTATATATTTTTTTAATTTCTCGCAGCTACAACTTTTAAAATAGTGCCGTTAGTATAGTACCTATGAGTATTTTTAAAATACCCATATTTTTTTGTAAACCTTTCAAATTCACTAATTAAAGTCTATCCAAGTTACAGCGGCAGTAGATATAAACAAAGTCACACGACCGCATTGCGATCGATTACCAGGGTCTGACTAATATGAGATTCCCAGTGGCTTGTAATTCTGAACTAATTCTTTTAGAAGTTCTAAAAATTGTGTTTTTACCTTTCGTGGATCTTTATAAATTTCCTTAAATTAAGTAGCAAAATAAATTTACAGAATATACTGCTCGCGATCCAATCTAAAATATGCAGGAAACTTGACTGAGGGAAGAGCCGGTCCTGCATTCTGCTCCCGGCGTAAACACTTGACATTTTATGACGGCCAGACCAATAAGAGAATAGGTCACGTGGTGGCCAATGTTTTGATCCTCTGCCTCTGTAAGTTGGATAGATTTTAGTTAGCTAGTTATGAATAAAATTATATTGATACAGGCAACCGAATATACTTTTGATGACGTTTTATTTCCAGCCTTAATCTCGATGACATGATTTCTTAACCTCACTTTTCAGTCGACGATTTTTGACAATTTATTTACTTTTTCTGTGTATTTTTGTAATTGTTTTGTGTGTTTATTGTTGCTGTGATGTTATTTTATAGTTTTATTTATTTATTTATTCTTTAAAGCTGCCCACACACTATGCAACTTTCTGTACGATAAGATGTACTACAGATTGATTGTACAGACACTCGGTGCAACAAGTTGCTTGGGATTTTGCCCACAAATACAAACAATCAGTTGCGAAGATTTCTAGTTTATAATAATCCCATTTGTATTGTTAATCCTTCTTTTTACAACTTCCACAGCAGGGCCGTATTTACACGCAGGCTATCTAGACTGCTTCCTCATGCCCACACTGCAAAGGCACCCTCTCCACATAAAACTATTTAAACATTTTAATTTTCATAGACTAAAATAAAAAAAATAATGTATTTGTTTATCTAAATTGATATTGTGGTACGGGTCCTCTAATGACACATGCAGTTATTTTGTGTGGGCCAATTCGGCTGAACACTTCAGTGGACATCGGCTGATATGCGAAAAATTGAAATACTGTTTTTTTTTTGTATATTTGGGAACATAGATATGTATCTCAACTTTGTGTTTAATATACTGACTGACATAAGAAAATGCAACACCTAGTAATAATTTATATATTGCGGTGATTTTTTACATGGTAATTGTTACAAATCATTAAGTTTTGATTAATATATTAAAACAAGTTAATTAAATTACAAATAAAGTGTAAAAAAATTAATAATGCGTGGGTCCTCCCCTATTTACAATACATTCGTTAACCCTTCTAGGCATGGATCTTATAAGGTGATTGATGTCATTTTGGGGCATGAGTTGCTGTAGGGTTTGTGGAGGTTGAGGCAGGTTAGTAATTCTTCTACCCATAATGTCCCACACATGTTCTATAGGAGACAGATGAGAGATATTTGGGGCCATGATCGATGTGTGGACATTCATTATCTTGTTGAAATAGTGGTTTCTGTAAAGTCCTCAGCTATGGCAATACATATGGTTCCACTAAGTCATCAATATAGCGACGACCTATCGTACTACCTCTAATGAATACCAGAGGTGACCTGCTTCCATAAGCAATAGCTCCCCATATCATTATACCCACAGTGCGGTGCGCATGTCGTTCCACAGGATACTGAAGGTTCGTCTTTCGCCACGTCTCCCTCTTACCCTCATGTGACTGTTGTGCATTGCCAAGCAGAACTGAGATTCGTTACTGAACACAACAAATTTTTAACCGGCCAAACATCAACACCACAGACTATGCAATTATCGTTTGGACGGTTGAATCTACATGAGTTGTACAACTTGTCGTACAACAAGTTGCATAGTGTGTATTTTAATTTTGTTGAGATAGGTTCATAAATCCAACAGTGTGTATAGGTTGTCTCTAGGGCAGATATGTACCAAATTTTTCCTGTCTTCGGGAATTTTTAGACGGTGTGTTGGATAAACCTTAGTCTTGTAGAATGTGGCAATATAAACTCTAGATCAGTAGTTGAAGGGGAGGACACTGCAGTATTATATTTACTTTTTTATTAAACTTTTGCCATTTGTCTGCAAGTATTTTGCAGTATTTTGCAATCAGGTTCCTATGAGATAAAATGGGTGATTTAAAGATTTGCACTGCTAAAATCCAGCAAATGCATAGTTTATGCAAAGCCGGAGCTGGAGCTGGGGACCAAGGCAAATATATGTATTTAGGCATTTCTAATACTATTGACAAAGTGTATCGGGTCTCCAAGAAAAAAGGCATTACATCGCGCCATGGAGATTGAGCACAGAATAAATAGCTTTGCAGAACCTCCTTATGGAAATGTGTCAAAAATAAGAGAGTCTCTATTTCAATTTACAGAAAGACAGACAGTATTAAAATTTGGTTCTAACACAATCTCTTTGCTATGTAGATTAACATAAAATCAAATAAAATGCACATTATTCATGTCTTCAGAAGAGATTTCGCTAAAAAGCGAGTCTCCTTTTGACACATGTCGCTAAAGAATTGTCTGTATTACTCGTTAGTCTGTGGATTGAGTAATGCTTACTACTACGTGCTTACTTTGTTTTGTGGCTATTGTGTTTTTTGTTTTTAGGAAAAATCTCAGTTAACTCCCTATCCCATTATTAGTCTCAACATAAACCTTTCCTGCGTAAATAAATGGAAGCTTAACTTTCTCTCACCATTATTTTTGGCCCATGAATTGCACTGGGGCACATAATAACTGTTGTTAGAAGTCATGTTCTTTACCTTGGCCTTTCTTGTATTGCCAAATTACAATCACATAGATAACGAATTTAATAACAACAAACAAACAAAGAAATAAATAACAATAAAAACGGTGAAATTCACAGCCGGCAAATGTAAACCCATGAGTCAGGGTAAAACACGAATGTCATCGAGACTTGGCTTGAAATCCTAATTGCTTTTGGAACAAAATCTCAGCGATCAATATGGGGAGTAAAATTGTTTTATTTATTATTTAGTTTCTTAATTAATAATAATATTTAGTTTATAAATAATATAATTAAATATATATATAATCTGTATATGTAGTTGACTATGATGATGATGATGAGTAAATAGCAAAAATAAGTGGACAAAATACTTAAACCACAGAATAAATAGCTTTGCAACAGAAAAGCCTCCTTATGGACATGTGTCAAAAATAAGCAAGTCTCCATTTCAATTTGTAGAAAGACAGACAGTATTTTAAACAAATTTGGTTCTAACACAATCCCTTTGCTATGTCGATTAACATAAAATCAAATAAAATGCACATTATTCATGTCTTTAGAAGAGATTTCGCTAAAAAGCGAGTCTCCTTTTGACACATGTCGCTAAGGAATTGTCTGTATTACTCGTTAGTCTGTGCTTAAACCAAACATTAATAGTGTACTTACTAAATAATGAAATTAATTAGCCTAGTTCTTTTTTACATCAGAAATTAACAAACTTATTAAGTAAAGTAGGTACTTTTCAAATACAGGGTGTCCCAGTTAACGTGATAAACCCAATTTTCTTGGTAATTTCAAAAATAAATTGATGGTTAAAAAATCAGACTTGTGTAGAATTTTTCGGGGAAGTTGAATATGGATGGTGCCAAACTTAATATACATGGTGATGTTAAAAAGTTATTTAAAGAATACCTTTTTTTCAAAAAATTGTGAAGTTGAATTTTAACACGGAATATTAGCAATGAGTACCTGTACGAGGATTAACAAAAAATAGTCGGTTCTCATTTTTTACTTCTGGTTTGACCGAGAGTGAGCATCACTTGGTCTGACTTTTGAGTCACAGTTAACTATAAAAATAAATAAGCAGCGAATTTTAATTTTTTGATTTTTGATGATTTTCAAACGAGCCATTTACTACACAGCTAACAGAAATTGATACCGTAGCTTCTTCTCATCTTGTGTATGCGATGGAGTGAGTTAGTTCTCCAAATATCGAATATACCCAAAAAGTATGATTTCCAAAATAGGATCAATCTGTCTGAGCATTATATTCGATCATTAGCTTTTTTACTCTGCATAGTTTAATATTAAACGAGGTAATATTATTTGTAATTATTTTCAGGTTTTGCTGTGAAGCAGAAAGACGACTAGGATCTCAGAAGGGTTTAGAAGACTTAAAATGCAACCAATTCTTTAGGGGGGTCGACTGGGAGCACATAAGGGAGCGACCAGCCGCGATACCCGTAGAAGTTTTGTCGATAGACGACACTTCGAACTTTGACGATTTTCCCGATGTAAAATTAGAAATTCGTAAGTATTTTCTACTTCTTGTTGTTTTTTTATTGGGCCCCAACAAGTTTTTTTGCCGACAGCTTCCGCACCTATAATTCAAGATGGCGAAATCAACTACAAGGACTGGGTGTTCATCAACTACACCTTCAAGAGATTCGAGGGTTTGACGCAAAGAGGGACGCCCACGAAGAAATAGTTCCACGTTTGTCCTGCATGGCAAAACCTGCCCGACACTTACTTTTAGGGAATGAAATACATGTATTTTACGATAAAATATATTTTGGCGTATATCACTACTTCGTTTTCAAAAGACAAGTAGCTTCTTTCATGTATTATAATAGGCCTGAACAAGTTTTTTTGCACTGTTTTGCTTTTTTAAGAGCTGTGAAGAGCCCTAACTTATGTTGTATCTGAGATGAGAGTGGTATCGTGCATTTTTCCCGAACGCTATGTATATATTTAAATGAAATTGTGTTGACCGTGTTGATTTAATACTGCCAGTAAGAGAAAATATTGTGATGGTGGAACATTCTTACAATATTTTAAATACAACATAAGTTCTTGTGTATATGTTAATTTTGTTTTATTGTTAAAAAGTGATACTTTTATAATTTTAGTTGTTTTTAACTTATAGACATTTTAGTTCCTGACGATGTCGGGAAATTTTTTGTAATAGCTTAATTTGGAACATTTTGCACCGAATTTGTCCATTCGCATCTGTCAGTGAGATCAGGCTTTGATCCATCCTTGAACATAGTTTCCATTGTATGCCACGTAGGGTTCATTTTAGGGCTGTCGATTTCTTTGTAACCGGTTAAAACTGGTCTAACAACTGACACTGGTTATCTAATCTCGACAGTCCTAGGTATTTCTGCTAATTTCTGATACTGTGATCTTTCTCTTTGTGAATAAGTACCTAGTTTTGTTCTTCTAGTATTGTAGGTAAACATTAATAACCTAGCGTCTTAAAACAAACATTAGGTTTTCTATGTAGAAAATATTAAAATACAACCGTAAAAATTAAAAACATAACAAGAGGCTATTAAGGTGTAGAAATCAAAACTGCTGAAGAAAGAAATAAGTAAAGGATATGATGTAACAGAATCGGTTCGATATGTAGCTCTCTACAACAAATTGACACCTTTAAGACAGGCTGGTGTTTATGTTAGTTGAAGTATTTATCTCTCTTTTTTTTTTTGTTATTTATTACAGTTTTTTAGTTGGTCTCGCTAACAGGACTTGTACATATTTACTTCCAGAAAATGTGTAATTAAAATGAATAAACTTTATGTGCTTCGATATTTGCATTATTACCATTAACTATTGTGATAATCTATTCCTAATCCTAATCAGTTACAACATCTGTGAGCTGAGAAAGAGCTGAGTAAAGTGATTCAAGGGTGCTAGGATCTTTTTGGTGCTGGCCAATATCCAATGAAGTGACATAATTTGTGAAATGTTAACCAATCAGCGATAATACCACTAGCAAGGACGGTTTCTCCATTGATTCATTTGTGCAGTGACTACCCAATTAAATTTCATAAACAGAATTTTAAAATCGCATAAATAACAAAAATATAAATTCAATTTTAATATTTTTATTATCTTCGTACATGTTAATCTCTATTTTTTTTATGTGCCACTGAACATTTTTATTTCTCGTCTGGCGCGCCATTTTTTGCGTTTTTAATTTTGGTATTCGTAGTTTTGGCATCTTTTAATCGTTTTTTATATGTTTGTAATTTGTAAATGCAAAATAGGATGTGATCATGTTCGGTGGAATTTATAAAAGAACTGACCAATGTCATTTAATATTTCTTAAGATAAAGTAAAATTAAAAGATAAAAAAGCTGCATGAACCAGGCTTTATTAAACGATGAAAAGACTATAAATCGCAAAATATACAGGCTAGCAAAAACCTAAACTTATTCGTTTTAGCCTTGGTTATAACAGAGACGTTTTAGTCAGAGAAATGGAGTAGGGAGAACGCGCTTTGACCTACTGCGCATCCTATTTCCAGGCAAATGTAATGCCCACCATATTGTCCCCAGTTTGACGTTTCCAGTTTGTTCCCAGCGGTAGTTGTTGTATTTTCAGCAGAGAAATGGTCAGTGTTTTTGGAAAATGTCGTGTGCAGTACCAAGCTGTAAAGGCCGCTCCACATTCGCGGCGCAAAACCCCGCGAAGAGGCGCGAACGTGAGTGTGGAGGTTGTCGGCTTTCGCGTAGTTTTCGCGGCTTCACGTTTGCGCTTTCTGGTGTTCGCCGATCGGAGTCGGTTTTTTGTCTCGCGACAAATGAATTATAAGTCTAGGAGACCTCCGGGAGTATCATTTTTTCGGTAAGTTTAGTAAAGTTGTAGTAAAGTTGGTTTAATATGGCCGCCACTTGCGGCAGCGTCTATGGTGCGTACTCAGGCAAATTTTATTTCCGTTTTCCGTGTTGTGAAAGTAAAAACCTATATATATTTTGTGGTTTATTCGCGGGTTTTGTACGTTTCGTGAGTTTTACCGTTATCTGTGTTGTTCTTGTTCGTGTTATTAGTAGTATTCTTCATTGTGCAAATGGGCTCGTTACTGACCTGAACTTTTGACCCGGTTGCATTTTTTTGCTCCATCGATGCCAACTTAGGATCTCGAAATTACCAATTGACAGTCCCAGTAAGGACTTCTTATAATAATTTTACTATAGGTTTTAGAGTACACCGAATCTAACCAACCATCACCTAACCTACTTTCGTGCAGAGCAGAGGGAACTCTCAAATCAATTTGGTTAGGAATGAACGTTAGATATTCCTCTTCTTCTCGCTAGAAGTTTGAGGTTAGAATTTTGAAATTTCCACCTTCCTTGCATCTTTCACCACTTTCACCCATATACATAAAGATACTTATGTATATGCTTTCACCGCAGATTAAGGTTATGTCCCAGAACCAGAGAAATGGAGTAGGGAAAATACGCTACAAGCTGCCCAAACTGCCTAATAAAAGTGGCGGCCATATTAAAACAACTTCATCCATGGGCGTATCATTGTTAACAGACTTGGCACTGCAGACTGCTTTAGAGGTCTTCGTTCGCCACGATGCACAGTAAAGGCATCAGCAGCAAAATGTTTTGAACAAACAAATTTATTTGGACTCCAAGTCCAATCAGTCCCCAAGTTAATAATTTTTAACCACATATTCAATCATTAAAATTATACAGATGCGCGCCTATGGTGCCCAAAATTTCGGCGATTGTTTTTACTAAACTTACTGAAAAAATGATACTCCCGGACGTCTCCTAGACTTATAATTCTTACAGCTTGGTGCTGCACACGACATTTCCCAATAACACTGACCAATTGTCTGCTGAAAATACAACTCCCGCTGACTCTACTGCGCATCCTATTTCCAGGCAAATGTAATGGTCACCATATTGTCCTCACTTTGACGTTTGCAGTAATTGCAAACTGTGCAAACGTCAAAGTGAGGACAATATGGTGGCCAACTGCAAAGGTCAAAGTGAGGACAATATGGTGGTCATTACATTTGCCTGGAAATAGGATGCGCAGTAGGTCAAAGCGCGTTCACCCTACTACATTTCTCTGCTCAGAACACTTCAGTGGTATCGCCATGTTGCCAAATTGCCTTTATAAAAGCACTTGTGAGGTCATAAGTGCTCTCCCGCCAAATTTCGAAGAAAGTGTAATAACTTGCTAATTACGTAAATATATATATTTTAAATAATCGTAGGGTCTTGGCAAGTGTCCAGAAATTGTTTTATCAAGTTGGTAAAATTTTGTCAAGTACCCTATTGAAATTGATTGAAATCCTATTCATCTGTTTTACCGCGAAGTGGGACAACCTATACAGGGTTAACTATCACTTTAGTACAAAATTTTTGGTAATTATTGAATATAGTGTATGCACCGCCCGATTTTCTTGAAATTTTCGAAGTCCCTGAACACGAATCTGACCTCAGCTTCTTGAGTCCGGACGTAGTTTCCGAAAAAATGAATTTTCAAATTTCCTTTTGACACCCCACTTTTCGCGGCGATATTTGGTTATAATCGAGATGAATTTAGCAGCATCGAAAGTTCGCGAAAAGCCGCGGGCGCCGATCGTCGGGCGAAAACAGCGGCCGGGCCGGGCGTAAACACGGCATAAATCTTTCAAAATTTCGGTTTTTCCGCGGCTTTTCGCGAACTTTCGATGCTGCAGAAGGTGCAAAATAGGGTGGTGATCAGTTTGAGCTGCGTACACTAAAAATTTATCCGGATTATAACCACAAATATCGCCGTGAAAAGTGGGGTGTCAAAAGGAAATTTGAAAATTTATTTTCTCGGAAACTATGTACGACCTCAAAACACTGAGGTCAGATTCGTGTTCAGGGACCTCGAAAATAGGGCGTAGCCAAAAGGTTGGGCCCACACCTTCTCGTGGTCTTTGCCGAACAATAACATTTTCTCTTTGGAAGTGGATAGAGATTCGCAAACAGATTTTATAGCATTTACCCATATTATGCTAGATTGTGGACTTCTATCAACACCAATTTAAATAATGTTATTGACAAAGCTGGGCCCTAATAAATTTAATGTTTAATTTTTAACATTTTTATTCACTCCTGTGGATTATGAGAGCAAGCGCTCCAGTTTTCTGCTCTTATCGATGGCACTTTAAGTCAACGCCCCTCCCACTAGTCCCACTCAAACGTCACGCGTCAAGCAAAAATACCGGCCAGAGCAACCGCGTGAAAAACATTGTATAAATCTTGGAAAATTTCTGTTTTCCCGCGGGTTTTCGCGAAGTTTCGATGTTGCAGAAGGTGCAAAATAGTGTGGTGATTAGTTTGAGCTGCGCACAGTAAAAATTCATCCCGATAAGAGCCACAAATAGCGCCGCGAAAAGTGGGGTGTCAAAAGGAAATTTGAAAATTCATTTTCTCGGAAGCTACCTCCGGCCTCAAGAAGCTGAGGTCAGATTCGTGTTCAGGGACCTCGAAAATAGGGTGGTAGCCAAAATTTCAAGAAAATCGGGCGGTGCATACACTATATTCAATAATTACCAAATTTTTTATGGTAGATAAAGAAAATTACACTTGCCAAAATAAATTTTCTAACATTAAAAAAAAACCTCAAAAAACGCGGCCTATAGACGCCCGCTGATGTGTCTTAAAATTTCGCCTATGTCAATGGTAGTGACAGGTAGTGAAATAGCGCAGCGTTGCCACGTCCATCAATTTATCCGAGGATTCACCACAAAATTTCGATTTCGTGTTGTAAACGATTACTTTCTAAGGAACATGTTGAATGCCTATGAAACACCTACCTTACTGACATTTCCAGGATTGAGTTGCACCCTTTTCCGTTTTCTTGCTTTTTTTACATTAAAAGTCACAACACTACACAGCATTCATCACATTTTCTAAATCTGTTGGGGGACCTCCTGTTTCCCTCGGCCATTCCTTTTGTTTGAAGTGAGGTACTCATAGCCTAATGACCACGGAGGAGGATTACCTCCGCCAGGAAAACGCCGAAGGGTAACCAAAAAACACAACTGCACTAGCACCCATTGCAGATGCAGAGCACTACAGAAGCTGTTCAAAGAGACCGCCGTTAACCTCAATGCACAAATTCACTCGGTTAATTAAATTAAAAATGTTTGCATTTTTCACTTCAGGATCTTCTCTTCTACTTATTCTGGGCCAGGCCAAATAAGTGGGTTAATCTGCTGGCAGTATACCGTACTGGTACTGCATCTAAAACCATATAATCCGTTTACTAACAAATAAGAACTATCAAATAAAAACATTACTTTGACCAAGCGAGGGTGTGCTTCACAACTTAGCTGTTAAGTTTGCCTGGTCGATTCCACAAAGTACATAATCCTAAGGTACTTCTTTTTTTCATCAATATCCTCACCCTCAGTGGGAAAATGTTGGTCGCACGCCTAAAAACATGTTTCACTATTTCACATACCTACTTTTCAAAACTAAATTAATTTTAGCCCTTCTATTAACCTGTAATGTTGCGGTCCTAGTGCACTAGTAAAAAACCTGGCGTTCAATTAATTGCAAAATAGTTTTAAAACACACCCACGATAGATGGGTAAAGTGTATCGTGAACACACCAAGATACACAAATACGGGAAAATATCGCCGAAAATTCAGAGGGACCCAGGGAAACGTCGAGTAAACATCGGCCGAAATACGATGATTCACCCGCACCCCAGAAAAGGACGAATTTTTCTGGGCCGCACCGTCGATGGACTCAATCAACGCCCGCACCCGCGCGTGCAGGCAACCAGACCAGCACAACAACTAGTCTGAACCAGGATACACTTACCCACGGTATGTCAGTAACGAATCCGAAAACAAGGCAAATCTGCGCATCTACGTCAGTTGCGAATCACGAATTCAAAATGCGGTTGTGTTTTACGATTTTTTATAGTTTACAGTTTAATGTGTCAAGAAAAAAGTGTAAACAACTGTCAGTCCAGCTCGACAGTGCTTTAAAAGAGGCCAGAAATGCCGGGATGTGCAGTCAGCGTTTGTCCAAATAATAATAGAAACAGTAATGGAACGGAAATTAAGTAGGTATTATAGATTTCCCAAGGACAATAATCTTGCCAAAAAATGGATTGCTGCATGCCGCAGACAAGACATATGGAGCAATTAAATTCTGATTCGCAACTGACGCGTCACAAGATGCGCAATGACATACCGTGGATAAGTGTATCGTGGTCTGAACCACAAACGAAAAAAGCAGGCATGTGAAATGAATAAGGAATTAAATCCCCTTCAATTTCATTGTTGAGGTTGTAACTAATAACAGCGAAATATTGCTCCCTGTATCTTTGAAAATATAGTTATAACGTTGACTGACGTATTAAAAATAAGATTTCTCACGGCTATAGCTTCGTATTTTGAAAAGTAGATGGCGCCTATGGTTCTACAATGTATTTTGCATTGTATTTTGTCTCCGGGAAGCGCATGGTGAGCCAGAGAACTGACAAACATGACAGCCGTTGGTAGTCTTTATTAATACGTCAGTCAACAGTTATAATCTCGTTAAGTTAGTAGGTATAGTCTCAAAAATATTGCAAACAACTTTTTACAGATGTTTTATACAGTCATTAAATTTGTTTATACTTACCTACTTATTATCCAAAAAAACAGAAATCACTATCCAAGGGATGAAATGATAAACGTTTGGGATTTGGTTTATATATAATATTACAAAACCGGTTTTAGGTCATTTCAAACGATTTACATAACATTTTTTCTGCTATTGCCCAGACAACACAATAATATTATTGGAATATTTTATACACATTTCAGAGAAACATGGAAATATTAATAAAATATCCCTATATTACCCAATTAATGCTTTTAAATGTTTTATAAATTATAAGAGTGGACCAACTAAAAGGTTGTTAAAATATTTTTAAAACGTTGCCTAGAATATTTTAAAAATATTTTTGAAATATTATGTAATATCCATTGTCACCTATTATATCATAATATAATAGTTGCTGCAATCAGGGATCAGGGTCGTAATAATGAAACAGTCCATTTTATACCATTATTATTATAAATAAAAAAGGACTCCTTACTGTGGCCATAGGCCCTATAGGCACTA
This sequence comes from Pseudeuparius sepicola, assembly GCA_963920635.1. Classification (NCBI taxonomy): domain Eukaryota; kingdom Metazoa; phylum Arthropoda; class Insecta; order Coleoptera; family Anthribidae; genus Pseudeuparius; species Pseudeuparius sepicola. Next base: position 47,526,822 of record OY987302.1, read on the forward strand.
AACAACTAAGCTACCGGTTAGACGGATACATGCATAAAACTAGGTAGGTGCTATTTATTCCAATTGATATTACTTAGTAGTGGTAAGATGTAAGAGACTTCGGCACTTCGGCGTAACATTTAAGTGTTAAGTGTTTTAATAATATTTCTTATAAAATATTATAAAACAGATTTTGAGAAACATTACTATAATGTTTTATAAATGTTGCAAAATTTTCAAGTATTTTGGAATTATTTTTAAATATTTATAAAATATTTTGTCGGAATATTAATATAATGTGAGGAAAAATATTTTAGCAAAACATTTTCGTCATATTATATAATATTATTGTAATATTTTCTGAATCTTTGGAATCATTTAAAAATATTTTTAAAATATTTTGTGTCGTCCTAACTTTTGAGATACAGGGCGTTAAAGTTAATTTTTTTAAATTGAATTTTGGCTACATCTCCCGAAATAATCAAGTTGCTGAACTGAAATTTGGCACTGCTATGTTTTTGGGGATGGAGAATAAGCTGAAAATGTCAATTTCACCGTATCTCACAGAGGGCGCCACTTGCGCTGGTTTTGGATCACGCTTTTACGCGTAACTTTTTTGAGGTTATCTTTTTGGTCCTGCAGGTCCATCATTTTAGTGCCTCTTTTCATTCTGCAAGAAAAAGGTACTCTTGTTTCATAACGATTAAATCAACCGTTTGCGTTGAAATTACCAAAACGTGCCCCAAAACACCTGTTGATTCCAATATTCGAAACATAAAATTATCACCTACTGCTTTCAAATGTTACAGATCAACTGTACATTCAAAATGATGAAAAAAATGCCAAATGGGCATTGGTCAAAACATCATTGATTTTCTTGAAATAGAGTGTCCAAATTTTGTCAAATTCAATCCTTTCCATTTTGAAAGTGAATAATTTTTGGTACGTTGTTCATAGGGATTTTTTTCTCAGTTTAAATGGTACAGTTGATCTGTAACACTTGAAGGTGGTAGGTAAAAATTTTATGTTTCGTATATTGAAGTCAACAGGTGTTTTGGAGAACGTTTTGGCAATTTCAAAGCAAACGGTTGATTTAATCGTTATGAAACAAGAGTACCTTTTTATTGCAGAATGAAAAGATGCACTAAAATGATGGACCTGCAGGACCAAAAAGATAACCTCAAAAAAGTTACGCGTAAAAGCGTGATCAAAAAACAGCGCAAGTGGCGCCCTCAGTGAGATACGGTGAAATTTCACATTTTCAGCTTATTCTCCATCCCCAAAAACGTAGCAGTGCCAAATTTCAGTTCAGCAGCTTGATTATTTCGGGAGATGTAGCCAAAATTCAATTAAAAAAAATGCACTTTAACGCCCTGTATCTCAAAAGTTAGGACGTTTACGACATACGTTCATATGAAGTTTTTTTCTTAAAATGGGCCCAAGAATAACCCCCTTAAGTATTAGCATGTTATTAAGGAACACCCTGTATATTAGCAAAAAAATATTACGTAACTGATTGTAGTTTTTTCTTTGTTAACTGTGGAACCATAATAATAATAATAATTTAACTATGCAGTAACTGTAAGAAGTATATATATAGGTACTCTTTTTTTACATAAAAGCCCGAGAGAGAATTCCTTGAGTGATGTGGAAGTATAAATATATAAGTTAGTGCCTATAAATTTATTGCCACATCCCCTCAAAGGGCCAAATGTAGAATATATAGATAGGTAGGCAACTTCCTATAGAACCATTTCCTTGTGGATTCATAATATTATTGATTTTTAAAAGCAGGAATTAAAAGTTGGTGTTTTTTAGAAATTTTAAGGACAAACAATTTAACTGAGGCATAGAAAATTGTAAAGTTACATCAAAATATGTTTCCTCTTCTTTTTTTCTCAATGGGACGGGTTTGAACACCCAGCCCCCCCTCCCTTATCTACGGCCATGCCGTATATAAAAGACAGTAGAAAACAGAAGGCCAAGCGCATATAATTCAGGTCAGATTAGTTTTAAGTTCAGCGCAGGTTTCGTTAGGTTTTAAAGCCCGCGGCGCGAAGCGCGTGTGCGTGTAACTTGTGTTTCTGTTCTGTGCCGACTGCCGGCCAGACCATAGATTTATATGGCCAGACAACTACTAACCTTGTCTATCCATTCGATAGACAAGGCTACTAATCTTTCATTAAATGTCAACTACTAATGTGTACCACCAATATCCGATATCCTCAATATCGCAAATTTGATAAATCATTCGGTTTTCCCACAAGTTTTTGTTATATAGGTATTTCGAAAATAGCCTGTTACTAACCGTTTTTTAGTGACAGGTGTAGTGCTTACTGTGCTTACATACAAGAAAGTGTTTTGCTGTCAATTGCTGTGATTATTACGACTAGACGAGAACAATGGCTTGCTTTGTGAAGCATTATAAAAATCTCAAAAGACTGGTGCCTCCTGAAAGTTCTATTAAATTTCACAGGTAAGTTATTACTTCTGTACAAAGTGTAATATCTAGGTAGGTATTTTTGCTGCATTCGATTTTACATGTTTATTACAAAATATTTAAATCAATACTAGTATTGTCAGCAATAAGCAACTATAAATCTCAAAGTAGTAATTATTGTCCATGTTAAAAAAATAATATTTAACTTATTTAACAATGATACGCCCATGGATGAAGTTGGATTAATATGGCCGCCACTTTTATTAGGCAGAACGCTCAGCTTCAAATGTGCTTTTATCGTATTCTCCCCACTCCATTTCTCTGGTTCCCACCTAACACCTAACCTAACCTATATGTTTTGTGACACTTCCCCAGAATGGCGATGATATAAAGTTATTTATTTACCTTTTAAATAAGTTATTTAGGTACTTTAAAAACCACGTATTGTGGTTTTATCAAATCTCCGATTTATATAAAGTGTGAGTTGCTGTTGGAACGTTTAGTAACTGTATTTGATGTTAAAAGTGTGTTTCGTATTTATTCACTTCAAAATGTTGAAACCAGAAACACGCCCAAGCCAATAATGTTTATTTTTAGCACCTGAAGATTGCAAAATGGAAGATATATTTCAATGGTGTAAAGAAGGAAATGCTCTACAAGTCAGAGTTTGGCTCGATCAACCAGAAAATGACTTAAATCAAGGGTAAAGAGGTTTTAGGTTGATGTCTTGATAACACTGCCAGTGTTGAAGCACCCGCACCATTTCTATTTTCAAATATTCTGTACATAATAATATAGTCAAAAAGTTATCAAGCTTCTATTTAGCTTGTTCAAGATTTGTAAGATTTCTTTGTTTTACATCCCACATGTTTATTTACAGCAAATACAAAATGGGAGCATAACCATATTTGGCAATATCTATTTCCATATAAAGTATATTGCAGCTGTTTTTTGAGTGGCGATTTTCACACTGTACTTGTTGCCAAAAAATTATTTTTATACACTGAAAATGATGGATAATAAATACGATGAACGATTCTTTAACAGAGCCCATCAGAATTAAATATGTTTTTTTATCTTAGGGACGACCATGGCTTTAGTCCTTTACATTGGGCCTGCATGAAGGGATACACAAAAATAGTGGAGATGTTGCTACTGAGAGGGGCTCGAGTAAACGCAACAAACCGAGGTGATGACACTCCATTACATTTGGCCGCAGCTCATGGACACAGGGAAATTGTTCTTATAGTATGTTAAACTTAACTGATAACTTTGTGTTAAGCAGGTTAAAATAATATACAGAGCTGGAAATACCAAGTTTGGTGACAACTTCGGGAAAAGGGCACACCTACATACTTATTAAACAGGGGTATCATTCCATCTTTATCCTTCAGTAAGAATCCGTTTATTACACCTACATTATTCCACACACGCACACGAGCTGAAAATACAGACGCCAAACTTAGTAATTCCAGCTCGGTATATCATTAAAATAGGTAGGTACTTATCTCTTGCGAAAATCTACATAGAAATAAACTTGGAAAATAGTATTGTACTGTACCAATTTCGTGAAATTTTTAGAACAAAAACGACATATTTTTCTTTTATATATCTCCTGCCACATTTTTACTTAGCCCAAAATTGCAGGCAAATCTCAAAAATTATGAGGCAATTAGTGACTTTTGGATTAACCTGTATAGATAGAGGTGTTGTTAATTCCCAGCATTTATAACTAAAGATCAACAAGCCACCTGCCACTCCCATTGAGTTGGATATTTTGGGACTTTCTGTTCATTTTGTTAAAACAAAATATGTGAACATTTTAGAAAGTCTTGAATCTCGGACCGGATGTTATCTTAAAAGATAATGATACAGCAGTGGTGTATACAGAAATTTGTCTGGGGGTGTGTCCAAAATTTTTGATGGATTGTTTAAACAGTGTATTTATTTAAGAAAAATCAGTATCTGGTCTGGTAGTAAACAAAAGGAGAAAAGTTGCTATTTTTCAATTCGCATTAAAAAAAATTCTTTAGAAACTTTGGCTTGAAGATAAACGAGAGTGGTATAAAATGGTCAAATGTACAAGGTGGCTAGAAAATTGAAGAGAAAAGCAATTTTTGATTTTAGAGAAAAATATAAAATGAAAAGGCATAAATGGACATATCACCACTAGGATTAAAAATTGTGCTTCATATCTGGTACATTTACTATAATGTTTATAATTTGCTTAATTTGTCAAGGCAATGAACCCAAATAATAGTAATTGCCACCCGTCCCCACACAAGTATGTGGTTGCTTCTGGGGTTCATACTCGTAGCTCGTAGTTTGGAATCGAGGGGGAAATCGCTGCCGAAAATTTGTACACTAAAAAATCCTTTTGCAAAAAAAATCCCCGCATATCCCCCAAAGAGTAATAAAAATCCTCGAAAATCCTCGCATATCCCCGTATATCCTCGCATATCCCCATATATCCTCGCATTTCCCCGTATATCCTCGAATATCCCCGGCACATACTCGCATTTCCCCGCATATCCTCGCATATCCCTGCATATCCTCTAAAAATGCCCGCAAATCCTCTTAAATTCCCCACAAATCCTTTCAATTCCCCTGTAAATCTTCACATATTTTATACTATATAGGGTGTATTCCCCTGCCAAATTTTACCCGCTTGTTCTACTACCCTCAAAAAAACCTTCAATGCAGCATATTTTTCTAGTGAAACATTACAAAAAAGAACAAAAGATCAAATCTAATCTTTCGGTAATATTTTGTATTTAAAATAGGTAGGTATGTACGCTCGAAAGCACATAGGTACCTACTTATATAAAAAATAAACTTTATTATTTATTACAATAGAAAATAAAATCTCACACTACAAACAAAACATCATGAGATCACAAACAAATCACATTGTTAAAATAAAAAAATAAACTATTTGTCTTTTTAAATTCTACTATTTGTCTTTTTAAATTCTACTTTTTATTAAGTGGTTCTACCCCCACCAGATTAATTGGTCCTTAAAATATATAGGTATATATTTATATATATTGTTGAAACAAGAACTTAATCAATATTGCAGACCTATATACAGGGTGACCCATTTGAAATTGAAGCAGCCCCGCAAAATTTTTATTTTTCATTGAATTTTAGCCGGGTGTTTTTCTGCAGATAGGCCGCAAAAAACTACTTTGGTTCAAAATCTGATACAACAGCGTTAATCAGGACACCCCAAAACCCCCCACATACCAAATTTGATCAAAAAATATACAGGGAGTTACATTCTTCATAGTTGAAAATATGAGCAAAATAGGAATTTTAAAGGCATCTGGCAAGTCAAGTATGTCAGAGAATCCATTCAAAACACTTCAATGAGCAACATAACTACTCAAAGTGTTGGTGTGCAAAGATTCAATACAAAAATACAGGGTATTGGATTATTATTATTTTATTATTTTATTTTATTATTATTGGAAAAACATTAGTAAGCACAAAAGTAATTTATTTCTTTACGAAATGCCAAACAACAAATACAAAACAATGTAATAACTGGACCTTTCTCAATAAAATCACTGTCTGAGATGATATATTTTCTGTGCGTTTTCTTTTATAGCATAACCAAACCAGCCACCTTATCTCATATGGACTTCTGCCAGGCTTCTGTATTTTTTAGACTTAGTTCATTTGTTGTGTCTGGGGAGGTTTTGATATACTCTATTTTTGACCCGTATAAAACTATAAAGTTCCAAAAATTCACTATTTTGAGATGGCACAGAGAAAGACACTCTGTATATTTTTGTATTGGATCTTTGCACACCAACACTTTGAGTTATCCTGGTGACAATTCAACTGTTTTGAGAGGATTCCATGGCATACTTGACTTGCCAGATGCCTTTAAAATTCCTATTTTGCTCAACTTTGACAACCAGCAGAATGGAACAGCATATTTATATATTTTTTCTTAAAATTTGATATGTGGGTGTTTTGCGGGATATTCCGATTAACGCTTTCTTTAGAAAAAAAAACTGGCTAAAATCGGATGAAAAATAAAAATTTTTACGAGGGTGCTTCCATTTCAAATGGGCCACCCTGTGCATATACGGTACCCGCCAAAAAGTTGGAACCATATAGGATTTTCTTTATTTTTAGGCTAAGATGAAACTACCTACTCTGGGGCGATCATCTCTGCTTCCAAAAAGATTCAAAATGAGATCATTACCTGTCAAAAATGACATTTAAATAAATAAATAGCCAAAATACGCTTTATTTGTGATTCTATCGAAAAAAGTTATTTGAAAAGTTGCTTGGAATTTTATTTTACCCCTATGTGCCAATTTTCAGACAAAAATTCTGACAATGATAAATTTTTGATGTTTTGAAAAATATAAAAATTGCACCTTGTTAGTTGAGTTTTTCTTGAAACTAGCCGACTACGACCCAAAAAGGACCCATAACTAAAAAATATCACGTTTGGATGATAGGCAAACGATTCTAAAATCAAATACGGCACACCAAAAAATGAAATTTATTAGTTTTTATATTTTTTTCAAAAAATCAAAAATGTATCGGTCACAATTTTCGTCTGAAAATTTGCACATAGGGGTAAAATAAAATTCCAAGCAACTTTTTCAAGTAACTTTTTTCGATAAAATCGCAAATAAAGCGTATTTTGGCCATAATCCAGGATATTTATCTATTGTGCAAGAAAATAAATGCTGGCAAGCTGATTTTTTCAGGGTTGGTCGGGGACTGCCTCCTGAGTATCCAACCAAAAAATCACACTCGAACCCCTTCAGGATTTTGTGCAATAGGGGTGGTTTCTTATTTATTTTTTTAAATTTTTTTTTCCAGCCTGTGCGTAATAATAAGCTCTACAACTTTGCCTTATAAAACTTTTTTTATAACTTTCATATCACCAGTTTTCAAACATTGAACGAACGAAGCATGCGTATTAAATATTGCATTTTTAAAAAAATGAAATGCGCTGTAACTGGTGAGATATGAAAGTTATAAAAAAGTTTTATAAGGCAAAGTTGTAGAGCTTATTATTACGCACAGGCTGGGAAAAAAAATTAAAAAAATAAATAAATAAGAAACCACCCCTATTGCACAAAACCCTGAAGGGGTTCCAGTGTGATTTTTTGGTTGGGTACTCAGGAGGCAGTCCCCGACCAACCCTGAAAAAATCAGCTTGCCAGCATTTATTTTTTTGCGCCCCTTATAAGACGGATCTAATTATCTTGGGCTACCATTTATTTAATTAAATCTCTTTTTTGACAGGTGTGTCAAATGACATCACGGCGTTTAATGATCTCATTTCGAATCTTTTTGGAAGCAGAGATGATCGCCCCAAAGTAGTTTCATATTAGCCCAAAAATAAAAAATAAATCCCATGTGGTTCCAACTTTTTGGCCAGCACTGTATATCGAGGTTCGAACGAGGGTTCGAACCTACGAAAATTGATTTACAATTTCGAGGTTCGAATCTACGAAAATTGATTTACAATTTTGACGCTCTGATCAACTGAGCCATCGACGCACTTGGAAATATTACCTTAATATGATGTAAGCTAGAATCTCGGTGACGTCACAGAATTAGGAGTAAGTAAAATACTGGGTGTCTCAAAACTCAGGTACAGGGTGGACCAAAAAGTAAGGAATATTATAGTTATAGTTATAGGCTCCACGGCACGCGCATCTAGTGCAAAATTTGAGGAGCGCATCCTATATTTTTGGGTGCGTATACTATAGGCTTGGGTGCGCAACCTACAGATTTGGGTGCGTACCCTATAAGTTTCGGATGTGCATCTATCGTTAAAAAATCGGATGCGCATCTGTACCAATAGGTTAGATCTTTCGGTAAAACGTATTTATACAGCGGGAGAGGAAAATACAGAGTGATCAAAAGTTAGGTTAGGTAATATAAATGTTTAAATTCTTATCGCGGGAGATCGGCACTATAGGTAGAACCGTTGAGTGAAGGAATAACAAGAGGCGCATCTAATGCGGAGATTTCGAGCCAGATTTCTACGCCCCGGCCAATTGCTTTAGGGCGACTTATTTAATCAACGAGAAATAGCATCAAGTCGTCCTAAAGCAGTTGACCGGGATCTATCGGCACTGAGATTTGTGTCCCGGGCGATGCTTTAGAACGACATGATCGATGAGAAACCGCTTCAGTTCGTCCTAAAACAATTGACCGGACCGGGATCTAGCGGCATTGAGATTATGTACTCGCTATTATACGTTACGGTAGCGCCTCTTATTATTCTTCACTCAACGGTAGAACGAAACTGCTGCCGCGCGTGCGCAGATCAGAATGACTTCACAATTTCCCCAAAAATCCTCGCAAATCCTCGCGTATATCCCCGTATATCCTTGTATATCCTGGCATATCCTCGCAAATCCTCGAGTATATCACCGTATATCCTCGTATATCCCCGTATATCCTTGCATATCCCCGTATATCCTTGCATATCCCCGCATATCCTCGCATATCCTCGCATATCCCCTGAAAATCCTCTTCTGTGTACACTAAAAATCCCCAGCGATTTCCCCCTCGTTTGGAGTATTGTGAAATATTCTACTATTATTCAGGGTTTGGAGATATACTAGTTAAAAAAGTTAAGGAGAGATCATCAAGATTGTTGCCATTTTTCTTAATATCAAAGAAATTGAGCAAAATGTGGGTGACTCCCTCCACTTTCTTTGTGCATATTATGCCTATGGTTTTGTAATAATAATATTAATAATATATTACATTATTTAAGTGTACAAAATTTCAATCTGGCAAAAGTCATTCCAAGGGTGCATATTATATTTTAAAGGAACCCTAATTATATTAAACTAGATAGGCAACATGTTTATAAGATTTTTGCTTGGCAGATAATAAATGTTGTTTGGCAGATAATAAATGTACAGTGTGTTTCCGGAAAAGGGAAATGACTAAAAGACAGAAAACTTTGAGATGAAATTTTAGCTCCTGGTGTTCAGCCTTGTGTCTTTTGAAACTAATTTGTGCCAATTTTATTTTTGAAAAATTACGTAGGTATGCCTCGTAACTTTGAAAAAACTAATTTTTTCACGCCAGTGAAGTGCCCTTTTATGGGTTTTTAGACAAAATGTTATAATTAAAACTTGTACAGAATGAAAAAAGGAGTAGGTCTGCAAAACTAGACCTATTTTGATTTGTTTCTGCTAAAAAAATAAAATGCAAAAGAATCAAAGTGGGCCTAGACGTCTCAGTTTTTCATTTTCTAATAATATTTTTCTTAAAACCTTCAAAAAGGGCACTTTACTGGTGTGAAAAATTAGTTTTTGTACCAGTTCTTTTCTTCTTCATTTCTAAATTCTAAATCCCAATAATTTAGCATTAGTTTAAACTAACCAAATTTGTGGTTCTTATCTCCGGAGGTGTGTCGCATAATGCATTCTTCAAGAGAATCCTCATTCTGTTCATTTTTGTCGTATTTCTTTTATTTACTTACTTTAGCAATGTGAAACTTGCGTCAATTTGAATAGGTTCCACAACGATCGTTTTACAAACTTTACGAACTATACCAAAGAAAAATTAATAATATTAATGTTTCCCTGGCGTCAAATAATTGCCGACCAAATTTGGCAGGCATCTCACTAATGGCAGGGTGAGGCCATGCGGCTAGTAATTCGTAGGTCCCGGGTTCAAATCCCACGCAAAACCCAATTTTTTATTTATTTTTTATTATCGTTGCATTCTGCCTCTTATATAGATCACTGATTATCATTGTAAGTAATTGAACAAAGGTTATTATGAATATTATTACTCACAATCTACTCCATAGTGTATTTAGAGTTTAATTGGAGGTACCTATAATTTGAAATTGTCGTTAGCAGTGAATGTAATACATTGCACAATGCATAAGTCCTTTTTTAGCCTCGGAGGTACTTTTAACGACCGAGGCAATGCCCGCATTGCCTCATTCTTTAAACAGCCTCCTGGGACAACAAAAGTGCACTTACGCGCCTCCCAATGTAAATAACTATGACCTGATTGACACAAACACATTGTCAGTTCAATGGTTTTCTCTGTTCCATGGCCGACTAGTTCATAGGTAACTAAGATTTACTATAATGAAAAATAAACTATGATTTCTGATTTTAATTTTCTACTTTCTTAAATGTCTATATGTATTGAAGCACATTCAAATAATAGTTATTTATGTACCAGGGCACTGAAGTTCAACTTTTTATGACTCATGTGGAATTTAGTTGCGAGGCCTCTGGCCGAGGTAAATAAACCACATGAGTCATAAAAAGAACTTCAGTGCGAGGTACATATATTTTTTTTTAAATCGAAAAAAAAATGTTTTATTAGGCAAGAAAGTAATCAGACGGGATCACCCGTCCATGAACCAACTGCGCGCCGCGTTGCTTGACTTTGACGATCGCTCTGCCTAGGTCAAGTACGACAAGACGCCTTCGAACAGAAAAACCAAACTGCTGCTGGTTGTGCAGCCTCCATAACAAATTTATTGATATTCAAACCTACTAAAATATGTATACTGAAGGATTGTGCTGCTATAGGTAACAATTTCGAATGTGTACGAAAAATTAAATGGGCCTTTATTGGCCGGGTTTTGAATATTTGGTCACTTTTGACGGGCGATGGCTCCATGTCTGACGTTTGATGTTTACATCTCGCCAAGGCCTACTTATTGAAAAAATGGTACAATAATGGGCCACTTCACTGCCGATTTCTGAGCTTTTGATGACGATTTTGGGACACTTCACTGCCGATTTCAAGAAAAGTATTTTGTATGATACACCGACGAAAAGTAGTTTTCGTACTCTTGCGGTTTGCCAGCCTCGACTGCGCTTCGGCTGGCGAACTCTCCTGTTGTCTGAAAAACTCAACTTTTTGTCCTTACCATAAACTACTATTTTTAAAAATATACAAGGCAGACGTAATTTTTCGAAACTAAGTTTATGTCGCAAGACTGAACCACAGAAGCACAAATTCCAACTCGATTTTTTTGGCTTCAAAAGAGTTTTTTCACCTATCAGCAATATATATTTGCAGCTTCTTCGACAGCGAGCCGATCTAAACTTCACAAATGAACATGGAAACTCACCGTTGCATTATGCTTGCTTCTGGAGCTATGGTGAAATTGCGGCCGACCTTGTTCACCACGGGGCCAAAGTTGTCATCGCGAACAAATACGGAGACACGCCTCTGGACAAATCCAAGGGCACGCTGGCAAAAACCCTCCATGACATGGCCGTGGAACAGGGCCAGGATTTGAAAAAAATCAAATTCAAAGACCAAAGCTGGCTAGGCATCAAAACTCGGTCTCGAGACGCCACTCTATCACGCCACAAAGGTATCAACTATAAAGAATTGGACTTGGAAAAGAGAATAGCGGAAACTCATAGTGGTACTACCTATGTTGGCCGTTGGCAGAAAAACGATATTGTCGCAAAAGTGTTAAAAATCCGGGAAATAACATCGAGAATCTCAAGGGACTTCAATGAAGAGTTTCCGAAATTACGAATATTTTCACATCCGAATGTTTTGCCAGTTATTGGCTGTTGTAACACGCCCCAAAACCTGATTGTCATAAGTCAGTATCTACCGATGGGATCGTTGCATGATGTGTTACATGAAGGTAGGGGCGGTATAGTCCTTGACAGCATGATAGCGCTGAAGTTTTCTATTGACGTGGCGAGGGGGATGGCATTTTTGCATAGTTTGGAGAGGACGACACCAGAGTATTGCCTCAACAGTCATCATGTTATGGTAGATGAGGATTTGACAGCAAGAATAAATATGGCGGATGCCAAGTTCTCGTTCCAAGAGAAAGGTTAGTAATTTTAAAATACGTATATTAATCTTGTCCTTTAAAATAATAATTGAAAGGTTTTTTTTTTACTTTTATCCCCTTGTATTGTTACTAGCGTTCCTTTTTTTAAAGGAAAGTTAAAAAATTAATTATTAATGTCAAACTTGCCTCATAATAATAAGGTTTCTAGTCTATCCTTTGATAGCTCAATTTTTGTAACATTTCTTAGGAACTTCCCTCTGGATCAAATATGGATTTAAGCAGTGGCGTAGAGTCGGGGGTGCTCTGGAGAGAACTTTTATGTTTAATTTTAAACTAGCCACTTCAATTCTATCCGCAATTTATATATCTTGTTCAAATAGGATTGGCAAATAGCTTTGGTAGGTTGGCAGACAGCATTCTATTTATAAATTTGAATGACATCTGTCAAAAAATAATGTTACATTTGTGTTTTTCAAAATAAAAATAAAATAAAGAAAAACAAGAAGAAAAAATTACCACCAGTCAATTTACGTAATATTTGTTGTTCATACTAGGTTACTTTGAGTTTTTTCATTCATTTAAACTGTTTTAACCGTGAAATTTTGAAATATATTTTTTTAATCACAGCAACTAAATTTTAAGTGAACTAAAATAAAGTTTATTTTTTAAATACAATTTTGGTAACATAACTATTAACTAGGTAAAATGTTCCACCCCCTTCCTAGAGAAGTCGCTACCACAAGCCACCATTACCACTAATTTTAATACTACTAAATCTGTCACGGAAGTTAGCCCCCCCCCCCAGTTTTAAATGTCACGCTATGCCCCCGGATTTAAGGTTGTAGAAGTTGCAAAGTCCAAAAAATATAAACTTTTGTTGATATCTCGTAAAATTGAAAAATATCCCAAGGGACTAAAGTAAAGTTTTTGGGCTCGATTTCACAAGGGGAAAAGTGGTTGGTTGGTGGACAAGTTGAAACAGGATACCTTATTGGACACCTAAAAATACTGGTCACTGTCCAACTTCAATTCTTGACAAAGCCAAAGGACTACATGCAGACTTTGAACTACCATATAGTGTAGATATTGAAACAATTAACGGTATTCTCAGATGTTATATGTTATTATAAGTTAGGTGGTATTGTTGCAACTTTAATTCATTTAAATCATGTTCTGTTTCTGCCACCAATCAATAAAACTAGGACCCCTACACTGTATAACCAAGCCTACAATTTTATATGAAAATAGACCTTCACACAACCATTCTCAATTTGTTTCTCCAAAATAATGCTAAACCAAAAAACACAAATTTCGCTATTTTAAAATTTACCCCATTGTTATATATAAGCATATTTGGAGTTTCTGATATTTGATTTTTTGAGTAAAAGTCAATCTTGATAAAAAAGTTTGCTTGTTCTTAAAATAAGATTGGCATGAAAAAAGTTAACATTACTTATACTGGGTGACCAGAAAATTGAAAACACGTTAATTAGCATAAGAGTAAACTGCCTATTATTTGTAGAGGTACTGAAAAAAGTTATAAACAAAATTTGTTCAGCGTGGTAAGCTACTTAGGTGTACAAAATTTCAAAACATTAGGCCTACTTTGATTTTGTGATTTTTTTCTTGTTTTTCTTCGATTAAATGGTTTTCTGTAAATAGTATGACAAAACTGTATTAACAAAAGTTACTCAGAGTAGGAAACTATCTATGATAAAATAATTTTGACAATCCTGGCTTACTTTGAGTTTCCTCCAATATTTTCCAAAATACGAAGTAGGCCCAGAATTGCTAAATTTAGTCATCATGCGCAGTTTTCCATTCTGGGTAATTTTTGTTAATATAGTTTTGTCATACTATTTACAGGAAACCATTTAATCAAAGAAAAACAATCAAAGTAGGCCTGACGCTTTGAAATTTTGTACACCTAAGTAACTTACCACGCTGAACAAATTTTCTTTATAACTTTTTTCACTATCTTTACAAATAGAGGCAGTTTACTCTTATGCTAATTAACGTCTTTTCAGTTTTCTGGTCATCCAGTATAAGTAAAGTTAACCTTTTCCATGACAATCTCATTTTAAGAACAAGCAAACTTTTTTTTATCAAGAATGACTTTTCTTTGAAAAGTCAAGTATAAGAAACTTTACAAGAGTGCGGTACCCCATCTGGGGACACACTGTATAAAGAAGGGTTGTACTTTTTTCGAAAAAATTAGAAATAAATAAAAAATCCCTCTTTGACATACAATCTGGGGACACCTATATTATTATTGTTACTATCACAGGAAGAGTATACTATCCAGCTTGGATGTCGCCTGAGGCCCTTCAGAAGAAACGAAGTGACAGAAATTGGGAAGCCTCCGACATGTGGAGTTTTGCCATTCTCCTCTGGGAGTTAGCAACACGGGAAGTGCCATTTGTTGGTTTGAGCGCCATGGAAGTTGGAATGAAAATTGCTCTGGAAGGATTAAGGATCCAAATTAAACCTGGAATTTCACCACACTTATCTAGGCTGATAAAAATCTGCATGAATGAGGACCCAGGAAAAAGACCTAAATTCGACATGATTGTACCAATTCTCGATAAAATGGCTCGCTAATGATTTATTCTAATAATTGATCTGGGATGGAGCTTTAATTTTTTTAATAGGCCTTACGAATTTAATATTTACTATGCTAAAACACTGCCAAAATGAATGTAGTTTTAATTTATTTTGACTTGCTTGAATCAGGTAGAAGAGGCCATATTAATTTTTTCAAAATGTCAGATAATATGTTGATTATTCTAATTTAGATGTTCTAATTTAGAAGTTTTAAGTGAGTGCCTTTTACATTTGCCTTATTGTTGTAATGTTGTAACATAGGTGAGAAGTTTTTCAATTTACTCTAATTTTTTAACACGGAATTTTATGTATTTATAAAAGTGTATATAAATGTACCT
Source organism: Pseudeuparius sepicola (assembly GCA_963920635.1). Classification (NCBI taxonomy): domain Eukaryota; kingdom Metazoa; phylum Arthropoda; class Insecta; order Coleoptera; family Anthribidae; genus Pseudeuparius; species Pseudeuparius sepicola. Next base: position 47,541,979 of record OY987302.1, read on the forward strand.
AATTGTTAATTTTATTAATAAAACTTAATACCAATATTAAGACTATAAATTCTTGGTTAAAACGTCTTGCAGGAGATTTATTATTGCAAGCATTATTTCTGAAACTACCATGGATTTTACATAATTTTAAGAATGCTGCGTTTTAAGTAACAATGTTCTCTTGTTAATAAAGGCCTACCGGCTCCGCAGGACCCACAGGACCTTGTTTTGGCTCCCGCACTGCCGGGTACTAATAGGTGTACCTACTTTATCGTCTACAGGTCGCAGTTTTCGATTTTTCGAGCCCAAATTTGGTGTACGGCCGACCGAGCTGATGGGCGTCCGAATCGGAAAATATGGCTAGGAATTCGAACGGAGAGCGCCGGTCGAGTTCAGTTTTTGCGTGGGGCCGCCGACGGTTACGGGCCTCTCGCCTGCGAGAGGGCACCCCGATCGAAAAAGCTGTTCGGCCGTTTGGGCCTCTTTTGGGCCGCTTTTTTTTCGTGATTTGGCGAGGTCCGCGGGATCATACTATATACATCATGGCCGATGTGCACGCCCGGCACACCCATACTTATTCCTAAATATCGACTGACATTTGGTTTGTTTTGATAATATGGAGGATGGATTTTTAAATTTCGTAGCGATTTGAGACTTTTTTAGAGCTCAGAGGCCCATCTGTTATTCCGTGGTTGACTTTTTCGGGTAGGGGCGCGTTGTATTTTTATGTAAAATCTCGAATATTTTAGGAAACGCCACGCGAGACCATCATCTATCCTTTATAGGGCTGTACCGTTGACTGACGTATTAATAAGACTTCTCACAGCTAGAGTTTCATGTCCTGGAAAGTAGATGGTGCCAATGGTCATCAATGTATTTTGCATTGTATTTTGTCTCTGGGAAGCACATGGTGAGCCAGAGAACTGTCAAACATGACAGCCGTGAGCAGTCTTTATTAATACGTCAGTCAAGGGCTGTACGGTTCGTATCAAACATTTGTCAAGGAGCGCAGTGATGGCGCAGTGGAAGCGTGCTGGGCTGATAACTCGAAGATCCGTGGTTTGAGTTTTAAGTTTTTTTTTTATTTTTTTATTTTTTACCAAGTATTTTTAAAAATATGTAGTGTTAGATATTGTATGTATTGTATTTCGTGTACGAGTTTTATTCGCACTTTGCCGATTTTATACCTACTCTTACTTGTGTATTGTTATAGATAGTTGCAGTATTTGGTATTGCAGGAGCATGCCGCAGAGACGAGTTACATTTAAATAATAGTTACCATTAAATAATATTAACGACATGGATTCTATCATAACTGTAAAAATTCCCGATAGCACAGAATAGTTACGGTGGCTATTCTGTGCCGATAGCAAGATAAACAAACCTCGATCATTTGCAATAAGCGGAAAAATTAGAAGGTTTAATTTTGTTGAAATGTATCGCAAATATGCATCCCTTCGTCCCCAGTCTACCAGTCACACTAGATTTTTTATAAGATATTGTAACGGAAAATGCTCTGTTCAACCTGTTCGTGTCATTACTTTTAGTAAAATTCCAAGTGATATTGCAAAATACTTAAAGATTGAGCACCCAATGCAATACATAGGACAGTGTTTTCATCATCATTGCCTGTGAAGGTCTCAGATTCTCCACTTAAAACTATTTTTAGAATTGTTGTGAAGTTTCCGGTACTCGTACTTGGTTCATCGTCCAGAATTTGGGCACCTATTTCAGTTTTTTTTACAAATTGACTCCCCAAAATATAGCCCTCAGCTACAGTTGGAAGATTTCTATCCTCCATGGCGTTTTAATCACTAATGTTAACGGGTCTGCCCCAGATTTAAATAAAAAGACTAGCTTAAAACCAGGATGATGCAGTTTTCTCTGGAGACTCTGAATCTAGCTTCAGAATTGATATACAGGGTGTTCTCGAAATGTTAAGAACAAAAATACAGGGTGTCTATTTAAGAAGGGCCACTCGAGAAATATTCATTTTTCTGAGAACTTTATTTGAGAAAAAAAAATGCTTTTTATGAGCTAACTTTGCGTAAAAACACACGTGAGATCCATGGCCTACTTTCCGAGATATTTTTCAAAATCCTGAAAATCGCCGAAATTTCTTCGGCATGTAACTTTTTCGTTTCAAGGGTCACCGAAAAAATTTCTTAATGCAATTTGTGGGCAAAACTGATTGCTTTAAACCTAGTTTATCAGAATTTGGAAAAATACCATGGTTTGTTGTATGCTGTCACTTAATTTTTTTTATTTATAGCTGTCATGCATACTAGAAAATTTTAAAAATGTGAAAAATGGGCAAGATACCCATACCTCGCAGGAAATTTTCAAGATTTCCAATGTAGTATGTTGGAAAAATATACCCACAACATGAAGGTTCAGGATTCGAGGCCACGGCTCGCTACAATAAAATGGGCACATTGTTCGGTGGGTACTAAGAGAGCACCCATTAAACCGTGGCATTGTTTTAAATTCTGATAAAGTAGGCTTAAAGCAATTAGTTTTGCCCGCAAATGTCATTGGGGAAAATTTTTCGGTAACTCTTGAAACAAAAAAGTTACAAACCAAAGAAATTCTGGCAGTTTTCGGGTTTTTCAAAAATATCTCTGAAAGTAGGCCATGGATCTCAAATGTTACACAAAGTTACCCTATCAAAAAAGCAATCATTTATTTCAAATGAAGTCCTCGGAAAATTAAATTGTAATTTATAATATTGGGGGATTTGTTGGGCAAAAATTGTTATTTGTCAAACAGGCTTCAATAAATGGAGTATTATGCGTAGGCGCTTGTAAGTCTGCCCTGGTTTCAGCACGGCCACAACTGGGCACTCCTCGAGTTGGTGGGGCTCCGAGGTCTGTACTTGTTATTTTATCGCTTATCACATCACTGAAACTGCTCCAATTGCCCCGGGTTTCATTTTTGTACAATGAAAATTAATTATTAGATTATTACTGGGTTTTCCCAAAATTTAAGTATTGATAGCACACATAATGAGAAGAAAAAATTATATAGTTTGATTATAGTGATATGGATGGAGTTAAAGATTATACGGATAGGGGGGAGTTAAAATTTTGATTATTTCAAATTATTCCTTCGCACATGGTGCTTTATAATTTAGTTTATTAGACTTTCTGAGTATTGACAAAGTTAATATATAAATTATGACATTCAAAGTAACTTTTTCATTTAAAATCGCTTTCCACTCGCTATTAGTTGATGAAACATTATTTAATATTTCGGTTCGTCCAGATGCCAAATTTAATAACTATATAGCAAATAGGGTATTGCTGCTTAATTTATTCATAATATAATCTTTTATTCAAAATCGTCTATAAATTCTTAAAGAATGGTGTTTTAAAAAGGAAACATCCAGAATATTTTAAATATTCTTTTACATTTTGATCTCGTTTAAAGATATCCTGCCAAAATATCAACAATGCCATATTTACAAATATAACTACTTTTACCTAACCTGGGCCAATAGAGTTCATTAAAAATCCGTTAAAAAAAGTTTATTTCTTATTTTACTTGTTTGCAGGAACTGTATATACAGGGTGAAGAGGTACCATATCTCAGGAATTAATAGTCCTGGAGCTTTGGGAAAAAAATCTTCTTAAATAATGTGGTCACGAAAAATTGCTGGAAATCATTTTTAAGTTCGTAGGTCGGCCGCTAGGGGGCGTATTCGAAACAGTAAATTTGAAAAATGAGTTTTTTCAAAAAAATTACTAATAAAGGTATATCAAAAATACTTTTATTGCACTCTTCAGCAAATTCTGAACAATTTTTGTTAAGGATTTTTGCTCTAGCTCTTCAAATAGAGGTGAAACGGGCGGATAAACCTTGACTTGAAAAAATACCTGTAACTTCGGTTTGAGAGCTTTCCTTCTTCTATCAAATGATTGTCCAGTAAGGTCATTTCGAATTTCGTGGTCACCGCTAGAGGGCGCAATTTGAAAAATTTACCTTTTATTACAATTTTCTCCGAAATTTTAAATGCAATGGCATATTTATTCTGTTATAATCGAAAAGTAGATTAAATTTACAACAAAAAATACCCAAGGTTCAAATGGATATATTCATTAGTTTCGGAGTTATCGCCAAAAGAATAATTGTTAACATGTTATTTGAAAGAAAAAGGTAGGTATTTGTTGTCAAATATTTCCGTGGTCAAGCATGCCATGAAATAAATAAAAATCTACTTGAGTTTTTCGTAAATTGTTATTTTTCTCACTTTTTATTCCGTTAAACGTATTTCTAATTTACTTACCTTACCTGTCGTATTATATGAAATTATCTCGGAAATTATCTAGTAAGCCATGAAACAAAATCGTTTGGTGTCAAGTGAAGCAAAAAAGTAAATGTCACATGAATCAAGCTTTAATAAGTATTGTGTCAAATCTTGTTTTTTGGAAATTTTGAGTTAAAATTGTGTGTTGCATTTATTAAAAAATGCGAATGCCGAAGCTTACGATATGCCTGCCGTATATTTTCAAAGTTTTGAACATGCTCCACTTGCGGAACGTGAATATGCTGTCAGGTACCAAACGCTTTTGTTTCATGGCTTACTAGATGATTTCCGAGACAATTTCATATCGATACGACAGGTAAAGTAGGTAAGTAAATTAGAAATACGTTTAACGGAATAAAAAGTGAGAAAAATAGCAATTTACGAAAAACTAAAGTAGATTTTTATTTATTTCATGACCACGGAAATATTTGACAACAAATAACCTACCTTTTTCTTTCAAATAACATGTTAACAATTATTCTTTTGGCGATAACTCCGGAACTAATGAATATATCCATTTGATCCTTGGGTATTTTTTGTTGTAAATTTAATCTACTTTTCGATTATAACAGAATAAATATGCCATTGCATTTAAAATTTCGGAGAAAATTGTAAATTTTTCAAATTGCGCCCTCTAGCGGTGACCACGAAATTCGAAATGACCTTACTGGACAATCATTTGATAGAAGAAGGAATAAAGCTCTCTTCAACAAGCCTAAATTCGACCAATTCGGTTAAGCCAAACCGGAGTTACAGCCATTTTTTCAAGTCAAGGTTTATCCGCCCGTTTCACCTCTATTTGAAGAGCTAGAGCAAAAAATCCTTAACAAAAATTGTTCATAATTTGCTGAAGAGTGCAATAAAAGTATTTTTGATATACCTTTATTAGTAATTTTTTTGAGAAAACTCATTTTTCAAATTTACTGTTTCGAGTACACCCCCTAGTGGGCCACCTACGAACTTAAAAATAATTTCCAGCGATTTTTCGTCACCACATTGCTTAAGAAGATTTTTTTCCCAATGGTCCAGGACTATTAATTCCTGAGATATGGTACCTCTTCACCCTTAATGAAACACCCTGTATATAACATATTGGAAAGAAATAAATCGAATGTCCCAATATATTAAAATGATCCCACTTCGACCAACTTGGCACTGTACGTAAGTTGTCAAAGCACTCTTCAGAATCCCCTAAAATGTCAACCCCTTAGGCATTGACTGACGTATTAATAAGACTTCTCACGGCTATAATTTCATGTCCTGGAAAGTAGATGGCGCCTATGGTCAACAATGTATTTTGCATTGTATTTTGTCTCCGGGAAGCGCGTGGTGAGCCAGAGAACTGTCAAACATGACAGCCGTGAGCAGTCTTTATTAATACGTCAGTCAACGCTTTGGGGCTTCCATTAAGGGCTATTATCAATTAAAAATGATCTGATATTTAAAATTGTCCCAATTAGAACAAACTGGTTTGGTAAGTTCTCTAGCACTCTTCAGGATTCAGGAATATCCAAAAATTTCAACCCTTTTAGCGTCTTATTATGATATAAGGGTCGCATAATAATATTATACTCTGGTCAATCAGAAAAAATTGCTCCGGTATTTAAAATGATCCCAATTCAAACAAACTCTGTTTAAAAGTGGCCTCCCAGAATACAAATTTTGAATAATGTCACATCCGGTTAAACCAGAAGTACTTTCGAATGGTTGATTAGATTAATAATCAATAAAAATTTCAAATTTTTATTTCAAAAACTTCGGAAAAAAATGGGGTGCAACTAGTTTTTGCATCACCCTGTATAGTGTATACAGGTACAACCTTATGTTTTATATAAATCTGGTGAATACACGTTGGGGATTTTACTGAAAATAGGAGGTCCAAATAGAGTAGGTAACTAATTACAATAATGGGTTGTCCAATCTTTAGTCTAAAACGTTGTAGGTATATGGAATATTACCTATATGGATTTCCCAGATTTTCTTTAGGAATTTCGCGAATATCGTAAGCAATGTTATGAAAGTACGTACAATAGAGATCCTACTCTCTTAGTTACGTCCTAGTTTTGCTAAACCAATATTGTGACAGCTAAAACTAATAACTACATTATCTATCTGTGCTAATAACCTGATAACTTCTTCACATTACCAAATTTAATATAGGACTAGAAGATATGTTTTCAGTTAACACATTGATCGTTAAATATCTACAGTGTGTCCACGGATAGAGTTCACGGGTGTAAATGACAAAAAAATTTCGAGTTGAAATTTGAGCTTCTGGGGATCAGCCCTGCTTGGTTTTAAACTAATTTGTGACATAATTTTACTTTCTAAAAATCACGTATGCCTTGGGAATTTTGAAAAAACTAATTTTCCACATCAGTAAAGTGCCCTTTCTGTAGGTTTTACGACAAAATGTTATTAAGGAAACTTGTTCAGAATGAAGAACTGAGTAGGTTTGCGAAATTTCGAAAGTCTAGGCCTACTTTGATTTTTTGGTATTTTTTCCCACCTTTCTTCAGAAAAGTGCACTTTGGGTAGCTTTCACATTAAAATGTTATTAAGAAAACTTGTTCAGAATGAAAAACTGGATAGGTGTGAAAAATTTCAAAAGCCTAGGTCGACTTTGATTTTTGTGCGTTATAATTTTTTAGCAGAAAAGTGGGAAAAAATACCAAAAAATCAAAGTAGGCCTAGACTTTCGAAATTTCGCAAACCTACTCAGTTCTTCATTCTGAACAAGTTTCCTTAATAACATTTTGTCGTAAAACCTACAGAAAGGGCACTTTACTGATGTGGAAAATTAGTTTTTTCAAAATTCCCAAGGCATACGTGATTTTTAGAAAGTAAAATTATGTCACAAATTAGTTTAAAACCAAGCAGGGCTGATCCCCAGAAGCTCAAATTTCAACTCGAAATTTTTTTGTCATTTACACCCTACGTGAACTCTATCCGTGGACACACTGTATATTAGCACAAAAAACATATTCAGAACCGAAAGCTCAACCTAAATGACAGCTGTCAAATGGACTTTAACTTTTAAGCATGGTAATTAATTACATTTATATACAGCTATAGTTAAATAAAACATTCATCTGACCTCAATGGGCTAGGGGCATGATTCTCGCTTTGCGTGCGAGAGGTCCTGGGTTCAAATCCCGCTTGTAGCTCCTTTTGTTATTTCTTAAATTACATTTTTGAAGAGGGGTAATATTTATAATTCTTGTAGTTGATTTACTCCTAAGAAGTTGGTTGCAGTTATTAAATTATCTTTTTAAATACAGCTCATGGTATGCCTAATCATAGGCGGTTCTAGGCCTTTTGTTTTGGGGGGGCTTAAGCCCCTGGGCCCTGGCATATAGCTAGGGTGACCATATTTGTGATTATTTTTTACAAAAGAAATTTTTTTAACAAGTAACAGGATAACAGGATTGTTTCACATAACAAAAAATACTTACATATTACATAAGTATACTTACTATAAAAAGACCTAAACATTATGGTGACTCATAAAAAAATACTACCTGCCTACTTTTAATAATCTAACAAAAAAAGGTGCAAAAATAATAAGTATTCTTTTAATGAAAAAATGTTAATGTTAAAAATGTTTGACACCAGTGGAAGATAAGTACAACCGCTGTTACCAGTCCAATGTTCTACCAATGAAGTGAGTTCAAATCCCCATTAAATTAACAATAATAATCGTTCTTAGTTGTGTCAGTAGGTATAGCGCTTTGGTAGAGAAGAATAAATTTGGGGGGGCTATTTCAAAATTTGGGGGGGGGCTTAGCCCCCCCCCAAGCCCCCACCTAGAACCGCCTATGTGCCTAACAATAGAATACCTTTCGTTGATTCATCACTCATAATCCCAATGCTAAGAAAATCCTGGTATTTTCAGCTTTGGGATTACAATTAGTAAGATAAATGAAAATGAAACGTATTATCGATAATAGGCATACCACTTGTTATATTACCTCTGAAAATATCGCTAGGTGTAAATATAATAATGTACAGGGTGTTACCGGGTATAGAGTGCTCCCTGCCCCCTAAATTCCAAAATATTATAGGCTTTTTTTGGATTTTACGATTTTACTGAAATTTTGAGTTAAAATAAACTTATCTATTACATACCTCATACCTATTTCGAGAAATTTCAGTAAAACCACAAATAGCTAGAATTTTAACAATATATATTAAAAAACCTATTATCTATATATTTTTTGAACTATTCGTTGTTGTTTTGTTTCATCTGGTGACAAATTTTGGCGGTTCGGAAAAACTTATACCTACAACTTTTAGTCGTTCCCTTTTTAAAAGTGCATTCATATTATTTTATTACACATTGGGAACTGGGAACAGAGAGGCGTTCGCTAAATCTATGCATTTCCGGCTGCCGGTCAGCTGATTTTGGAGCAGGCTCTGATCTGTGCATAGCTCGGGGTTAGCGACCCTATTTTGCATGCAATGAGCGGATGCATCTGCTGCACAACGCAATTATTTCGTGTAGGGGCTGCTGCAAAGAGACGTAGTATCTACCTTCCCAGATTATCCAATAAAAATCTAAGAATAAGAAGTGTTTTGGATTTGAAGAATTATCAAGGTTCTCCCTTCTTGTCAATGCGTTCATCTTCTGCCACTTTCTAATAAAGTTCGTTTAGTTTAAATAAATTAAAAATCAGATAAGTAAAGTTTGATATTTCACTTAACAATAGCAAAGTCTAGACTAGCCTAGAGTATTCTCTAGATTTTGACAATAGTAATAGTGCCTAAAGTTATTTTTTATTTATTTACTTATGCATTTTAAAAAAAAATATATAGTTGCAGTTCAATAAATTGAAACAGTACCTAACTTTTGAAAAATTCAGGGACAAAAAGTCGCAAAAAACCTATTTATACTAACATGGATTTTTAAAAAATATAATTTTTTATGTACACTTATTTATAAGAGATTCAACGAGACTATGGGAATTAATACTTTAGACGAATCTTATTCAGCAAAAACAAAATCTTTTTGAACTACTCCCTACTATTCATACCTACAAGGGTACCTACTCAAGAAAATCGGATTCTTGCCATTTTTTGCATATACATACAGTGTGTTATTTTTTTACGGGTTGACCGATTGTCAAAAACTTTTTTTAAAAAATATAGTGCTCCGAAATATCTACATTTTGACACAAATTTTTTTCAGATTCGTGTTTTCCATGACCTACTACGATCAAAATTATACCCCCAAAAACTGCAAAAGTGCATTAGGCATTTTTTTAGGAAAAAAATGAATAGCACAGTCGTATTGGCCATACCCGAAAACCCCCACATACCAAGTTTCACGGTCATAACTTATAGCTTCAAACATAGCGTAGCAAACATAGCAAAAATACGGGTTTTCGGAGTATTCTGTACAAACACCGAGAGATATTTAAATATTATTTCTTTGCAGTTTGATTAGGGCTCACATAAGCCATAAATTCCCACGATTTCATGGCTCTGCCTTATACGCAATAAAAATACAAAAATCGAAAATTATAGTTTTTTTCTCTTGGTGTTTTTTTAAAAAAAATTTTCTACAATTTTAACTTATGCCTATTAAAAAACATAAACAATATTAAATTTTAGATAGTATTTTCAATAAAAAGCACCCTTTTGTTATATGAAAAAAATTAAAAATTGATTGGTATCCACCTATCCAGGGTGCTCTTTATTGAACATACTTTCTAAAATTAAATATTGTTTATGTTTTTTAATAGGCATAAGTTAAAATTGTAGAAAAAAATTAAAAAAAAACACCAAAAAAAAATCGTTTTTTTCCGATTTTTGTATTTTTAATGGCAAGGGCCATGAAATCGTGGAAATTGATGGCTTATGTGAGCCCTAATCAAACTGCAAAGAAATAATTTTAAAATATCTCTCGGTATAGAGTATTCCGAAAAAACGTATTTTTGCTATGTTTGAAGCTATTTTCTGAACGCCCTGTATAAGTTATGACCATGCAACTTGGTATGTGGGGTTTTCGGGTATGGTCAAGACGACTGTGCTATTCATTTTTTCCTAAAAAAATCCCTAATGTACTTTTGCAGTTTTTGGGGGTATAATTTTGATCGTAGTAGGTCATGGAAAAGACGAATCTGAAAAAAAAAATTGTGTCAAAATGTAGATCTTTCGGAGCACTATAATGTATTAAAAAAAAGTTTTTGAAGATCGGTCAACCCATAAAAAATAATGAATTGTCTCGACTTGAAGTGAAACACACTGTGTAGTGTGGACACCCTAATAAGATATGGTATTGAAAATCGGCAATTTGGGTTTTGAGGTATGGCTAACTGCACTGTTCCTTCTCCTAATGCTAATACCTATATACTTTTGCCATGAAAATTGTAAATTTCCAAAGTTATTATACAGGGTAGTACAACTTTTAGGGGCAAAACTTCAGGAATTTATAGAAAACGTCAAAATTAAGGTAAACGACTTCTCGAAAAGTTAATTTTGCGCATTTTAAATTTTTTAGTAGAAGAAAATCAAAGTAGGTCTAGGCTCTTGGCGCCGAAATAAAAAAACCTGACTATGGGGCTACATTAGCATGTCCTGAAATCAAAATACGGTCCTAAAAATGTTATGCGGATATCGAGGTATACGGGGGGGAGTCAAAAACTTAAACGTGGCACAAGAGAGCCGTAGACAAAAATTGTATGTAAGAGAAAGTTGTTTGCGGATAAAAAAGTATATTATACAAATACAAAATCATGGTCTTCTATTTAAAATTTTTAAACTATATAATACTGGCGTTTATACTGCCCGTGACTATTTAGCAAGTAGTACCGACCTCGGAGCTTGAGGGGTGTCAAGTTGCCGCCGCGCTGAAACCGCGGCAGGCTTATAAACGCCTACGCGGATTTTGTTTTGCGATCCATTGATGTCGCTTGTCACAGGACCCCTACAAGTTTTTTCTATACTCCTATATCCCCCCCCGCCTACCTGTCCCCCCACAAATCTTTGAGATAGATTTGCACAACAATTTCAGAATTGTCTTCTTTGGGATTTTTTCGATACCCCTACATCCCATACGATTTTCCCATAAATATCTTTGAGATTCAGATTAATTTACAAAAAAAAACAGAATCTCTTTACAATTTTTTGTGACGCCACTGTAGTTTACCGCGGCACTGGCGAATATCTCCACGCACGTGCTCTTGTTTACGCCAGTGTTGCTCGATTTTAGTATAGGGACTTTACTTTTACTTGATCGGCGTGGCGCGCCAAATTCGAGTCACTCCCCGACTCCTACCAAATCGGAAAATGGCTCAAACGGCGAAACGGCTTTTCCCCTTCTGGCGCGCTTCAATAGCGATGTGGCACTTATTTTTTTGCGGCCCCAGGCGACATTTGGACTTAAAATATCGAAAACTGCGCCCGCTAGCCGTGACCAAACAAAAGCGTTACATACATACATACTACATTTTTGAGAAGCGAGCGCGACTATAAACACCTAGGAGGTCCGGCAGGGCCAGACTAGGCGTTTATAACAAGCAGTTTTTTTTGTTGAGTTACTCAAAATAGTGTACATGTTTCACAGTTTCACAACAACAGACTTTGGGGATGGCTTCTTGCACATAAAAGTCTGCAGATTGTGCTTGGTGTGGTATTTTAAATTAAATCAATCATCTATGTCCGGCATTTTAGTTTTTAACTGTTATTACTACTTATAAAAAATACAAAAATATTTTTCTTAATGGAAGGCCATGATTTTGTATTTATGTATACTTTTTCAACGCAAACAACTTTCTCTTGTACCATTGTTCTTTACGAAGCATTGTGCCGCGTTTAAGTTTTTTTTAATCTGAAGTTTTTAGGGCTCTATTTTGGTTTCAGAGTATGCCTAATGCAGCAGTTTTTTATTTCCAAACAAAAGAAAAAAAATGCCTTATGTTGCGTAGTACATAATAATATATACATTCTGCCGGTCAGTGGCGTATCCAGGATTAACGTTTGGGGGGGGGGGGCAATCAGTTATAAATAACAAAACTCTGTCGATAATTTTGATGAACATATTTTCTAAAACAAATAAATACAGGGTGTCCGGAAATAAATGCACCAACTTGAAAAATTAAAAAGAAAAATGGAAAATATATGAACTTTATTGGGTCCGCAGATGTTTCATTTCCGAGATGCAGGGTGTTGAAATTGAAATTTTATTTTCGATTTTTTTAAGTAACTTTGAGACGACAAAATTTTTTTGCAAAGTTTGGTAGCCGGGGTTTTTTTGGAAAGAGAAGTCATAATTTTTTTCTAAGCAAAAAAAGGTATACTTGGTGAATAACGCCAAAGGTGACTGTTTTCGAGAAATTTTCATATTTCTGCATTGATGCAGGTGCATATCGACACTCGTAGGCAATTAAATTGAAAATAAAATTTAAATAAACAAGCACATTTATTTTTTCACAGTTTAATCAACTTGTTGTTTTTGCAAGAAAATTTTGTCGTCTCAAAAGTTTCTTAAAAAATTCGAAAATAAAATTTCAATTTCAATACCCTGCATCTCGAAAACCAAACATCTGCGGACCTATGTTCATAATATGAACTTTTCGTCATATTCCCATTTTTCTTTTTAATTTTTTAAGTTATTACCGGACACCCTGTATAACATAAAAATAATTCTTTTTCGAACTAGTAAAATCTATATCACAAAACCAAGTAGGTATTATTTTTCTGGTCTTGAGCTCGTCAAATATTATCTCCTCTGGAGATATGGGTATTTCAGGGTATACATAAAGGAGTGTAAACCCATTCAGTCAGTTTTCGCTAATATTGTTTTTAATATAAATTTTTAAAATTTGAAGTTTTGAAAATGTTCTTTCTGGCACACTGTAATTGTGCAAAATATGTTTAGTAGGTTGTTTTGCCTAATTTACGGTTACGCGCTGCGACCGACGTGACGGAGTGTGTGCATAATCATTGAGTAATCCAGTGATGTAACAGATACATTTTTTTCGGTATCTAGATACAGATACTGTCTGGCAGATGTATCTAGATACAGATACCGATACATTTTTTCCAAAGTATCTGGGTACAGATACATTAAAAAAGTATCTAGATACTTCCAGATACATTCAGATACTATCAGTTAATTAAGAAAATTTCAGACCTCATAAGGCAATCAATATACTTACCTACTTAGATATTTATGAAACAAGTGTGTGTGTGTGTGGTAAAGTAGAACTGTTTAGACGAACGTGAAGTTTAGATTGTCACTAATTGAAACAAGTTGTGGGTTAGTAATTTACCGTGTACGTCACTCCAAAGTGAGAATTGAGTAGGTGCTTTATGTACGGTATTTAAAAAAAAATCACTAAATCACACCCCATTTTATTATTTGTATTGTTTATTTTTTTTAACATTAGCAACATTTCGAAGTTTTCATCGCTGAGCCTGTTACGCCTTGGCGTTAAAATTTGTCCTCCTGTACTAAAGAGGCGCTCGACTGGCGCAGATGATGGTAAAACCGTGTTATATTTTTGGCTCATCGATTGCACAAAGCATATAATCCTTTTTGAATTACAATAAACTAAAAATTAATTTTTGCCCATAAGATCGGTTTAAAAATTAAATATATGCACGTGGCACGCCTTGGCATAGTGGCTAAAAAATGTATCTAGTATATATCTAAGTATCTAGATACTTTCAAAAGGATCTAGATACTAAAGCAGATTTTGATTTTTGTTAAGTATTTAGATATGTATCTAGGTACATAAAAAGTATCTAGATACAGTATCTAGATACATGTATCTCGATACATTACATCACTAAGTAATACGGCGGTGCGTTCTCAAATCTACTGCGCATTTTCAGATTAGGCCAGGCGTATATAATTTTTGGTATTATTAATTAAAGCAGAAATATTTTGAAATATTTTGATTTCTTTTTTTTATTCGTCGGTGCCCCCCAGGGCAGTGGGCCCTGTATCATTGATACAGCTGATACAGCGGTAGCTACGCCACTGGTCCCACCTTAATATAAGAGGGCAATTTCAATTATTATTTTTATTATATTATTATTAACACTCCTATTGGTGTGTAAAAATTTAACTTTCCTGTTAAACCTTCGAAATGAGGCACAGCAAATCACAAAATCGGAGCTCAGAGTTTACAGGAAGTTAAGGGGGGAGGGGTGGAATCATCGAACACCCCACCCCAAAAAGAAAACAAGACGGGTCAACCCTGGAAAAGGCATCTTATTGGTCTTGGGGCCCCTGACTCCGATGTAGCGTTTACATTGAATCCTTGTCACAAGGATTGAATATTTGTAATTGAGTAATTGAACGTTCTCAAGTCCAACCGATCTCCCCATACGGCCGCTGCACGCCGCATCCCGGGAGCGCGGTGCCGTCGACCCCGGCAGCCCCCCGTGCCGGTGCAGCACTGGCGCTGCACGTCCGGCCGCCCCAGCCCCTCGGCGGGGCACGCGCAGAGCCCCGCGGGCGCCGGGGGAGGCCCCGGCGCAATATCGAGTGGGGCGCGCGACGCGCGTGCAGTGGCGGCTTGGCGCGGGCCGCGGGTGGTGCACGTCGGCGGGCGGCGGCGCCGCGACGCCGACGCCGGATGGAGGCGACCAGCTCGACGCCCAGCCCGGCGGCCGACGCGGACTCCACCTTCGGAGGGTAAGGAGGAGGGGCCGGAGCGTGGTGCACGGGGGGGCGGCGCGGCCGTGCGGATTAGCGCGGGAGCCGGACGTGTCCGCCATGTCGGATTGTACAGGGTGTCGCGGCGTGGGGCGCCGGCGTGTTTATGCCGGCGACTTCTTCGGGACGGAAGACTTCGGTTGCGAAATGGGACTGAAGCGAACATACTGCTAAAGTGCTTACATACTTCGTTACATCTTTTATTAAGACAGATTATCTGTGCTATACAGTATGTCCACGGATAGGCATCCAAAGAGGACAAATGGACCAAAAATTTCATTTTACGGCAAAAAGTCATTCTTGAAAAAAGTCTGCTTGTCCTTAAAATAAGATTGGCATGGAAAAAGTTAACATTTAACTTACAGACAAACAGAAAATTGAAAAAAACTTTGATTAGCATAAGAGTAAACTACCTCTATTTATAGAGATACCTACTGAAAAAAGTTATGAAGAAAATTTGTTCAGCGTGGTAAGCTACTTAAGTCTACAAAAAGGCCTACTTTGATTTTTGTTTTTTTTTTCTTTTTCTTGGATGAAATAATTGGATTAAATAATTTTCTGTAGGTAGTACGACAAAACTGTATAAACAAAAGTTACTCAGAGTAGGAAACTGTGTGTGACGAAAAATTTTTTGACAATCCTGGGCCTACTTTGAGTTTCCTCCAATATTTTCCAAAATACAAGTTAGGCCTAGACTATAATCGTTAAATTATGTCATCGTGCGTAGTTTTCTGTTCTTAGTAAGTTTTTTTTTAATACAGTTTTGTCGTACCATTTACAGAAAACCATTTATTTAAAAAAAAATAAAAACTCAAAGTAGGCCTAACGCTTTGAAATTGTGCACACGTAAAGTAGCTTACCGCACGCTGAACAAATTTTCTTTATAACGTTTTTCAGGATCTTTACAAATAGAGGTATTTTACTCTTATGCTAATTAATGTTTTTTCAATTTTCTGGTCACGCAGTACAACTCGAGGCTGTAGCCAGACAGAAACTTCAGGCAGGGCAAACGACTTTCCAGTCAGAATGTAGGTACACATTATTTGAGAAGTGAGGGATATAGGTACCTACAGGGCGGTACTTTGTCGGTGGGGAAAGGGGGGGAAGGGTAAAAAATGGAATTAAATTTTCGTTATTACAAATCGCGCCGCAGGCGAAAATTTGTGAAATTTTCAAAGTCAAATATAATATGAACATACAATTTGACGCCAAAGGTAATTTTTTTTGCTAATTATGTGGGCCCATACCTAATCATTTGTGCAGTAAACAAGAATACTTTTTAACTGACAAAAATCCAGCAATTGTCAAAAACAACACTGAACACCCTTTTGTGATGTGGAAGTAAAAATAAAAGTTATAGCAGTGCTCATAGTTCCCTATAAATTATCATATTCTTTCAAAGAGCCCCATTATGTTTATAATTTTTGCAACATTTTATAACATTTTCTGGCCAGTGTAGTAGGTGTAGGGTGTAGGTAAATTGAAATTTGTTTGAAGGTCGGGCAATACAGATTATTGTTTTTAAGCGGGCAATAAAAAGTGTACTTAGGAGGTGTCTGCACACTAAAATGCGCCGCAAGCAAATTTTTTTTTTTAATTTA
The DNA here is from genome assembly GCA_963920635.1 of Pseudeuparius sepicola. NCBI lineage: Eukaryota > Metazoa > Arthropoda > Insecta > Coleoptera > Anthribidae > Pseudeuparius > Pseudeuparius sepicola. Next base: position 47,558,534 of record OY987302.1, read on the forward strand.
ATGGCAAATTAAGTTTAAATGAAGTATAATAAATAAAAATCATCATGATGTATTTTTTTCTTCGTTTTTTTTTCTCAATGGAGCAGCGCCTTATCTACGGCTCTGGTGAGGTGACCGGTGAACTTGTGGCTCAGACAGGGCAAACATTCTGCCAGGCAGATTCAAAGAAATTTCCCAACTGTCTTTTATAAAGGCAGGTATATTAGAAAATAACAAAAAAAAATCAGATATTAGCCAGTCAGTGCGCAGAGGGTCGCACAGCGAACAGTACATCTACGATACCAACCTCGAGAATTTTTAAAATATGAAAGGTCTGGGGGGCCGAGACCCCTTGCCCCCCCCCCCTGGGTGCGCCACTGACGTAGTATAAGTATTGTTAACTTTTCCATGCCAATATTATTTTATGGACAAGCAGACATTTTTATCAATAATGACTTTTGGTCGTAAAATGGAATTTTTGGTCCATTTGTCCTCTTGGGATGTCTATCCGTGGACATACTGACATACTGTCACTGTACTGTCATACTGTACACACGACCCTATTTTATACTATTTTTATACTATTCGTCTCATGGTGTTTATTATCTCGTGTGAAGTATAAAATGTCCCTTTTCCGTACCTGTAAGATAAAAATAGTTCGCCTGAAAGGAAGAAAATTTGCACACTTATAACGGACGATGAGGAGTATACATATAGTTAAATATCAAAAAAGTCTATAAATAATATACCTACACGCAAGTGATTGTTGGGTGTAAGTCGCCATTACCTACCCAAATTGAAATCAATCGGAGTAGGTACATACATACCTACTACCTTTTTCATCATAGATGAAATGTGTGCGCTATTTTTAATTGTCAACAACTTGTTGATAATACACTTTTTCGATATCTAACAAGAAAAAAAGCACTTTGGTCGCAAAGAGTTAGTATTATTATGCAGGTTTGTTGCAATATTTTGCATCCACTTGAAAATGTGTTTTCTTGCCATACAAATTAGTCGCTTTTTGTAAAAAATAATGTTAGAAAATTTTCCAGCGGGGTCTAATTTTGAGATTTAATTTATTTTTTATTCTGTTCAGGACCGTACTTACATTGCATTTGGAAAACGTGTTTGCAATCGTGCATGATGTATCATGCCCAGAAAATTTTCTTTCTACCTATTCTAGGTATTTATTACGCGCATCTCCGCGAGGGTGTCTCTGATTTAAGCGACATTTGTATTATTGTAGGTAACAAATCGGATATATCGGCCTATGTTCTAAATATACTGGGTGTCCCAGAAATAAGTGCCAAGATTTTAACTACGTATTATATCTAACTCATCAAAATCAATAACTTTTTTGAAATACCTTTTTCGGAAACCTCTTAGTTTCCAAGATACCTAAATATTTAAGCTAAACAGTAATAAGAATGGGGGAATGAGGTTGTCAAATACCTATTTACCGTTTCAAAATAATAACATCCCTGATTTTTAACTAAGAAAGGATTACATTATTAAAACTGCCATATTTGTGACTTCACATAAATATCAACGTTGTTATTTTTCAACTATCTACTGGCGAAGTTTCCGCAAGACCCAAGACCCCACGGTTGCAAAAACTGTTGATTTTGTAAAGCCAATCTATAGTCTACCACACTACCAGTGGTAATACGAGAATAGTTAGAAACAATTAGAACAATATACGATTGTGCGTATTTGGGGAGAGACAATTCGGGAATAATTTTATAGTGTATAAAAGTCCTACCTCCTACCAGCCTGAAGTCCTAAAGACAGCCTCCATGGATTTCGCCGTAAATGCCGTTTTTGTGACAAAATGTTCCAGCATCGCCTCGCGCATCATTTTAAAAATAATTCTTGCCTGGCTGGCTCAATTTTTAAAATTAATTTATTAATTTGTCTATGCCCTTCCAACCTGGGCAAGTGCTTATACACGAACGTCCAAAATGTGTCATTTACTAAATACAGAGTAGTTATCCCTTTTTCTGAGTAGCAATTTAAACTTGGTTTGTTTGCTGAAAGCCCAGTAGTTTATGGCAAATTGACAACATGATCTAACCAGTTCTTGGCGATCTAATTGGTTGAAGACGGTCTCGTATTACATTTCTGCATTCTGTTTATTTGCTAAAACTGGTTCAAAACTACTACAGGGCGTCTACTTTTAAACCTATACAAATCCACAAAATCTTAATTTTTGAGGTAATGTCTCAACTTTTTTGTTTGAAAGGCCTTCAAAAACCGCTTTTTTATTTAAAATCTGACACCACAGCCTTAATCAGGACACCCCAAAGCCCTCGTACCTACACAAACAACAAATATGCAGGGAATTATATTCTAGAGGGTGCCAAAGATGAGCAGAATAGGAATTTTAAAGGCACCCGGCGAGACAGGTGTGCCATGGAATCCCCTTAAAACATTTGATTGGTCAACAAGACCACTCAAAATGTTGGTGTGCAAAGGTTCAACACAAAAATATACAGGGTATATTTGGGCTATCTCAAAATGCTGAATTGTTATTAAGAGTTAAGAGTGCTCTGGAATTATTGAAGAAATATTAATAAACACTAAAAAGTAATTTATTTCTTTACAAAATGCCAACCGACAAGTAAAAAACAAATTTAAATTATTGGACCAGTTTCAACAAAGTCACCGTCTAAGTTGATACATTACTCGATTTTTGACTCGTATAAAGTTACAAAAAATTCAGTAGATATTTTGCGATGGAGCAGAGAAAAATACGCTGTATATTTTGTACTGGATCTTTGCACACCAACACTTATTGAATGCCCCTGTCCTGTTAACCATTCAGCTGTTTTGAGGGGATTCCATACCACACTTGACTTGCCAGTTGCCTTTAAAATTTCTATTTTCCCAACTTTGACAACCTGCAGAATATGTATTTGTATTTTTTATTCAAATTTCCATATGGGGTTTTAGCTATGAATAAAGAACCTCATTTATTCATTGGGTTTTAGGATGTCCTGATATTGACGCTGTGGTGTCAGATTTTAGATAAAAAACGCTAAATGGTTTTCGTGAAAACCGGAAGTATAAAAAATCGTAGCCCTGGATTTGCATTTTCAAAAGGTCCTTTGTGGTTACTGAGATATTATTTATTAAAAACCGTTTAAAAAATAAACTTCTTGTTCAGTATCAAATTTTCTATCGTTTATTTCAAAAATGTGTTTTCCAAGTGGGAATCTTTTCAAAGGGTAGTTTGAAGAAATATCATTTGAAAAACGCGATATTCTTGTTGAATCCTTTACCTTACACATTTTATGAGATTGACAGGATTACGTAAGAACTTTAAAACCGCCAACGTTCCTCCTAGCAACAATAGCCGCGTTCCTTTTGCCTCTACACTGAGAACTTTAGCTCAGTTGTTAGCCGAGCCACTCAGTTTGTTTTTTCCTGTCAAAGGCTCATCTCATCACCAAACTGAGCCAATATGCTCGATAGTGAGTGTACTCGCGAGGATGTGCTTGAAGGGTGAAGGGGGAAGTAAAAAAATCTCACTTTTAGCGCGTTTCTTTTGCCACTTTTCTTAAGAATTCTTACTTTATCTTAGTTGGTGGCCGTTCCTTTTACAAATGAGAATTTGAGCTAAAGTGAGATGTTTTAACTCCCCCTTCACCTTTCAAGCACATCCTCGCGAGGACACTCACTATCGAGCATATTGGCTCAGTTTGGTGGTGGGGAAAATGACCCTTTCACAAGATGAGCCTTTGACAGGCAAAAACAAACTGAGTGGCTCGGCTAACAACTGAGCTAAAGTCCTCAGTATAGGGGCAAAAGGAACGCGGCTTTTAGGTCACATTCTCATTTGTAAAAGGAACTGCCACCAACTGAGATAAAGTAAGAATTCTTAAGAAAAGTGGCAGAAGGAACGCGGCAAATATAATAATAAATTTAGCCGGATGTCAGATCCAGAGCGCAGCGTTGCCAAATGTAAGTTCGATGTGCTGACAATTTGAAACCGTGCCTTTTCCGCTGGAGCCTCTTTCGCTGTCCCGCCAATTCATATCGGCGCGGTGCTCCGCCACTGGGGCTGAGGATGATATACAGATCCTCTACATATACTTAATGTCACAATGTCTGTCAGTGTTTCTTGATGGTGTGGTGTGTTTTACGCAGTAACGCTACGAAGGCTTTATACTGCCAGCAATATTGGAAAATACAATTAAAGCGACAAAGTGGTGGTGGCGGTGTGCTCTTGTCGACAGCGTGGAGTCCCGTTTACATCCCCGCGCGGGACGTGGTGACCTAGTTCTGTTCCGGGCCGTGTTGCTGCGGCGCGCGACGGCCGGGCAAGCGCGTGCACCCGCCAGGGGCGAGCCCGGATCCAAGGGGAGGGGGGGGGTTTGGATTGGATGTGGCCAGGGTTCGGTTTTTGACCGTCTAAAGAAAGAACACACTTAGCACTTAGTAGCAACAGGATAAACACTATCCAGTATGAAAAGTCGACGCCATTACTGGTAGAATGCTTTTATCGCGCAGACCAGAATCACTAAAGAATGGAATGCGAGGAACGAGGAGTGCATCAGGGATGTACCGATGTACTCAAATATATTGGGAATTCCACCAGATTTGGGATTTCCCAGAATTCTTTACCTGTACTCTCTGCCATCAGTGTACCCACAGGTATAAACAATTATTCCTTCAACTGTGCACAGACGTTATAACAATATCCAAACCATTAATGTAAGAAAATAATTTAATCCCGGTCCTGTGTCCCATCGATTTTTATAGGGCGTGGTCTAATATAAAGAAGTAACGTGACTTCAAAGTGAGATTCTATTGGAGAATGAGTTTATATAAAAAACGAAAGTCACTACCGCCGAGATCAAAGGCGCCGACAGGAAGATAAACAACTGAAGTATTCCCTCAACTGTGTTAGTAGCCTCAGAGAAATAACCAAGGATAGAGGGGCAAAAGCATCAAAATGCACACACGTTTGTAGTCAACCAATATCTAACGGAAATTTACCAAAGTAAACAAACAATACGTTTACCTGTGATAGGTTATGTCCTCATAAATGCCAGTTTGGCCCAATGGATAAAGAACCCCAGGGAGAAGCGTGTTTGGGGTTAACGCGCGACCGGGATAGTTCTCGCATACCTATGGCGGAATGACGTTTCCGGTTTCACAGTGGCGTACACCTTTGAGTTGTTTCAATAACAAACTAATCGAGGCAGAAATTCTTAGTTTTGGCAGTCAGGGAAGAGCCACAAGCCGTACAGCTAAGCCATAACTGGGGTTCTTTATTCATTAATTTGGCCTCACACCACAAACTTTCTGCGTCCCATTGTATACAAAATCAGTCGCTATCCTAAATACTAATAAAGAGTTATAAATTAACAAAAAAACACGTGAAAACACGAAAAATACACACGTAAACAATGAGAGAAAATGACACACTGGGGTAAACAACTTAAACAATGCAGAGAGATTGAATGCAGTGGCGGACGGCAGAGTTGCCATGTTGGTTGATTTGAAGTGTCTGTTGACGATTTTATAAAAGTGATAATTAGCATGCTATAATTACTAATGCACAATTTAGTTTTAGTTTAAAATTGCCACTAATAGCTACATTTATTAAGTTAATGTTATTTCTTTTAATCCCATTATTAACCCGTCTAGTTTGAAATGAAATGCTGTAAAGAATGGAGTAGGTACCTGCCGTAGAATGACGTTTTATGGCAACATAAAAACAGTAATTTTAGATATTTTGGTAGTGGCAACACGATCCAAATAGGCGAGTTTTTAAATTCAGCACAAATATGTGATGGAATCGATGAATGCAATGTGATTGTACCGTTCAAATATGTCTGCACTTGTGATTGACTCATCACATATTAATTTGTGTTGAGTTTAAAAACTCGCAACTTGAGACATCGTCCAACCAAGAAATTCTCAGGCAGAACCCGATGTCTGTTATTTTTCATATGCGCAGTTTTAAGAGGGAGTTTCTCAAATTTTCAATCAACCAAAGCGATCTTAATTGTTAACCACCGATAGGTGCCCACGTAGGTACCTGTTTTGTCACCAGTATTTCAGATAATTTCAATCCAAAATATATTGCCAAGGATGCTGCTGCAAAAATCAATCTATATAAAAATATAGAAGTTGAAGTTTTTTTAATTCTATAATACCTAAACGTTTAATTTTTTTATTTTCCTAATATGTCTTCACTGCCAACTTCTGTAGTTATATTCAAATTTTGCACAGTCAAATATTGACTCAAAATTTCACCTCCAGGGTGTTACAGGTAGGTACTAGCAAATTGCATAAAAAATTAATACCTGCTTCTATTCAACCCACTTGGAGGGTAAATAAAAGATCACTATTTTAATTTTCTTTTTGAATAACGTGCATTTTTCAAATTGTGTTAGGTATATGCCTTTGAATCTATTTGACACATATTTTCCATATTTTCTTTTGTCGATAAAGTAACTGCCATTTTAGCTAAATGTCCAACATGTTTCTATTCGCCTCATTCTACGCTACGTGATGATAAAAATTTTAACTTTTGTTATCTACCTACATGGTGTTCCAAGATGATTGAAAAAGAAAAGCAAAAAGATAGAGATAATGGCCAAATGCTAGAAAGTCAAAAAGAAACTTGAACAAAGTCTAAGTAAAAATAAGGAAGAAGCTACAAAAGAATTAAACAATTAAACGCTTAACCTCGACATTTTTCTTGGGGTATCATTAATTTTGTTTATTTTTCCAAAAAAGAATAATTATTCACTCAATAAATAATAAAAAATGGAAGGTTGGGAAATTGGAAGAGACAATTATTGTGGAAAACTGGTTATATACGCGTAGCGTATATTTTCTGTGGTTATAAATGTTACTGTGGAAAAGTGGTTATAACTGCTTCTTGTATCACCAACTCTGTGCAGTGGTTTATTATTTCTTGGTCGTCATCATAAAAATTAGCCGAAGTACCACAGCAGCGTTTACTGCGCTGTCAAAGGTTGACAGATAGCGCAACCTAGCGATTACAAAAGTTCGACCTGCATTGAACGCAACCAATAATTTATTATTCTGAATAACTTTTTTTATTCGTAATGAAATTTGTCTGTATCTTACACAAAACAGGCACTTTACCTACGCAGAAAACGAATTATTTCCTCATGTCAAATGGTTAAATTTCAACTAAATATTTTATAAACTATAATATTTTATATATTTGTATAGTTATACTTATAAGTTGACGGCCTATATCTATCTAAAAAATCGGAATGTGAATGTATTTTAACGATATTGTGCGAAAGAAAGAAATGTTAGTGTATATTTCCCGTGTACGCGTACCTATCCGACCTATTGTTTACTACAGGGTCAAGCTTTCTGCCTCTAAAAATAAATGGTCAAATTTAGGTCAACCCTCGGGTAAATCATTCCCAATTATTAAGCTTTTAGAGAGCGAGAAGTATTCATTATATTCACAAACGAACTATTTAGCTCTATAAGTCCATTTAATTACTAACTTAATTTATTTTACGGTAATACTAAAGATACACAAAGAGATATTGACATCGCTTATATAAATTACATCAATTATTTTATATGACCGATTTTCAATTTTCATGAAAAGGCAAGCACGAAGTTTTTATTTCTCGAAAGGTAAGTTGAATGAAATATGTGATTTTCTTAAAAAAAGATTATATATTAATGATAACTATATAAAACTACATATCGTTGGAATTGCGAGAACAAAAAGTACCCAAAAATCGCAAAATATGATGATGGGGCTCACGATCGGTCAAAAACCGGAAGTAAGATATGGGAGTTGACAATTTTCTGTTACTCCTTGTATAATCGTTATAGTTATATTCCTGGTTAAAATTCAACATATAAATTTTATGCAAAAGTCTACGTTCTGTACCGTGATTTGATTCACAGTATTTTTTGCGTCGAATTATTTTTAGAATCATCAAAATCCGTCCATATTTCGCGAAATAATATAGGTATAGCGAAAATAAAAGAGTTCTCACTACATAGTTATGGCACAAACTTTTGGTATCAATTTTGGCACCATGGTACCAATTGGTACCAGCACCATTAGGTAGCCCTTGGGAAGTTAAGAAGAAATCTGAAATTCATTTTGATCTATCTCAAACAGTTTCCTCACTACAACGGTGCAAAGTGTCGAATGCTTCTTTTTACACAGGAATTTTCAAATTTTAGTTCCTACGTTGCAAAAAATAGCGTATGTACCACGGGACTAAAGTGACTCTTAATATTTTCTAAAATTTATTTGTGGCGTAAACAGATCCATTGAATTTTAATTGGGTTTTTCGCCACCAAACTGGTTAAAAAGCAACTTATTCAAGTTGCCTGGAAAATTAATAAATTCTTAACGGTAAATGAACTAAACTTTGAACTTGTAACTCAAAAAATATCTTCAACAAATTTGTTTCCTGAGCGTTCGGAGAATAAATCTTCCTCCTTTCTCAAAGATCCTGTCATGTCAAAGTGAAATGACACTTTGACATGAGTTACAAGTTCAAAGTTTAGTTCATTCACTGTTAAGAATTTTTGGTGGCGAATGACTCTTAATTCCTTGAGTGATTGTTCACCCTCGGGATTAAAAGTCGCACTTTAGTCCCTTATTGGTACATAATATACTATTTTGACACTCAAGTTTTAATCGAACTTAAATTGAAATCTGATGACATACTTTCATAAGTGATATTTATCAGCTCCGGCCACCATATTGAAAACAAAATTCAGGAAACTGGGAAAATAATATTTTAACATTTTAGAAACTACAACTAAGTAGACGCATTCAGGTAGTGCAACCCAGATATTATAAAAAGTCTTTCTAGAATAATTAATACTCCTATTTTCTGCCGTATCTAATATCGGACTATTGATTTATTGTGCCGGACCTAGGTGTGCCCTCTGTTTAACGCCCGAGCAGAAAATTTACAGTGAACAAAATCAAAAGTAAATTTAATATAAAAATGTTTTTTATAGAAAATAATCTAGGTACCGTTTTTTAGGCGACTGGTGTAAAAGGGACAAGATTGTGACTTGTGGTACTATAGTCTATCCAAGATACAGCGGCAGTATATGTAAACAAAGTCACATGACCGCCTTGCGATCGATTACCAGGGTCGGACTAATATGAGATTCCAAGTGGCATGTAATTCTCAACTAATTCTTTTAGATGTTCTAAAATGTGTGTTTCTGCCTTTCGTGGATCTTTATAAATTTCCTTAAATTAAGTAGCAAGATAAATTTACAGAATATACTGCTCGCGATCCGATCTAAAATATGCAGAAAACTCGACTGAGGGAAGAGCCGGCCCTGCATTCTGCTAGCCAATAAAATGTCTAAAAAAATATAAATATACTTGCCTTAAAAGTTGTCTGAAAATATTTAATAATTTCTGAACGACTTTAGGTATGGCTGTGGCCAATTTGAACTTGCACTGTCTTGGGGGTTCCTGAGAGGCCATCCGGCTACAACGCTAACCGCCAGCCGCTTTCGTCTTAGTACTAGCGCTACGCAAAAATAAACGGCAATTTGTAATACCAAGGTGCCACTTGGTACAGTTGTTCTCTAGACCCATTTGGCAGATTTGGCCTGAGGAACACTCGACATTTTCCGTGTGGGTAGATTTTATAGAGTGGTGGGGGAAATGTAATATTAACATTTTTAAAAAATTAAAAACGGGCCAAAGACAGGGTCTGGGTGTCGATTCCGCATAATTTAGACTCGAGAAATCCAACCGTGGCCCCTGAAATGCGATACGAGGACTTGAAGTCGGCCAAAAGCCAAAAATGGCCGACTCGCGGCAGATTAATGTTTCTCACCCACATAGGGTCATGTGAGGTGTCGATACTTATGATTTTGCGGTCGGCGACTTCATTTGAGGCAACGAAAGTTACATTCGGTCACCGGAAGTGGACTCTGGGCAACGCAAGGGGCTCGAGGCACCGCAAGAAGCTCCCATGCTGCTTTTTCTGAAGAAGGGGGAGCCACAGGAACCAGGAACACACAATGTCACGAAGGATGCGACATGTTTCAGGTAATTAGGTAATGAATAATACGCTTAAATTGTTATTTGTGGAATAAATTTTTAATATACAAATATATACAAATGTATAAAATCTTTATTTTTGGAGATAATCGCCTAAACTTTCATTTTTTTGAAAGGCCTTCAAAAACAGCTTCTTTCGACCTTCCTACCATTTCCAAAATACAAATCCAAGGCCGGTTACGATTTCTTTATACCTACCCTGATTTTTACAAAAACCATCTTGCAAATTTTTTTACTTAAAATCTGGCACCACAGCGTTAATCAGGACTCCCATATACCAAATTCAAACAAAAAATATTCAAAGAATTCCATTCTGCAGGGCATCAAAATTGAGCAAAATAGAAATTTTAAAGGCATCTGGCGAGTCAAGTGTGTTATGGAAGCCCCTAAAAACATTTAAACCGTTAACAGGACAGTTCAACTCAAAGTGTTGGTTACAAAAATTTATAGGGTATTTTTCTCCGCACCATCTCAAAATGCTGAATTTTTATACTGGTCAAGAGTGCTTTGGATGTATTGAAAAATATTAATAAATACAAAAGTAAGACATTTTTTCAAAATGCCAACCAACAAATATTTATTTATTTTATTTATTTATTTATTTACAAGTAAGATAGGTTACAAAGGCATGGTACACAGAAAGGGCTACATCCAGCTACTACCTTATATCTGCACCTAGGTTTGCAAAACTTCTATGTGCAAAAAAACAATATAAATTATTGGACCTTTGTCAACAACGTCACTGTCTAAGATGATACATTTTCTGTGCCTTTCCCGTTGTGGCACATCAACTACCTTAACTCATATGAACTATGCTTATGTATTTTTGGACTTAGTTCATTTATATTGGCTAGGGCGGTTTCGATATACTCGATTTTTGATCTCAAAAACTCAATAATCCGTGTATATTTTGTATTGGATCTTTGGATACCAACACTTTGAGTGGTCCTGTCGACCATTTAACAACTGTTTTGAGGAGATTCTACAACACACTTGCTGCCTTTGAAATTCCTATTTTAGTAAATTTTGGCACTCTGTAGAATATAACTCCCTGTATATTTTTTGTTCAAATTTGGTATATGCCGGTTTCGGGGAGTCGTGATTAACGCTGTGGTGTCACATTTTAAATAAAAATAATCACTAAATGGTTTTCGTGAAAATCGGGGGTATAAAAAAATCGTAGCAGGTTCTATGGATTTCATTTTGAAAATGATAGAAAGGACAAAAGAAGCCGTTTTTGAAGGCCTTTCGAACAAAAAAAGTTCCGGCGATCATCTCGAAAAAAAAGTTTTTATGGATTTGTATAATGATATGTTTAAAAGTAAGCACCCTGTATATTGAAATTTTATTAAATAGATAATAATTTAAGCGTATTATTCATTACTAATTACCTGAAACATGTCGCATTCATTATCCTGCATGACACACATGTTACTGTGACTCCCCCTTTTTCAGAAAATGTAATATGGGAGCTTCTTCCGGTGCCTCGGCCCCTCTTCCGATGCCTAGAGTCCACTTGCGGGGACCGAAGGTCACTTTCGTTGCCATAAATGAACTCCCCGACATCAAAAACATAAGTAGCGACATCTTACATGACGCTGTGTGCGTTAGAAACATTAATCGGCCGCAGGTCGGCCATTTTTTAAAATGGCGGCTTTTGACCGACTTCTGGTTTTCGGATCGCATTTACGGGGCTACGGTTGGATTCCTCGAATCGACAACCCAGCTCGCGTCTCTGGGCCATTTTTAATTTTTTTAAAGTGTTTATATTTTCCCCACCCCCTATAAAATCTACCTAAACGGAAAATGTCGAGTGTTCCTCGGGCCAAATGGGTCTAAGGAACAACTGTACCAAGTGGAACCTTGGTATCACAAATTGACGTTTATTTTAAGAATCGTCGATGTGTGGACGGTGTTGCCGGATGTCGCCGGGTGCAAATTTAAATTGGCCGCGACTGTACCTACCTAACTATTAGAGTCATTTATACGTTATATTGTTTTACGAATTGTGATTCAACGAGCAAAGTTTTCTTCAAAACAAATGCAGCTATCAAGCATAATGAACCTGGTTTAGTTAATTCAAATAAAAAATAAATAAATGGTAATTTTTCCATTCAATTATTAGGCCACAATTCGTAAATTGAAATTATATTATATGTAGGTATGTAGGTAAGTGTAATTGTGCCGAATCCTTAAGTTGCTTTTAACACAAAATTGTCTATAAAGCACTAAGCACTCCCCAGAAATGATTGATGAAGGAGCGTGAGAAAGCTTTAATGTAGAAAATTAAGGAAGGCAATAATTAGTTTAAATCCCACATCACTTCGATTCGTTTAAATTAACTGCTGCCTTGCGGAACTCTGCGGCTATTCAGTTGTGGTTTTCGGTTTTCATATTCGCGATTAGCGAAAATTCGAGGTGCCTGTCATAAGGAGATAGCATTCATCCCCCGCCAACTGTGAAAATTTAATAAGGGGCTTAATTCTATTCAATTTTCCACTTTGATGATAATAGGTATCTCATTATGGAGTGAAATCAATTATTCACCGCTTTCGTTCCCTTGTTTAAATAAAAACGAAACAAAAAAAAACTAAGCTTTGCATTTCCTATATACCGAATGTAGAAGCATGAAATATGATTTATAGATAGTAGTATGCCCACAGAAAAGGTGTACAAGAGTAAACTTCCCTTGTTATTGGGAAAAGTTGTTAGAAATTAAAAGATAGTTCATAGTGCCAATTGTCGAAAGAATCTGCCTACTTTGATATTAAAGGACAAGGTTAGAGAATCCGTATCTTTAAATGAGACTAGAAGAAGGTTATCTGAATTACGTGGCAAAGACATAGGCGCGTAGTGGTAGCCACCTATATATGAGGCCACCTACGTGAAACTTGGCTACTTGTACTTGCCTCCTTATTTTCCCAGGGCTGTAGCGGGGGGAGAGCATGGCATGGAGGGGCAATACCCTACCTCAAAATGCCAGTGCCCTACCTTACAAATGACACACAATTAATAACACTGAATTATTATTTGTTATATGTGTAATATATGGAATGTAATATATAATATATTAAGTTCTTTTATTCTCTGCAAGTTAACAACGATAAAGGATGTCAATGACTCACGAAAGAATGGCAAGTTTAGTGTTTCTTGAATTTGAGCGGAAAAGAACAAACAATATTGATATCGACGAAGTTCTAAGAAAATTCCACAATATTGAAAATCGAAGACTTCATCTCCATTGATTTTTTAAATTCTTTTGGGTTTCTAAAGACTGGTTCTATTTCTCACTTTTCTAGACAATTACTTGTGCTTCTGCAATTTCTGCATAGTTGTCCTTTTTGCATCTTTTATTTTTACTATACGATAAGTATCTATAAGTTGTTTTTTCACCTATCTCTTTATATCTGATATTAATATCATAATAGTTATTTCTTATTACTATTGTCGGAAATTTCTTTGTGGCGCAATTGGGTTTTTCGCCGCCAAACTGATTAAAAGACAACTTTTGCAAGTTGCGTGGAAAATTCATAAATTATTAACAGTTATTAACAACAACATTATTAACAACAAATGAATGAAACTTAATAAATCTTATTATACAAAAGTTGTAGATTTAATGGTGATTAAGTACTTGATGGCCACTCGGAAGAAGTGTAAGTGTAGATATAAGCAAAGACCATAAATTAATATTATGATCTTTGATATAAGTTTTCAACGCCTACATGGGATAGAGTTGAGTATACAGGGTGAGTCACATTTAAAGGCAGAGCCGAAAACACAAGGTAGAACTCGCTAAAATAAGCACATATGCTTAATAAACATTAGCTCAAAAACGCTTGGTTCTCCATATACAGCGTGTTGAAATTTTTCCAAAAATAACATATTTTTTAAATTTCTTTCGAGCCTGTTTAGGAATTCCAACTTAATTTGGTACACATTACGCATTGGAGGGTTGCCATTTTGTGCAATAATTTGACCACGTTCAGATGACCAGCGGCGTAGATACAAATAGATACTTTAAATAATTGTAAAAAAGAAGTAGTAGGTACTTTCCTGTGCAAAAACCAAAAATTTTGCCTTTTTGGATAGCCCATTCAATTTAGAAAAAAAGGCGCCTCTTGGAATTTTTTTATATCTGGTTCAGTTTTTTCTTAATTTTGGATTTTTTAAAGTAGGAAGGCGATTATGCTCTCATTTAATATAAATTAAATAACATTTCATTCTTTAAGGTGGCAACTGAACATTGCTTGGAAAACTCTTGGTCCAGGATACTTGTTTCTATTGAGAAATCGTCTTTGGTATTCCCTTGCAGCAGCCGCAGCAATTCCATCACAAAAGCCATAACTAAATATTATATCGCTAAATTTATAAGACATTTGCAAAAGTACACAGTACTCATTTTACACTTCACAAAATAATCAAAACTCGTTTTTCATGGATAACTCTATACGGAAAACAAAATTAAATTCCAGTTCGCTTGTTTAAAAATAGTAAATACAGGGTGTCTACCAACCTGGAAAACCTGGAAATGTCAGGGAATTATTTTTGGCCAGGGAAATCAGGGAAAAGTCAGGGAAATCTATCAAATTACCTGGAAATTTGTGGTTTAATAGATATAAAAATAGGAAATCTTTAATTCTTACAAAAACTAATCAAAATTATATCATATTCATTTTGATTCTACTCCACAGAGATCACATTATGTTATTTATTTATATGTCGTGATCCCTGTGCTTCTGCTATACTCCAAAGATAATCTAACTAAATAAGATTTTACGAAGCTATTTATTTTTGTTTTGAAGGTGTTTATTTTTTATATTTTTATTTTTATTTTGGAGAATGTGTAAAAGATATTTGTTTGTTTTATACGTGATTTTATATTTTTACAATAAATCTTGTATCTTTATTTTTTACAGGGTGGCTCATTATAAATTGACACCCCCCCCTTAACTTGCTAGTTTTTGAGGTTAGAAAAAAAGTTTTTTTTACAAAAGTTATAGATACTAATACAAAGTTTTTTGTGACACTATTGGACCTTATATAGTGTGTTCTAGAAAGCCGTGGCAGACATAACTTATGTTTCTTTAAATGGAACATCTTGTATATTTTTGTTATATGTTCGCTCCAACCGTTCGTTCAGAACTAAGCCTTTTTTTGAGGGATTACTCCTTGGGTCATAGGCTGCCATGAAAGACAAATGCCAAATTATAGTAATAGCTGACAGTTTGCAAGTATATTCATGCTTTGGAAAACAAAATGGTCTCTTTTAAGATTTCAGGGGAATTGAGAGAAATAAGAAATTTTAAATAATAACATAGGTAATAAACTTCGCCAAATTTATTGTTTGTAATTTAATTTTTATTGAAAACGCAATGACATTTAGAAAACGGATATATTTTTATATGTTTTTGTGGGGTTATTTAAAAAACAGAATTTATTATGACAGACCGAAAAATGTAGAAACACTGAAAGGTAGTATTCGGGAAGAAATCCACATATTAAATTAAATACTGAACACAGCAATTTTATTGTTGCCCCAATAAACAGAAACTTAGTAGCAAATATCAATAAATTCATACGTATATCCTTTTCCTAAATGTTATTGTCGTTTTTAATAAAAATTAAATTTTGAACAATAAATCCAACGAAGTTTATTAACTAATAAGCCGGATTTATAAACTTTGCCGTTTGCCGTTTTCAGTTTGCCGTTGCCGTTTAACGTTCGAAAGTTGGACATCGAAGATTTGATGTTAGTATTTATAAACTCAAATTCCGTTGCCGTTTGCCGTTTGACGTTCCGTCGGGGATTACCAACTTTTATCTTTTTCCGTTTGCCGTTGCAGCTCTGGCCAATGAAGTGCCTTTTTAAGGGTCACGTGGGAGGTCACATGGTGTCCCAGTGTATCAGCTGATCATCTGTATTGATTTTGTGTAATATTTTAATATTAATTTCCAAAATAACGCTACATGGTAATAAACAGAATGAATTCAGAGTTGCTAAATCAGAATATTATAAAATCGAACGACTTCGCTCCGATGACAATGATTGTTGTTGTAATGGTTTATCTTTCTGGCGTTGATACCACGCAGGCGTACAGAAAATTCTAAACCGAACGGAAAAAGTTTATAAACGACTTTGGAAACAGAGCTGCGGCAACGTCAAACGGAAACGTCGAACTTCAAACGGCAACGTCAAACGTAAAAGTTTATAAATCCGGCTTAAAATGGTTGTACTGGATAACAAGGTTAGGACTATGCATAAGAAACAAAAAACTGGTCTAAATTTTGCCGACGTTTCGTCGCTATATTACAACTTCTTCAAGGCTACAAAATATAAAAAACATGAAACATTCCAAGTAACAGGTAACATGCAGTGTAAATACACAGTGTAAATACACTGCATGTTACCTGTTACTTGGAATGTTTTCATGTTTTTTATATTTTGTAGCCTTGAAGAAGTCGTAATATAACGACGAAACGTCGGCAAAATTTAGACCAGTTTTTTGTTTCTTATGCATAGTCCTAACCTTGTTATCCATTACAACTATTAAAGATACTAAGGACGTAAAAACTTTATTTTTTATTAACTATGTCACTTACTATTTAAAATTTCTCATTTCTCTCAATTTCCATTCTTAATTTTCTCTGAAAACTTAAAATAGCCCATTTTGTTTTCCAAAGCGTGAATATACTTGCAAACTGTCAATAATTGTTACTATAATTTGGCCTTTGTCTTCCATGGCAACCTATGACCCAAGGAGTAATCCCTCACAAAAAAGGCCGTTCTGAACGAACGGTTGGAGCGAACATATAACATATATGCTTCATTGGAATCGGAAAAATTCGTAGAAAATATACAAGGCGTTCCATTTTAAAAAACAAAAGTTATATTTGCCTCGGCTTTCTAGAATACACTGTATAAGGTCCAATAGCATCACAAAAAACATTGTATTAGTATCTAAAACTTTTGTAACACAACTAGCAAGTTAAGGGGGGTGTCAATTTATACTGTACTTTATTAACCTCGTTAGCAACAGTTTCTGCCAAAAAGTTGAAATTCCAAGCCACTTTATAACTTTCTTCGAAAACATAATTGGAAATAATTTGCACATTTATTTAATTAATGTCAGATGACATCACTAAAACTAATAGTCCGCTTTTGAATTTTTTTGTTAGTAAGCACGATCCTTAAGAGTAATTTCATCCTAGGGGATCTGTTGACTCTTCCATTTTATTTAAATTCGTATATTTATCTCGGTAGGTAGGTATTAGTCAGGGAATTTTTTGCTTTTTGGTCAGGGAAAACCTGGAAAAGTCAGGGAATTTTAAAAACTCGATTTGGTAGACACCCTGAAATAGCAAAAGAAACGAAAAATGTTTTAGAAAACTTTTAAAGAAAGGAAAGCGTACGATCAAATTAGAAAATGCATTAAGCAATGTTCAGTTGCCACCTTAAATAATAAAATGTTATTTACTTTATTTTAAATGCCAGCATAATCGCCTTTGCACTAGTTTAAAAACTCCAAAATTAAGAAAAAACTGTACCAGATATAAAAAAAATACCACGAGGCACTTTTTGTTCCAAATTTAATGGGCTATCCAAAAAAGGCAAAATTTTTGGTTTTGCACAGGACCGTACTACTTTTTTTACAATTATTTAAAGTAACTATTTGTATCTACGCCGCTGGTCATCTGAACGGGGCCAAATTATTGCATAAAATAGCAACCCTCCAATGCATAATATTTACCAAATTTGGTTGGAATTCCTAAACGGGCTCTAAAGAAATTAAAAAAATATGTTATTTTTGGAAAAATTTCAACACGCTGTATATGGGGAACCAAGCGGTTGAGAGCTAATGTGTATTAAACATATGTCCTTGTTTTAGCAAATTCTACCTTGCTTTTTCGGCTCTGCCTTTAGATGTATATGAGGAAAAATTCGAATGCAGAACAGAAGTGAATATATACATATATATATATTTTTAATTTGAGCAGCTTACCTGTAATATGAGGTACAACGGTACTACCACAGCACAACGTATGCATATTGTAAACTATAGAATCTTCTATTTTTATTTTGAGCTCCCGCCATCGATGAAACAGAATAATATCGCTGTATTTTGTTATCTCCTAGTTTGGAGTATTGTGAGGGTGAGAATTATTATTATATTCTTGTAAACATTTAATTGGACAATGGTACAAAGTAACAATAATTTAGTACTTATATAACAAGATTTCATAACTTTGCACTCTACACCGCACCGGGGCAGTGGCTGTCAACCATGATATAAAGGCTGTCAACCACTATTATTGCACCAGGAAAAAATCATTATCACCTGCAAGTCAGTGTTTCTCAAGTTCTGGAATGATTCCTAGAAAAATCCAACATTATTTGTTACACAGATTGATAAAATTATAAATCAAAATGGTAATTAATCTTGAACAGAGCGGATTCAGACTTTTTTATTATGAGGAAAACATGTTGAGAGTCAGTATGACCCCAGGAAAAAATGTTGGTCATCAAAATGACACTTTATTTTTACAATTCAGGTAAAAGAAACACTTGTTGGTCCTTGTGTGATCAACTCAGGTACATGAGGGCATTGTGGACAGAAACCACTTGGATACTTGGTGGTCAATAGATTGATTAGGTACTATAATAGGTATATTGAATACTTTGGGCCAGTACATTTTTTTATGTACAGATTGCAGGTAAGTAATAAGTACCTAGGTACTAATCTAATTAGTTAATACTTGTCTTGCTACGTAAAGGGGCTGCATTTTATATCTGGCAATCATATTATAATATATCATTATATTATATATTAAACTATAAACAAAATGTTGAAATGCGGAGATATTCTTCTTTGGTCTTATTATTCCAGTACACGTGTCTGTCTGTATGTCTGTGTTACTGTCTATCTGTATTGTCATTGTTGATATAAACAACTACATTAGATTTTTACGATCACGAAACTTGGTACTTTTATACAGGGTGTTTACTTTTAGCGTGTACACCACTGGTACAGAGAAGAGGTACAGAGTGGGTTAGATTAGTAAACAGTTGCGCATTTCGAGGCTCTTTAAGATCCTGCAAAGAAATCAAAGATAGTTTAAGTCTGTCCTGAAATATCCTAGAACACCTGAAATATGGCGTTTTCTTTTTCTTCTACAATAAACCATGAGAACACAATGAAACTTGGTACGTTTACATAATTCGATATGGGCTATTAGCTGGAATATTATATATTTTAGTAGTCGACCCCACAAAATACTCCGAAATGTGCTCGAGTGTGTTACTTTCGCTAGTGTAGTGAAAAACCCTTTTGAATATTAACGTAGGTACCCATGTCATATTTTTTGCTTGTCACTTTTTAGCCACCGCATAAATGTATTTATATCGGTTAGGTATTCGTAAACCACCTAACCAGCAAACACCATTGTTACCAATATAATCAAATAGTCACTTTAATACGTTGCTATTTTCCGACTATTGAACCATAGGTAACGCCTGAGCGACCATAACGCTTCTTTGTTCTTCAGCCCTTGTTTACGAGAAAAAGCGCAGCAACACGTTTGTTATTAAGTTCACCCATTCGTAATACTTCCTCATCGGCTGCGCTATTATGACTCAAGCTCACAAAAAGCTTTTACAAACAATCGAAAGCTACGATTTTTTTAACGACGTCGTGCTGGACCTTCCTTCATTATTTATGGCACACTGCATTTACTGGTGGAATTCTTGCAGGATGAAATTTTATGGCATATCTACAAGAAACTAGGTATTACATTGATTTTCGATTACAATGAATAAATAATTATCCTCTGTTTGCGTATATCCACCATTATTAAAAACGTTTTCGATTATAGAGAAACTGTATTGCATAATGCATCGGGAGCAAGTAATAGTAAGTAACGCATTTTCGCGTTAAAAATGAAAAGCCCGCATATAGCTTCAACCGGTAATTTCTGAGATAAAGTGCTACTTCCTACACAACAGTTGTTTTGGGATTCCACGGATAGTACCTACCTACCTGAAATTACGAAGATGAAGCAGCTATTATTGAAAGCCAAGCAAAAGAGATTGGCTACAGGCCTTCATTTTCACTCCTTTCGAATGCTTTGTTTTTGTCTGTAAATCGTGGAGGATGGTGAGAAATGCATTTAATATAATAAAAAGTATAGCTTACTGAAAAAATAAAAGCCAAAACTTGATTATAAATATTTCTATTAAACGATCCTGAAAAAATCAGCTGTGAAATTTTATGACCTCATAACTGCCCATGTTAGAGGCGTCACAGCTGATTTTTGTCACAACTGATTTTTCAGGATCGTTCAATAAAAATATTAATATCAAGTTGTAACCATGTTCGACAAACATTTTCGGGAAATTCCGTTCTCGGACGCCCTTAAAAGTTTGAAAGGATCCAAGAAAACGCCACGCCACTGAAAATCTTCTTATGTCAGAAAATTGTCCAAATGGGCATAAAGAGCACATAAAAAGTCTCAACAGTGAGGTAATAAAAAAAATTGTAGGCATGGGCCCGAGGACTATTACTAATTACTAATTAGAAATTAGAAAAAGTTACAAAAACGCTCTTTACAGTATTATAAAAATTAGTAACATAGTTTTATGTTTCAGATTAAAGCCAGAACCAAATTCAAACCCTGGAAGTCCATTGGATGATTCTAGCACCAGCCCAGTAGCAATAAAAGGTAAGATACAAGCTTGAATATACCTAAGTGGAAATTCAACATATGAAATGTAATCGAAATAACATTATTTTCCGTAAATAAAAAAGAAATACGCACCTCATAATTTTTTTAACCCTTTCGCTACGGCATATACAAAAATCAACGTTGGCCATAACTGCGGCATTTGTTCCACATGCGAGGTAAATCGTGCATAGCAGTAGCGGCAACAAAAAAATATGAATTTATTTTGCAATCAAACTGCTGTTGACGAATATATTCGTCTTATTTTATAAATCAGAAAGTGCATAAAATAAAAAATCTTTTTCTTGTAGAGAATTTAATACACAATAATTCTAGAATTTTTTCTTTGTATGGTAAGTACCTACCGAAAAATGGGGCGACGCAAAGTGGGGCCATAACACTCTTTACACATGTCACGGGACTCTCGACGTTTTTTTTTATTTTGTGTACAGACAACACATCTTTTGGTAGATCTTTTCCTAAATGTAGTTTCTGGAATAATGTCAGCAAAACATCTTTCAGTTAATCTTAGAGGATTGTTTCCAACATTATGTCTACCAAAAATTTTGAAAAATACACGTAAACCTAGCCCCTAGCCTTCCCATAATTTTTTAACACTACTACTAGAATAGGTCTATGAAAAATGAATTAACTTGGAACAGAAATTCATTTGCGATCATACTCGAAACAACTATTGAAAAAATAATATAAACAATTTAAAACTTGTATTAGGTTAGTAAACTTTTTGCAGTATACATTAAAAATACAGGGTGTTCAGATTTGATCCGGAACACCCCTATAAAATTGTGATGCGCTGCACGATTTTGATTTTTTTTTGTGTATGTAGGAAGTGTCCTTACGCACTTGTGGGACATATCGTCATCACTATTCCACGGGCTGCTATGATTTTTATTCGATGCGATTTTTTTGGAAAATGTTATTAGGGATTTTTTTATCGGAAATCTGACAATGTAGCTTTATTCAAAACCCCCTGAAACCCCAGTGTCAATTGAAGTTTTTATTTTCAACTAAAAATCAGGAATGCCTTGGAAATTTTTGAAAATCAGAAAAAATAATACATAAATATGGCATACTTTCTGTGATCCATGAATCATGTTTAAGTATTATTTTAAAAGGTAGGATGGTGTTTGTTTTTCGTTTTCTTCATTAGTGCGACTTTTTTGGAATGTTTCGATTAACTTTATCCGATTTTCAAATATTTCCAAAGCATTCCTGATTTTTAATTTAAAATTTAAAAAAAAAATCCCAACTATAAGGTCCTATAGAAATGTTATTTGTTTGGAATATTTGGGTTCTAGGGAGTGCTGATTAAAGCTAGGTTGCCAGATTTTCTATAAAAAAATCTCTAATAGCATTTTTAACATATCGTATCGAAAACATCATAGGTACTTAAAAATATGGCATATTATATATTTAAGCATTATTTTAAAAATATTATAAAATGATGTCCTTTGCCAATTTCGTTATTAATTCGAGAATTTTGAGTTGTTCTGAATAAGTTTGCTCGATTCTCAGATATTTCCAAAGCATTCTATGTTTTTAATTGAAAATAAAAAATTCAAATTTCCCAGTTTTAAGGACCTGTAGAAATGTTACCTAGTCGGCGAAGTAAATTAATAAAAGTTGGGATATTGGGGTTTCAGGGGGTGCTGAATAAAGTGAGGTTGCCAGATTTCCGATAAAAGAAGCCCTAATAGCAGTTTCCATTTACCATGACGATATATGCCTTACAAGCGCGTAGGGGCACTTCCTACACACATACAAAAATTCATCAAAAACGTGCAGCGCATCACAATAATTTATAGGGGTGTTCCGGGTCAAATCTGAACACCCTGTATACTGCGAAATTTGTATAAAATGAGAATAGCCCTTGTTGCTGCGATTTCTCTATCGGCCACGCGCTGGCGTTTTCGGCAACATTCAAAATTGACAACTCTCTTTTTAAACGTTAAGGCCAAATCGACATTTTCTCAATACAGCTTGTAGGAAATGGGCAACTCCGCAATATTTTAGCCAATCACGGCTCTAGAGTCGTGACGTCCCGCCTCTAGCGGGAATTTTAATAATTAATTATTTTAGGCATTTCCCCACTGAAAAAAAGCTTTTTTTAAATCAGCATTAAAAAACCAGTCATTAAAAGCTCAAAATGAGGCACTAAAGTAAGCCATTATAGTACTCTTTTTTTCTATTAGTTGGCATTGACGAGATGTAAATGTCAGACGCGGGGCCATCGTCCTTCAAAAGGGACCAAATATTCAAAACCCGATCAATAAAGGCCCATTTAACTTTTCGTACACATTGCGAAATTGTTACCTACTACTAGCAGCACAATCTTTCAGTATAAATATTTTAGTAGGTTTGAATATCAATCTACTTGTCATGGAGGCTGCACAACAAGCAGCTGTTTGGTTTTGGAAAGCGCCGTTCCTTTGTCATACTTAGGTATAATATCAATATTATTTCTACAGGGTGGGCCAATGGAAACTTTCCACCCCGATTTTTTTGGTTTAAAATAAAAATCTGGGAAACGCTCGGACACGTCGATTTTTGATTTGAGGGGGAACTATTTTTTAGTTTTTTTATCCCCCTAGCTTTAACCCCCTAGCTGGGGGGGACAGCAACCCTCCAAATTTTAATAGGGGATAGGGGTCGTGCCATACCTCTTTTTAAAGGTCTCATCGAATTCTTTATGACCCTACAATTTCGCCTCATTATTTTTATCCGAAGCGAAATGACAGCTTGTCCAAATAAAAATAAGTAAATCGATAATTCCTGCCTCTGAGGTTATTTCTAACGAAGCTCCTAAACAAACCGGGGTGAACATTTTGTGAACAACAGTTTGGTAGATAAAGTTCACGTGTACATCTAAATAATACAACTTTGATTAGTTCCTAAGTTTTTTATTTATTTTTATTTCTATAAGCTGTCATTTCGTTACGGATAAAAATATGGAGGCAAAATTGTAGGGTCATAAATCCCTATATATAAATCCTTTATCTATGGTCATAAAGAACTCGACGAGACCTTTAAAAAGAGGTATGGCATGACCCCTATCCCCTATTCTGATTTGGGGGGTTGTTCTCCCCCCAGCTATGGGGTTAAATCTATGGAGATGAAAAAAAGGGAAAATAGTTCCTTCTCAAATAAAAAAAAAACAAAAAAATCGGGGTGGAAAGTTTCCATTGGCCCACCCTGTATGTAAGCTGCATGTGATGCACCAGCTTGGTAGTCTCTCCAAGATGCGCCGAAGTTTCTTTTTATGACTCATGTGGTTAACTTGCCTCGGCCAGAGGCCTCGACAACTAAATTCCACATCAATCATAAAAAGTTGAATTTAAATGTCATGGTAGATAAATAACTATTCTTGGGCTTATTGGACCTCTTACATTAAGAAAAATCATGAAAAGGACCTATTTCTACAGATACATATATCTATTCCTACTTGTATTCTTTTATTTAGACTAGCTAATATTGAAACAGAAGGCCATTTTGTTTACACCAATTGACCCGTCAATATTAAGACATTGATCTGATGCTGTGATTAATCTCTCCTTCGCAAAAATTTGACACAAAATTATATTTAGGTATAAAAAATTTACCTGGCAAGATTTTGTAGTTCGAGGGGTATACCTAATGTGGAGATTACTTACCAAATTGCTACTTAAACTCACTTTTTTCACTTAAAACTTTCAGATATCATAGAAATGTAACTAACAGAGACGCGCGACGAGTGAAGTAGACAAAGGCGTCTGACACAAACTTCTTGATTAATTTCTTTAAAATTAAATTGTCGTTCATTTCTGCTGCAAATAATTGAAAAAAATAATTGAAGCTAACTGCAACTGCATGCAAAATCATAAGAATGGGCTTTGCGAAAGTCGTGTGTTAAGACAACAACAAACGGCAGTACAACTGTTGGTGTTGACAATTATGACTATCTTCGATCATGACCGAAATACTTAGGTATTATAGCCTAATTTAAGTGTCAGATTTTGTCTTGGCGAAGCAGTTGATCTGTGGGAATATTAATTAAAACGGTACAGTTTGGTTTACGTAGCAGACTTAGATTCTAATTTATAATGCAGACTTCCTATACATTGAATGGTGGCTTTTTCGTCATGTGCAAGAAGTAGATCTATTCAGGAGCCTAACAAGTTTCCCAGTTTATTAAGCAGTGACGTTTGAGTTTATAGAACCCGTTTTACATGTACATATGTGCCTAAGTCAGAACTATTAAAATGTTTAACGGATGTTTATTTGTGCATAAAATATGAAATATTGTTTTGCATAACGTTTATGGGGAAAATAACTTAATAAAATAGTTAATTGTTGCATTGTTGCGTGAACACCTAAAGATGCGTGAAGGATACATTATGACAACTAGTCAGATTTGAAAAACAAATCTTTATGGTTTAACTTTGAGTTGAATACAGGGTGTTGGAGTTGTTACATTTTTAAAAACAGTTGATCTTTCTTAGAAAAAATGTTAGGTATAATGATTTTAAATATTGACGGAATCATTCATTGTACAAGAAATCAGGTAGGTACTAAAAAAGACCAGTTTGTTTGCTGGACACAATTATTTTATTATTTTCCATGATTTCTAAATATATGCACCGAAGGGAGAGTTTTTAAAATCAAAAGAGTTCTTAAGTTAGAAGTGTGAGCTGTAATCCAAAAACCACTTTTAACACGCACTGCGGAGCTTTCTCTCATTCTTCTCAGAAACCATTGTTCGCGCAGAAAATTTTATACTTACCAAAAATGTTCCTTATAAAATTTTGTACAAAAAAGTTTTTAGGCCTATTTCATTTTATCCGATGCATTTCGAGCAACGAGCGATCGAAATCAGGGGTTGCATCGTAACTTTTGATCAACCATTGTATATTAAAGCAATGGCATCATGCTACAAAACAACGATGCATAGAATATTATCAAATGTTATCGTCAGAATGGGAGAATTCCATCTGTTAATGTCGTTCTTGGGATCAGTACGGTTTCTTATCACTGACGTAGACTTGCGGAATTGTGGTCAACAGTATACCTACGCTTCTGCATCTATCCCCATATGCTTTCGGGCCATGCATATGCAAGAGCGATTCGAGCTCATTGACTTACTTTTCGGGCTATTTCCATGCTAATAGTTGAAGAAATTGAAGTTCCACAAAAGACATTCAAGCTTTAGTGAATGACATTGGAAAAAAATAATACGTTAACTTTCGACAGCTCACATAGTAAATGACTCCTTTACAACATTTAGAATAAAGCCAGAAAGCGATTACGAGGAAATAGGAAAACTGCAAAATGATTGTTACAGTATTTAGAATTATTATCCAAAAAAGAAAAGAAAACAAAAAAAAATATTGCGGACTTTCTCAGTGATGACGCGTGTGGCTTTTTCTTAAGTTGAATCGTGCTTTAATAAGGAATATGAACAATTTGCACAACATGTTTTTTTTTGCAGAAAAACATTGGTTCGGGAATTATTGTATTTATGAAAGAAGCCACAGGTGATGTGAAAAGACGAATGTACAGTTCCAGATACTTACAATCATCTAGTATTAGGGGAGAGTGGGGGAATGGCGGCCCCCTAAGCAATTTTGAAGGCCATTGACACATTTTCAAATGTAAAGTAATGGTGGAGTGTCAAATTAAATCCCAAGTCAGTGTAGAATCAAAATAAATTTTTATTCTAGACAAAAACTACAAACCAAAAACTATATACCGTTATATAAAAAAATGTAGTGTTGGCCGGTATTACCCACACTCATGGGGTAATACCGACCGCAGGCCGTCATTATCTCGAAACAAAAATCGACAAGAATATTATAATCATTTATTATTTACAAAAGTCACATGATGTTTGTTGTCTTCCTAAATGAGTTTTTCAAAAGTTGCCATTGTCTGCGTCTCTCTGGCAAAGACGACCTTGGTATGTTAAAACTTCTCGACATTTATTTTAAACACTTGTAGCATCCATGGCTGCTTGTAAACTTTCTGAAGTCCGCGAAACTTTTTATGTTTTTCTGTGTATGTTCCGGTATCTAGGAACTAAAAAATAATATTTTTATGATACATGTCTAGGCCGCCATTACCCCCAACTTTGTTTCCGGTATCCTTATTTTGGTTAGTCAGTTAGAAATTTGAAACATTTGAGATTATGTAAAATTGTTAATTCCCATGTTAATCTACAGGCTCTACTAAATCCATTAATATAGTCTCGATAGTTCTAGTACTTACTAATAAGCTAATTATTACCTTCAAAGCAACTAACTTCTTACAAGAAAGCCTGAGTTTTCTAAAATACGCCTTTAATATCGCAACAGTTCACTCTATAAGCTGTCCAACTCAAACTGAAGCTTCGTTTCATGAGTCTCATGAAAAAGGGGGCACATCAATATGCTTGTTTTAATAATATATTTTAGATAGCTCTACTTCATGGGTGGTGAGGAAAGGAGCAGCAACATTATAATATAAGCTAAAATATTAAAAATGGAACCAAAATATTACACGAAAAACATGTTTTGCAGTATTATATCTGTCGCGTGTAGATATACTTCCAACATTAAATCACTTTTGGGAACTATAATACAGAAGGCGACCCGTGTTCGTTTCCACCCCTCTTTTCAATTGGTTGTTGCTCGAAATGCATTGGAAATAGATAAAATAACCTTTTTTGTAGAAAATTTTATAAGAGACATTTTTAGTGGTACCAAAGATCATCTTGAATATTATGATCTTTGGTAGTAGACCAATGGTTTCTGAGAAAACCGAGAAAAAGGTCCGCAGTGCGTGTTAAGAGTAGTTTTTGTGGATGAAGCTCATACTTCTAACTTAAGAACTCTTTTGATTTTAAAAACTCTCACTTTGATGCGTAAAATCTCCAAGTGCAAGACTTTATATTTTTCTTTCATTTGGCTATTTTAGGTCTAATATAAATAGATTAATAAATATGTGATGGAATCCACCAATTCAGTGTGATTGGGATTTACTTAATAGATTAAGTACATCACATATTTGGGATTGATAGATTAAGTATACATCACATATTTTGCTGAATTGAAAACTCGCTTAAAAGTAAAAAGTACAGACATAACAATACATGTCTGTAACTTATATGCCATTATGCCATCAATCTTCAGTCCATTTTAATTGCATAGATTGATCAAAGTCGCTTGAACTTCGTTTTCAAACCTGTAAAAAAAAATCCGTTTTAAAGTGAAAAAAGAGGGAAAATAAGACTTAAGTTTTGAAAACGAGCAGACAATAATGCATTTGATTGCATTCGGTGAATTATTTTGATTATTGATTTGATAAGATTGTAATCGAATTGAAGATAAACCGATTATAAGTCGGTATATTGCGAACAGGTTGTTATTTTAATTTTTTCTTCATCTTCTTATAGGTTCGATGAGCAATCTCTACCCAAATCAAAATAATTCCAAGACAATGTTAATTCTGAATTAATTTTCAGTGACACAAAAAGTATTTATATGCGACTTAAATACTGTGATGAGTTGAATGGAAAAATCTTTCACTTTCAAAATAATACAATAAATAATCGACTACGTACATGTAATTGCAAGTCATGGTTGGATGGATTAAAAAATCGATTTGGAGATTTCTATCTCGACATATATCTGTATCATTAGCAAGGGTAATGTTGGAATATAAATGCATTCTGTCCTGGGAATACAAATTTCCATAAAAATAACAGTGATCAAGTCTGAGATCAGGAAATTTTAAGGTAAAACTTTTTCTCCTCTTCGAGCTTTATTTGGTTTTATTTCCGTCCTTCCAACTCTTTTTGCTTGGACTAAAATACAAGGAAACATACATATTTTATACAGATGCCCTGCTATTTGAATTGATTTGTTATTAAAAACAAAAAGGCGAAATTAATTAAGTATTATTTTACCTGCCCTATTAGGTATACCAACTTATTTCACAACACGTTATCTGAATACTTGAAGTATAATAATAGAGGAAATAATCACCTAAATCTGAAGAAGTTATGCCGTAATCTTTTGCCCCGCTGGACCAAGTCCATTAAGCAGTGTTGCCGGTGTGGCACCTTGCATCGGAATCAATATTCTTTGCATTTATTACTTGAGCTAGAAGCTTGAGATAATCTGACTTTAAATTTCAAATAATAATAATTAAGAAGAAAGTGTAGTGCCTCCATGTTGGATTTCATCTTTTGCAATTTGCCGTAGAAAATGTGAAAAAATAAAAATTTCAATTTTGCTTTTTCTACATCTAATAAGGATCTGTGATATGCATTCTACATATTATGCAGCCATTCACCGCATTGCAATGAACAAAAATGTTTTTCACTGTAAGAAGCGATAACATGTAATATTAACTTTCAGATTCAGAAAAAGGACATTTTCCAGAAGTAAGTGCAGCAAATTTTTTTATAACTTTTTAAATAAAATCAATAATTGTGTCAAGGTTAAAGCATGACTATGATTATGGTCATTATAACAGAAATTAAATTTCTATCACTCCACCACATAATGAAGGACCGGTGAATACTGAAGATTGTGGAGAGCAAGAAAATTATATTCTCTATGACACAATTGTATCGAAGATAAAGCATGACCATGATTATGGTCATTATAGCATAAGCGAAACTATTCTGTCACTCCACCGTATACCGAAAGCATTGAGGTGAGTAGTAGGTATTAAAGATAGTGGTGGAGAGCAAGAAAACTATACTATTTCAAATGATACAATTGAGGAGATCATTGATGAAAGGCAGATCGTAAATCATGATCACAACTATACCTACAAGCCAAGGCTGTAGCTTGTTAGCCGATAATGAAACGAGTGATAAAAACAATGAAAATGAAATTGGACCGCCAATTTTTATAATGGTTCGTGAGAAGCGAAAACTGTTCTCAAATATTACGGCATTATGAGAATTTCGAAAGTTGTAACAAATTTCTTACATTCTCTATGACATCAAGATACTGTTTGGTTTCGTGTCTGATACGTTCCTGCTGAAATCTTTCTAGATCAAAAGTAGTTGTTAACAAGTTTTAGGATACCTACTTTTCCACACTTGACTTGACAATTTTAAAAGTACATACAGTGGATATCACGAATCTTCATCCCTATACGTCACAATGGCCAACAATGCAATTTCCATTGACATTGTCGACCATTCTGACTTAGGGATGAAGATTCATGAAGTCCATTATAGTACGCCGAACATGTCTTTCAAATACCGTTAAAAGTGGAATCACAAGCCTGTTGTTGTATTGAAAAAAAAATGCTAGGGTGAGTTTTCACCATTGCGATACACAGAACATTTAAAAAAATGCTTGTAAAATGTTATCTAGTGAATTTAGTCCAGCTAAAGCTACCGCACTGTACCTATATTTGGTTATTATCTAGATACTTGTAGCAAACACTGTTCTAATTTTAGAACTGACCAGTTAATTGAAGCCGATTTAACTATGAATAGTAATGTTTCGCAGGAAATTCAACTTGAAGGACTGCGAATAGTAGATATTGGTCACTTTTTAAAGACAATAAAAACATTCGAAAACACTCGCCCTTTAACTGATATTCAAGATATTTGAGTAAAATAAGAAAGATTGAAGTAGGTATCACCATTTTGTTCCTTATAATGTGATAAAGCTGATTGAGACAACACTTAATTAGAGACAAAAAATTATATTCATAGGCAGGAAGCGTAGCAACAAATTTACCAGTCCCACCATTACTGAGGAAGATAGTAGAAAAAAATGCCTTACGTTTAATAAACTCACGTCAAATGGGACCGGGAGATAGCGACAGATTTTTGGAGGTGATTTTACTCAGTATGCGTTTCAAAGGGATTTATGTTGCGTATATTCCCACAATAATAAGGTATGAATCAGAGAGTCATCCTGGGTTCTTCATATGAAGAAGATATGAGTTTTCATTTATTCGAAAAATATGCGTTTTGATATGATCTTAGTCGGGCTGCCGTGTTTTATAATGAAGTTCAAAATAGAAAATTCCTCGGAAAACTATAGGCATGCCGTCAGCGTGGGCCCAAAATGCTATTATTGTCAATATGGAATTTTATTTAGAAAAGAAGATGTAACATTCATTGAAAAAGTAGACAATTTAAAGAAGGATTTAGACAATATCCCATTACATGTATTTGGCGAACATAAATTTTGCAATGATCTAATTACATTCCAGCAATGGCTGAATGTGGACTTCTAGGCGATATTGATCTGTTTAAACAGACTCATTTGCAATGTACATAGCTTAATTGTCAACATGGACACAAATGCAGCAGGGCATTACAATTCAATAGTCTGTAAATTTGTCGGTGGCAAGGGAATTAATTTTACTCAGAGAGTCACATGCGAAGCTGCAGCAACATCTTTTTACAGCAGTGCTGATTATTATCTTTTGCGGCACGAAGAACTTTCTGGAAAAAAGAGCCTTCACTGAATTTTAAACGATTTTCAGGAAAAAACGTATATTATAGTCACAGTACCGGCAAAAGCTAATTCCTATAATAAGAAAACAAAGGCACTGGCTGATAAGAACTACATGCCCGAATCACAAACAGAACCTGACCTTCCTCCAGATCAATATTCCATAAAAGAAAAAGAGTTTGTTAAGGAACTGCAATTAAGCAAATATCAAATGGAACAACTGGAAGTTAAAACTAGAGGGAATATATTGTATTTTAATTTTCACGATTGGCAAGACAACAATTTGAAAATGAATAATGAGAATATGGTGTAAAAGTAAATTTATGTGGATTATTCGTGGATAAGGATTATCCTGTGCTTGCTGCAAGTCCCGATGGATTAATTGCAAATGACGGGCCCATCGAAATCAAATGTCCAAAAGTATCGGCTACTATGCTACTATGCAGCAATTCAATTTTATTTGAACGTTTTTTTATTGTAATGTATGCAGCCTTTCCATTAAGATGTATAATATGGAGATAAAAGAAGTAAAGAAATTTTCATATACAAAGTTTGTAACGCGGGCTCGTCTACCTACATGAACTGAACATAAAAAAAATTGAAAGCAAAGTCTACAAAATGTTAGTTTTATGCATTTATATATTTTTTTGAATAAAGAAATATGTATTGGCTAAATCTGCGTATTATTTTTCTTATTATATCTACTTTATCCCTCTTCGTGTAATGAAAACAATCGGAAGGCAAATTTCCATTATATAGATAAAATTTTAAGCCCTGATTTAATTCGAAACAACTTGTTTTATTTTGTATTGTTCTCGAAAATTAGAAATAGAGGTAAGTATTTTATTAGTCTTGTTCATTTTCAGACTTTTGCCTTTTCTGGCCGCCCTGTACATCTGATGAGAAACCCTCTATGCCAGTTTTATTTTTATTTTACAAGCTAGCTTTTTATAAGGAATCAATTTTTTGCATGAAGTCAAAAATAAAAAAAATCCCTTATTATTATAAAGTAGACATGAATCATCAGAGATGATCTGCGATTGGCTAGTTCCTTAGGGACACAAAACAACATTATTAGACACAAATGAAATTATAGTAGACATACGTCCCCAATATGGGATAAACAATTACAGGAATCGTATCGTCCTAAAAAATTAACGCTGATATTCACCAGAGGGAGTAAAGCAACACTCAAGTTGTCACTTATCACTTACTAGACTTTCTTCTGAAAATTGTAATACTCTCCTGTTGGACTTTCATTGACTTTATTTGTTTAATCACCACGTGTGATGATCATTTTTAAAATTTAGAAAAACGTTGTTAGACAGGGTGATTCAGTCATGATGTAAAACATTTTAACCACAGGTGGAAAAAAAAGCTTAATACGAATATGAAATTAAAAAATATTCTAAAGTCAACAAAAAAATAAAAATATATTTTGCGAAGTGCATTAAACCCCTACCTAACGGCGCTTGCCTCGTCAGTTGGTAAGGTCGCTCGTCAAGGCTGGTGCGCAATTGCCAGTTGCACACTATATCGTAAATGTAGGTTTTTACGTTTTCACAGAAATCTCAAAAAATGTCGAAATATTCTGCCGCGACGACAACAATATCATGGTGTAAGTAAATTTATTATCTTCTTGACTCGCTTTTCGATTTCCAATGTCAATCCTTTTCTTATTTTGTAAATATGAACGTACTTCATGTTCAAACATGTTGAGCAATGAGCATCAATTAAAACTGCACAAAACGTAAAAACGAGTTCTTAAAAAACGACACAAGCAACTTACTACACACATAAGTTTATTCTGTTCGTGAGCGTCAGAGCATAGCACACCCTAGCGCATATAAGAAATCTGTTATGCGGCACGGTAATAGTAATAAGCCCACTGGCGAGTGGCGTATAATAAAACTGCGACTCCATGATGAGATATTTCCATAAGATTGTACCGGTAGTGATTTTTTCGAGTAGTAAGCCGATTCTACTTATGCTATCGTACACCAAACGACAACAGATAAAGAAAATCACGTTGTCGCTCTTGAGCACGTCATTTGGCATCATTTTTTAAGCAAACACGATTGGCTAGTTAAAAAAAATACCATATGATGCGGACATTATGTGTGGCACAGTGGACATCGGATCTTCTCGAATCCAAAGCCGCGGCCGGCAACGGGCGTTCCGCGGTCGGGCGGCCGGCAGCGTGGCCGCGGGCGGGCGCGATCCTCGCACCGCGCTCCGGAGAGAGGAGAATAACCGCAGCGGCCGTTCACCTCCTCCGAGTGCCAGGGCGGCCACAAAAAGACGAGAGCCGCGGCCGCTATCAATTCCGCCACATCACTAGGAAGCGCCGTGAGAAGGAAGGAGGGAGCGCCCCGCGTTTATCGCGCGCGCCTCCTGGCGACGCCCCTGCGTTGCGCAACAGGTGGTTAACAGGTCGCCCGGCCCATCCGCATGCAAAAATTTAAAAGATGCCATTCCAGATAACGGCAAACTCACACAACTCACCACTGGAGACTTCCACGGGCCGAAGTGTAACCAAAATCGACAGATCCAAGCCATCTAAAGCTGGGTACATGCAGTTTTCTATAAGAATAGCAATAAGATTAAGAATAATATTGGTAATAATTTAACAGGGTGTTCATGCAGCGTACTACGAAGGCCCCAAAGGGCCATAGCATGGAAATATTATCTGAAAATTTCCACTTACTTTCTAGAAAATTCATGATAACCAAGTAGAAATTTCTACCTAGTAACTAGAAATTTCTACTTATTAACTAAAAATTTCTACATAGTAACTAGAAATTTCTACCTACTAACTAGAAACTTCTACCTAGTAACTAGAAATGTCTACATAGTAAAAACAAATTTCTTCATGGCAGCTATAAATTTCTACATAGTAACTAGAAATTCTAGATGTCATTGTAACTAAAGCATTCCGGAGCATAATTTGTATAGTGATTCCTTCTACAAAGTCTGCAAGTTCACAAAATTCGCTTTAAACTTCTCTGACTTAAATCAATGGCAGCCCAAGTCAACAGAAACGATCTAATCTCTTTCTGAGATAAACCGAGATTAAAATAAAACTTAATAACTGCTATTAATGGCATTTCTAATATTTAATCCCACTAACGACGCATCTGTTCAATCGGAAACCGAACCTCCTAGTAACTAGAAATGTCTACATAGTAAATACAAATTTCTTCATAGCAGCTATAAATTTCTACATAGTAACTAGAAATTCTAGATGTCATTGTAACTAAAGCATTCCGGAGCATAATTTGTATAGTGATTCATTCTACAGAGCCTGCAAGTTCTCAAAATTCCTTTTAAACTTCTCTGACTTAAATCAATGGCAGCCCAAGTCAACAGAAACGATCTAATCTCTTTCTGAGATAAACCGAGATTAAAATAAAACTTAATAGCAGCTATTAATAGCATTTCTAATATTTAATCCCACTAACGACGCATCTGTTCAATCGGAAACCGAACCTCCTAGTAACTAGAAATGTCTACATAGTAAATACAAATTTCTTCATAGCAGCTATAAATTTCTACATAGTAACTAGAAATTCTAGATGTCATGGTAACTAAAGCATTCCGGAGCATAATTTGTATAGTGGTTCCTTCTACAGAGTCTGCAAGTTCTCAAAGTTCGTTTTAAACTTCTCTGACTTAAATCAATGGCAGCCCAAGTCAACAGAAACGATCTAATCTCTTTCTAAATTAAACCGAGATGAAAATAAAACTTAATACCTCCTATTAATGGCATTTCTAATATTTAATCCCACTAACGACACGTCTGTTCAATCCGAAACCGAACCCTTAAATAATATCAAACATTGCGTTATTGAAGTTCTCCAAAAACGTGTCATTTTGTACGTAGTACGGAAAAAATTCTACATAATAAACTAAAAATAAAAAAGTAAGTGGAAACTTTCAGATAATATTGGCCCTTTGGGGCTTTCGTAGCCTGCAATAGCCATAGCAATAAAAATAATAAATGTAGGATTTCAATTATTTACAATCGCAACCTTTTCCGTTTTCGTTGGTTTTCTGCAGTTCTAGTCCTCTCTAGACAGTTTTTTTAAATACATGTTTCACTATGAAAATCATAGATACGTAGAAAAGCTTGTTTAGCACAGTGATTACTTTTAACCGAGTGTTTAGCATTAAAAAGAAGGAAGCCAAGGTATGCGGTTAGGCCAATGAATAGGCAAAGGGAAGTTAAAAGAATCGTTTTTTTATCCCTATCAAGGAAATGCAGACAATTTAGCAAAATACTGAAGAATTTTTTAAATACCTAGACGAGAATGAATCCTCGGTCTGTTTAAAAAATTTGTTTCCTTGACCAGCCCATCGATAAGAATTAAATTTAGTCTCTTCGCACATGCGCAATTTCCATTTTGCCATAAAAATAGCAATACAATTAAAAGTTAAGGAACTTCAAGGTCATTTCTTATTCCTTATTTTATTGCTACGGTCAAGCTGAAACCTCCAAACCCCTTTCTTGGTGTTGTAATCATCATAGTGTTGTAGATGCGATAGACACAACTTTAAGCTACCGTGGCAAGTTAAGGTCACCAAATCAGTCAAACCGTAATACAAGCACTTAGAAATATAACTTTGCAGATTTTGCAACGAACATGATGAGACTAATAGTCTATTTAAATTAGACCTAAAATAGCCGAACAGAAAAAAATTATAAAGTCTTGCACTTGGAGATTTTACGCATCAAAGTGAGAGTTTTTAAAATCAAAAGAGTTCTTAAGTTAGAAGTGTGAGCTTCATCCACAAAAACTACACGCACAGTGGAGCTTTTTCTCGTTTTTCTCAGAAACCATTGGTCCCACAGAAATTTTTATAAGTACTTATTAAAAATGTCCCTTATAGAATTTTCTACAAAAAAGGTTATTTTAGCTACTCATTTCATTTTATTTAATGCATTTTGAGAAATAACCGATTGAAAAGAGGGGTAGAAATGAACACAGGTCGCCTTCTGAATTATAGTTCCCAAAAATGATTTAATGTTCGAAGTATACACGCGAAAGATATAGTAACTGCAAAATATAGACGAAAACATGTTTTTTGTGAAATATAATTTTTTTTTAATTTTAGGTAGGTATTTTAATTATCGTTTTTGTATAAAATTATACTCAAAAAGGTACCTCGCGGAAATTGTAACATTCAATAATGGCTGTGATGTGACTATAGTTTATAAGATGTAGCTTTGTCTACGCCTACACTCACTAGGATTACTTCGTTTTCTAGAGTTTTCCCTAGTACGTACCTATATAAGTTCACTTTCCGCTTTTGTGCATATCCTTACTTGTGTCAGGAAAAATTCGGACCTAGCCGAAAATGGCAATGAAGCCGAAATAATTAATATAATTGCCACCCAATGTCTCCCGCACAAGTACGTGGTAGTGGTTGCTCGTGGGGTACCTAGTCCTAGTTTAGAGTATTGCGAGGGTGATTTGTACTTTTTATTTTATCGATTTGTTCCATTGTTTTTTTGCCATTTGTTCTTTGTATTTATATACCTACATTTAGTGGAGCTAAGTTTAATGTAATATTTGATAATATTCCATGTTGATCGTTTTTTAGCACGATGCCCTTGGTTTTATATGCAATGGTTGGTCAAAAGTTACGATGCAAACCCTTATTTCGATCGTTTCTCGAAATGCATTGGATAAAATGCAATAGGTATAACAACCTTTTTTGTACGAAATTTTATAGGGAAAATTTTTATTAAGTACAAAATTTTCTGTGCGACTAATGGTTTCTGAGAAAAACCAGAAAAAGCTCCGCAGTGCGTGTTAAGGGTGGTTTTTGGGGGTGAAGCTCACACTTCTAACTTAAGAACTCTTTTGATTTTAAAAACTCTTCCTTTGGTGCATATAATCTCCATATATCAAAATTTTATAAATTTGTTTTTCTAATTATGCATCTTCTTACTTTGGGGGCGTCCGATATAAAAAAATTCTACTCATATGTATATTTGTAATTTTCTTTACAGTCTAGATAATGCAAAGTGCGGATATAATTTCATATCAACCGTAGGTAGCGTTTAACCAATCACAGTTAAGCTTTCCCATGTGTTGACGTCTTTGCAGGATGAACCATCTTGTTATTATTTTGGTTTACTAAAGTTTATAGCATATCTATCAAAAATCCGCCTTAATCTCATGGATAACTGGGGTCTTTCAATCGATTTTTTTGTACATGTAAATCCATAAATCTTGCTAAAGGAAAAAGCAAATTTAACTCTTTCCAAATGTCCAAAAATATACAGAGTATACAAAAAATATTTTATCCGACTTTTTGCGATAAGTCCTGTATAATCCGCAAGCCTACCTTTCTAAAACCCGAAAGCTACCTTATAACTTTAATTTAAAACTTTTTTCTCTATCTGTAAAAATTAAAGAATAAATAGGGAGGGGGGGGTCCGAGTTTTCGCGTGAAGATTCTGTTCCTACCAACCAGAATCGTCGCAATTCATAAACTGAATGCATCCCAAAATGTGTGTACCTATATACCAAGTAAATAGTAAATTACCTACAATGTTTTAACATCTAACCTCGAATTGGCTCACGCGATCCCATTATAACACAATAAATCGTATTATAATGCGGAATTCTCCTGGAATTATACCTACAAAATCAATAGTGTAAAATTTATTGCTGTGGAAGTTTGCATTAAGAAAAATAAAGACAAGAATCATCGATATATCTAACATTTTTATAAAGGTAAAACTTGTAATAGGTACATACCTATTTATAAATGATCTACTTTTTGTAAGATTGTACTTTGTCGTCAATTATCTTTAATATTATTAAAAAGGACATATTAAATTTAATTAGGCATACCAATCCTTATGGCTAGGTATTCTAAAATATTTCTGCTTAATGAATAGACTCCTATTCTGTGAGACTTGATATCTCCTTAGGTGGTAAGTACCATACCAGAAAACATGAACAATATTTAATAATTTATATATTGTCGGTAAATTCTTGTATTCTAAAGTTTAGTTTTGTGAAATAATTACCTACCTCATATTGCTCTTTTAAAATAAAATCATTATTACGTAGCAATAACGCTATAATCTTTCTTGTATATATATGCAATTGTAACTATAGACTTTTATGATTTTTATCTGTTATCCACAATCGCACAAATAGTAACTTTTAAAGATTTTTTATATATTTAATCAATAAATGTTTTGCTAGCAAAACAATCTGCCAGGTAATGAAGTTTTGCACTTACACTTTTCTTCCCGTTATTACATAGGTATACTTATACGGTCGATTTTAATGAATGAGGGAAAGTGGAACAAATTCGCACCTGAATAGTTTACCGTTTTATATGACCATTAATAATTACCTATTGAATTTAAGTAAACTGTATAATATATAGGTGGAAAAAGGAAAAATGGAAATGATTTTACTATTTTAATTTGAAATTTACAGCTCTTAGCAAATGTTGACGCGGAGAGAAGATCGTGATAAGGAAATTTAAAGTTCAGTAAAGCTGCGGCTTTATAGACATTGATTGTTATGACGATATATGTATAGGTATTGTTTTGACAAAATAATGCATTTTTCCTACGTTTATACTTAAACCTTTTAGGCAAATGGCAATAAATTTTCGCTGACCGCTGACGTAAATAATAAAAGAAGCTATTGATAAATAAAAAGGATATGAAAAGCGACTATAGAGCTATTTCATTATTACAACTATTCACGATTTGGATGAGAAAAGTTTGGCCCACTTAGATTATGTGCAGGGTGTCGTAACTCTTTTATTTTGCTATTACTTTGCCGCAACTGAAAGTTAAGACAAAATAATAGTAGGTAATTGCCACCCCTTCTCCTCACAAGCATTTGATTGTTTCTGGGGTAGGTACTCTTCGTTTGGAAAATTGTGACGGTGAGAGTTATTGCTATTTACGGTGCAGTCATTAATATATCAAATGCTTAAAAAAATCATCTCAAAATATATCTACCCTTTTACATTAAATGCAATAATAATCATCAAGATTTCAGATTTCGTGAAATGACATCGAAATAAAAGAGTTATTACACCCCACACCCTGTATAATAAAATGTATAGAAACCTGTACCAAATTTTTCACTAGGGAGAAAAATGCTTATATTTTCGACACCGTTATTTCAGAACGTTGAAATATTAACCTGAAAACAAAATTATTGTGCTAGAAGCCGCTTTCGTTCTCAAATCAAGAGCTTCGTCAGGGAATTAGATTTATAGTTTAGTTAGGTACAATAAAATATTGTTATTTGATATTTAGTGTTGTATAATATGGCCATTACAGTGTTACTAGAGAAGTTACGCTAAAATTTTGTTGCTTTCGGTGTAAAAAAATGTATAAAATTAAGAACTATCTAGTAGTTACACGAAAAGTTGAAAACAAGTTCTTGCAAAGATTAGATGTTTATCTTACAGATAAACTCTTTTTATATTAATAATAAAATTAACCTTTTTTTTCAATTCTCTGAATATTCGTGAAATTAATAAACCATTCATAGAATTTAAGAACAATATATTTCGTCACTACATATACTAGGTACCTACATATTCACTGAATTAGGGAAGCATAATAATATTCTTAATTTATTGGATAATGCCACGGAAATGCCACAAAATTTAAAACAACAAATAATAATGTGTATACGGTTGGTTGAAATGAACAGAAAATGGGTTCCATTGGCCTTTGTCTATACATAAATGTTTAAAAAATGCTTTTCAACATCGAATCTAAAAAATGATGCATTATTTGCATTGTATATGGTCACGGTTAGAGTGAATAAGAGGGAATATTTTTTTATTATACATTGGACGGAAAAAGCACACTTGGTAATATTTTTTTCTTGTGTTTAAAATGAGATTGCCATGGTTGGGTTATCTGTGGCCATGGAGAAACTTAACATTTCTTGTACGGGATGTCTAGTCTAGACCACCATATGAAAATGTCAAAAGAGTAACCACTATTTCGTACCACCTCCTAAATCTTACCTTTTCAATATTTATGCTACCAAGGCATTTGCGCGTCCTCTGTTAGTTAGTGTCCTTACTTAGCTTTTATAACCACTCGACGGAAGGCAGAACATTTTCTCCAGAGTGCAATGCGTTGCTCTGTTTTACGGAGTTTTAGAAATGCCAGATGTCTGAAGTAAGTTCTTACGGGTCTAAAATAAGCAATATTGTGTGTATTGATTGTACATTGGTCAAATCATTATTTTTTCAATAAATTATATACTATTTTCATGTATCTAGTATGAAACAACATAACCTAGCTTTGTATCGTGTCGATTAGTTTGGCTGAAATTTGGCATTAGTCGCCTATATCGTACCATGTACCATTGGTTAGTTTCCTACTGGTTTTGAATGCTGTGTAGTAAATGCAGAGACGAAAACATTATCAAATGTAACAAATGTAGTAGAAAATAGAAAATACGTAGTACTTATAAGATATACTTTCATCTAAACCAAAATGTGTGTGATCTTTCTTCTTTTAGTTTCAAAGAGCAGTTTTTTTTTTATTTTTTTAAAGTGTTGTGTTGTAAGAGAAATTGTTTGTTTTTTGGAACTGACTGAGTTAGAGGGAAATATAAAAAAATATTTATGAAACTGGCAAGTATGTTCAAAATTTTTCTTGTCGTTGTCGCGATGCGACTTCGTACTGGTGTTGCCAGAACAAGCTTTATTGAGAAACTGAGGAAAATATACTAAATACGCTCTTTAATTGTACACTAGATTGTAACAGGTATAAATATTTCATGTCCCTAGAATTCTCTAAAAGGCGGCCATATTGATATTATTGATAGGTGACGGAGGACAGGGTCGTAATCAACAGAATTTACATTTTACTCACACGAATCCTAAATTTAAATAGATAGAAATTAACATTAAACTCTATAGGCTATAGCGTTGAGTGAAATTATTCCTTCACTCAACGCTAATTATTCCCTCATTCAACGACTAGTTATAGTTTCTGTGTTTGAAGTTAGGTTAGAGCTACAGACACAGAGATCGAATATCAAGGTTAAAGTTAGGCATCTGTCACAAGTTCTGACATTTCTGCCGGACATGCTAAATACGTCCCTGTACGCGCTAAAAACATTGCTGTCGACCTTGTATTACCAAATTAAGAAATGTCATTTCTAGTGTACAATTAAAGAGCGTAATAATACTCCGGTTGTAATAATGGTTGTAGAAAAACAGGGGGCGGTCGCCCCCCCATATCCGCCACCATCTCTTCCTCCATTTGATGTGGGGGAACCCTTAGTTTATCTTCATTTACACATAGGTTGCTAGATAACGCTAACTTTATTGCAGCATTCGTGGTTGTCATCGACCCAAAACAAACGGAGAGTGGTCCTGTATCCCGTATGTCTGAATGTTGCTCATGCTGTTGTCGTTTTATGGCGTAGCGTCGAACAAGGCACGTAGAGGGGTGATTTCGCAGGCGCATATAGAGACCCCAGGAGGGGCGCAGGTCGAGGAGCAGATGGACATCTTCCCAGTTCGGCCCGTTCCTTACGTCGCGCTTCCCGCGGTAGATCTCAGATCTCCCGACGAACCGGTTCCGCTCCGAGTTCATTCACACTCTTCGGATGCGGCCGGAGCGAGGGCCCGCGACGTCCAGGTCCAGGTCCTCGAGTGCGCTACGCGACGCCCACCTACCGCGACATCTAAGTCACAGTGCTCCCAATTCTCGCCAGGCCCACCTCCGCAACATTGCATTCGCCACACGATAGTACTGCGCATTTTAGATTCTGGGGCATAGAGATCATATACAGGGTGAGTCACATCTAAAGGCAGAGCCGAAAACACAAGGTAGAACTCGCTAAAATAAGCACATATGCTTAATAAACATTAGCCCAAAAAAGCTTGGTTCTCCATATACAGCGTGTTGAAAATTTTCCAAAAATAATATATTTTTTTAATTTCTTTCGATTCCATTTAGGAATTCCAACCAAATTTGGTACACATTATACACTGGACGGTTGCCATTTTGTGGAATAATTTGACCCCGTTCCGATCACCAGCGGCGTAGGTACAAATAGTTACTGTAAATAATTGTAGAAAAAAAGTAGTACGGGCCTGTGCAAAAACAAAAATTTTGCATTTTTTGGATAGCCCATTTAATTTGAAACAAAAAGTGCCTCTTGGTATTTTTTTTATTTCTGGTACAGTTTCTTAGTAATTTCGGATTTTTTAAACTAGTGTCGAGGTGATTATGCTGGCATTTTAAATAAAATTATTTGTATCTACGCCGCTGCTCATCTGAACAGGGCCAAATTATTGCACAAAATGACAACCCATAATATGTATAAAATAATTCCTAAACGGGCTAGAAAAAAATTAAAAAATATTTGGAAAAGTTTCAACACTCTGTATATGGAGAACCAAGCGTTTTTGAGCTAATGTTTATTAAGCATATGTGCTTATTTTAGCGAATTCTACCTTGTGTTTTCGGCTCTGCCTTTAGATGTGACTCACCCTGTATAGTGCTGGACGATGTTTTTTATACATAGGATGCGCGGAAGATCTTTGACGAATTTAAAATCATAAAATAGTAATAAATAGGCCCAGTGGACATGCGCATTTGCAATTTGAGGTAGTGTTTTGTGAAACTTGAC
Source organism: Pseudeuparius sepicola (assembly GCA_963920635.1). Classification (NCBI taxonomy): domain Eukaryota; kingdom Metazoa; phylum Arthropoda; class Insecta; order Coleoptera; family Anthribidae; genus Pseudeuparius; species Pseudeuparius sepicola. Next base: position 47,601,430 of record OY987302.1, read on the forward strand.
ACTCTTTGACAGCCATTTGACAGCGACAAACTAAGTATAACCTACCGTTGTTTGCATCATAGACGCTTTGTGGCATAATTTTTTCGATTTTCAGCTAATTATTAATAGTTTCTTCGCGTTTTAGTTGTTTAGTTGTTTGAGTTTAGTTGTTTGAGTGTTATCTAATTAAGTAATCATCTCGAATATGTTCTGCTCATTTTACACCAGAGTGTTTAAAAACGAAACGAGTCAAAACGCAGCTAATTGAAAATGCGGTACCAACTCTTCTATTAAAACCACCTAAACCATCATTTAGGTAGATGAAAACATCTAGCATCAGTGAAGCAAATTCTAGTAGTTGGACGAAACTAGTTTTACAAGTATAAACGAACCTAGTTGTAGTTATCGAAGTCTTGACCAGTCCACGTTGAGGTGAGCTTAATTTAGTTTTGAATTGCGCGGTCTGAAGGTCTAATGCGCATGTTCCATAGGCCTATGCGAAAATCCACAATTTGCCATAAAAAGCGACTTGTGCAGCACTCTACCTATATATATGTTCTCTATGTTCTGGGGCGCATGTCGTCTGTGCAACACAACGTTGCACGGGCGTAGCCAAGGGGGGGGTTTCGGGGGTTCAAACCCCCCCCCCCCCGAAATAAGCAAAATATTACCTAATATTATACCGAAAAAATACGAGGAGTGAAGAGTTAAATTATTATTACGTTTGAATATATTATGTAGTAATAGTAGCGCCTAGAGCCATCTTTTGACGAGAGGCAGACGCAGTTGCAGCCGAACTATTTTGTATTGTAGGGACACTTTGCGTTGTTTCTCGATTATTCGCCACGCCCCTAGGTCGAAATGAGCGGAACTTTGTGGAAGTTCGTGGAAGTTTCTGGACGGCTACTGGGCTGCTATATAAGCGGCGCCGCGGCGCGTGACCGCGCTTACGGCAGTATTGTTCCATGCGAACTCGAAGCGAATAAAAGTGAAAAGTGGTGAACGAATAGTGAAGAGAATTAAGTGTACCGTGTAAGTGAGTAATTTTAGTGCATTGTTATTCGATGACCTTATTAAGGATAGATACGTGAATCATTATTACTGTCGAAAAATGGAGGGGAAAAAAAGGAAGGGTGATAAACCTAAAGGTATGGACTACTGGAAAAAGTGGTGTAGTCAAGGTCAAGGGGTTTCTAATAAAGAAACAAATTTGGATTTAGCTATCAAAGCTTCAGCTACCTTGCATGCTGATAAGAAGACTGCCTACCCCGAAATCTAGTTTGGAATGCCTAGATATGTGCGATAAAAACCTTTATCCTAATATTTACACATTACTACAAATCTTGGCTACCATTCCTGTATCCACTGTGTAACGTATTTAAAAATTTCAAAACAGAGTATCTTCTTTTTCTAGTGAATAAACAGATGGCTATTTATTTAAAATCAATTATCTACAATTCTAGATTATTCTTACAATAATTATTGTACCATCCGATCCTTAGTAAATCCGTATCTGGAAAGAAAGAGAAAACAATAAAACAATACCTCCAAAATCTGCTATTTTGCCCTTGCTTACCATCTGTTGTATTCACAATATTCACTGGCGCGGTTTGGGGACGCTTTGCGCTGCATATCCAAATCATGTTTTAGTGTAGTTTGGGTTGCCTACTGTGCTTGTTTTCTATCGCTGCCTTGGAACCTCGTCGAACATCGGCCAACTTAAAAACAAATCATAATTTTATTAGAAAAATATATATATGATGAATATCTATATCAAGCTATTACTATCTAAATATATACGCAGTCTCCTTTTGTAATATCAACTTAACTTAAATTCACACAACATTCATACAAAAGCCATCTCCTGTGCATACCTAAGTAATTATAGAAAGGCAAAAGGATACCTCTGGGTGCTTACCTTGGCAAAGCATACTTCTTTTCTAAAATCATCACATATCTTTTGTGCAAGCATGCTATGGATCACGATTTTCTTGTAGGATTTCCCGGAACCGATGGAAAATATAAATAAATAAGCTGTAACTTATATGTCAATAACTTTGATTGACATATGACAGCCTTCACTGTCACTTTCAGAAGTCAAAACCATGTTCACGGTACCACTCATGGTTCCGGTTCCGCATTAAAAGTCCCTAAATCGTGATCCCGCGTTTTTGGCTTGAGGTGGTTTTTTTATACATGGACTTGTTCCTGACTCTGTCACTCTTCGTTCTACGCTTGCTGGCTGAGGAGCCATTTTTAAGCTTATGGCATTTTTGCCGATTTTTAAAGAAACCCCTAGCAAACCCTTCAAATTCTGATTTTGTGATCCAGCGACGATTTTGTCGGTTCTTTTAGAAGGTAGTTTGCAAACAAACAAAGGGAGTTCGAGTTCCTAATCATCAACCATCAAAGGCCATCACCACCCACGGCCTTTTTTTTTATTGTACAACAAAAACCAAACCACTTGTACAGTGTGTCCCAACCACCACGTGGTCGTACTTTTACCTTAAATAATTAGTACGTTGCGGAGTACTCCGTGGGAGTAACTCACCATCTGCGTCGGCGATTTGCGAGAGTCATCACCTTACCCGCTACTCCTGGTAACTGGACAATTACGCAACACCTTCGGTGGAGCCTGATTCGCCTGGTGGAGAATCTATCAATTGGAAAGTCCATTCCAATTATTATTATCTCTTTTAACGTTTTTTTTTATGAGCCGCACTGTAACGATCTCAATTTAATTACGTAACTCTGGTTTTGATACCAAAAACCTGTAAGCGGAGTATAATATTATACCACGTACCTACCCCTTTTTCCATATATTAATATTTTTAACATTCGTATAAAGAGTTTTCCCATTTAATGCTTGATTTAAGATCAATAATAATTATTTCTATTTTTGAGAGGCTGTGATATTTACCTTTTTTTTATCATAATTTGTTGGCTGTGCAATTACTATTCCTGCTTGTTTAAATAAATTATTATTTCATATTGTTAAACTTATAGACCTTTTTTTATTTTGTTGATAACTGCATTTCCCGTTTTGAATTGAACATCAAAAGTACTCTCCTGTTTCTAAGGCCATGTTAGAGAAAACGGGTGGCGCCATTTTATAAGTCCCTTATTTTGTTTCTAAGTTAACCCACGCCACTCTGCCGTGGAGTGAGTTAGCTGGGTAGGCCAAAATCGGGAAGTACCTCTTGAGTCTATTAACTTAAAAATAAATAAATAAACCCGTCTTTCGACCGTAAAAATTACGTGGCAACTGCTACCCCAGAAAGGTCTTTCTCGAGCCTAAGGAGACTGAAAAACTATTTACGAAACACTACAAGTGAAAACAGACTTAATGGTTAATGAACATTCACTATGGAACAGAAATTCTTGCAGATGAAGTAGTGGATATATTTAAAAGAAAAAGCCGAAGATTTCTTCTTTAATGGTTTTAGATTTAGCGCAGAGGAACGAAATTAATTTATCCATTTCATTTAAAGTTAAGAACTTTATAAATATGTCGTAGTTTTTCGGATGAATATATAGATATTAAATTTCATGTAAGTATATTTTTGTTGTTTTATTTACTTCTCAAACTAAACCCCCCCCCCCAAAACTAAATCCTGGCTATGCCCGTGCAACGTTGCCATATCAAAGGTAGGCACGGCGAGACACCGCCGTAACGGGAAGTGGGTCTACCGCGATTTAGGCTTCGCGGAAAGTGGGGCTCCCGTGATGCTCCGACGTCACAAGCACGGTCCACTAATTATTAACTGCCGATCTACGGCGGCGGAACGCGATAATGGAGCCGAGAATTTTCGGCGATCGGTTGCCGGAGGATGAGTTCTTGCCGAGGATGTTTCGGCGTGTTATTGCGAGGTGCAGTCCGGAATGGAATGCGAAGAAGTGTTGAAGAAGTCGTTCGTAATTGTACAGCGCATGCAGCAGTAGCCGAACCATGGAAGAGTCTACTTTTCGATCAGTGTATTTCCTTCCCACAGACTCTTTCTTCTTCGTGACAAAAGTAGACATAGTAGAACACCTATAGACTGGATAATCCTCATTCTAAGGCCAACTTGTCTTTGTAGAGTGCAGACCAGTGTAGAGTACATCACCAATAGGTGGCGCCAGGCTGCTTCAGCAAGAATTAACTCTCAACTTTGGAAGCGCTTGCCTCTATTCTCTTCACAGACATTCTCTTATTATTTTTTACTTAATGGCGCTACGCTAGTTTTTATGGAAAAAAGTAGTACCTACATTCTGCTAGCCTTGTTTATGAAAACCCTAGTTAGCCAATGTGTGACAATGTGCCTAATTACAGCAATATTGGATGCAAGCAACAGATGGCGCCAAATTTTCTTATTTTAAAATCTATCAAGAAATATTTGGACAACTTTATTTCTGGCAAAATCTGTCAATTAGACAATTATTCTGAAAAATAATACCTAATATTGAGATAATTCACTTTCCTTTTATGTACTTAGTTACGAGAAATCATTGGTGGTTGGAGTGCAAATGCACTTATTTTGCCTTACTTTATCATTATAACAGCGACTATAGTTCTTTCTATAGTCACTGATTATAATCTTTTATAGATTTACAATAAGGACTATTTATTTAATTGAGTTCTTATATCAACGCGTCCAAGGCTACCGCAATTCATAGCATTATTGCGAGCATTATTCATATAAGTAGTATGTATGGTAGAAGAAGCACGTTTTGCCACTTTTTCTTTTAAAAAACAAAGTACCTACAAGGAAAAGAATAAAAAAGGCGTTTTTACATTGCATCCACAAATCTAGTCAGAAATGTTGTACATAACTTGCTTAAAATACCTGTCTTTTGCGGTTTGTTTTCGATCTAGAAGAGGTCCCTTTTATTTCTAAACGTTTTTCATAAGTCCGTGTGTCGTTTATTTTAGTATTTCTTGCAGTCACTACAGAGGCGCAAGCCATTGGTAAAATTTTGATAACTATAAACACTACACGATTGCACAGTTCACAAACGGAATAATACCTGAATAGATCGCCAAGACAAGAAAATTTCGAAAATTCGTACACCGAAACACAAGACGACACAATTAAAAAACGTAAATAACTTGAACCGAACCGACAAAACACGTGCCGAACCGCCTGAACTGTTTGTTTGGGTTCATTTTTACGAAACTATTGCTGGCGCGACTATTGCGACGCGGCGCGACGGTCTACTAAACTAAATGCGTCATTTGGTCGGCCGTCGACGACGGCGACTCTACTTGTCTCTTGTCAATTTTCAGCTTCAGAGCGGGCGCGTATGCTGGTGTCTCTCTCTCACTTACAATGCATTTATCCTTGTGGATTGCCATATAATAATCCGTGAGGCCAATGTAAAATACGGCCAGGCGGACAGCGGATAGCAATGAATTAGACATGACATTAGTAATCTTGGCTCCATTAGTAACAATTGCGGAGTTTTTGCATGAAAATGTAATTGCATTTTTTTAAAGATAGTTTATTATTAAACATTCAAAATGAATTAGGTGGGTCATTGACCAAAAGACCTTATAGAGAAGCCGCGCCTAGAAACATTCTGTCAAAGACCTTCTTCACACACACCCAATATGTTTCGGCATTCATTATAGAACTGTGATGACAAATAGCACAGAGAAGACCAGAATACAGAGAGTCCATATGGTCAAATATGGAAATATGTCAAATGGAGCCCAACTTTTACGTAATTTTTCACAGACCCGATAAGATCGTTCAGATAAAGTATAAGGTAGACTGCGTTCTTAATTTATTATAGATTAATTTAAAACTCAGAAAGAAGATCCATTAGTGACCTACAATGGATTAATTAACGTTTAAAGTTGTGCTCCATTTGACATACAATTGACAAGATGGACTCTCGCTGTATTCTGGTCGTCTCTGTGCAAATAGTAAGCAGTGGCACAGCCGACTCTAGGAGAACCCCTGAAGTAGAGAAAACTGGCAACAAGGGATGCGGGTCCACGTCGTGTGCCCTGACACTGCCTGTCAGTTGCGATTTTACAAGAAATTTACCAGAATAAATTTGTGTAGTGCGGGTGGTGCTATCGTCGCCAGATTGCTACGACGAGGCAGTGTGTCTCTGGGTGGAAACAGACAGCCCGAAGTGCTGGCGACAGCTTTTTTATAAATTTGTTTTGTTTGTACAAAAGTGAAACATTTCTATAAAAGTTCCAAGTGAATAATCGTTCCTTTACAATTTCAAGACTCAAGATGCCTAGAACCTCTGAGGGAAGCTAGAACTTAGTTATAAACCTGGCGGTAAGTCAAATCGTAATAATAACTTGAAGTAGCTAGGTTTTCTTTGTTTGACGACAAGCGGTCAACTTATATTCATTTTGGGCTTTCGAAAGGATGAAAATTTAAGAATAAAATTATTAAGGGCCAATTGCATAGGCAAACTATAGTACCCTTTAAAATTAAAGGAGCTTTCTAACAATCCAACCATTGTTTAGTATTGTTGCAAAAGTTTCTTTACCTAATGTTAAAGTCAAAAGATAATTTAGCTGAATGTATTATGAAATTGACCCTAACGCCATTTCAATCAAAAGAGATTACTTGTTTGTATTTTTATGAAAATTTAACCATAAGGCAAGATAGATCATTTGCCTGATCGCGCACTTTGCGAAAAATTCTCACAAAAATTCGACTTACAACAAAATTTAGTCCCCTGTATTTGCCCAAATTAATATATATATATCATATTATTTGTCGAAAATGTACCGAACCACACCAGGAATCGTACTTATTATAAATACGTATACTTCTGTGTATATTTTGTTACTTGTTACTGCTTTTATTGTCTGTTAAACAAACGTACCTACTTACTTAGGTACCCAATTATTGAAACAAAGTTCACAAATGTATCTAATTATAATTAAAAAGAGGGTTGAACATTTATTAGAAAATATAAACTAAGCCAAAGTGCAGACTGCTCTATACTGCATAGATCCGTTGAACCGTCCCGCTGCGGCGTTGCCACATGTTTGCACAGGGCTTGAGAAGGTTGTGGCGGTGCGCATAGATTTACTTACACCTTTCAAACGGCATCGAAATCCAGATACCTAGTCCTTAGCTTCGTTGTGTCGGGACGCCCCTGTCCACCAGTGACGTAAGCCGAAGACACGCCGGTACGAACGTAGTACCGAGCAGCGGGTGCGCTCAAGAGAGCGATCGCCCGCGGCTGTACGCTCCGTCCGGAACCAGCTTTGTGGCGGTGCGCATAGATTTACTTACACCTTTCAAACGGCATCGAAATCCAGATACCTAGTCCTTAGCTTCGTTGTGTCGGGACGCCCCTGTCCACCAGTGACGTAAGCCGAAGACACGCCGGTACGAACGTAGTACCGAGCAGCGGGTGCGCTCAAGAGAGCGATCGCCCGCGGCTGTACGCTCCGTCCGGAACCAGCTTTGTGGCGGTGCGCATAGATTTACTTACACCTTTCAAACGGCATCGAAATCCAGATACCTAGTCCTTAGCTTCGTTGTGTCGGGACGCCCCTGTCCACCAGTGACGTAAGCCGAAGACACGCCGGTACGAACGTAGTACCGAGCAGCGGGTGCGCTCAAGAGAGCGATCGCCCGCGGCTGTACGCTCCGTCCGGAACCAGCTTTGTGGCGGTGCGCATAGATTTACTTACACCTTTCAAACGGCATCGAAATCCAGATACCTAGTCCTTAGCTTCGTTGTGTCGGGACGCCCCTGTCCACCAGTGACGTAAGCCGAAGACACGCCGGTACGAACGTAGTACCGAGCAGCGGGTGCGCTCAAGAGAGCGATCGCCCGCGGCTGTACGCTCCGTCCGGAACCAGCTTTGTGGCGGTGCGCATAGATTTACTTACACCTTTCAAACGGCATCGAAATCCAGATACCTAGTCCTTAGCTTCGTTGTGTCGGGACGCCCCTGTCCACCAGTGACGTAAGCCGAAGACACGCCGGTACGAACGTAGTACCGAGCAGCGGGTGCGCTCAAGAGAGCGATCGCCCGCGGCTGTACGCTCCGTCCGGAACCAGCTTTGTGGCGGTGCGCATAGATTTACTTACACCTTTCAAACGGCATCGAAATCCAGATACCTAGTCCTTAGCTTCGTTGTGTCGGGACGCCCCTGTCCACCAGTGACGTAAGCCGAAGACACGCCGGTACGAACGTAGTACCGAGCAGCGGGTGCGCTCAAGAGAGCGATCGCCCGCGGCTGTACGCTCCGTCCGGAACCAGCTTTGTGGCGGTGCGCATAGATTTACTTACACCTTTCAAACGGCATCGAAATCCAGATACCTAGTCCTTAGCTTCGTTGTGTCGGGACGCCCCTGTCCACCAGTGACGTAAGCCGAAGACACGCCGGTACGAACGTAGTACCGAGCAGCGGGTGCGCTCAAGAGAGCGATCGCCCGCGGCTGTACGCTCCGTCCGGAACCAGCTTTGTGGCGGTGCGCATAGATTTACTTACACCTTTCAAACGGCATCGAAATCCAGATACCTAGTCCTTAGCTTCGTTGTGTCGGGACGCCCCTGTCCACCAGTGACGTAAGCCGAAGACACGCCGGTACGAACGTAGTACCGAGCAGCGGGTGCGCTCAAGAGAGCGATCGCCCGCGGCTGTACGCTCCGTCCGGAACCAGCTTTGTGGCGGTGCGCATAGATTTACTTACACCTTTCAAACGGCATCGAAATCCAGATACCTAGTCCTTAGCTTCGTTGTGTCGGGACGCCCCTGTCCACCAGTGACGTAAGCCGAAGACACGCCGGTACGAACGTAGTACCGAGCAGCGGGTGCGCTCAAGAGAGCGATCGCCCGCGGCTGTACGCTCCGTCCGGAACCAGCTTTGTGGCGGTGCGCATAGATTTACTTACACCTTTCAAACGGCATCGAAATCCAGATACCTAGTCCTTAGCTTCGTTGTGTCGGGACGCCCCTGTCCACCAGTGACGTAAGCCGAAGACACGCCGGTACGAACGTAGTACCGAGCAGCGGGTGCGCTCAAGAGAGCGATCGCCCGCGGCTGTACGCTCCGTCCGGAACCAGCTTTGTGGCGGTGCGCATAGATTTACTTACACCTTTCAAACGGCATCGAAATCCAGATACCTAGTCCTTAGCTTCGTTGTGTCGGGACGCCCCTGTCCACCAGTGACGTAAGCCGAAGACACGCCGGTACGAACGTAGTACCGAGCAGCGGGTGCGCTCAAGAGAGCGATCGCCCGCGGCTGTACGCTCCGTCCGGAACCAGCTTTTATAATCGACGCGACGAGAAGGTTGTGGCGGTGCGCATAGATTTACTTACACCTTTCAAACGGCATCGAAATCCAGATACCTAGTCCTTAGCTTCGTTGTGTCGGGACGCCCCTGTCCACCAGTGACGTAAGCCGAAGACACGCCGGTACGAACGTAGTACCGAGCAGCGGGTGCGCTCAAGAGAGCGATCGCCCGCGGCTGTACGCTCCGTCCGGAACCAGCTTTTATAATCGACGCGACGAGAAGGTTGTGGCGGTGCGCATAGATTTACTTACACCTTTCAAACGGCATCGAAATCCAGATACCTAGTCCTTAGCTTCGTTGTGTCGGGACGCCCCTGTCCACCAGTGACGTAAGCCGAAGACACGCCGGTACGAACGTAGTACCGAGCAGCGGGTGCGCTCAAGAGAGCGATCGCCCGCGGCTGTACGCTCCGTCCGGAACCAGCTTTTATAATCGACGCGACGAGAAGGTTGTGGCGGTGCGCATAGATTTACTTACACCTTTCAAACGGCATCGAAATCCAGATACCTAGTCCTTAGCTTCGTTGTGTCGGGACGCCCCTGTCCACCAGTGACGTAAGCCGAAGACACGCCGGTACGAACGTAGTACCGAGCAGCGGGTGCGCTCAAGAGAGCGATCGCCCGCGGCTGTACGCTCCGTCCGGAACCAGCTTTTATAATCGACGCGACGAGAAGGTTGTGGCGGTGCGCATAGATTTACTTACACCTTTCAAACGGCATCGAAATCCAGATACCTAGTCCTTAGCTTCGTTGTGTCGGGACGCCCCTGTCCACCAGTGACGTAAGCCGAAGACACGCCGGTACGAACGTAGTACCGAGCAGCGGGTGCGCTCAAGAGAGCGATCGCCCGCGGCTGTACGCTCCGTCCGGAACCAGCTTTTATAATCGACGCGACGAGAAGGCCGGATTTGCATTCTCGCCCGGGCCATTTGGGAGAAACGCAGTCAGCAATTTCGGCGAAACAGCGAGTGAAGCGAATTAACACGATCCGATGGTAAATTCTGGTAGCTGTGGAATGCGAAGATCGGGCATATTGGGCAATGCAGCCTATTTTTCTGAGATGCTCGTAGTTAAGTCAAGCAGATCAAGCAACGCACCCGCTTCCCATTAGACGCATTGACGTCAAATTAATGAGACATCGTTCTGCGAATTCACCTACTAGCTATATTTTTTCTACAGATAATATTATGGTTTAACTTTTTGTATTTCAGAGATTTAATTTGGAGGTTATTTACGGCTTTTTTTATGGAGTTTGAACAGAAATTTAGTCTTTTCACGAACATCTCTATCTTTTACTTAAGGTGGCACAAACACACATGGCATCAAATGCTACGAACCCAAATGAGTTTTTGTGTTTATTTTGAAAATCATTGTTTTTCAAAAAACCAATGCTCAACTCAAATACTGCATTATAAGTATTACGCACATTTGGACAAAAAATCAGCCAAATCTGATGTCTCGTTTGAAAAACCATTTTCCTAAAGTTTCTGGTAATTTTATATTAGAGAAGAAGAAGAAAGTACATTTCAGATATATTGTTTTCGCAAACGAAATCAGATTTGGCTAACTTTTTGTCCAAATATGTTCAATATAATTTAGTATTTGAGTTGAGCATTGTTTTTTTGAAAAATCTGGTAATTTTAAAAACAAACACCAAAAACACACTTAGTTTGGCACTGCCCAGTGAGCAAAATTTCGTCCCATTTAGGGAACAGTTACGTAATTGCGTATGATTTATGCGCCCACTATACGTGGGAAGTGAAGCATGGTGACACAACGCATTTTAGGTAAAGATTCGGAATTCTGTCAATAAATGTGCCTTTTGCCTAAGGTTTTCTTAGGAACACATTTACGAAACATTTTCCTCTTTATGCCTGAAACAAATCCTACATAGTTGCTTGACTGAAAAGTCATAGTTAACTGCTAATACACAAATAAGACACTTATTACTCTTTTTTTATATTTCTTGAAAATTATTCTCTCACACATGGTTGTCGCAAAGTATAATCATGGCACTTTTTTTTACTAAATGGCTGCACAACAGAAATATACCTAAGTACTAGGAATAACTTATTTTATTTAATAGTTTGTCCCTCATACAGTTGCTTTTTATGTCTTTGCTCACAATCCAATTTCTTGCGACGATAAATTTTTCGTGTAGTTTTTTGATATAGAGATAGCAGCGGGGGCCGTAAAAATAATATTGTTTGGCAAATATCTTATAATTTTACAAAAAAATAAAATTTATAAAATTCCAACTTAAAATTAAAAAAAGTTGTAAAAAGAAATGTCTAAAATTACTTGATGTGATTTTTTTTAGTTTTTTGTTCAGTTTTGACAAAAGCAGCATTTTATTTAATAAATCAAGATATAAAATTATTGAGAATATGGCCGTTAACGCAGGGTTCCCTAATTGTGCCTTATTTGTGTCAGACACAATGTAGGCAATGTGAAATACACTTCCTTATTGGTTTCACGCAATTCCTGTCATGTCATGATTGAAACAAACGAGGAATATGGTAACAATTTTCCGCAATTGCATGGTCGATATCGATCGATGACGCATTGTTTTGAAACCATTCCTATTTTGCGACTTGTCGCGACGCGTTCCCTGCAAAGTGTCTGTGGTGCCTTCTGCCAAACGAACCAGCAGCCAGGACGCGCGCGCTGCAGTGTGACAGCGGATGTATTATTGGCGGATGATGGTTCTGTTTTCACCTTTTTCATATACTCAGACAAACGTCTCTGATTGTTTTCAATTTCTCTTTTAACATTACGGTAGTATTTTGAATTGAAAACTTTTTTGGATTCATTTTTCTTTGTAGTAAACATGTTTTGTTGATAATAAACTCGCACTCCACGGCAGGATTGGGATATTTTGTGTTAGTGTCAACATTAGAAAAAAGGCGCCTACTTTTTGTGGTGGTTCAAGAGAAGTGGGTTATTACAGTGACTTTAATAACAATTTTGATGCATTCTAGCTTGTGAAGCTATTTATTCTGTGATTCTGGTTTTGTAATACAGTGGCACTTTCTGATGTTGAAGGTAGTTCTATAATTTCGCATAATGGCGGCGGCGGGTTTCTTATTTATGACGATGATTTTATTTAACTACTGGTTAAAATGCCTTTAGCGTTACGCTGAACTTACTTGTGACCGTTTACACAAATTTTAGGCCCAATTACTGTTTTCCGTCATGCACAGATCAACTTTATGGTTTTAAGAACAAAATGCCTTCTATGCCTCACACTACCCATTCCACAATTACGGTTTTGAGTCTTTTAAAGACACAGACGCAGTTAGGGCATTCCCTTAACACAATTACTACTGTATGTCGCACTACGCATTCCACAATTACGGTTTTGTGTCTTTTAAAGGCACAGACGCAGTTAGGGCATTCTTTTAACACTATTCCTACTTCATGTCAGTCATTGTTTGCATTTAAGTAACAATTCCTTTTGTGTCAACACAATTCCTATTCTGTGTAAAAGGACACTTTATTCCTTTTTTAAGCCAACTTAGGCACCATTCGTGACGTCACTTGTAGTTTTGTGTGCTATTTGACGCAAAAGAAGGGCCCACTGACGTAACAACGACGTCGCCTAGAACACATTTCCCTTAAAGGAATAAAATGCTCACTGGGTGTGTGTGATAATACCCCCTTAATAAAAAAAAAGCGTATAGGATGGTATACGTCCTTATAAGAACAAACTTAACGTTTTTTGCAATTATCTTTGTAGCAAGTAATATTATTGAAACAACATTAAATAGGTAAATATGACTGAAATTAAGAAGAATGTTTAAAAACATCAAATGAATCAATCAAGAACAAGATGCCTCCAGATCAATACAATACATCCAAACGATTGAGAATAATGTACCTAATAATAGTTTGTACAACGAGGGTGGATATGCCGTATATAATAGCGCTATAGCGCTGCTAAATGAATATTTTGGTAAACGGTAAAAATAATTTGGCAGATCACACCGACGTTTTGGAGTAAATTAAATTCAAGGGTTGCTTGACTTTCCAACGCGCCCAGGAAAGCTTAGCTGTGATTGGTTGATTTTGCAAACACGTCAACACGTGCCGAGAAAAGCTTAACGTAATTGGTTGATTTCATACCCTACCTGTGGATATGAAATCCGAAAACCACAAATATCCATCTGTGTAATGGGAGTAGAAAAAATACGAAGCCGCATGTTAGGAAAGATTGAGTTATAGGGATAAAAGGGCTACTATCTTTGGTGAGCTCATTGCTTAACTACAAACACGGGTAACGATTTTTCATCAAATCCGGAATCTTGGATTGGTTTCGGATATACAATGGAGGTTTAATAAAGATTATCCAAACCTAAACTAATTCAGAGATTCTTCTTAAATTTTAATATTTTCTATGCTAATCGTAAAATTTATAGAAAACAGCTGTATCAAATGTTAGATCTTACGCATTTCAATTACTATAATTTAATTTATTATCCTTGGCTTCATTTATCTGATAAATAATATCGAATTCAGCAGGTACAAAATTTATGTTGTCGCTTAATCTTCGGTTTTAGAAGGTTTGACCGTGTTTCTCATAAAGTAAATGAATTTGAGTTGATGGAAAATAGATTTTTGAACACGTGGGAAATTTCACACATAAATAAAATGGTTGTCAGGCTTTTAATAACTTGAACCTAAACTAGGTACCTACCTTTTTTTTCAAGATCTTCTGCACAGAATGTAATAACTTGAAAACATAACATAACTATCTAACTATCTAAATTATAAAATGGATTTCCCGAAAAATTAAATTGTTGAATATAAATAAGTTATTAAAAAATCATCTTAAGTATATGATGCTTCAAATTAAGAAACTTAATCGAGTATAGTTGTGATGATGAAGTAATGTATTTTATAGTAGTCGTCGAAGTCGATATTGTCGTCTCACAAAATCGTTGAAGAATAGCCATTTTGATGGAATTCGTCACTTTTTCGGCTTCTTTCATAAGTTATTTTAATATGCTTTTTTATTATTTCGTTAATTAACAAAATCCATTTATTATTATCATCTCGAGTTCGCCGTAAAGTATTCGCACTCCCTCTGCGGGGAACATTTACTCAGATCGGTGACGTTGACGTTATTGGATCTTCCAGCAGTCCCCAACAAGTACCGCACTGTTCGGGCTGTCACAAGTAAGTAGTACCGCTTTCTGCATGGACCTGCAAAGACTTTCAGTTAGACCTCTTCGATGTTTTTCAGCGAATTTTTCGGTTTTACCAATTCCCCATTGCTTTTTATTCGTTCTTCAAAGTATCTGTACTTCGCGATCTTCTCGATATGTTCCACACGTGGGTTACCATAAGGACTTTTTTACTACTAACCTGAGAAATCACCATTATTTACCTCATTACTCTAATGAGAAGTAATATTTCTCTCCATAGGTAAATAATGATAATAAAAAAATACCTAGGTAAATAATGAAAAATTTTCTATATGACATTTAAAACTTAAGTTTTATTTTATCAGCTTGATAACTTTCGAAGTATTTGAAAAAAGCGAGAAATGACTAAAATATCAAAATCTAGTCAAATATGTAAAATATGGCAATATTTCAATGTTAGTAGTAAAAAAAATTCTATATACCTACACTTCGGTTGAGAAGGCCATTATTTACCTCGCATATTATATTCTTTGGCGCTACGCTCCTCAGGATATAAAAATGCTCGGTAAATAATGGCTCACTTCTTAACCTAAGTGTAGTTATAATATAATATTTTAATGCAACTGCTTTCTTGTTTATCATTTCTAACTAAAACATTAGTTGGCGAGAAACAGAAAAATAGAAGAAATTGGTTGAGTTTTTTTCGTAAGTTCAAAGTAAATACTATGAGATGTAGCCATGCAAATAAATATTAAAAACCTTCAATTAGCTGACTAAATCGTGTGATGTCTACCATAGTCGGAATTTTTTTGAGGCTATGCGAATAAATGTTTCACCGACAGTCCAACCCTTCAAAAAACAATATGTTGTTGATTTCGACAAATTATGTTCCGAATAATTCATAAAACACTAATTATTTGTACTCACACAATATATTATATCTACCAACAGAATGATTTTATATTTTCTTAACCATGTGGCTTTCGAACCTGTACTTCGTCGTCTGCGTTCATTATAAACGCATCAATTTGATGAAGCCGAGAGACGTAAATATTATAAAGTTGATCTCCGTAAATGATCAAAATCTTCAATGATTACAGGGAACTACACATAAAGTTAATAAAATAAACCAAATAGTCGTCCTATATGTAGGATAATTTCAAAAATTATCAAATAAGATAAAAAGAACCGACAAATGACTATGACCGGTTTGATTTCCCGCAGAATTGCTTCATGGTAAAAAGCATTCCGCCAAACTCCCTTTCTCTTATGGTGAATTTCTAAATAATACTCTCAAATGTGTTCAACTTGAGCCACTAACCAGTGAAAATATTTCTCTATTCCAATAAATTTTACTTAAAAATAAACAAAAAAAAAATTTCTTAGCGTAACCGACAATATTCACAAACAAAATAGATATGAAATGTTTAAGAAACGCTAAAAAACATTCTGTATCTCTCAAACGAAACGAAATATCGAGACACCTAATCCGTCTCCCAGAATGTCGAATTTGAATCTTCCTGTATATATTGACTACATAAACCCCTGCCACATCACTCATTTAAATCCATTATTTAACAGTAAATTCCAATATTGCACACAAACCCTACTATATACAGGGTGTATTGGTCATCAGTACATTCATTTTAACCACGTAATCGGGGAGCCCCATAAAGTCGGAAAAAAATATATATACAGGGTGTCCCAATAAGGAATCCCGTCGCCGATATCTCCGGAACAAAAAGAGATATTTTAATTCTGCAAACGCCGTTTGCTAGGACGTGATAAGCGTTCATTTTGATATTGGCGTATAGATGGCGCTGCGGTGCAAAGTAACTTTTCGATCCAAGGAACGTTGGAGCGTAGCGCATTTGAAAGACTGGGTAATTTGGAGAAACTTTTGTTCTATGGACTATTTTCCTACTGTCACTAGTTTCTGAGATAACTGCTCTACAATGTCATTTATAAAAAATGAGCTAACTCGCTTAAAATTAACTTTACAGGAAAAAGTTATTAAAAATATCTTTGTAGTTCACTAGGACCGTTGAGTGAATTATTCGTTTACTCAATGCTAGGACGAAGAAAATAGCGACACCTGTCAAATTATTACACATCCGGTTTGACCGGAAGTACCGGAAGTGACCCATTTTTCAGTTTAAAATGAACATACTGTATAATTTGTCCCGCAAAAGTGAAAAAAGGTAATTTCCAGAGTCATATAATAACAATAACACCATGTATATACATACATCTAGACAACGACAATTTGGCTGAATTTATTTTTATTAACCGAAGGTGGCTCTGTCTCTGTCCATCGTTTCAACGTGATATTGAGCTTCAAACGCCCAGGTAATTCTCTATCGTTGTCAATTTGTTTCTTGCCTAATTAGTTTATTAATTTTTGTAATAATGGTTAATCATAATAATGAGGATAAATTAAAATATGGTATTAGTTTATGGAGAATGCAGTAAAAACAGTGCTGTAGCCGCTGCTCGAATTTATTGTAAACATACATGTTTAATTTCTATGTCACCTTCGGTTAATAAAAATAGATACAGCCAAATTGTCGTTGTCTACATGTACCTACAAGGTGTTATTGTTGTTAGGTAGGTTTTTCCAATTTTGAGGGAAAATTGTACGGTATGTTCATTTTGAAATGAAAAATGGGGCACTTCCGGTCAAACCGGATGTGTAATAATTTGACAGACACGTGCCGCTATTTTCTTCATCTTAGTGCACTACAAAGATATTTTTAATAAATTTTTCCTTTAAAGTTAATTTTAAGCGAGTTGGTTCTTTGTTTGTAAATTACATGGTAGAGCGGTTATCTCAGAAACTAGTAACAATAGGAAAAGTGTCCATAGAACAAAAGTTTCTCCAAATTACACAGTCTTTCAGATGCGCTACGTTCCAACGTTCCTAGGATCGAAAAGTTTCTTTGCACCGCAGCGTCATCTATACGCCAATGCCGTAGCGAACGGCGTTTGCAGAGTTAAAATATCTCTTTGTGTTCCGGAGATATCGGCGACGGGAGTCCTTATTGGGACACCCTGTATATAAAAAAAATTACCCGATGTTTAGAAAATGGGGCAAATCAATCTTTGTCCGTGCTTAATGAACGCCGCTGGATCCTCGCTGGAAGCGCTTAGCGTGGAGGTCTTACCTCTCCTTAGGCGATGGGGAGGGGAACAACGTTGGAATTGCGCGATGTTGTCAAATTTCAGAGGGGATCAAAAATTAGGTAGGTACCTTTGAAAATTATTCCTGTTGATAGGTTTGCTATCCCACGAACGGATGGTTATTGCTTTCTTCATGCGCGCACAGAAATAATAGAGATCCCTACTGTTTGGGATCGCGCCGCTTCAAGTGTGCGGTGAGTGTTTTGTTCGTATTTCCGTAAAAAAAGACAACGATGTGTAAAAATAATTATTACCTACCTACGTGTTCGCGGCCATCGTGTAAAAACAGTGCAACTAATTACCTAGTGCTTCTTGTGATTTTTGGATAATAACCACAAGAAAGGAGAACGACTCCTGCATGGAAAATCATCGAGGCATCTGAAAGGTACTTTTTTTGCATGCGATTTTTGCTAAAAGAACCATTAGTTTAAAGACTATTCCTGAAATAGTGTGAAAGAACTATACGTCTGGCAACGCTGCACAAGGGAATTTGGGGGGGGGGCGGCCTGAGTCCCAGCTGGTTCCGGCAAGGTCAAGGACGCCTATAGCTGTGGCGTCGGAAATAGGGGATTTAATAGCGTTTTTAAAAAAATATTGCTGACGTCAATATGTGGCGCCATTTCGGACTAAATTATTATTTTTGAATATATAAATTTCTCGGGCTATATATATTCATTCCGTTTTCCCCTCTTTGCGTAAAGTGATTTTGCCCAAAAGCATTCCGAACCGTCCAGTTGTAGGAAATATTATCAATCCAAAATTTTTGCTCGAACCCACCACTGGGCTTATTTTGTGACAACCTGCTTTAAAACCACCAAGTTTAATTCCCTATATCATTTTGTTCAAAACTTGTCGATTTTCTTACTATTATCAGGATGTCAAAGATCACAACCGAGCTCTAAATAGCCTGTTCGGAACGAAGGCGTGAAACCTGGCTTGCAATAAAGATACATCTGAATCTGTTTCACACCTCACTGAGCGCCTATGAAGTCAAGTTGTAATAAGATGTATTATCATCATTTTAACTTCCCAAAAAAGACAGTGTCACAGAATATTAGAAATTAATTGTTTAACAAGTTAAGTAATAAGGCATGTGGGTACACACGTGGTTGCACGAAGCCAATACAAGTGCACAAGTAAGCAATTGCTTAACGAGTTGTGCACTATATTGTAACGAAAAATGCCTCTAAAGTCGTTATATCAGCTTTTAATGAATACATTTGCACTGTTTCCTAACCTACTCAAAAATTTGGCATATAAATTTTAGGTTTCGGTTTCGGTATTCTACTTACAGTTTTATAATTTTGAAGATTAGTTTAGAAGCATTTTCCTTGGCCTGTGGCCTCCAGGGCCCTATTTTTTTTTAGTTTTTTCATTGTTTTCCCTGTAGAGCTTCCTTAGGTTTTCTAGAAACTTTCTAGAACTTTATGATTTGTGGAACTATCATTGGCCAGGAATATTCTAGGGTAGTCTCCAGTCTTCCATTTGAGTATATAAGCCATAAGCCCTGGCAATTGGGCCTGGAATTAAGTAAAAGGTTAGAAAGCGATTTTGCTGCTAATTTGAGGCAGAAGAATATTTCTGGTCAGTGACAGTGCCTGACAAGTTAATTTGTGAATTCTGCAATAAGGTGGTAACCAAGGAAACGTGCTTGGACTGTTATTGTTGTAATCCGATACAATATTTTGTGTACGACTTTCAATAATATTTAAAAAACTGAAATTTATTACATTACTTTTGCTGCTCGTGACATTATTTGTCGCAACAATGTGCAGGGTGTCCCAGTTAAGACTTTATGACAGTACTAGAAAACGCTATTCAGAGTGGAAGAAATAATGCTAGAACTTCTTTTTATTTTATTCCCCTATTTTTGAAGTTAACATTTAAATCATTAACACTTTGTTTTGCAATATTATTAGAATGATTTTAATAATAATGTAAGTAATAACAAAGGTGTTAGTCTGAAAAAGTTTGTCTTCTGCTTGGATTGTTTCTCAAGATCACATTTGTTTTTCAAAATATCAATTCATTTTTGCATTTTCTTAAAACATATAATCCATTTACTTACAAATAAGAACTATCAAATAAAAACATTACTTTGACCATGCGAGGGTGCTTAGCAACTTCGTCGATTAAGTTTATCTGCATGGTCGATTCCACAAAGTAGGTACATAATCCTAAGGTACTTCTTTCCGTAATTTTTAAAATAAATTGGTGATTCAAAAACTAAACTTGTGTAGAATATATTTTTTTAAAAATCAAGATGGCGTTATTTGACATTTTTCATTAAACTGGTAAAGTGGATAAAAAATCTGCATCCGACACTTAAACATCACTTCCGGTTTAGCCGGAAGCGAAAAACCTAGACCAATAGGTATAGTTTTTGAACGATCAATAATTTATCTTAAAAATTACTCGTAACGTCTTAATATGCTATTATAAAATAACCAATATTGTGGGTAGGTCGTGAAGAAAATATAGTTCTTCAACATATGGTTTCTCAATGGTATCTGTAAACTATAGACTCCCACAACTTTTAACTTTTAAAACAAGTAGTGAGCATGTATCTTTAAATCATATTTCTGTAGATAATAGTAATTTACTAAGTTGTAGAATAACTAACTAAGTCGTTGACTGAAATTAATAGGAATTGTCAGCGCTTAAGTGTAATACCGTTTCCATAAATTCAGAAAGAAACAAGTTTAAAAGTTGGAGTCCATTTGACAGATGTCATTAAGGACCTTTCTGCAGTGAAGGTATATTTTCTGTGCAATTCTTTGCATGGCAAGCGCGGCAGCTAAATTTTTTTACAACTTTCATTTATCTACGTACTGTAAGGTATTTTAGGCTTTATGATGTTATGGAGCCTCTTCTGGCAGTTTGCTCGGGCGCCATGAGTGGTTTTCCTTGGTCTAAAATTGGTTGAGCCAGGGAGGTGTGCAGGGGGATGAAATCAAACACCGATTACCAAGTTTTCCCGTACCTATATTAATTTCCTATGTACAAAAACTAAAAAATATTAATTATTCACAAAATAAATAAAATATTGAATTCTTATTCTTCGGTCTGCTCCGGCCCAGCAGTTTCTGAAAGAGTACAGACGAGATTAGTAATTTAATTTAGAAACACTATAGATATGCGAATTTAGCAAAACAGGCTTGTGCAAGCGTTAGGATACAAGCGTGGCACGCACGCGAAACGGCACCGGTGGCAGCTACAGAGTTTTTAAATGGGGCAGAGTCGGTTAGTCTCTCCGGGATATAATAGGTCCGGAATGCTCTCCCGGCACTACTCTAGTCCACGGTTAGGTCTTTCCGGTTTGGGATAGCCCCAGCATTCCCAGCATGCGCTCCTGGCACTATCCCACTACGGCAACAGCGAATTCTTTCTAATTATTGCTCGGGTCCACGGCCCACGGTTCGGTATTCGGTTCTGAATAGCCCCAAGCATGCGCTCCTGGCACTATTCAGTCAACACCACGAGTCATCACAGAACGGAATCAACAGTGGCAGAGGCAGAGCACAGCAAAAGTATTGGTCTAGGCTGCTTACGCAACAGGTGGAAGACACCAGACGGAATGGTCGATCACTGTCTTATTACCAGCGGACTAGGACCCGGCGGTTAGATATCGGCTTTCAGCGCCATCTATCGGCGGTCCGGGCGGACACATTTGAACTAGGGTTTCGCGGTAAGATGTAGGCGGAAAACTTGGCAAAACTTAGTAACTTCGTTACAGTACATTTTTCCTCTTTTCAAGCCATTGACAAAAACTTCGAGATTGAGGAGAATATTACATATATATATCCCTTTGGATGATCAAGAACTAAAAATAAACTGCATTATAATGCTGCATTAAACGCGAGCAATACCTAATTAATTTCAGGCACCGGTAACATTTTTTGCAAATCGAAACGATATTTTTATAGGTTGATGTGCCGGAAATTGGAATTTGGTGTTACCAGCGGCAACCAACGTACCTAAACCTTTACGGTGCCGAAATAATCTGTCGTCTAGCCGCAACCCCTCGCTCCGGCCTTCCGCTTTCTTCCGGCGCCAGCCCGCCTCCCGTTCGTCCGTCGGGGGGGCACCCGACCACCACCTCTTCTCTTCCTCTTCGCATCTCTCCGCGGGGTCGTCGACCCGCTCGCTCCCGCGGCGGCGGCGGCGGCGGCGGCGGCCCGGCCCGCACCAGCAGCAGTCCGGGACCGCGCGACCTCGCGATGCCGTCGTCGCCGCCGCCGCCGCCGCGGCCGGCGCTCGGCGCCGCGCGCTCCTGACGCCATGGACGTGTTCCACGTGGAGCGGCAGGCGCTCGGCGCCGCCGCCGCCGAGGACGCGCTCGCGCCCGAGGTCTCGTTCGACGCCGGCACCGAGTTCAACCTGTGCTTCTTCGAGGAGGGCAGCGCGCACGGCTTCAGCGACGACCCGGGGTCGGTCGAGTCGGCACCGGCGCCGTCGCCGCCGCCGCCGCCGCCCGGCGTCGCCGGGGACAGCCTGGCCGGGTCGCCGGTCGGGTCTGAGGACGCGCCGGGAGCTTCGACGGTCAAGCAAGGTAGCGATTTTTTTTAATGGATAATTGATGCGCATTACTTAAATATCCCCAATTTCATGGCTCAAGTTTTGTTGATTTGATGATAGAACAATTATACCACTAACTTTTGTATTTTGCAAGCCACACTACTCTAGTACTTTCAGCTGCCTATATACATGTAATTTTTCTTGAAATCGGCATTAAAATGTCCCAAAATCGGCATTAAAAGCACAGAAATCGTACAATAATGTAGCCCATTATTGTACGATTTTTTCAATAAGTAGGCCTTGGCGAGATGTAAACATCAAACGTCAGACGCGGAGAAATCGCCCGTCAAAAGTGACCAAATATTCAAAACCCGGCCAATAAAAGCCCATTTAACTATTCGTACACATTGCGAAATTGTTTCCTATAGAAGCGCGATCCTTCAGTATACATATTTTAGTAAATTTGAATATCAATAGATTTGTTGTGTAGGCTGCACAAGAAGCAGCAGTTTGGTTTTTCTGTCAGAAGGTGCCGTACATCATTATACTTGTCCTAGGTAGAGCGATCGGTAAAGTCAAGCAACGCCGCGCGTAGTCGGTTCGTGGACGGGTGATCCCTTATTATTATTTTCTTGCCTAATAAAACATTTTTTTTTCCGATTTCAAGAAAAATATAATATGTACCTCGGCACTGAAGTTCTTTTTATGACTCATGTGGTTTATTTGCCTCGGCCAGAGGCCTCAGCAACTAAACTCCACATGAGTCAAAAAAAGTTGAACTTCAGTGCCTTGGTACATAAATAACTATTCTCAGAAGTTTAAACGGTTCATAAACAGCCCCCCCCCCCCCCGCAAGGCAGTTGACCGCCCGCGTGCGAAATAAAATTGGCGCCCCCCCAATAGAAAAATTAAAATGATGTTGATCATTTACATAAAAAACATTTATTCCGTAGACTAAAAAACAAATTAATACTTCTCTAACTCTAACAAAAAATAATGTGAAATCTTTGGTTTATCAGTCATAAAGTAACATTTAAATAATAAAAAATTAAACAAAAAAAAGTATTTCTCTAATTCTAGCAGAAATAACGTGAAAGCCTTTGTGAATCACTCATAAAATAACATGCTTAAATACTATACAGGATGATTTTTTTTATGACTACCACCACCACCGCGATTTTTTCCCTTATTTTGCGCCCTACAAGAAAAACCTAAGGAACAAAAATGTGGCAATTTTGGACAGATAAGTGGTGCTGAAAAAGAAATCAGAATCCATGGCCAACTTCTCGCGCAATAGATAAAACCTCAAATTGATCAAAACTATTAATAGCCGTGGAATGAGACATAGGAAGACTTTTATATTGAAAATTGATGGCACTGAGATGCTTTATCCATCCACGTACTCAGACAGTTTTAACAAATTACATAGGGTTTTCGGCTCTCTTGAGGGCATGAACATTTTTTTCGATTTTAAGTTTTTTTAGCACAGCGCGAAAAATTGGGCATGGAGGCCCATTTCTTTTTTAACGTCACCTGGCTGGCCAAAATTGTGGCACATTTTTGAACCATGAAGTGGTAAAAAAAAAACAAGAGGTAATAAGCACCATTGATGTTTCTCATAAAGAGAGGTCGGGGATGCGTGGTCGGTTTTTTTTAGCGCGATTATTAAGGCAGACACCCTATGCGGACAACCAATAAAATTATAAGAAGTTGGCATTTGTTTGTTTTTACTCTTTACTTAACAATCCAATTGGGACACCCTGTACAATAAAATAGTAACAATTCAGTGGCGATAGCAAATTTAAACCACCCACGATATCTCTAATGTCCTCTCTCAGGTAAATGCCTTCCAATTCGGTTTTTAATTCATGTGCAGAACAGAAAACTCGTTTTTTATTTTTTCATATATATGTTTTAAATCTTTGAATCCTATTCTAGCCCATATCTTATGCACTAATTCTTTATAAAACAATAAACAGAGAAAATAAAACAGAACATTTAATTTGTCGCATCCGCATATCCACTTCTTCTTGTTGTACTTATATATTTCTAGAAAAGTGTCGCGTATAATTGCCACTTTATACATTTTGCCCTGCGCTATTTCTCTTTATACAAAGAAGACAACACCGGGCACCGTTGCCAAATGTATCAGAATCGTCTTTATTCATAAATGTGTATGGTATGGATTTAAATGAGAGGTGTCGTATAATTGACAACCTTGCCGTCAATAATCGAAGAACACTTCTCTTCTTCGACAAGAACATAATATAGGAAATTACTCGAATCAGTTACATATTTTACAACGAAATAATCTCTAAGTTTCAATGAAAACGACTGCATACCTGGATAGGTTTCCTAATAATGCATTAAAGTACGTCTACCACTTTTATCTACTCGTCCTGCTCAGAGTTTCTAACAATAGATAAATTGAAAAATGTAAATTTATTAACAAATAAATGTTAGTTTGTCGACATCGTTCGCTAGGTTTAAACATATCTATAATACCTCTCCTGTTATTAGTAGATACAATCTCAAATGTTTGAAACATGTAGGATCGTTGGCAACTGCAGACCTTACGTTACTCTGGTGTTGTAGGTTTAAGAAAATTTACTTATCACCCTTTAATAAAAATCTGCACTACGGATCTCTTGAATTATTATTATTACTATTACCCCAAAAATATAGACCAAAAAGTTGCTAAGGTGTCCTGTACTTCATTTTCAAAAAAAAGTTTAATGCCCCAAACCGCATCCTCATCCTCATGATATCTCGATCCGTTTGGGAGTTACAAGGCGTTTCTCGTCTTGTCGCGTTCCTTAAAATAACGTATTATAGCTGAAATTATCTCCTAATTGGTTAATATTTTAAAAATTATGTCATTTCATTGGTTCATATTATTGGCAGGCGTTGAATTCTCAAACTTTACCTATTAAATAAGTTGTAATTAGCATTTCAACATTAGGTAAAATGAAAAAATATAATTAACGTTCTGTTTCCTCTGTTCAATATGAGTTTAAGTTCTTTGCAGTAAAAAAGTATGTATATTAAATTGCAAAATTACAACAAATATTGATAATAAACAAACCGATAATTGCATAGCACTGGTTTTGGCTGGAACAAAAGAAATCTATTAGGAACATTGAGACACCCGGATCAAAGTTAGTGTGGGAGTCTCCCCCTATGAGGGCATACACACTAAAAACCTCTCTTCAATAAAGAGATAGTGGAAGTCGTCGTCCACTCATGTAGAAAATATATTTGTGCTGGTGGTGGGGGGTGGGAAACTGAAGCACAGCTTACCCTAACATGGTAAGCTGTGACTGAAGTGTCAAGTTTGCCTGAATTAAGCGGTTGAGTCGATTTGGGAATCGGGGTCGTTTATGAGGAAGATTGTGGTCGGGGTTGTAGCTCTGAGAAGGGTGTTAAGATGAGCCTCCGTCTTTATACAGGGTGTCCAACTTTAAAACTGTACAAATCCGTAAAATCTTCATTTTTGGAGATAATAGCCTAAACCTTTTTTTTGTTTGAAATCACTTCAAAAACTCCTTCTTTTGACCTTTCTGCCATTTTCAAAATGCAAATCCAGGGCCGGCTGCGATTTTTTTATACCCCCGATTTTCACGAAACCCCCATATACAAAATTTGAACAAAAAATATACAGTGAGTTCCATTCTGTAGGGTGTCAAAGTTGAGCAAAATAGGAATTTTAAAGACATCTGGCAAGTCAAGTGTGCCACGGAATCCCTTCAAAACAGTTGAATGGTCAACAAGACCACTCAAAATGTTGGGGTGAAAAGATTTACTACAAAAATATACAGGGTATTTTTCTCTGAGCCATCTCAAAAATCTGAATTTTTATTAAACTTTATACTGGTCAGGAGTTCTCTAGAATCATTGGAAAAATATTAATAAACACAAAAGTAATTTATTACTTTACAAAATGCCAACCAACAAATAAAAAAAAATGAAAATTATTGGACCTTTCTCAACAAAGTCACTGTCTAAGATGATAAATTTTCTGTGCGTTTCCTGTTGTGGCACACCAGCCACCTTAACTGATATGGACTTACTGACTGGCAGGCTTCTGTATTTTTTAGATTTAGTTTGTTTATAGTGTGTGGAGCGGTTTTGATATACTCGATTTTTGAGCCGTGTCAAGTTCCAAAAATGCAGTAATTTTAGATGGCAGAGATAAGAACACTCTGTATATTTCGTATTGGACTTTTGCACACCTTGAGTGGTCCTATTAACCATTCGACTGTTTTGAGGGGATTCCATGGCACACTTGACTGGGCAGATGCCTTTAAAATTCCTATTTTGCTCAAGTTTGATACCCCGCAGAATGGAACTTACTGTATATTTTTTGTTCAAATTTTTGTATATGGGGGTTTTGGGGTATTCTGATTAACGCTGTGGGGTCAGATTTTAAATAAAAAAATCGCTAAATGGTTTTCGTGAAAATCGAGGGTGTAAAAAAATCGCAGCCGGCCCTGTATTGGTATTTTGAAAATGGCAGGAAGGTCAAAAGAAGCGGTTTTTGAGGGCCTTTCAAACAAAAAAAAGTTGAGGCAATTATCTCCAAAAATGAAGATTTTACGGATTTGTACAGTTTTAAAGTTGGACACTCTGTATGTATGTTCTATAAGAGAGTTGCTTGGTAAAGTCGTTCAAGAATGGAAAATTGAAATCATGGATGACTAGGTCGATTGGTTATGTATTATTAGCACTTCTGATCGTTCCGAGTACTTTTTTTAACGACTTGCAAGCTTTGGTGGTGACAATTTGCCATGTATTGCCAAGCTGCGCAGGCATACGACATTGTAGAGCAAATGACTTATTTATAGAGCTGAATTTTAGTGGACGTGGTAAGAGAATAATTTTTGTGAAGCACGCGGAAGAGAGCTTTGAACAGTGTTGTGAGAGTTGTCTTCGGTGACGTTTACTTCGATGTTTGGAGGAGGCGGCTGCTGCCGTTTCGAGATTTCCGGTATGGAGCTTTTACCTGGGGCCTGTGCCCCCCCCCCCCCCGCCCTCAGCTCTAACCCGCCCTTTGTGCTCTAGTGCAATTGCAAAATTGAACGTACAATCACGACAATATTATGGTCTGTCTATTATTTGTATTATTTTTGCGTTATCCCCGGCAAATATTTCTTTTAAAAGAACGGTTGGCAACGCTGCTTTGTTCACTACTTTGCTGCGCCGCCGCTCTTGACTTTCCTCTTTCAGTCTTTCCTCGCTCTTCGAGTCGTCGTTACCTCCACCTCGCAAGTTCATCACTAACCGTTCGCTCTCCAGCTCTCACTGTTTTGTTAAAAATATTTTCCACCATACTTTGAAACTGCCCTGGAGCGGAAAAGTCGTTTAGCAGTTAGCAGGTTAAACAAAATTTTGAATTTCCAAAGTTGTTCAATGGCTCAGGAAAGGACAAATAACTTATCATTACCAGCGCCGGTTTTAGGGGGGTGCTAGGGCGCTAATAGCGTCCGGCGGATAATTTTAGGAGGCGGTATAAGTTGGTCTAATAACTGAAAATAAATCACATTTTGTTGCTATGTCACTCACGACTCACCGGGGCCCACGGAAAAGTTTCCGTGGGCCCCGGACTCACTCATTTTGATCGTCTTCTGCAAACATAACATCTGAAACGATCTCCTATTCATCATCTTATTCATCTGTACGTTGAAGTTTTACTCCCCCCCCCTGGATTTTTGGATGAAAATAAAAATTTCTAAGTGAAAATATCCTAAACGCAGAATATACAACATTGATTCATTGATTGAATATAAATTGGAAAATTGTCATGTAATAATGTGTAACATAGATACATGTATTGAAAAATATAGGTTATTATTGTCAAGTAGCTAATAACTACCGATTTCACGAGACCTGGCTTTTCCCATACTAGCCCAGGGCTGCATATGGTTTGGGGGTTCAAGCCCCTACATTGAGAAAACACGAAAAATACATTATACCTACTGTTATGATTTTGTAATTTCCTATACCTCTTTTAAACTATCTGTGCTTTATATTTCTAAAAATTTGCTGCTTTCTTTTGTATAGCAGGTTTAAAAAGCAATGATTTTTCTGGGCTCACACTAAAACAAATTTCTAAATTTCTATTGGTCACAGTTGCTCTATAAAAGATCGAGTAGGACTTCCTGGCTATGAGTCATAGTGGACAAAAAATAAAAACCAGTTAACAAGAATATGTTTTGCTTGGAATTTCTTTTCGTTGATTTAAACTGAAATATTTGAAAAATTTTCGCCTGCGGCGCAATTTTGTATCGCAAGGATTCAATTTATATATATTTTTTAATTTCTGATTACCTCCCAACTAAGAAGTTTAGTTTTTTGAGCAAAAGTAAAAAATCGAGAGGAAATATAACGCGTTTTTTAAACTTAGCACCCAGCGATAGTCAAGCTAAAACCGGCGCTGATCATTACTAATATTGAATCAGAAACAGCGAAATTAATCGATTATGATAAGACAAACTTAAATCTGTGAAAATAAGAAGATTATTATTTTAGTTAAGTAGGCTGTGTTATTTTCTTGTTTATAGTTTTACCTAACTCCACGGGCGTAGCCAGGATTTAGTTTTGGAGGGGGTTTAGTTTGAGAAGTAAATAAAACAACAAAAATATACTTACATGAAATTTAATATCTATATATTCATCCGAAAAACTACGACATATTTATAAAGTTCTTAACTTTAAATGAAATGGATAAATTAATTTCGTTCCTCTGCGCTAAATCTAAAACCATTAAAGAAGAAATCTTCGGCTTTTTCTTTTAAATATATCCACTACTTCATCTGCATGAATTTCTGTTCCATAGTGAATGTTCATTAGAGCCAAACCATTAAGTCTGTTTTCACTTGTAGTGTTTCGTAAATAGTTTTTCAGTCTCCTTAGGCTCGAGAAAGACCTTTCTGGGGTAGCAGTGGATACAGGAATGGTAGCCAAGATTTGTAGTAATGTGTAAATATTAGGATAAAGGTTTTTATCGCACATATCTAGGCATTCCAAACTAGATTTCGGGGTAGGCAGTCTTCTTATCAGCATGCAAGGTAGCTGAAGCTTTGATAGCTAAATCCAAATTTGTTTCTTTATTAGAAATCCCTTGACCTTGACTACACCACCTTTTCCAGTAGTCCATACCTTTAGGTTTATCACCCTTCCTTTTTTTCCCCTCCATTTTTCGACAGTAATAATGATTCACGTATCTATCCTTAACAAGGTCATGGAATAACAGTGCACTAAAATTACTCACTTACACGGTACACTTAATTCTCTTCACTATTCGTTCACCACTTTTCACTTTTATTCGCTTCGAGTTCGCATGGAACAATACTGCCGTAAGCGCGGTCACGCGCCGCGGCGCCGCTTATATAGCAGCCCAGTAGCCGTCCAGAAACTTCCACGAACTTCCACAAAGTTCCGCTCATTTCGACCTAGGGGCGTGGCGAATAATCGAGAAACAACGCAAAGTGTCCCTACAATACAAAATAGTTCGGCTGCAACTGCGTCTGCCTCTCGTCAAAAGATGGCGCTAGGCGCTACTATTACTACATAATATATTCAAACGTAATAATAATTTAACTCTTCACTCCTCGTATTTTTTCGGTATAATATTAGGTAATATTTTGCTTATTTCGGGGGGGGGGGGGGGGGTTGAACCCCCGAAACCCCCCCCCCCTTGACTACGCCCGTGCCTAACTCATAAAATATTATATATTTTGTTTACTTTGTTAAAACAAAAGTTGTAAGACTTTTTTTGGCGCCCTTAAAATAGCTCGCCCCCTCCGCCATTTTACCCACGGCACGCTACTGCTTCATTTTTCACTTGTCGAACCACACAGTGAGTTGGTCAACCTTCCAAATTATTCACCCTCTAATGTTCATGGTAAATAACGGAATGTATACAATAATAATATTGAGAACTTTGTTGAAAAGCAATATCTAATCCACTTCTCCAATAAGAACACTAACCTATTTCAGTAGTGACTCTGGCGAAAGATACGATGATAGATACTAGTTTTGTACTACGCACTTCTGGTTTCTGCTTCCCCCTAAATAACATCCTGTATAGCGGTACCTACCTACTGTATTTTTCTTTGCAAACAAAACTTTTAAGGAACAATAAGGAAGACTAGGACATTATAAACACAAAGTTTTTTAAATTCGGTGAAAGGCTTAGCATAAAATATGCACAAATTTAATTATATTTTCAAAACAGCAGTCTCGGCAATTTACCTCCTCCCGCGGTTCTTGAGCTCATATTATATGCCTTAATAAAAATACAGTCGGCGCACTATAAAATACCTGTGCACCCAACTATGCACAATTTCCTAGATAGACGCTAAAAGCCTACGCGGAAGACGTTATTGTTCCGCTGGAAAGAAATGGCCGTTTAACGCAAGAGTAAAAGTGATGAGATGAGAGAGGAACGCATAGGTACCCGGTGCACAGGTGAGATACTGACGCGGCGGACCGTTGCCAACACAACAATAATAATTGTTATTCAAATAACATGCAGCTCTTGAAACTTTGGGGGCACTGACTGGTAAATTTAAAACTGGCTCATTTTAGTCGAAATAATTGTAGATACCGACCTAGATATGTTTGTGGATTAATACAGGGTGTTTCATTAAGGGTGAAGAGGTACCACCTGATCTCAGGAATTAATAGTCCTGGAGCTTTGGTCACGAAAAATCGCTGGAAATTATTTTTAAGTTCTTCGGACGGCTGCTAGGGGGCGTATTCGCAACAGTAAATTTGAAAAATGAGTTTTCACAAAAAAATAAAGGTATATTAAAAATATTTTTTTCCACTACTAACACTAAAAAGCATGTATTATTGACCCATCATTAACCCGAGAAGTTGATTTTCTCTCCCGAGGTCAATAATAATTTATTATTGATAATGAATTGACGTCACGGGCCACTAGTAACAGGCTCTTCTATGTACGTCACAATTTCGTATTATTATACAACCCTGCTTACTTATTTCACTGATTTTTTTCAATTTGTATTAAACGCTGAACACACACCAATGTAGATATTTTTACTTGTGGACCCTGCCCACAAAACAGAAATCTAACCTTCCCTTCCTCCATGCACCTCCACCTAACCGTTCTAACCTAAAATTAGTAACAACAGCTGATGAAACAACGTTTATTTAAGTATTTGGGAAAACAAAAATTACAAATTACAACTAAAACTAATTATTATTATTAATGTAATAATTGACTGTGCAATTGTAACAAGTCATATTAATTAGACCTGTTGCAGTGCTTGTATTTGTAACCGGAATATTAATGTGTTGATTGTTTAAGTGAATATTATCCGATATTTTTTGTGTAACACTGGCGGGATTTCTCGATTCTATATTAGCAAAGGAACTAGAACTACCAATATCAAATAACTGTTCATCACGTGGTTCGTTATGACTATCATTTGGATGGATAGTATTATCGCTCTGCGCAACTACAGGTACTGATGTAGCATTGTAAACTGGCCCTTGAACCATTTTAGCTATTCTTTTTTTTTAGAAGCCAGAGATTCTTCAATATACCCTTCGGCAACAGTGGGAGGTTTCCAACCTCCGTGCTGTTTTACAGTTATAAGATCGCCACCATTTTCCGCTAAAATAGTGGCCGAAGTCCTTCTGAATGAATGGCCAGTGTATCTCTCTGGTTCTGATAGTCCCAAGAAACTTGCAATCACTTTTGGCATCTTACTTATTGTATTATGGCCAATGTTCTGTCGTGTCTCGTGTCGGCTTATTGTTCCGCAAAGTAATAAATAAGCGTGGTAAATCTGGGGTATAGGCCGTTTTTGAATATACTTTTTAACAACTTCGACCCAAACTGGCTTCATGATAACCAACTTTCGTGATGTTCCATTTTTACTAGTAGAAATATCAATAACGATCATATCGTCTCGAACATCCAAGTCTTTTCGAAGCATATTACAAAGTTCGTCTGTTCTACATGCACCAGCAATTGCGATAACAAGTACAACCTAGTAAGTAATAAAGTAATTATTGTTTATTGTAAATATGTAAATATATGTAAAGTAGAACGAGGCATGTTTAGGTAGGTACCTTTGCTGTTAAAAACACTTCGTCTGGTGCGTCTCTCAAAAATCGTGCAATTTCATCTTCTTTAAAAACAAGTGATTTTTTCGCTACATAATTAGTATTTTGCCTTTTCAAAAATGCTACCAGTTTAAAATACTTCGAAATGTCAATATTTTCCTTCAATGAAATCGTGGATTTTAACATAGAAAACGTTGCCCACAAGCTTGATGATTTCTTGTTTTCAGCTTGCGTTCGAAAATATACCAATAATATGTTTTCAGAAATTGTTTCAATATTCTTCATTTTGCACCAGTCTTTAAACATTGTATAAGTTTATAAGTAAACACTTTTCGACTTCTGTGGAAGCAACTGATCATTAATCTTTTGTGCCTCTTCTCTAATTTCCGGAGGAGTGCAGAATATGTTTGGCGAGGATGAGCCATCATGATAAAATTATTATCACACATTTTTCACAAAAATAATATAAACTCACAGTTGATTTAGTCAAGAATAAATAATAATAATAATAATAATATTAATGGCGCTAAATTTGACAGGTAACAGTAAAGAAACTTCTTTTGAAGAAACAAAAATCAAGGCTAACTTGATTTGTGATTAAATAATATGAAGGAAAAAACAAAGGTAAGTTTGCTATTAAAAATGCTTTACAATTTTTTACAATAATATTTTTATGGAGTGTTAGTAGTGGAAAAATATTTTTATGGAGTGTTAGTAGTGAAAAAAATTGTATATTAACCACGGTTTAGACAGCTATTATTGCCCTCACGTCTTAAATCCCTCGGCGTTGCCTCGGGATTTAATATTGACGTTCGGGTCAATAATAGCCTCTGTCTAAACCTTGGTTAACAATATACTATTATTGCACTCCTCGGCAAATTCTGAACAATTTTCGTTAAGGATTTTTTGCTCAATCTCTTTAAATAGAGGTGAACCGGGCGGATAAACCTTGACTTAAAAAAATAATGCTAACTCCGGTTTGGCTTAACCGAATTGGTCGAATTTGGGCTTGTTGAAGAGAGCTTTCCTTCTTCTATCAAACGATTGTCCAGTAGTCTCCGCTAGAGGGCGCAAATTGAAAAATTTCCCTTTTATGACAATTTTCTCCGAAATTTTAAATGCAATGACATATTTATTCTGTTATAATCAAAATTTACAACAAAAAATACCAAAGGTTCAAATCGATATCTTCATTAGTTTCGGAATTATCGCCAAAAGAATAATTATTATTATTAACATGTTATTTGAAAGATTTCCGTGGTCAAGCATGCCATGAAATAAATAAAAATCTGCTTGAGCTTTCCGTAAATTGCTATTTTTAAAACGGAAATTTTTCAATTTGCGCCCTCTTGAGGTGACCACAAAATTCGAAATGACCTTACTGGACAATCATTTGAAGAAGGAAAGCTCTCTTTAACAAGCCCAAATTCGACCAATCAGGTTAAGCCAAACCGGAGTTAGCAGCATTTTTTCAAGTCAAGGTTTATCCGCCCGTTTCACCTCTATTTGAAGAGATAGCAAAGAATACTTAACGAAAATTGTTCAAATTTACTGAAGAGTGCAATAACATTATTTTTGATACCTTTATTAGTCCCTTTTTGAGAAAACTCATTTTTCAAATTTTCTGTTGCAAATACGCCCCCTATAGCGGCCGACCTACGAACTTAAAAATAATTTCCAGTGATTTTTCGTGACCACTTTACTTCAGTACTATTAATTCCTGAGATATGGTACCTCTTCACCCTTAATGAAAAACCCTGTACATCGATATATCTTATTGTTTTCTGGGTTGTTTTATAATCGATTCTGAGCGTCATAAGCTTGTATATACTTCATCTTAATTTTTGTAACGCTAAGTTTTAAAAAACATACATAATCCGAATTGCTTCATGACTAGCTACATTTTATATGTACATTTTTTAGTTTGATAATCGCTAAATTGCGTCTGGCGATTATCATCAATTTCACTTGCAACGTCCTTAGCATACAGAAAGTATGGTTCTGAATTATGATATAAAATCTGATTATGCAGGTGTACTTATTTTAATGATGTAGATATCATCTTGCAAGCGGCTGAATTCATTTCTTTAAGTTTTCCTTCTTCCTATACTCTCGTTTGAATGAGTAGGTATATTATGTATGGAATGTCGCAACAGCTAAAAAGTAAAACGTGAGACCTAAACAAAAACACCGCAGATATTTTCACTTTAATCCATTCTCTTTGAGATTAATCAAATTTGATATTGGTAGAGGAGAAGAGCAACATAATTTATCAGATTTTATTCTGTATATAGATAACAATTTATGTTCTTCCTATATTTATAATTTTCTGAGAGTTTATTAACATTGTATAAAAAGATTAAATTCAGGAATATTCAATAAGTGATTTGGCGAATGAAGTCTGATCCACTTTATAATATATTTATTAATTATTTACAGATATCGATTCATAATATTTTGAAATCGCTGAGTGTATGTCTATTGGCCTCTAAAAAACATCCAACATGGCAAAACGCGACACGATTCCGTTTTTGCTAAATACATTTCTTCCCTTGATTTTTGGGGACAAAAGTAAAGGAATATTTGAGTCTAGTCCCATTTCTTATATTACTAGAGTTGGTAGTACCAAAATTTTGTGGCTCTGAGTACAATACAGTTCTACTATTGTCTTCTAAAGGGAAAAGTAAGACATGAGAAATCAATTATCGAAAAATTTCGATCTGGCGAGAAAAAGGTTGAAATTGCAAGGCAATTAAAATTAAACCGCCGTGTTATCACTAAAAAATAGCAATATACAATCAACGAAGAAGCTTAAGTAATGCTCTAAAATCCGGAAGGCCACGTAAAACAGATAGAGCTACCTATCGCAGCATAAAACTGATTTCTTCAAGAAATCCATTCTGGCATGCAGGGAGAATAAAAAAGGAAATTCGACAAGTGAGTTTATCTGTAAGATCTATTAGGCGTTGATTGAATGAATTCCGTCTTTATGGTTATGGGCGAAGAAGCCTTTTGTTTCTGCTAAAAACAGATGAGCCAGGTTAGAATTTGCAAGGAATCATATTAACTGGGAAGTTCGTCAATGGAAAACGATTTATTTTCTGATCAAACAAAGTTTAACTTGTTTAGTTCTGATTGAATACAGTGGGTAAGACGTCAGAATAATGAAAGGTTTAACCCTAAATACAGTAAGGGTACAATTCAATATGGCGGTGGAAATGTGATGTTGTGGGGTTGTTTTTCTGGACACGGAGTGGGCCCCTTAATTCATATCGGTGGCATCATGGACAGATTTGTTCATCTAGACATCTTAAAGGTACAAATGCTTCCATTTGCTTATGAGAATTTGTTCTTATGGTGGATTTTTCAGCACGACAGCAATCCGAAGCATACCGCCAAGATAGTAAAAGAAAGGTTTACAGCTAAAGAATAAATGTAATGAAGTTGCTTGCTCCAAGACCTGATCTTAACCCTATTGAGAACCTCTGGGATCATATTGATAGTAAAATAAGAGGAGAAAACGATGGAAAGTATGAATCTAAAGAAAAACTATTAAATGATGTCATGAGGGCATGGAATAATGTTAGCAAGAATATATTGATAAATTAATATCCCTCTATCTAAGATGCGCAGAAGTTATAAAAAATAATGAATATGCGACTCGTTATTAAAATATACCTGGTTAATTAACTATTAAAAATTATTTCTCTACTTATGTCCGCCCAAATATTAATAAAAAGTACAGACGCTATACGTACTGCTTTTTATTATTAAAAATTACTATAGTTTATAACTTTATAACATATAAAATTGCTTTCCAAAGTTTAATAAAAATGTAAAATTTAAATAAAATTAACAGAAACAGAAAGTTTCTTTACTTATGGCTGGTACTGTATATCGTTGCATTAAATAGCTATCCGTGAATCCATGCCAGCTAATATTACGTAAATCCCTAACTTATAGATTTTCTGTATCCGAAAGAAATAATTGTGTAAATGCAAATCGGTACAGTTGTTTGCTAATAATTCTACTTGCTCTCTCCTCTAATATTTGTCAGAATGTCAGAAAAAGAAAAGATCCGATAGCTCTGAATTATCAAACAAATACTGGAAATCTTAATATCCAATATGTTCATAAGTAAAACAGCCATACAATATAACGACGTTTTAAACATTTCGTGGATTGAACTGCCACAAGTTCTTCGTCCACTAGCCATACGTTCATTTCAAACGATATCCTTAGAACACGACTATACTATTTGGTGCTTCTGCGTTTTAAATATTGGGGAGCTGTTATATAATTACCCCTTCCCCATCAACTACTTAACCTCTCTCACCGATTCCACAATTTTATCAGCTTGATGAAAAAGGGCTGCCATTCATCAATCTTGATCAGTGATTAATATAATAGACTATTTATTAGATATTCATATTTATTATTTGTGATTATCATTTGATGAAGTGGAAGCAATGCAATGGTTCAATGGGAATCCCATGGAACCTGTATGCCATTATGGGATACAGCTATTTGTAAAGTTTACTGACCTACATCAACTGTTGGATATTTGCCAAATTCAAGATATTATTACTTGTCAAAATTATCGCAGTCTGGTGGCTAATTAAATGAAAATTGTTTCGTATTTGTAATCCAAGACGAACAAATATTGATAACTACATTAACATACGTAATAATAATTGATTTGGTAAAATTCTGATTTTCTTGTTCATATTACAGTGAATATGTATGTACCCACCACATAACTGAATATCACTAAACAAACGGCTGGTATACATTACAAGTTACAAGGTATCAAACGGCATTAAACTGGGTAGGTATTCCTGTTGATTCATATTTTTAAAGTTAAAAAATTCTAATATTCATACTTCCGTTAAAAGTCAGGCAAGCAAGTCAGTACTGCGGATGAGTCGACAGATTCCAGGACCAGCCGCAGGTGAGTCCTGAACCTCTGTGAGTATAGTCGAGTAAAATGAGATTTTAGGGACATATCCATAAAAAAAATTGTCTCGTTCAATTCCCGCAGCCAATTTAGATTTGTGGGGATGTTAATACAAAAATCTGTATCATTTATTAAATTCAAGTTTCACATATAAATGTGATCCATATGTACTGTACCAGTGACGCGTAAGTTCTTTTTTTGGCCAAAGGGGTACTAGCTTCGGTCTTTAACCTCCCCGGCCAAAAAAGTGCACTTACGCATCTCCCAATGTAAATAACTCATTCGGTTACTATCACACACATAGTTAAAACTGAATTATTTTTCGTTCACTGACTATACGAGTTGACAACGCGTGACCGACAGCTCTCAGAAAATACCTCGTTCCCACTGAAACAATAAAGCTCGCCTACAAACAATTAAAAGTCACATTGCAAGTATATGAACTAAATGTACCTTTTTAGAGTTCTATCTTTTATACACCATTACTAATTTCTTTGCCCTTTATTCCTGGCATTATTTATATTTTCACACTATACAATGAAGTTGTAAATTATTGTAAATCAAAATTAAACCACTGGCCCGACATAACATGATCCTCGATCTGAAAGTAGCAGTTCAGTTAGTCGCTATAAAATAGCGTTCCCACATCTAGGTACCTACTTTCTTCCTTGTTCTTTGTTTCTTTGGAACATTGTGGATATCTGTCCGTGTGTGTATAAATTGCACTAATTAGCGCATTGCATGTATTATACAATACGTTATATAATATGAAATCAGTCGTTCACACAAATTAACTGCTATAATATTGCTGTGCTTCTTTTCTTATACTAGATCTGCACCTGGACTAATGATTATTTGGATTCTTGGTCGACTTCATTAAATTTTGAATATATTATGTACCGCCGCGAAACACGGTAAATAGATGTCGTTTATGCTAATTTTCCTCATACATCTTTCTTAACTCGATAAAAAGCATCACTAGAACAAATTTTATTTATTTGCATGGCGTAATAAGGCTGGTAGGTACCTAGGACTATCACGTGACAAGTCCATTGTGCGTCTTTGTCTTACTTATTGCCAAGTTGACCAAGGTAATACTTACAACTTATTTGGGAAGCCCACTAAATGTAGTTATACTTATCT
The DNA here is from genome assembly GCA_963920635.1 of Pseudeuparius sepicola. NCBI lineage: Eukaryota > Metazoa > Arthropoda > Insecta > Coleoptera > Anthribidae > Pseudeuparius > Pseudeuparius sepicola. Next base: position 47,639,723 of record OY987302.1, read on the forward strand.
TCTTCATGACACTCACGCAATCTCCAGCCAAAAATAATTTGAGCACGCACGTGATACGTCTTCAAAACAATACGGCAACTTTTGGCAAGATCGTACTCTCCTGAATACTTGATCGCATGGCAGAAATGACTGGCGATATATCTCTATACGGAAGGTCGATGCCCTTTTACCGGCAAGAAAACCAGCGGGCACGTTATAGACATCGTGAAAGAACTAATAATAATGCCTACGTTCCTTCCCGAAGCAACAAAAAGACAGGGACTAGATCTACATCTTTGAACTGCTGTGCTGTCTATTCATTATTCAGTGGCGGCGCGCAACAGGACGAGAATTGTTTACCTTTTTTGTTACTGTAAAGTTGATAATTGACAAGTTGCTATCTTCTTTATAGTAACACGTAATTTTTTAAGCAACGAAAGAAAATGCCAAAAATGCCAGGAATCGTATTAAACCAATAATTATTTTTACTAGTTTATAACTATTTTGGAAGTTGCGTTTATAAAGTAGATAAGTATCCTTTTTTAAGTAAAAAACCTTTAAGGGCAAATTTGGTCAAAATTACAGGGTACAACATGGTAGGTACATGGTGAAGTGCTCAAAATAAAAAATGCTTCTTTCAGAGACCAATGCTCCAAGATTGCTTAAACCTGAGTCAATGAGCTATAACAGGACAAACTGACAAACGTTTCCAATAATTTTTTATGCACTTGAAAATCTGACCGGTCCAAGATACAATATTATTAATATTATTGGTCTGACGTACAAATTCAGTACAATTTGAAAAAAAAAATAGTTCTCATAAATTTGGAGGTCATGTTAAAATGACGGCAATAAGAGGTGAAACAACATCAACCATGGATTTGATGAATATTGTCGATAGATCCACAAACTATCACAGCCATTCATAGCCGTGCCTTTTTCAACCAACATTAACCTAAGAGCCGTCTAGAAGTCAATGTTATAAGAAATGTGGTTCTTCGATACTTCTTCGTGTTATATATCGCGTTTTAAATGTTATAAAACGAGTGTGATAATTTCTTAATGATCATAAACTTCTCAAATTACGAGTGGAATTACTATTAGGTACTCTAAAATGGTTGGTGATCTTAGGTGCTGCATATAACAAGGTTATTAAGGTTACCAACATATGGAAATTGTTTTTGTTGTGTATTATTGTGAATCTTAACACCTAACTTTTATATATTGCGTGTGAGCCGGTCGCACGTTAATCCCAAACAAGCTCCTTTCTGAGGTTTTTATTCAAAGACTGAAATAGATCCTTTGAATAAAAAACCTCAGGAAAAAAGTAAAATTTTGCGTTTTCGATTTTATTTTTTTCTGAAGTTGTTATCAGAGATAGAGAAAAAAGAAAAACACTTTCTTATGGCACTTTTTAATGGGCCTTAAGATGGCGTTTCTAGATTTGTTCTACAACGTTTCGTTTTTGAGAAACCATCTTCAACTTTATTTTTTTAAATACGGACCTGGATTTTTTTTTGAAAATTTTGAAAGCACTTTTCATTGCAAATACCATGATGTATGACACGAAATATTTTTAAAATGTTTTGAGACAATTATACTGAAAATTCCTTTTTTTCCATTCATTTTTGTCTAGTGCGGCCCTGTATTTAATAATAAGGAGTCTAAATATTAATCAGTATTAACAACAATTTAACTTACAGTTTATTTTTACTTTGACAACTTAATATTTTTAAATTTTACGGCCCTGTGTCTGGTAAAGTGTTTTCCTCTGTTGTTGTACAGCAAACAGTGTCGCATTGTGTTTTGGAGTAAATTCTTCGCTTTTCCTAATTCCGAGAAGAAAGCTTTAAGCCAACGTAATCAATAACTTTTGCCATTTATTAATTGCAAAAATACATTCGTTCGGCCTCTACACTATTTCTGTGATACAAGATATAACATGCTGACGTGTTAAATTTGTCGTCATTTAAAAAAGCATCCTCCATTTGTAATGAAATAAATTGTTAATTAAATGATACAGTGGGAGTTATGACAAATGACAAGGGATTGGTTTCGTTGTTTCAAAGCCTTCTAGGTGGAGGATTTTTATTTATTTTTTATTATCGTATGTGCCGTCCTTTTTTTAGTTCTCCAATTGTAAGATAAGTTGTAAGTTAAATTGTTGACAATACTGATTAATATTTAGACTTCTTATTATTAAATACAGGGCCGCATTAGAAAAAAAAATAATGAAAAAAAGGAATTTTCAGTATAATTGTCTCAAAACATTTTAAAAATATTTCTTGTCATACATCATGGTATTTGCAATGAAAAGTGCTTTCAAAATCTGCAAAAAAAATCCAGGTCCGTATTTAAAAAAATTAAGTTGAAGATGGTTTCTCAAAAACGAAACGTTGTAGAACAAATCTAAAAACGCCATCTTAAGGCCCGATAAAAAGTGCCATAAGAAAGTGCTTTTCTTTTTTCTCTATCTGTGATAGCAACTTCAGAAAAAAATAAAATCGAAAACGCAAAATTTTACTTTTTTCAAAATAACTCAAAAACGAAAAAAGATATTAAAAATCTGTTTGTGCCATTTTATTGACCTCGAAATTGCGCAACTTTTTCCCCATTTAACCGTTGCCCTATCTCTCACCGTTTGCAATATCCCCATGCTGTTCATTCTTATCCGGGACACAGTGTATATGTAAATAATATACATTACAATTCTAATTTTAAATTTCTAATTATGAAGAAGTAGAAACCTACACAAACGCCTATGCCACTTTGGTGCATGGCCTCAAAAGTTAATTTAAATTGCAAAATTACTTACCGATGGATTATTATCCTCAATCATTTTAGTTTTGGCGGTCAGGAAAGTGCCACAAGCCGCATAGCTACGCATAATACCTCGAAAAGGTATCTAAATATTGACACCTATCACCGTATCAGATAAAGAAATGTTGTGCCAAAACTTTGTTACTACTCTGGGCGATTTCCGTCTCACGTCTTTTATAATACACATAGAGCTTTGACTCCATGCTGGGATTCGTTATTCAAAGAATATAAATCACTGCAACCATGACATTTTGTTTGTACCATATAGACTACACATAGACTGTCAGAATTATTATTCTTGAAATTTCCGTAAGATACACAAAATATTGTGCATAAAATTCTACACAGGGTGTCCCGAAATTATCCTGTCATAATTTACCATCACGTTCGGCGATCCAAAGAAATGAAAAAAATCCTATGGACATAGCCTCACAAAAACCTTGGAAAAAAAGACACGCAGAAAATTTTGGGTCTTTTTAACCCCTTGACCCGCATTCGGGACACCTATGATGAAGAATGTCAAACTATTTTTGCCTTGGTAAATGTCAAATCTCACAGGTATATCACGTACAAAATTTCAGAATTTTACCTTTAACTTTCACTCTGGGAATATTTAGAAAAAAAACCGTTGGCCAAAGTGTTCATTTCGGGGGCTATAGCCCCCTTATTGGGCATTTTTGAGGTCGTGTTTACAGGAACTTTTTTCATTTTTTAGTTTGCAGAACGCGCTGGTATAAATTATGGCAGACTAATTTCGGGACACCCTGTATAAAAACGAATAACTAAACTAAAGTACATATACCTCAACTTAGTATTGAGCCTCAGGAATTGTTAAGACCCTACAATTTATCTAATTTAATTTGTTTTCCTTCCAAATTTAAAATTTTAAAATTGGTGTGCCAGGTATAATTCTACAACAAAAGTCATAATGGCAGCTATAAAATGGACCCCAAGTTGACTCCAAGAACAAGTAGGAACAAAAGTATACGAAATTCTAATATTACCCTTACAAGTAGGGTGTAGTATGGTTTAGAAATTCAAATGTGCCATGTGCCATCACGTTATAATTTGTTTATTGCTACAATCTCCGTGGCACAGGACAGGTGTCGGAGCTGTTTATGATTTTACGATCGGGGCGAGTCAATGGTCGCTATGAACTTGGCGGATTTTTAGGTTTTTTCAAAGGTCTCTCAATCAGTATTGGAATTCCTAGTCCGTAGGCATTACATTTTCACGGCAGAGTAGTAGAAAAATATAGATAAAGTTAACTTTCATTGAGCAGTTCGTAAATTTTGTATTGCACTTTTTTTTGTGTGATTGGGATCCAATGGTTGGGTGGCACTTTTAATTTTCGAGCAACGGGCAACCTGGTTAGAGGATACATACATAACTCACAACTTGCAATCCATAATTATGTATCGAGATAATTATTTATTCTAAATAGATTCCAAACAATTTTCAGGATATTGAAACAAATCTGAAAGCTCGTTGGGAAGCTATAATATAATCTCAATGTTTTTGGCTTCATTTAAATTTGCGTTTTTTTTTCACAACAAAACAAAACATTGTCAAGCTCACCTTGCAGAAAATACAAACTTGCCTGACGAGTTGATGATTTGATTATGTCTTATTAGTGAATAATAATATTGGCATGCATTATTTATAAAGGGAGATACATGAAATAAACGCTCTAAGATGAAGACCGTGCCCAGAAGTGAAGAAGCCGGTAGTTGTAGAAAATGTATCATGTTTTAACAAGATAAATATTCATTGGAATGGCATGTTTATTTTACTAAGATAAATACCTACTCTTAGGTTCTTGGTCAGAATATAATTCTAAAATATACAAAATTTGTGAGTGTAAAATAAAAATTTCCACTTTAACGTCGATAAAGGATAAACGACCTAAAGATCTTGTTGCAGCCGACTAAATGTCTATGTCCGAAGTAGATCCATTGAGAACTGGTGGATTTCTTTATTTGAACGATCTTTGTCCTTGGGCGATGGTTTGCTCATTTTTTGTTATACCTAAAGCCTTGTGGTGTTGAGGGTGGAAATCCCATTTAGATGCTTCTGTGTTTGGGCCAGAATATGTTGTAACATATAGGGAAGGGATTCCGAAGTGTATTCATTGTGTGTTCTTTGGGGATAATTTCTGTTGATGAGGAGGCTACATACATAGTTTGCGGAAGGGAATTAGTGACTGCTGTGGAGCTTGGGAGACTGGCGGGATGGTATCATTTTCAGAATTCTACGGTTTGGGTTTAAACCTACTTCTCTTATGAACCACTCAGCGAGTGTTAACAGTTAGTGGATTGAAAGTGCTTCAATGCGTTGACTGGCATATTTATAAGACCACGGCTATAATGGCTCAAATATCTCGGCAACCTTTGAAACTTTGAACTTTCTTTACGGAATAGGTATTATTATTGGCAAGAGTGTTTGTGTATTTAGGGGAATTTCATTCAAATTAGGCAAATGGTGTGTCCCACATTCCACTTCGTTATTATCCCGTATGTCAGGAATTCTTCAGCGAATTTTTTCAAATTTGGAGGAGATGTAGAAGCTTATTAAAAAATTTTAAATTATCTTATCTAAAATTTCTAGTGGCATAGATTCGGGAAAAGATATTTAATAAAGACATATTTATATTATTATTATTTATATGTATTTAGCGCCCTTCAAAAACAAAAATTCTTAGCATTGGGATTATAATGGGTTATCAATTAACGAAAGGTATACCGCGAGTTGTATTTAAAAAGAGAATTTAACAATTACAAATAGTTTAATAATTATTCAGTGTGTATGTAGTCATAATTTATAAACCCAACTTCTTAGGGATAAATTAACTACAAGAATTATAAATATTTCCCGTCTTCGAAGTAATTAAAAAATAAAAATAAAAAATGCAGCCACAACCGGGATTTGAACCCAGGACCTCTCGCACGCAAAGCGATAATCATGCCCCTAGCCCATTGAGGTCAGTTGAATGTTTTACTTAACTAGCCGTATATAAATTTAATTATACCATGCTTAAAAGTTAAAGTCCAATTGACAGCTGTCATTTAGGTTGAGCTTTCGGTTGTGAATAATGTTTTTTGTGCTAATAGATATTTAACGATCAATGTGTTAACTGAAAACATACAGTGTGTCCCACTTAAGGACTGACCACCCCTGTAAAATTTTTATTTATAGCTCGATTTTCATAAACTTTTTTTGTTGGATAGAGCTCCAAAAATGGCATCAAACACATAATTCAGGTGCCTCGTGCGTTAAAGTCATGGCCCACTGAGACGGTGTTTTAGTGCTGAAATTTCGAGAAGTACTATTAGGGATTTTTTTAGAGGAAAATCAATGCCGGATTCTTATTCAGCGTTGTTCGAAACCCAAATGTACCAATCTGCATTACCATAGCTCTACAGGGTATTTCAAAATTTTTAGTGCCTCACTTAATTAGTGTACCCCTGTAAAATTTTTATTTTTAGCTCGATTTCATAAACTTTTTTTTTGTTGGATAGAGCTTCAATAATGGCATTAAATGCATAATTCAGGTGCCTCGTGCGTTACATTCATGGCCCACTGAGACGAAGTTTTAGTGCTGAAATTTCGAGAAGCACTATTAGGGGCTTTTTTAGAGAAAAATTAATGCTAGATTTTTATTCAACGTTGTTGGAAACCCAAACGTACCAATTTGCATTAGAAAATGGAGGACTAATTGAAATGACTGAAATTTGAGTTTATGTTATGTTGTGTTGTTTATTCATGTATTTGATGATATTAAATTAAATAAAAATTTTGTTCGCTAATAAATTTTTGAAAGAATATGAGTTCCTCACGAATATTTTAGTGACCAACTTACCAGAAATTAAGAAAATAATTAAAATTAACACGTTTTTTTGAAACCTCTCACCGCATATAAGAATCCGGCCTTACTTTCTTCTTATAGTCGACCATTGGTTCGCTTTGGGGCTATAAAGAATATATTTTTTTATTTTCATTCTGCATACGTTATAAAATACTCTTCCAAAATGTAATATCCAGAATTCTAGCTTCTTCAACTGGTTGAACAGATCATCCCTTATTTCCAAAATAGTGATTATTCTTCTGCATTTCACATAATGGTTCATGAGCATGGAAATTTCATGTTATCACAAACAAATCTACATATAAAAGTTCTGTTAATATGATAAAACTGCAAAATATTGACGCAAAGAGAATTCGTGACCGTAAAAAGGACGGAAATGGTAATAAAGCTAGATACTTAAAATATGGGACATTCAAAATGTCAGAAACTGACATACCTATAACCACAGAATGGCCCTGTTATAACCTGTAATAAGTCGCCATTTTGTTCGTCGTGTAGCGCCACCCCAGTTCGCAAACAACAATGAAATATGACGTGATGCTCGGGCAGCCCCCCCCCCTAACAAAATGAAAATGATAATAAATACAAAAATAGATACGAATAATATTACTAATATCCTAATATTATCTAACCTACAGTGTCCACGGATTGAGTTCACATAAAGTGTAAATAACAAAAAAGAACTAGAGATCAGCGCTCCTTGGTTTGAAACTAATTTGTGACATAATTTTACTTTCGAAAAATCACCTTGGAAAAAAAAACTAATTTTCCACATCAGTAAAGTACCCTTTTTGTAGGTTTTTCGGCAAAATGTTATTAAGGAAATTTATTCAGAATGAAAAACTGAGTTGGTTTGTGAAATTTCGAAAGTCTAGGCCTATACTTTGATTTTTTTTGGCATTTTTCCGAAAAGAAAAGTGCATGTTGTGTAGTTTTCACATCAAAATCTTATTAAGAAAACTTGTTATCAATGAAAAACTGGATAGGTGTGAAAAATTCCAACAGCCCAGGTCACTGTGATTTTTGTGAGTTTTAATTTTTTATCAGAAAAAATCAAAGTCGACTTAGGCTTTTGAAATTTTTCACACCTATCCAGGTTTTTATTGTCAACATGTTTTCTTAATAAAATTTTGGTGTAAAAATTACACAAAATGCACTTTTCTAAAAAAAAGTCGGGAAAATGCCAAAAAAAATCAAAGTATAGGCCTAGACTTTCGAAATTTCGCAAACCTACTCAGCTTTTCATTCTAAACAAGTTTCCGTAATAACATTTTGCCGTAAAACCTATTAGAAAAAGGGCACTTTACCGAGGTGGAAAATTAGTTTCTTCATAATTTCCAAGGCATACGTGATTTTTCGAAAGTAAAATTATGTAACAAATTAGTTTCAAACCAAGCAGGGCTGATCCCCAGAGGCTCAAATTTCAACTCGAAAATTTGTTCACCTTATGCGAAATCAATCTGTGGATACACTGTATACCTATAACCAACGCACATGCAAAAAATTTTATTTACATAATTTTTATTTAAAATGTAATATTTTTTTATTTTTGTTATTTTTGTGAGGAATATATTTTTTTGGGATATCGCCTTATTGAAGTTTTATTGTTATAGTAGGTACTTAAAAACCGCCTAAAGGAGTACATATCCAGGTATGGCCCCCCTCTTCGCAAATGGATATGACCGCGCGTGTGCTGGGGTCTTTCTTGTTGGTTGTATCATGGGGTCTTTCATATAGTGTCGGTCCAGCTTTAATCTATGACAGCACATATAACACCGTCAACGCCGATTCTGCCAGTTGACCGTGCTGGGAACCAAAACCCAAAGCAAACATTACTCGCAGCTCTCTTCGCGGAAATAACGAAAAACGCCCGCGCTGGTCGTGCCTGCCTAACGGCAAGCGGAAGACCAGCGCCGAGCGCATAGATCGCCGCGGGACCAAATAAATCGTTCGGAACGCCGCACGTGAAGACATAATAACGTGGAGGAGCTCCCCGCGGCCCGGCCGCCGCCTTTGGAGGGGGCCACAGGTAAAATGTTAATCTCGCGGTGGTTGCCGGACGTGCCCATATGATCCTACTCAGCCAGAACAGGTTTTCATATTTTCAGTTCGGGACGCACATCGCGGGGCATGGGCGCCGCCTCGTGCACCTGGACGGGCAGGGGGAACGGGAAGACAACTCCTCGGACAAGAAAACACAATATAGAAATGCATGCTTTATGACATAATGCACATACCTGTATATTAACATATACCATCAAGGTTAGTTTATAGGAAGGTTATACATTCCACACTCTTAAACAAAACCAAAGGTGGTCCCTTTGCACTGGAAACATCGCGCTACGGTGTGGCTCTCACCAGCTAGTACAGTAAAACGAACACAAAATTAGGCCGAACCCAAACATCCAAAAAAAAAGTCCTTTCTGGTGCGAAATAGTTCCATACCCTCCTAGGAGTTAGTACTAAAAAGTTACACCACCACCAGCGTCGGGTTTCGGGGGGAGGGGGTGAAAAGGGCAGGAAATTCTTATTTCTCACAGTTTTGCGTGACTATCTAGTAAACTATGAGGTTTAGCGCAAACGCCATCCTATACGCAAATGATATACATTAAATTCCGAACAAGAATTGTTATATACAGAATTATGGTAAAGTGAACGGTTTCCATGATATGGAGGGGTAAAGATTTCTTTGTTTTTATTTCACGTAGTTTTTGGTGAAAAAACTTAAAATGATTACAGTATAAATTAGTAACTGAATAATGTATGTAGAATATATATAGATATATATACGCATATATAGATACATATTACACCCATAGATTGTTATTTTTTTGTCGCAACATAACCTTATAAGTATATGACTGTAAATATGTCCAATACAAGTTAGTAGCCTTAGTTAATTTGTACTCACTTTTTGCCCTCATTCATTATAGCGTTCTGACTTCCATTCGTTCTTTTATGTCAAATCATTCCCATATCTAATTAGTCCTTAGCTTGTAAAAATGAGAAAGTCATGAATAGGAAGCTCATGTGAAAAACAAGAAAATATATATTAAACAATCCTCATCGTATGCTTCTGCAGAGATGGATGCGTCCAAAACCGCGAGTGTCGAAGAAGTGGTCTCAATTATTGTTCAAGTAGGTATGTGCAGCAATTGCTTAGTTAGGACTTGCATGTCTCAATAGAGATACTGTAATCATCGACGACGATTTAAATGATGATTCTCAAGTGGACGAAGAACACGAAGATTTGTTTCCTCTCACCAGCCCGAGTGAACTATTTGGTGCTGACTGATAACGCAATTAATGATTCACCTAAAACTTATAACCTTTTGTATCATTTTGATTTCCCTCCCATTTTTTCAATATAGATTGTTTAATATATTTTCTTGTTTTTCACATGAGCTTCCTATTTATGACTTTCTCATTTTTACAAGCTATGGACAAATTATGGGGATGATTTGACATAATAGAACGAATGGAAATCAGAACGCTATAATGAATGAGGGCAAAAAGTGAGTACAAATTAACAAAGCTACTAACTTGTATTGGACATATTTACAGTCATATACTTATGAGGTTATGTTGTGACAAAAAATTACAATCTATGGGTGTAATATGTATCTATATATGCATAGATATATTTATATATATTCTACATACATTATTCACTTACTAATGTATACTGTAATCATTTCAAGTTTTTTCAACAAAAACTACGTGAAATAAAAACAAAGAAATCTTTACCCCTCCATATCACGGAAACCGTTCACTTTACCATAATTCTGTATATAACAATTCTTGTTTGGAATTTAATGTATATCATTTGCGTATATGATGACGTTTGCGCTAAACCTCATAGTTTACTAGATATTCACGCAAAACTGTGAAAAATAAGAATTTCCTGCCCTTCTCACCCTCTCCCCCCCGAAACCCGACGCTGGTGGTGGTGTAACTTTTTAGTACTAACTCTTAGGAGGGTATGGAATTATTTCGCGCTAGAAAGAACTTTTTTTTTTGATGTTTGGGTTTTGGCCCAATTTTACTGTACTAAGCTGGCCTTCAGCTTGATACCAGTTGGGTATCAAAAGGGACAACTCAGGTATTGAAAACCGAAAACAAAGCAAAAACACAAACATAAAACAAAACTGCGATGCACCAACGTTCCGTTATTTCATTGCACAAGCATTAAAATGATGAAATAACCAAAAATAGCCAAAACAACATAAATATACGACATAAGCAAAGAACATGTCAACCAAGTCTGTGTGCTCCTATGGCTGGAAGAGCCAAATGTTTAGGGAGTTACTAAATCTCGAATTCACGTGTAAATCCTACCAACTTAAATTCATATAACACACTCGGTTAAACAACACATATAATTAATGCAGAGAGATTGAATGCGGCAGCGGACTGCGGATGACGGCGGCGTTGCCATGTTGGGCGATTTGAAGTGTCTGATTTTATTAAACTGATAATAATTAGCATACAGCGCAATTTAGTTTCAGTTTAAAATTGTCACTTAAGTGCAAGGAATTAATTTTTGTTAATTTAATATTACGGGAGGTGTGTCTTCATTTAATCCCATTATTAAACTATTTTGTCTATTTTGAAATGAAATGCTCTTAACAATGGAGTTATGGCATCACTCAAAAAGATGTTGGCTCTGTTTACTTTTTGCTCTTACTTTCTCTATCGTGGGATATTTCTTCGAGGAAATCACCAGTCTTGGTGGCAGTTCCTTAAAAATGTACCTTGGCTTTAAGAATTATACAGGGTGAATCGGTTTTTTTTGTAGCAGGACATTAACAGGTGATAGATATTCACAAAATTAAACGCACTTTTTCGTATAAACTATATCTTTTTAAGGTTTCATAGAAAAGTTACAGGGTGTTAAAATTTTATGTGGACTTTATCAAATATTTACCAAACTAGTTTAGGTATTTAAGTCATAATTTATACACGTTATAACGGCATCGGTTAGCATAAAACCTGTTAATATCAAACATCTCGAATTGGCGAAGAAGTTGGTCATTAAAACAATAGTTATTGTTCTTATTTTTTCCTTTGTGTTATGGTTTCATGGCAAATTTGATTTTTTTGAATAATTTCAGGGCATATCTGAAAAAATTAACTAAAAAATTTGTTTCATAGGTATAAGACTCCAAGTAAAAAAAATATTTCCGATTTTAAGTGAGATAACTTTTTCTAATAAACTTACCTATCTTTTGAAGATACAGGATCTAAAACATTTAGACAAAATACAATTAATGTTACGCTCTGTATCTGGCTATGTAAAACTTTGAATGGGTAAGTTCATTAGAAAAAGTTACCTTATTTAAAGTAAGAAACACGTTTTTTTCTATTTTGAGTCTTACTTATGCAGCAAATGTTTGAGTTAATTTTTCAGAAATATCCTGAAATAGTACAAAAAAATCAAATTTGCCATGAAACCATGACACATACGAAAAAATGCCAAGAGGACATTTTATCTACAATTAAAATCTACATAGAAAATTCAATACCTTTTATTACTATACAAGGTGATTCTTTTTTTTTCTAAAATCAATTGTACTAATAATTACCCACTTCTCCGCCGCTGGGTGGGCAAGATATTCGATATTAACATGTTTATGCTAATGCATGCCGTTATAACGTGTACCAGATATGATTTGAATACCCTAACTAGTTTGGCAAATATTCCATAAAGTCAACATATTTTTTAAAACTTCAACACCCTGTAACTTTTTTACAAGGCCTTAAAAATATATAGTTTATATACAAGAATGTGCTTTTATTTTTTGAAGATCTATCACCTGTTAATGTCCTGCTACAAAAAACTGATGCACCTTGTATATATGATGTAAGAGAAATTATGGTCAGTATTGATACAGCGTGTTCTACTAGAGTTAAAAGTAATTACACTTCTTCATAATATATTTTTTCTTAACTTTGGTTTCACATCCGGTTAGATTTGTCTCATTAAATCATGTTTGCATCATAGAGTTCAGTGGTTTCCAAGCCTCTCTACTGTCGCACTTTGGGTGTCTCTCACGGACCAAATTTTATTCACAATCATGCTGTAATCTGTACATTGCTGGTAAAAAAAGTTGAAAAGTAGGTCTGTCATTTCCTACCAGAGCTCAGAAAATTTATCAAACTGGCTGCTGTGTTTTGGCTTGCTATCATTAGTTATTTTCTGGTAAAAAAATTGCTGCCACTTTGTCAACAACTTGTCTAATTTCAAGAGGAGTACAATAAATTTATATACAATTTTCAAATCTTTCATAGTACAACACAATAATTCAGAACAAGATTTGGACACATACAATTATATAATTCAGAACAAGATTTGGACACATAAAATTATATATACTCAAACAATACAATATTGCATTTTTTACTGTGATTGAAAAGTAGAGGAAGTGCTTGCAAGCAGTTTGATACATCTGTCTTTGTCATCAGAGGGAGGTAGCTTTTTGTATTGTTTACGTTTACTTGTCTAGCAATTTTCCAGTTTTAAAGAATGTTTGTTGTGTTTATTGTGTGTTGGACTGTGTTTTTTAGTAATATAGGACGTGGAGTTTTATTAATAAGTTGGTAAAACAGCAGTGATTCAGAATAAAGTGATTAAAATTCAATTTCAGTTTATAGGTTTTAGGTTGTGTCTATAGTTTCGGACTTATTTAAATCATGCGGTGGGCGTGCTCCGTTCCCAACTGTAAGGGAAACTACAAAGGCGGTCCTAAAGTGTCCGCTTTTTCCTCCCTAAAGACCCCATTTTAAGGGAAAAGTGGGTTAAGGCCATCAAAAGAAATTTTGCCCCACACAGTCTTCCAGGGTAAAAGTGGTTTTGATTTGGACTTTGTGGAGAGTGTTATACCTAACAATTTTACATGATTAAACGTAACCACCTTAAAATCAATTTTATGGTTTTACGCGGCCGCGGTGGCGCCGCTCGTACCGGCGTTGACTTTTTAGACTGCATGTTTTTCTGCTACGATCGACCTTGGTTCGAACCAATGTCGAGGCAGGCTCATGCACATGTCTTTAAAGGAAAACACCGCTATGGCCAAGAGCGCTGAACAAATGTGGGTTCACGGTATTGCCTCTAAATAGCTTTATCCCTGTGATTTACTAATTGTCCTACACTCACTGGGATTACTACGTTTTTCTAGGGTTTTCGAATGCTATCCGAGTTCTATCGGGGAAAAAGACGGCCCTAGCCGCCAATGGCAACGAAGACAGAATAATATCGCACAAGCATGTGGTTGCTTCTGGGGTACACTCCTTGTTTGGAGTATTGTGAGGGTGAGAATTATTATTATTTTTTATTATTATTATACATTCGAATTTAGTTGTATGTAGGCACGCAAATAAGAAATAATTGGCATTTACGAAAATTTTACCGGTAGATATCTAAATGCACCAAAAGCCCTTGAAAATGTGACTTTCACTCTCGTAGATTATTATCCGTGCTGTAAAGCCATAAGCAATCATTTTAAAGTTTTTTTAACAAATTTACCAAGTTGACATCTTGAAATTTGAATTTGGCGCCTTAGACCCACCTTCCTTCGATGACTCATCGCTTTTAGCTGCCGGGCCTTGTCATTGCGACGGTAACTCACTAACTCACAGCAAGCGCATGCATGCACCTTGGTAACGGCGATTGCACCCACTAATATCTAAACGACTTTTTCAACGAATATTTTTAGAAAACCTCTACGCGCCTCTATCAATCTGACGAATCTGACGTATCTGCCTTGGTACAAACTATTTTTACTTTCGTCTGGGATTTTTAAAAAGCTACCATGAGTACCCTACTGTCTAAACTAGAAAGTAATTCCACCACAGTTTGTAGTCTGATGATTTATTATAAGGGGTCGTTTGGTGCGACTGGTCTTTCTTCACCTTTGCTTAGAGGGATCCTTTGTTACTGACCCTAACAACTATAATAAGACACAAGGTCACCTAGGGTTTTAATAAAGCTTATACTTAGGATTTTCTTTGTGGACAAACACTGTTAGGTATTATCTGAATTTCCACTTCTAAATACCTAAACAAAATCTGATATTGTAACCATTGTTTAAAGTAGACTGATTTTCAAACGACTGTAGCTTAAAAACGACTCTATGCCTACAGTAACCAGTTATTTCAACCTCTGAATTCAGGGGCAGAATTTAGGTACCTAAAACGTGTAAAGGAATAATGTAGGTATGTACAAATGACAAAACCATCACTAGTTGGATCTTGATATATTATTATCCAAAGTAAAAGTATCATTAGTTTTTTTTTTAGAATAACTCGATGTGTCCATCTGGGTGGCCCCGGTGGCCATCATTTACGAGTATGAACAACTTTGGCTACTTTGGGCGTTTTGCAAAAAGTTACAAATAAACTATTTGCAAAAACTATTAAAAAATCTAAGTAAGTTGATTAGTTTGAAAATGAGATTATATTCAATTTCAAGGTGAAATGCATGTAAACAATTATACGCGCGTCATCGACCAGCGCCAGAGCTGTCCCACTTATTAGATTCATCAAGGCCGCTATAAGACCCTCGAACCATCAAACCGAAAGGGTAGCAGTTACTATCATATTATTATCAGCTTGATCCTAGATGGCACCATCACCTTTAAGTGCAAGTTACACTATTATTGATGCACCTAATAAGGGGAAACAGCTCTCATAGTATACCTCGAACGTTTCAAATATGAAACTAACTTATATAAATATGAAGTTAACTTTCTGTTTTTTTTTTGTAAAATCTATTGGAGACGTCAAATTTTATCCTTTCTTAATAATACTAATTGTTTTCTACTAGGGAGTGCGTATTTTTTCAGTTTTATAGGAGATCTGTATACACCAGTATTTTCACTGAAAATGAATAGACGCACCAGTCTAATCCCAAAAAAAATGGTAATTAGTATCGGTAACTACAAGTTGCGGTAGACATTGACTATGATTTCTAAAAGATCTAGTATATGCCTCCTAACTTTTTGGAAGATCCCTTTATAAAAAAGATTTTGAAAAACGAGATATAAATAAACAATTTATGGGCGAGGATTGATTGCTATATTCATAAATAATTCTTCCCATGAACGGTAAACTGTAAACTGTACTGTAAACGCACCACCAAGGCAGAGAATATTTTTAGTAAATCTAATGTTTCATGTTTGTTTATTCACATTTCCTATTAGGTATCAGGTACTTGGAACTATCATAAAGAGTCCAAAGAAAGAGCACAAAAACTTTTTAATTTCAAGATGTGATCCTTATTTTTTTGTCAAACTTGTCAAAATATTTGCTTTATAGACTACTCTTTGTAAATCAATCAACCGCCTGGGAAAACCATAAACAATTTCCCGCTTCTTTTCATAACTGAACACCCGCAACCATCCTCATTCAAACTTCTTATCGAAACTAATTAAAATTCTAGTATGGTGACTGAGGGACATCCCACGAGATAATTAAGCAACCCGAATTTCGCATGGCACGTCCATGGCTATGCCGAGGTTCCCCGTCACCGTTCTTCTTCTTCTTCTCTTTGGTTCCGATCCGGCCATTGAACTTATTCCAAAATAATGAGCTGCCGGCTATGGCTGGTCGTTTGCCTTATAGTCCATGCGAAATCGGTGTAAATTGTCGATTGAAAAACCCCGAGCATGCGTTGTCGAGCAGGTGTGGAGCTTTACAACACAAATTTGTCAAGGTGTATTAACATTCCTTGTTTTTTTATTCTGGGACACTTCGATGATAAAAGATAAAAGGGCATTTTCGCGGCCACTTTAAACTAAATTAAGTATTTTAAAATTTTATATACATCAGGATTGTTCTATAAATTTAAATGCATCAGATTTTATACAAAATGCGAAATAGGCGTTAAAGAAAATGGATTTTTCTTTGGTATTTTATCTGTTGTACAGTTTTTGTCTAAATTATCATAATTGTACAGGCGTTTACTTGTTGATGCGACCGATTCTCCATGTTGCAATATTCCTTCCAGAAATGACTATATGTTTGTCCTAAGCACCTTCTATATTTCTATATCTATAGTATCCGCAACAGTTTTTTTGGTGGAGTGGTTTACTACTTATAGCTAATGTAGTCAGCCATTCCCAAAGCGTGTCTTCTTTTGGAAACCAAAAAAAAAGAAGACTTCAAAACATTGTAATGGATAAGCTAACTAATTTGTTCTGATTGTTCGCCTTCATAATATTATATTATACAAAATTATGGTTCATTTGGTAAAAAAATAATACTATTACTAAAAGCTCCTTCGCATTTTTAGCAGACCATTTTGAATCGTCGATAACAACTAAACATCAATTCATAATTTGTTTAAACTGCAATGTGCATAGTAAGGCCAAAAACGGTATATGTTAATATTTAGGTGGTTTATATCCACGTATTGGAAGTCAGTCAAGTTTTCTCAGAGTTCTAGATATATTTAAAATTAAAATAGGGCCATTCTACTCGTTAGCATTTACAGAGTATTCTATATTTGTGTTTACAGGGACTAGCTTCGTTATAAAAATGTCTTTAATTTTCACGATACCCACAATGCTAATGATACAGTAATGATTGAAGTAAAGAATCATGAACTTATTTTATCTATATTATAAAGTATAAAATTAACTCTTCCTACTACCGTTTCGCTAGGTTGAACTTTATGTAGTCTGTATGATTAAAAATGGACGACAAAATGGACAGTATTTTTGTTTACTAGGGCCCGATTTTCAATAAGAAAAAATGCAATAATTTTTTATTGGGCAAAAAAGTTGTAACAATATTTAAATATTCCGCCACATTTTGAATCAATGAGAGTAGGTACGCCCAGATTTGCCCTGTTGTCACAATGTTATTTTCATTTCAGAATAGGTTGTATTATTAATTGGTTATCCCGTTGAAGATGAGTTTGTTTTAATAAAATAAAGGTAAGTATAGTTTAAAATAATAATGGCATCTGAATTTGATAGATATCAGATTAGTATAAAAAATATTAAAATATTAATGGTGAAGACTATACAGATTTAGGCGCGGCGAATCTTCTACTTAGGTAATGGTAATTATTAAAAATTACAGTGCGGCAAGTCAGTACGTAAAAAGCAATAGAATTTGTCGAAACCTCCCATAGTAGAAGATGTCTATACGAAGATCGAAGATATCCCGACATTATTGTTAGCCAAAGGATCCAAATTAGAAATATACCGATCCAGTGCTAAGCTCCAAAAACTTCAAGTAATAAGTTGTTATCGGTTAAATATCTCATTACAAATATTTCTGTATCATGAAACAGGCATTGGCATTCTGCGTTAATAGGTACTACCTAATATATTTAACATCTCTTCTTTGGCTTTGCCAGTAATAATCAAATTTCGAAATTTCGCCATAAAGTGAGGTTATCCTCTATGAAAAGAGGGACAACAGAATAATCGCGGTTAAAACCAGGCGCATTCACCGTTTAAAATCAAGAGCATACCGCGGTAATTACCGGTCCATCGCGTGAAATCGGCTATTGTGGCAGGAGGTTGACAACAACGCTAAAATTGAGCGTCCCCACCACCCCTAACTACTTCATTCTCTTATTATAATTTATTTTATTAACATCGCATTATTTACTACTCGCTCGTGCCTCTCCCTACCCTGGTCCTAATATTTTATTGCATTCAAATATCTAGTATTAACGTCATATTTTTACATAATATACCTACCTATAGATACCTAGACTCTCCAGTGCCCGCCTTTTTAAAGTGTTAGGTACTTAATTTCATAGCCCCATATTTCTGGGATATATAAATGAAATAATTATATATTTATATTTACAGGTAGTTAGATATGTTTAGTAACATTAGCAACATTTTGTATAACGGAATCAGTAACTGAGTTTTAACTTTTTTGGACTTTTATGAAAATTGCGCTTTGCCCCGTTTTGCCCCGTATGCGGGGTATAATAGGGTACCAAGAGGTAAAATGGGGTAGTACAATAATGCTTTAAAATAGTGAGTTTTTGGTGAATTCAAGAGACGTTTCTCCAAAATGTTTTATTAAGCAAAACAGTAATCTTTAAATTAAAAAATATAAAAACGTAAAAACATGAAAATGTTAGTTTTTCGTTTATATCGTTTCGCCATCTAAACAAATTAAACAATATTCAGGTTGATTCAGTTTTATTCTGGGACACTTCAACGGGGGTGAAGTAAAATCAAAAATATTATTATTTTGTGGCACAACTTTTTATCTACAGCCGCTTCGTTTTTGAGATACAGGATGTTTGGATTCTCAAAAATTTTAACATTTTATTTTTATTTTTCCAACCGTTAAAGGTATTTAAACGAAATTTGGTACATGCATTGATCAAGTGTCACAAAATGTGATAATACCAAGTTCCCAAAATATAGCCAGTGGTGGAGATACACTATATTTGTTTTTATCAAGAAAAATACTGACACGGCCCTGTAGAGCTTTTTTTTCTTCTAAGCAAAAACCGTCTCTTGGCATTTTTTGTATCTGCCATAGTTTCACGGTACCTAAATTTACATTTTTGTTCAGTACTGGCCAAAGAGAAATCTAAAATGACATTTTTTTCAAATTAAATAAATTAGTTTTTGCATTCCATAAAAGCAATAAAAGATAAATTAATTTTCCCGTAGAACTTCGGCAGATACAAAAAAAGTCAAGAGACAGTTTTTGCTTAGAATAATGAATAATATTCAAGGGTATTGTATACCCATATCTCCGCCACTGGCTACATTGGGAACTTGGTATTACCGTATTTTGTGACACTGGATCAATGCATGTTGTGTACAAAATTTCGTTTAATTATCTTTAACGGTTGGAAAAATAAAAATAAAACGTTAAAATTTTTGACAATTTAAACATCCTGTATTTCGACCCCCATATTGCCCCGCATTCCCCTACATATTATCTATAGCAAATTCACCCCTGGTACACCATATTGTACATCGTGCGCCTGGACTACCACTCTTACCTCATCCAAAATAAAACGAAAGATGCGAATTAGCATTTCTGTTACTTAATCTCTCGGCTCTTTCAAGGACAATGCCGTGTTTATATTCAGAGCGGATCCTGCGGCCCGCGGTCGTTGCTACATGTTCTTTCTTTGTCTCGGCCAGAACCTTTTTTGGTGAAAGTGCTCCGGCTTCTGACGCCCGCAGCTCCGCCGGAAATCCAGCGTAGTTTCAATTCGAATTATTGCAGTAAATAAAAACAATGCCAAGGTTTAGATTGGTCAGTTCGAAACAGGTTCCGAATTTCGGCGCTGTTGAACACCGAACAACGTAAAACTTACACTCGGAAATTAGTGTGGCTATCGGAGAGAACAGATTTGAAACATTGTAAAATATTCATTGGGATATATATAAAATTTCCTATTTAATTAGAATGTGTCACTGCTGCCAAGTATAGTAATTTATGGCGAAATGAAGAACAGTCTCGCACTGCGATTTGGAATCTAACCATTAAACTTAACAAATTAAAAAAAGTAATACTTGATATTCTCAAAAACACATGACATTTTAAGGAGTTTTTCTCTTGAACACCACTTCTCTCTTCCAATATCATATCTTCGAACTTTGCTTGAAATAGAGACATAATAATAATAATCCTCACCCTCACAATACTCCAAACTATAGGAGTCCCCCAGAAGCTACTAAATGCTTGTGCGGGGGAGGGGGGCAATTAGGTACTATTAGGGACTTTTCCCGATAGAACTAGGATAGCATTCGCTCAAGTAGGTACTACGAAACACTCTAGAAAACTGTAGTAATCCCAGTGATTGTAGAACAATAATTAGTAAATCATTCAGTTAGAGCTATTAAGGGGCAAGGCTGTGAATCCACAACTTGTTCGGGTGCAGTTAGCAATTTAAAATATGCAGACGAATATATGAAACAAAACTATTATAGTATCTAATAGCCTTACTTCCATGAAAACCAAAAACAGAGATGCTGCTTCTTTTAGCTATACCTACGTGCTTAATTGCCAAGTATGTAATACCGCAAACGCATTACTGACAGTAATAAAAGCAAGAAGATTTCCCCGGCCGAGATTAGAATTTACAGCAGTTAGGTATCTATACATATTATTTATAGACCCAAGCATTCCTATCTTAAGCGTTATGTGGTTGATTATAATTTCTTAGTTTGTGAAAAAAGCGACAAGGAAGAAAATCATAACAGTATTATGCGGGCATGTTATTTAATGCCATATCGAATACATAAATTAACAGTACTTTCTCTTGTACTCGAGAGGAATAATATTATCTAAACGACAGAAAGTGCATGTGCTACATGTGCTATACATACTCTGATATTTAGAGTTTCTTCTTAGATAATAGTAGATAATGCGAATAGGAACAAACGAATATAGGTAGGTATACACACATGACCATATTACTAGAAACCGAAATTTATTATGAAACAATGCTAGATTTATGTAAGTGCATTTTATAGCTGCCTTTTTGTGATTTTCTATATTTCATCAAATGCCTCCCATAAAGATTACTTACTGAAAAATAAAGCGATACTTATTTCTTTTTAAATCTATACCTATTACAGGTTCTTTGGACGGTATGCCGCTCAAGCCGTTAAAAAGCTCTAGCGAGAAAACATTTTTCTACAGCCATCAACAATACCTAGTAGACATTAAAGCATTGTTTTCAATGCACAATCTACCCGAATTTTTCATTGATTCAAAACGGCGCGCAAAATATGTACTTTACGCGCTATTATTTCGGGCGCTTGACACCGAGAAGATGAACAAACTTCATCAAGGCATAGAACTGTCAGCCAGCCGAGAAGGTAAATAACTGTTAGTCGCGTAGTATAGAACGATTTCAGGTTGCTTTTTTTATGTGATCGAAAAACCAGTGGTATAATAGCTTTATTAGTTTCAGAGTTATTAAAAAATGTCTTTCTTGCGTTTACCAAATTTAACATTCTGTTACTTCTTAGGGAGCCATAAAGATAATAAGTTTATACGAGAAAGTTGCATTATTTTTCAATGTTTTATTATTTCCAAACTGAAACACCCTGATTTTTATAACGACTTTAACCCCGATTAAATCGAATGATATTTAAATAGGAATTTTAGCCAAAAATCTATCAAAAATTTGAATCAGTCAGTTTAAATGTTAACAACTGTTTAAATTAGTTTACACTTATATTAGAATGTTAAAAAAAATCTATAAGTATCTATAAAGCTATAAATAAGTATACTCAAATCCACACTGGCTACAGCTAAACGAGGGCAAAACAAAATTAATCGTGTTTGGAAGAGGCAGAGACACTATTAAAAACAATCAAATTATTTAACATAAAATTGAACGGTGTATCTCAAATATAAGTAAACTCTTGTAAAAATTTGGGATTATATTCAGATAATACCTTGCGGTTTTTACTCAAGTCTTGCGTTTGGTGCAAAAACTATTGGTACTTAAGATACTCTACTTGCATAGCAGTAGTCTCACTATTGAGATCAAGCTGCGGTTAACTGACAGCTTAGTGTTATCTCACATTAACTATTGCTATATAGTCTACTCGTCGGCACAGTCCAATAGAGATAAATATACGCTTCAGAAATTGCAGAATTCCTGTGTCAGATATGCTTTTAATCTACGCAAGTTCGTCCATGTGAGTGGGGCTTACCGCGAGTGTAAGTGGATTTGTCTACAAGAATGCTTCGAACTCCAGTTGTTTTGTATTCAAAATTGGAATGAATTATGAGCCATCATATATCTTGCAGAAGTTGTCCTCGAGGGCGTCCACACATCGGCTTTTCCTATGAAATCGCCTTAATTACTTAGTTCCACCATTGAATTCGAATACCTTAATCGATGGTTCCACCATACCGAACCAGTCAATTAGAGGGTGCTTTCTCTTATACTGCTATATCAGTTTTCAATAACATCCCTCAAGACATGACGGAGCCCTCTTCCTTGTCTGTTTTAAGAAGTAAGTTGCCAGCATGGCTTTTGCATAGGAGGGGTGTTTGTTATGTTTTGGTTGTCTTGTTATAGTATACATACCTAATATCAGACCTGTTTAGTACTGTAATTGGTGTAATTGGTAGAGTATGTTTATCTCTATAGGTGGTTGTATGAAAGCAACTGCCACTTTTTACAATTATTGTCTATATAATATTCTAAATAAAGTCACTATTATTGCGTTAGTTCCAACAACAGTTCTGAACAGGTTCTCAGCCATCCAACTGGTTGAAAACAGTTTTGGAATTACTTTTCTGTATTCTGATTCGCTAGAATTGGTTCAGAACTATTGTTGGAACAGAGCTATTATTATTATTATTATTATTATTGCATAATTTAACAAAAAAATTAAAACCTACTTCAAAAATTTGCCCGTATGCACTACACTAAAGATTAAAAAAAAAAAATTAACAAAAAATAACACCGACTTCACAAATTTTTGTCCGTATGCATATTTCAACTAAAATATTAGAAATATTTTTCTCTTTCTAAATTGAGTTATCTTTGGATTTGGTGACAGTCAAGGCAAGGAATTTAAATCTATTTAGTTATGAATACATCATAACGTACTGTCACCGACTCCAAAGATAACTCAATTTAGAAAGAGAAAAATATTTCTAAAATTTTAGTTGAAATGTGGTTACGGGCAAATTTGGAATTTTACTCAATGGTCGGGGTTATTTTTTGTTAATTTCTTTTAATCGGTATAGTGTAGTGTGCATACGGGCAAATTTTTGAAGTCGGTTTTAATATTTTGTTAATTTTTTTATTTCTTATTTTTTAGTGAATTATTAAGATTTATCGAAATGGGTCCAATATTAAATTCCATCCCCTATTTTTCCACCCTTAGGATTCAAATTTAATTTCTCTTCAAATTTAAATGTAACCACCCCTAAGGTAACCCAATTCTAATAAAATAAGAATCATCCAAATCGGTCCAATATGAACTTTCATACCATATTTATCTACCCTTAGGGGTGGAATTTTTTCTTTAAATTTAAATGAGACCACATCTAAGGAATCCCCTTTCCAATAAAGAAAGAATCATCGAAATCGGTCCAATATGAAATTTCATCCCTTATTTTCCACCCTTACGGGTGAAATTTTTTCTTCAAATTTAAATGAGGCCACCTCTAAGGTTCCCTTTATAATAAAAAAAGAATCATGGAAATCGGTTCAATATGAAATTTCATCCCCTATTTGTCCACCCTTAGGGGTGGAATTTTTTCTTCAAATTTAAATGGGCCCTTCTATAGGTATACCCTTTCAAATAAAAAAGAATAGTCCAAATCGGTTTATAAATGATGGAGTTCTGAGGTAACAAACATAAAAAAACATACAACCGAATTGATAACCTCCTCCTTTTTTGAAGTCGGTTAAAAATGGGGCATCTTTGCTTGCAGAAAAGAACGGAGTGTTCATAGAAAACTTGAAAATGGCCGATTTCATAAAATAAGAAATGACGGCAATGTTTAAATTTAGCCCTTTATTTGGGCTAATTCCTTTTGAAGCAAAAATGTCGGAATAATACAACCACTACAAGAAGTACCTAAGTAATACGGGTCTTCCTTTACATTTTAAGATCTCTGCGAAGAAAGTCAGTTCGTGGCGGGCGTTGCTATCTAGGTACGTAATATAGAAAGGGTCATTTTCATCAATGGTACGCTGTACAACTGATACTGCTTTCATTCTACATTTAAATACCTCCGAAATGTAGGATTTTAAAAAATCAGTCGTTTTAAAGGTTTCCTATAATAGTTCCTTCTTTCGTGCAAGCAACGATCCACGTTTTTTTTAAATCGGTTAGTAACAAAAAAATATAGACGAAACAAAAAAGTACGAAATTTTTCGCTTCGCCCGGTGCCAAGCCCAAGTAATGAAAATTGAAATTAGACTAGGCCCGCGGCAATTCTCTGTGCAGGCTTTGGGCTTTCGCGGAAGCACGTCTCTGCTAGCAACGCCGTTGTCTGCCGCCGAGATAGATAAGATGTTATGCCCAGATAGCTACTTTGTTGGGAGAAAGCAGACATAAATAACATACGTGCATGCCGTTCTCCCAAGGGAATCAGGCCACTTTTATGGAGATCTCCCTGCCAACGATTGTAAAGTCGACGGATGGGTTGTGTTTTCGCAGGTGGACAGTTGGATATATTTCAGAACTCCGATCGGGTAAGGAAGATTGGAATTCCGTAGTTTGGGACAACTGAGAATGCTTTTTAAATTTCAATGTTCAAAAATGTGACAGTCGATCATAGACAGCACTGTTTCAGAACAGTGATGCCCACCAGTAAGGCTTACCCGACTGTCATTCAACACGTGGTATATACAATGAGTAACAATGAATCGAACTAAGTAATCAACAATTAATCACCAAGCATCTATTGATCGCATGGAGGATTTAGCCGTCTCCATGGCTAGATAACCGAAAACATTGGTAAAGTCCAGGGACTCTTTAAAATAAGGGGACCCAGTCTATCACATAGGAAAAGTGAAGCCTTGAGGGGAAGTTTGTTTTCTGTTGACTCCAAGGAGACCACAAGGGGGCTGATACAAAGTTGTTATATGTCAGTGTCCAACTGCCATCAGGTTTTATGTGACATGCCAGTGCCATATATTCTAAAGGAGGCAAAATATTTCCCATCATAATTCACAATGTTTAACTTTTCTAAATTCCAGATATTCAGATGTGTCAATTAAAGGTAATGCGGCCGCCTGTAGTAGGTAGTCCCAATAATTGCAACCAGATTTTTCCTGTATCACCTTTAGTAATCCTACAATTCCCATTACGTGGGCATTACGTATAAGTAGGTAGTTCAAAACAAAAATCGTATTTCCAAAAATTTTAAATTATTAAGCAGGTAGCTTCAGTCAGGTCTTTTTTAAAGAGTTTTTATCTACAACTACAAGTTTATTTTAAGTTTGTGAGGTACCTTGGGAGAGGGATAAAATTACAATTTTTTTTATAATGAACACCGAGAAAAACTACATCATTAGAACTACTAGACCTAATCTTATTAGTCCATCCCGAAATCTGTGAAAGTTCTTTGGGTAGATACATTGAACAGGGCAAGAAAGTTCAAGTATACATATTACAAAATGGATTGAGGAACCTGGTAACAAGGTGCAATAGCGACAAATTCCTAAATAAGCAAAATCGGCACTACTGACTTTCTGACTTACCATACTTATTACTTAAATTCGTGGAAATAATTGCTGGAAATCAATTTCAACTATAAAATAAATTTCTTTCATTTGACAGTTGCCACATTCTGCACTTGTATACACAACAATGCCAAGTCTAATTTTTGTAAATCATGGAAATCATTATTAATTTTTACTAACAATCAAAGTACCTACCTGTTATATTCATGGCATACTTGGCATCACTGATACCATTAGAATGTGGAGGCCACACTTTGGAAAGTATAATGCTGGGTCCCCTTACTTCAAAGAGTCCCTGGTAAAGTCAATGTTTTCGGTTACCTGTTACCTATCTAGCAGGTGACGTGAGTCTTTGTCGATCAAAACTAGTGGCTTTGTCCGGCACCTTCGGGTGTGCTATCTGTATAATACTCCGTGTTCAATGGATTGATTAGGTGATTGGTTACTTAGTTAAAAAAATCATTGGATTCAAATGAATGATCTCATCTTCATGCGATATGAACAACATATTATCCCCTCTTGTTGTACAATTCCACTTTGTTCAACAAAAGTGGATGTACCCTGTGTGACCCACTTTAAGCGGGAACACCCCCATAAAATTTGTATTTGTCATGCGATTTTGATCATGTTTTTTAACGGTAGGGCATCGAAAACTGTTTACTCTAGGGCCAAACTTAACATTTTACTTTAAAAAAGCAAGGCCTCTTAGAAAAATTGGAAAACATCATATTAGGAATATTTTTATAGAAATTCTGACTACGCCACTGGATTGGGCATCTCTTAAAACGGATTTGTATGGGCTTTGAGAATGGAAGTATGGAAGGGAAAATATATACGCATTAAATAACAATTGAAATTGCAATTTACTTCAGATATTACAAATAATAGTAAGGTCAATACTACATACAAAAGCAAAATTTGATATATTCACGTTTTAGATCCCAACGCAGTGGCGTAGTCGTTTTTTTATAAAAAATATCAGTAATATGATTGCTAGAATTTTGGCATTAAAAATATGTCGTAGTAGGCCTTGGGGTTTTAAAGTAAAATGTTACGATTAGCGTTAACGTTACAAAAAATTCGATAGAAAATACCATTTCAAAACGATAATTTCATATCAATATAGATAGGTTCACAAACTCTTCATTTTTAAGATACAGGCTCTTTAAATGTGGAGGACTGAAATTCTAGATTTTTATTTCTTGTAGGACTTTTCCAATTACAGTTAGAACGCTGGGGTGTCAACACATTTTTTTGAAAAAATAATATGGCTTGGTTTTTAATTTTTCTTTATGAATTAATCGAAACAGTGAA
This sequence comes from Pseudeuparius sepicola, assembly GCA_963920635.1. NCBI lineage: Eukaryota > Metazoa > Arthropoda > Insecta > Coleoptera > Anthribidae > Pseudeuparius > Pseudeuparius sepicola. The sequence goes on from OY987302.1 coordinate 47,666,869, forward strand.
ATTTGACACGAAACCGTAACAGATGTAAGAAAAAGTCAAGAGACATCTTTTGTTCAAAATAAAATTTTGCACATTATATGAATACAGGTCACCCTATCATCTTTTTTATCTCTGATCTCCGTATCTCCACCAGCTGGAAAACAGTGATATTGTTGAGTGAGGTGAAATAAAATATTTTTAATACACTTGCACTTACTTTTTAACACGCTTACTGTATATTAGAAGACTACAATAGAAGTATTAAATATTAACAAACCGGAAAAGTGCTAGTTTGATAAGTTTTCTTACATCTAGTCCCCAACTTTTTATTAGCCCGCAATGTACACATTACAGTGGATATGCTTGTGAATAAAATCATTTGCATTGGAATTAACAGTGTATTTTTTAAATAGCCTAAGAAGATCAACATCCCCCACTAACACCCTACATCTGTGCAGACAAGGATTTTTTAAAAATTATTTTACATTAATTATTCGTGTTCGTTCTCAAGCATCAAGAACATTGAAATTACACTTGATAGTAAGTAAAGTGTCAAGTATAATAGTTAGAAGAATTCAAGCCAAGTCAAGTAGCGGACTATTTATAAGCTTGACTTTCAAGTCGAGTCGACAAATATTGAAAAGTTTTAAGTTACTTCTTGATGAGTGCCCTGAATCTTGAAAATGAAGCATTTGCGGATCTATTGATATTAAAATTTCCTTTTAAATTGTCCCTGTGTATTGACATTTACAGAACCGTATTGTATTACCATCCTTTGCATCTTAGATAGACAACAAATATGTTACACCGTGAAAGCTTAACCTTTTCTCTTTTCTCTACATTCATTAGGTGGCTTTCCTCGATCTAATAAATATACCTATCTGTTATCATATTATATTCAAATCTGGCAAATATAAGAAGCACGAAATAATCTTTTATAGTCACAATAACCGTATAACGAAAACGAAGGAAGATTATATTAAATATTACTAAAAAACATTACGACTAGTCCCACTAATGTCGTGGGCAGATGATTTTGAAACGCTAATAATATGATGAATAATTCCGCAGCAATTCCTAGCCAAGCTCAGCGAGACATAAAACTATCGTCTACGTGTCAATGACACAGAATCCTTGAAAATTTTTCCACACACAGAGGTATTTGTTTAATTATACTGGGTGTTTCTGAATTATGCTGCCAACGTAGTATAACAGGTGGATAATGTCAATTTGAAAAAAAATTTCCTATAAACGTGGGTCCGAAAATATACGAAAGTTACAGAGTGATAAAGATTGAAAAAATATTTTTCGCAATAATTTCTACAGAAGTTATGCAATTTAAATGAAGCTTGGTGCAGTCCTTTAATCGCTCAAATGCAACAATTCCCTGTAAAAACAATTTGTCCATCGCCCAGAGGCGGAGGAGCGGGGTATCACAATGGGTTTAATAACTTTTTTGAGATTTTTTTGGTCTTGCAGGTTCATCCTTTTAGTGCATCTTTTCATTGTGCAATAAACTTATATACTTGTTTCAAAACGATAAAATCAACCATTTGAGTTGAAATTGGCACAATGTGCCCCAAAACACCTGTTAACTCCAAAATTCGAAAATAAAATGTTCACCCTCTGCATTTAATTTGAAATGGATGAATTATACGTTCACAATTAAGAAAAAATGCTGCCAAATGGACATTGGGTTAAACATCATCAGATTTCAAGAATAGGGTGTCAAAATTTTGTCGAGTTCAATCCGTTCAATTTTAAAAGCGAAAAATTTTTGGTACATTCTTCATAAGAAATTTTTTGTCACGTTAAACGGCAACAATTATTCTGTAAAATTTTAATGCGGGAGTTGAAAATTTTATTTTTTAAATTTTGGAGTCGACCTGTGTTGTGGGGCACATTTTGCCAATTTCAATGCAAGGGGTTGATTTTATCGGTATGAAAGAAGAGTATCTTTTTGTTACAGAATGGACAGATGCACTAAAATGACGGACCTGGAAGACCAAAAAGATAACCTTAAAAAAGTTATGAGTATAAAACCCATTGTGCTACTCCGCTCCTCCGCCTCTGGGCGATGGGATTAAATTATTTGTACATGAAATTGTTGCAATTCAGCGACTAAAGGACTACACCAAGTTTAATTGAAATTGCATAACATCTACAGAAGTTATTGCGAAAAATATGTTTTCACCCTGTAACTTTTTTATTATGTGCTTTCGAACCCATGTTTATAGAAAACTTATTGTTCAAAATTACATGATCTACTTGCCATATTACGTCGGAACCATAATTTAGAAACACCCAGTATAATTATAGATATAAACATTATACGGGATTAATTGCAAAAATTCTATTTCCGAATATGGGTAGGCGGTGATAAAATGCCACAAAAGTTCTATATGAAAGAAAAAATAATTTTTCAGAGATTTTGGATTACTTAATTGCGTGTTAAAAATCTATGAATGGGATAAAAATATGAATTTAGTTTTATTTTTGTTACCTATCTCTTATCTCATATGAGTCACCGTTGCTACCTTTTCTTGGTACACATATTATAATATGATCTGATGATGAGATAATTATTCATATGTGATGTATTTTCGAAAGTGAGGCGACGAATTTTGTCATTTTAAAAACATTACCGGAAATGGCAAAATTTGAATTTTGATTGAATGCTTTTATTCATCTCAAAAATATTCCCAAAATTTTCTGAAAATTTTGGTCACCCTGTACTTATCGATTTCATAAGAATTTTCTCTTATGCTCAAAAGTGTAGGCGCCAGCAGAAAATTTTCCGGGGGGGGGGGCAACGTACATATAAAAAAATTGTCTGAATAATAGTAATAAGTGGAAAATTCTATGAAAGATTAGGGAATTTCTGGATTCGTGGAAAGCTGAAATTTTTTATTGTTTTTGATAATATTATTTGCTATATTTTTTCAATAGGTGCTGTTTCTCAAGGTCGGTGTAATTCTTTAGTGGACATTTCATTGAAACTTTGAAAATTTGCATACTCATATCCAAGAGGGTAAGTTAAAAACATGTTTTTAAAAAGTAATGGAGGTATTTATTATGAAAAATTGAAAAGCATTTAAATTTGGACATACACGTCCTTGTTTTAAATATTTGTCCTTACAAATGTTGTGCTCGATCCACACCAAGCCGACAAAACTGATGCAAAACAGAAGCACGGTGCTTTCAAGACAAACTGGCAACATTCCTATATGGTCTAGACATTAGTGTGGATCTGTGTTTCCGATCTGCTTAATTTCCAGATTAGACATTTCTGTCGCCTATTTTTTTGGTGTTTCTGCCTCAAGGGCTTGTGGCATTTTGTCAGCCTGGTGTGGATATGATATACTTATCACATTTTTTAAGGTCCATTACAATAAATTATTTTGACGTTAACCGTTAACTGAAGACGCCCTAGTTCCTATACGAAGGTATCACTGAATCCTTTTGGCGTAGTTTTGGATATAAGCATCGCCCTAGTTAAAAAGTAACAGCAGGGAAGATCAAACCTAAATAATTTGGCTGTGCAAAATGTAACGATTTCCTTTGATAAACAGGACATCGTAAATAATTTGTTTGCTTTCATGATGTTTGTTGTGCCATCTTGATTCATCAATCCTGTTTTTTTATACGCGCATATTAAATATTTGATCTGTTCACTTGCAAAGTCAGAAGAATAGGCATGGACAGATTCAGTGTCGCTCTTTGATAATTTTTCGAGAAGTCCACTCTCCAACAGGCATTCCAGTTTGTCTTTTTCTGATATATTATTCGTCAGATGCACTTTTATTGGCAGCTAAAAACAATGAGCTATATTAAAAATAGATAATACAGTAAACAGTAGTATTTTAGAGAAACTAGCAAACACTATACCTAATGATTGACAACAACACAAAAAAGTCTCAAATATTTAGATATTTCTTTCAGTCGTGGAATCGCAATCTAACTCAAACTATTAGGTACCTATGACACATTTAATAACATGGGTTTTGTTATAAAACTATTTTTTGCAAATTTGAATATATACAGTATGTTTCACGTTGAGTCGGAACAATTCCGTGTTTTTCAAAAGATTGGCCGATTTTAAAAAAAATCGACCTATACTACGCAAAGAGCTCTATATTTTTGATTATAATTTTCCATGGCCTACTGTTATTAAAAGAAGACACCCAAAAATCACAAGATCATAATATTAGGCATTGTTTAGGAATAAAATGGATAGTGCCATCGAATTGGCCATAGATCAAAACCCTTTATGCACAATTTCAATACTCTAAGTTAACAGGGTTTTCCGCAGTAGCCTATATAAACCAGAGGGTGGGAAAGAAACAAATCAGCAAATTACATGAAATAAATTATAATAATATTAAATAGATTAAGGATGGGAGGATGATGCCTTCAATTGTAAAGAAATGTTAAAATGAATTATAAAAAAACCTACAATTGAAATTGTGTTCAAAGATTTTCATCTATGGCCAGATCGATGGCACTATGAATTTTATTCCTAAAAATGCCTAATATCGTTTTGGGACTTTTGAGTATCTTCTTTTAATAGCAGTAGGCCATGGAATAGGGCTATTTCAAAAAATTATTACCCAACATTTCGAAAAATACGGATTGTATCCACTCAAAGTGAAGCATACTGTAGGTTGTTTCGGAAAATAAAAAAATTGCCATTATTGTATAATTTTGTCCAACTTCACAATTTAACTAAGTTAAAAACTTGAAAACTAACTTATAGCCTTTGAAACTAGGAACATGTGATAAAAAATCATAATCTAATTCGTGTAGGTATATCAGAAGTTGTCTTTTACCTTATCATTTTAATTTAAATTATCTAGAAAAAATATTAAACTTTTGATTATTATTGAAACTGTGTTATTTTGTCGCCGTCGAAAGTTAAGAAAAAAATAGAATAAATATATTAATTTTCTAAAGTAATGCAGGGTATTTTAAAAACAACTTACAGATACGGCAGCCAATAAAAGAAGTATGGCATAGTTCACCCCGTGCATGGTTTTGAATATTAGTATATTTGCAGAGTTTCTAAATCCACACTGATGTATGTAATTGTATTTTGTGGCATATGTAAACCAAGCATATTGCATAGTACCTATTGCAAGTAATAAAATAAAATATGGTAATAAATGCAACCCGTGATTGAGAATATTCAACGAAAAAAAAAAGACTCCTATATTTTTATTGCTTTTAAAAAACGCATTTTAACTATTTTCAATCAACTTAAACTTTTCGGATAGTGTCGGTCACAAAAAAATATTCTGCTATTGCATTGCGAACTCTTTGCGATTTAAGTTTAACATCGATTTCGACTGTAAATCACTTAATCACTATAGATATTTGGCCTGAATGCACCGGAGATCATGAATTGAATAGATGTGATATAACAGATGACTAAAATGTCACAACTGCGTTGATCACAACAAACGATTTAAAACCAATCTAAACACGAGGCATTCAGCTACAGATAAAAGATGTCCTGTGTATTTGCAGCAAATCGAGTCCCTAAAATCGAAAACCGATTATGATATTATATAGCAATTAAAAACTGTTAAAGAAATCAACAAGGAAAAGCAAAGTGTTAAAAAAATATTTGAACTAATTGACACCTTCCTCGATACTGAATAAATATATATTATGTGTATAACTTGTATAAAAGCTGAAGAAATTGTATATGTTAACTTTCCTGGTTATAAAATAAGTATGTAGTAGCACAGACCTATATAGCTTCGCTATATAGGTCTGTGGTAGTAGCTATTGTAGGAAAAATTGTATTTATGGTGGGGTTTTTATATTGAAATGCGACTCAATTTTTTATAGTGAAATTTATATTGCAAATCTTAGCATAGATAAATTAATGGAGTATGCGGCTGCAAAAATAAACTTAATACAAACTACTGTATACTGTTGTTGAGAAAGGCAACCCATACGAGTTTTCCATACTTGAAGAATTTTGTTCAAGTAAATAATACCATTATCTCGTAATTTCTGTATTTAATCTTGGCTACCGGTTTCGTAACTTTAACATTAGTCACATCATCAGGCCACAGAAATATCAAAGAAGCAAGAATACTCTTGAAGAATCATTAAAACAATCATGTCAGTCAATAATACAACTCACAAATTATTAACAGGAGTGGCAAGGGAAACATTACTTCAATAAAATAAAAAATAAAAAATTATTTGGTCAGTACAGCCACGTTGTATGTCGACATACAAAGAGGTCTTCTGAAAAATGTGTGTGTTTCAGCAGAATATTTTGTTACTATTTCAACTTAACCATTAAGTTCAAAACAAAAAGTCTTAATGACAAAATAAATAAAAATTGGCTTACGAAAGGTTTGAGAACAAGCTCTAAACGATCGAAAAATCTTTACGAAATGCAAAGCGTGGCCTGATTTCTTGAGAGAAGTATAGAAATTACAAAAAATATACCCATGTTTAATTAAAAAGACAAAAAATATGTATTGTTCTTTTGTGGATTTGCCGATGATATCTCAATTTTATCTAGCTCTGAAAATTTTACAATCTGTGTCCAATTGAATGATAATCTGTCAACTGTACCTAATATTATTGAATCAAGATAAGACTTTTTGTATGCAGTTTCTTTCAGTCGGAACAAAGCAAGACAAATCTATAATAGTTTAAACTAGTAGCTGTATATAGACTAATTTTTAAATTGGAAATGTCATGTGGGCGAGTTATGTAAAAAATGCGCAAGCAGTTTCTTTGCACTTAAAAGAATAAAGACTGTTTCTAGTATTGATATTGCCAAAACTTTTTATTTCTTAAACTTTGAATAGCATCTAAGATACGAAATTATTTTCTGGGGTAACTCCACAACTGCAGGTCGTGTTTTTGTACTCCAAAAAAGAGCAGTTAGTTGCATGTTTGGTTTGAAGTTTAGAGAATAGTGTAGAGACAAATTTGTACCTAGTAGAATTTTGACTGTGCCTTGCTTATTTATCTAGGAGATCTTGTGTTACGTTACGAGCAACATTTCAAAGTTTTCCACTTTGAGCTCTTTTCAAAACTCTGATACTCGTCACGGAGAAAATTTAAACTATTATTCCTCACTCAACGATCTTACACAATATGGAAATGTACAAGTCAAATCCCTATTATATCGGTGCTGTGTTATACAATAAATTGAACAATAAATTAAAAGCTACCAAGGGGTTTAAAAATTTTAAATCTAGTGTTAATAAAATGCTATGTAAACGAGGCTTTTATTCGGTGCTGGAATGCTTAGGGTTAGATGTCACTCTGCGATTGTTGTAAACACCTAAATTTATATGAACACTGGAAGTAGAGTACATAATGTTGGCTGTTTTGTATGACTTGTCCTATATTAATATCGTTGTAATGTTCTATTGAAGTTGTTTATGTTTGTTTATGTTTCTGAAATAGTTTCAAATGTTACAGACCAACTGTATATTCAAAATAAAGAAAAAAATGCCAAATGGTCATTGGTCATTGAAATAGGGTGTTAAAATGTTGTCGAATTTAAACCTTTCCATTTTGAAAGCGAATAATTTTTGGTTCATAGGTATTTTTTCTCACTTTAAACCTGTAACAATTGAAAGCGGTACAGGTGAAAATTTTAAGTTTCGAATGTTGGAGTCAACAGGTGTCTTGTGGTAAGTTTTGATAAATTTCAATCCAAACGGTTGATTTTACGGTTATGAAACATGAGTAGGTACACTTTTGTTTCAAATGAAAATATACACTAAAATGATTGACCGGCAAGATCAAAAAGATAACCTCAAAAAGCAGCGCAAGTGGCGCCCTCTGTGAGATACGTAGAAATTTACATTTTCAGCTTATTCTCCATCCCCAAACACAGCAGTGCTAAATTTCAGTTCAGCAACTTGATTTGACTTTAGGACCTGTGTTTATATGAGCAACCAACCTTACAATGAGTTTTTCAACAAAATGTGAAAGTTCTGCTCAAAAGACCTGGGACAACCTGCAGAATTTAATTGAATTGTAATTATTACGTATTATTGCAAACTTTAATTAAAATATTAGAACGGGGATTTCCCTGGCGCAGGTGGCTCAGCGCGTCTCCAACGTTGCCTATTTGACTGAACTTTTCATTTTTAAGTAATTTTAAGAAGTCAAAGGAAACCAGGGAATATTAAAGGAAAAAAGGATTTTTTAACAGGCTTAAAGTGTAACTATAAACGCGAAAAAATAATTTAACTCTGAAATCTGTACTTAACCGATCATCGAAATTCTGATTGTTCAATTGGGGTCCCGTTGACGTCACGGGCCTGGTTCCGTGGAACCCACGGAGTCCCTGTAGTTACGGCGCTGTATATTTTTTGGTCCTTCCGGATACATCCTGTGTCAATGGAGCTGTTTGAGCCAAGCTTTCGTCCACGATTACACAGGACAACCTCAGGGCACATCATCGTGTAAATTGTAGACGGATGGTTGGCAGGATGTATCCGAAAACCAAAGAAGTATTACATTCAGCCCGTGGAAGTCTCCAATCAACAATATTAGGTATGTACTTTTACATATCTACCTTCTGAAAGTTCGCATAAAAACGGTCTACAGTAAAATCACACTAATCTTGTGAAAAAAACTTAAGGTGGGTTTATGCAAGCCAAACTAACGTAATTTAACATTAACGTAACGCAAGAGAGGAGTTAAAATATATGTTATTCAATTGGGAGTGTTTATGCAGCATAATTTAACGTACGTAGTTACGTTAACCAACTTTTATCTTTTGCATTAAAATTAAAGAAAATCTCAGTTTGCGCATGCCTAATTTCATTGCCAACAGTAAGAAGCAAACTTACAACTGGTGAGGACAAAAACTCCATAGCACTGGTTTATTATTATTTATTATTTAGGAGGGTTATGGGTATTAGGTTTTGTATTTTTGTGCTGAGGAACGAAGTCCTACGTCGCCCAGGGGGCCTCCGATGTTGAAATCGAGGTCTAATAGAACTCTCGTTTTGACATTTCCCCTGTTTTTGCGCAGACTTAATTCTTGCATAAACGGTAGGTATACTAACTTCTTATGTTACGTTACCTTAATATTAAATTACGTTAAATTGTCGTGCATAAACCCACCTTTAAATTTACTATTTTATGGACACATTTTGATTTGACAAAGTTAATTTACCGGATGTCTGTGTCTGTAGACTGACAATGTGACAATTCACAACCAGGAGAAAATGTTATAAAAACTGTTCTCTGCAAGTTGTACAAAAGCAATTTAAACAAGAATATTATATAAGATTTTTATTGATTAAATTATTACCAACGAAATATTAAACATTGTTTTGTATTAGAATAAATAAATAAATGGGAGATATATATATACTTAATATTAACTAACACAGAGCTAATTCTTTTCCAACGTTTCGACTCTATTTACTGCATCATCTTCAAGGCTCTGAGATCGACGAAACTGCGTTCTTTAAAAATTAGTGAGGTCATTAACCACAACATTAAAATGCTTTCACTTTCCGAATTTCCTTGAAATAGCTAGACAAAACTCCAGAAAGCAACAGATGCATTAGCCACTAATGAATTAAAATTAAAAATTATACACTCAAAATTATGGTGAAAATGAAAATTTTTATTAAACAAAAACAAAGATACACAAATAAACAAAATATATTCATTATTATAGGTATTGGAGGAAAATTTTCAGTGGGGAGGCAACATAAATAAAATAATTGTCTGAAAAGTAGTGGTAGGAGGAAAATTCCAAGAAAGGTTAGGCAGTTTTCGGATTCGTGGAAAGCTGAGATTTTTTATTGTTTTTGTTATTATCTGTGCTATTTTTTCAACACGTGGTGTTCCTCAAGGTCGGTGTACCTCTAGTTCACATTTCATTGAAATTTTGTAGGGAAACTTCAAAAATGTGGGTGTAGGTACAAAGTTTTAAAATTTTAATTTGTCGTAAAATTTTTTCTTTGGAACTTTAACCTCATAAGAAATTTCCATGTTTTAAAGCATTTTCTTTACTACTCGAAAACTATGAAAATACTGTAGAAAAGAAAACAATACTTAATTATTACTATACCTAATAACATTAATTAAAAATTAGCTATTAAAATTGTATAAATCCATGTCAAAAATATCTTCCTAGCTAGGATACAAAAACTATTCTAACATCACAAGAAAAACTTGAAAAATAGTTTAGGTATAGTCAGTTTCAGGATGATATGTATAATTTTTTCTAATAGCATTTTCATATGTTTTTCGTGGTTTATTCTAATAATGGGACTAGCATTTGTATCTTTGAATGAAATCCATGGGTACCCATGTCTAAGAGGTTAAGTTAAACACATGTTTTTGAAAACCTTACTGCTTGTATATGACGTAAAGTTTTTGAAGTAATGGAGGTATTTATTACGGAAAATTGAAAAGCACTTACAATTAGACATATAGTCCTAGTTCCTATATGAAGGCATCATTGAATTCTTTTGGATCAGATTTGGTAGAAAGCGAAAGCATCGCTCTAGTGAAAAAGTAGCAGCAAGGAAGTTCAAACCTAAATGATTTGGCTGTGCACAATGTAATCATTTCCTTTGATAAACACGACTCCGCAAATATTTTGTTGGCTTTTATGACGTTTGTTGTGCCGTCTTGATTCATCAACCCTGTTTTTTTATACCCGCATATTAAATATTTGATCTGGTCACTTGCAAAGTCGGAATAATTGGCATGGACAGATTCAATGTCGCTGTTTGATAACTTTTCGAGAAGTCCGCTCTCCATCAGACATTCCAGTTTGTCTTTTTCTGATATTATATCATTCGTCAGGTGGATTTCTTTTGGCAGCTAAAAATATTTACCTATATTTAAAATAAATAAAACAGTAAACAGTAATATTTTAGGGAAAGTAGCAAACACTATAATTATTTCACTTAGAAGGAATGAAATAATTTAGTGCCATAATAAAGAGATTCGAAATCAATTTATGAGGAATTTAATTTATTCCAGGTAACTGATTTAATTGTTTGAACTAAAAATAAACCAAAGTTGCAACAGTTAACGATAACGATTTTAACATATGTAATACAAATAATTTAGAGATATTTGTTGTGGAATCTGTATCTAACTCCGTTATATCTCGGATAAATAATCATAGGTAGGTACCTATCTTTCCCCTTTGTTTTGTATTCAGCCCAGGGGACTCAATTTCTAGTCAGTCAATCCCTCCTTTTGTGAAACCATTTTTGTAAATTTGAATATAGGTTGTGTCGAAAATTAAAAAAAATTGCTTTAAAGGAATTCTATGCCACTCAAAAACTTAAAAAAGTTAAAAATGACAAAAGCTTATAGTCTGTCAACTATAAACGTGCTTAAAATTATAAGCTAATTCTCAGAGATTATCTTTTATCTATAGTGGAGTCAACGTAGACGAAAAATGGTGTTAATTAAGAATTAATCTCTCTTCAACAAGCCCAAATTCAACCAATTCGGTTAAACCAAACCGGAGTTAGCAGCATTTTTTCAAGTCAAGGTTTATCCGCCCGTTTCACCTCTATTTCAAGAGCAAGAGCAAAAAATCCTTAACGAAAATTGTTCAGAATTTGCTGAAGAGTGCAATAAAATTATTTTTGATATTTATTAGTTATTTTTTAGAAAACTCATTTTTCAAATGTACTGTTGCGAATACGCCCCCTAGCGGCCGACCTACCAGTGATTTTTCGTGACCATATTACTTAACAAGATTTTTTCCCACAGCTCCAGGACTATTAATTCCTGAGATATGGTACCTCTTCACCCTTAGTGAAACACCCTGTATATAGCTTGGATTTTGTGGGGATATATATAGGCTTTGCCATTCGTCCCCACGTCAATACAAGCTATGCTCCAAGAGAACAGAATGACATCTGCCGACTACCTGCCGACTAACACGCCTCACAAACACACGCACATACATACACACATACAAACGCATGTTCTCAGTGGATCGAAAATTGGGACTATAGTAGTATACAAACATGTATGAAGTATTTACGAGAAAGAAAGCCGAAATTATTATATTTAGTAGAGAATTCGTATTATTATATGAAAGCTGAGAACACATGAAGAGAGTTTTTTTCCAAAAGCTGATAATCACGAGCGGAAATTATGTGGAAAAAATCTTTTGACTAGGAAATCGGAAGTTTAAAAACTGTACTTTCACTTAGGATTGGTCTCATCCCAGTAATAAACCTCCTTCAGTTTGATTCTTGGATTTAAAAATAAGAAAAATTGAGTTCTGCGTTTCGGGAAATTAATTATAACGCGGTTTACTGCAAAAATAAACGAGAAAAAAGAGAAATACATTAAAATAACTTATGCTATCAAAAGCACACGTTTTCAGCTTCTGTAATATTGCTCAAAATTATTACAAATTGACCATGTAACGTCAATTATTGAGAAAATGCATGAAATTTTGATCAAGGCCAACTTTACAATAATATGACAGGCGTATCCCTTCATGGAAATTAACGCTACAAGATTTTTTTAATTGCTTTACGGTGTCACTTTCCAATAAACTTTGTTGCATATGAATTAGTTGTGTGTGTAAAAAGTTATTACTGTTTAACTGTCTCGCGCTCCACGCGCCGCTCTCAATTTCGGCGTACGAGGAAGCATGAAAACGTATGATCTTAAAAAAATTCTCGTTTATTACTTAATTAGTTTACGAAAAATATGTAAATACTTTTTTTTTGAGAAATTGCCTGCTCTTTCGAATGGTCGTACTTAAATTCTATAAAATCGCTTATTAAATAAGTTATTAACAAAAAAAACCTATATTTTGGACAGATATTGTTAAATAAAAAGAATCGCACACTATTTTGCGCTGCGGGCTCTTCGGATTTTGTTTAAAGACATCAAAACGGACACATTACAACAAAATCTAAAACTCCCGGAATTTGTTCGAAGTTATTTTCCTGGTTGACTCCACTAGGTAGATACTATCATTTTACTTTAAATGATATAAATTACTAGTTTACTCACCCAATGTATCTTTAAAACTTATTAAACTGTTATCACTTATCATGAATGCATTATTTACATTATTTAGTTATTAAGACTGTGTTACTGTGTCGTTATCGAATGTTTCCATTGTTTTCTTAGCAAAAGAAGAACAAATCTAAATTACCTAAAGTAATGCTAAACAACTTACAGATACGACAGCCAATAAAAGAAATATGGCAGAATTCACCTGGTGCATGGTTTTAAGAGAACTATAAATTATTATATTTACAGGGTTTCTAAAACCATACTGATGTACTTGTACTATAACTCTGTCGTGTATATCATCATATTATTGCATGCAATAAAATAAATCATAATTTATGGTACATGGTAATAAATATGCAATCTGGGAATGAGAAAATAGAAAAATGGGCGTTCACTAATTTTATTTCAATAATTTTTTGTCGTTTTAATTTCATGGTCGATTTTGTAAGATTAGCAAGCGTCTTCTCCTTGATTACGAATAGAGTGAAGATTTCTAAAAACTTTGGTGGGCGCTGATTTTCGCTGAACACCGTGTACAATACCTCAAATAAATCAAAATCGACATTACGTTTAAAAAGGTCTAAAACTTTATAACAATATCTTTTTCTATTTTTGAAATATTTAATTTTCAAATTTTATACTAAACCTATTGTAAGACGCATTGTATTGAAGGACACATTTCGAGGTCACTGCTAACAAAAATATTTTTTCGACCTCGGCGCTATCTACAATTTGCAATAGAAGAACTTAATTTGTATAGGGTTCAATTATTATTAGGTATATTATTATATATATGGACTAGATGCATATTAACAATTCCCCATAAGACTTTGTTTTTGCCTGTTGCACATTCCTAAAAGCTAGATAATGTTGGTTAGTTACAAAAACTAAAGGTAATGTTCGTCTATAGTTTAGTTTATCGACACCAGTGAATGAATCAGGCATGATATAAATAGACATTTTCAGTGAATAAAAATTACCATATTTTTTAACACTGTATGGGTATTCTAACTACATGAAAGTTAAGTTACCCGATGTTATAGGAAGCAAACGTTTTGATTATAAAATATGATCTATAGAAGGAATTTTAAAATATAATGGACATAGGTACACATTTTTAGACGATCCAATGGGACTATACTAAACACTTTTAGACTTAAAATGTTGCTAATGTAGTCAATAACACATTACAAGCATATGCACGTTCTTATTACTACTTAAAAATACGATGTCGGTTGCATAATTTTCTTTGCTGAAAGTTTGCTTAACATTCTACAAACTAGCAGATTTACCGTTAGTTTTCATTGTATGCGTGTTTAATTAGATGCAGTAGGTGTATAGGACAAGGAAACTGTTCAGTGTAGAAGCAATAAATAACATTCCTAAGAAAATGAATTAATCAGTCCCATATTATTTTTAGAATTCCTGGTATATTATACAAGGTGATTCCTAGATTGACAGATCTTTTTCGACAACTCAAAAATAACTCACGGAGCTCAAGCTGTCAATGAATCTTGACTATGGTAAACATTATTTGAAAAATGTGTCTACTTTAAGGCGGTATTTTCACTCATGACATTGAACACCATCTATTTTTGGTGTTTGTTTTTAAAAGTATTAGCACAAACCTATCTTTTTGTGGCATAGGAGGGAAAGGATGCACAATAATTATATTGCGAATATTTGAATGAAAAAATAGCCGAATCTTATATACAGGGTGTCTACTTTTACGTGTATACAATACGATTTTTTTATACCCCGATTTTCACAAAAACCATTTAGCGATTTTTTTATTTAAAATCTGACTTAACAGCGTTAATCAGGACACCCCAAAACCCCCATATACTAAATTTGAACAAAAAATGTAGAGGGTGTTCGGTTCCACACCGTGTTAAAGTTGAGCAAAATAGGAATTTTAAAGACATCTGGCGAGCCAAGTGTGCCATGGAATCCCTTCAAAACAGTTGCATGGTCAACAGGACCACTCAAAATGTTGGTGTGAAAAGATTTACTACAAAAATATACAGGGTATTTTTCTCTGAGCCATCTCAAAATTCTGAATTTTTATTAAACTTTATACTGATCAGGAGTGCTCTGGAATCATTGAAAAAATATTAATAAACACAAAAGTAATTTATTTCTTTACAAAATGCCAACCAACAAATAAAAACAATTTAAATTATTGGGCCTTTCTCAACAAAGTCACTGTCTAAGATGATACATTTTCTGTGCGTTTCCTGTTGTGACACACCAGCGACCTTACTGATATGGACTTACTGACTGGTAGGCTTCTGTATTTTTTAGATTTAGTTCGTTTATAGTATGTGGAGCTGTTTTGATATACTGACCCGTATAAAGTTACAAAAAATGCAGTAATTTGAGATGGCACAGATAAGAGCATTCTGTATATTTCGTATTGGACCTTTGCACACCAACAACTTGAGTGGTCCTATTGACCATTCAACTGTTTTAAGGGGATTCCATGGCACACTTGACTTGGCAGATGCCTTTAAAATTCCTATTTTGCTCAACTTTGACACCCTGCATAATGGAACTCCCTGTATATTTTTTATTCAAATTTGGTATATAGGGGTTTTGGGGTGTTCTGATTAACGCTGTGGGGTCAAATTTTAAATAAAAAAATCGCTAAAAGTTTTTCGCGAAAATCGGGGGTATAAAAAATCGCAGCCGGCCCTGGATTTGCATTTTGAAAATGGCAGGAAGGTCAAAAGAAGCGGTTTTTGAAGGCCTTTCAAACAAAAAAGGCTTTTGAAAATATCTCACAAAATACATTTTTTATCGATTTGTATACACTTAAAAGTAGACACCCTGTATGTATCGGTTGCAAAAACAATGTGCAAGGTGGTTCACTATAAATTCAAAATTAAAATGAGGTCCTAAGTTTCGTTTTGTGATCATCACAACAGATGGACGTCCTTATTTATGTCTTTTAAATAAATTTTGCTTTAGTATTAATTTTGTATTAGTTTTTACCTATTTTACCATGAAACTTTTTCTAACCTCAAAACAAACAAGTTAACCCCTTTGTCAATTTATAATGGACTATACCCAAATTATTTTAAGAAGTCCTTACTGGGACTGTCAATGGGTAATTTCGATATCCTAAGTTGGCATCAATGCAGCAAAAAATGCAACCGGGTCATAAGTTCAGGTCAGTAACGAGCCCATTTGCACTAATAACACGACAAGTAACATGAACAAGAACAACACAGATGACGGTAAAACTCACGAAACGTAGAAAACCCGCGAATATTTTCATTACCGAATGTTTGAACCAGTTTAAACGATCTGGAAAACCTTCACTGTCACTTTGACACACCGAAGCTAGATTTGCCTGAGTCCGCCCATAGACGCTGCCAAAAGCAGCTGATTATTACAAAATACCAAAACGAAAGTGAAATTATTATTAAAATGAGTTGTAGTCATAGTTATTTTTATTTGTAGCGGCATAATCGTGATTGCAATATAGGGTTTTTATTTTATTATGCTCTTTTTTTCGTATCACTTGGGTAACTTTTCACATCATAAATCAATGAGTGACGTCATTAACTGGTTGAGACACATATACCGATGTTATACCCATGGTTAACAAAAAATTCCTAGGGATTTTGTGAAGAATGTCATCTGACAAAATCGGGACTTCTTACTTACAGTAATCGGGGTATACCGTGTACCTAAAGCCCCACACACTCAAAAGAAGACATCAACTTAGGAATCATCCTGTATATGTCTAAAACAAACTAGTGTAGTAAAGTTCGTTGACATCTTCGAATTTATACTCTAGAAAATTTGATTTTTTTAATACTACGTCAAAGTGATATCCCACACAAGTAAATTGTTAAAGAAACTATAAATGTGTAAAAGAAACTATAAATGTGTAAAAGAAACTATAAATGTGTAAATATCTCAGTTTGACAACTATTTATATACTTTAAAGGCTATTTTGGCATAACGAGAACGTGACAATTATTTCTAATCTCTGTTTTTGGCAGAACTTAAGGAAATATAAAATAACTATCTTAAATATTTAACGTTTGACATAACTTTACAATAATAATTGCAAGCAGCACTTGTTGGGCTATATAGGCAAAAGCCAGTAGATAAACGATAGAAGAAACATGTCTGATTTTTAACTGTCTAAAATTGGCGACTAATAATTACACTAACTAGGTTGTATTACCTGAAATGACACATGCAGCCTTTTTTTCAATATTAGAACTTATTATACCAACATTACTTGCCTTGGTGTCAAGGCATTCCACCCTCCATATTATCTAAACAATTGTAATTATTTACGTACTTTGGTTTGTTTCATTTATTTCAACATTGTAGGCAACATATTCTTTAGGAGTTTATATCTACCTTTTATTTACCAAAATAAAGGATATGTTGATTCTGATTTAAAATTCTTTACCGGTGTATTATAAAACTGAAATTCTTATTTCATAGTGTGGTTCTATTTGCACAATTTGAGATAAATTGGATGCAAAATATTGAATGGGCCACCTGCATTGAACTAAGGATACCTAGACCTATATAATACAATATTTACGTACCTTTATTGCTATATTGTGCAAGTTTTCTAAGGAATAGAGCACCAAATTTTTTGTATAGTGGATATCACGAATCTTGATCCCTGCGTCCATTATAATTACTTCAATATTATAGTTTTTTTAACTAGCGGAACTTCGTTACCAGATTAGCAGTAATAAAATATTTATTAAATTTTTTCTACGTTAAGATCCCGATATTAAATATTCAATTCAATCAATTTAGGGAGTAGGTTTAACATTTAAAAATGGCCTATCACGACCTGTACGGCATGATTGTCTTTTGGTGATTTGACAGAAAATTCTTAAATTTATACTTAAATATGTATTATACTTAAATTTTAACTTGGCCAAATAATGTAATTTGCATCGCATTTTGTCTTCGGAATGCACATGTCGAACCAAAAAAGTGTCAGACGTGACAGCCGTCAACAGACTTTATTAATTCGTCCATCAACGATAATACGTTAAAGTATCGTAGCATCGTGGGTTTTTTAACGAATTTGTTTGTTTTGATTTAGAAATTAGTATAATATTTTAAAGGTGAAAATAATAATTGAAAATAATCGAATTAAACTGATTATTTTCTTTCCAGAACAACACTATGTGGCAGCCGATTCTAACACATCATCGAGCACAAAAACGATTGTTCCTTGCAAGGTATGCGGAGATAAGGCATCTGGATACCACTACGGAGTGACCTCCTGCGAAGGATGTAAGGTAATTAAATCTAGTGACCGTTTACAAATTATCAAATCTCCTACATTAAATTTTAAGTAGCAATTTTGTAACTTTTCTTAAATTCAACCTGCTCGAGTAGCTCTCTAAATAAATGGTATGTGTTCTCAAAGTTTAGGAGGCATTTTATAACCATAGTAGGAACATTATACAGGGTATCCCATAACTTATCCGACATAGGGTAACAGGTGGTACTAGACGTCAAAATATATCGTGTGAGCCAAAAATGCCTTGGTGAAATGTTGCTCGTTTAAAAGATACAGGGTGTTGAAAATGAAACTTGATTTTCGAAAAATTGCAATAATTCTAAAACCGTTGAAGGTATCTTATTCAAAATTGACACACTTGGGTTTTCGAATGTGAGAAATCCGAATTCGGTACTAGTTTGAATCTAGTTCCTAGTTTTGACTTCGAGCTGGAGAAGAGTCATCATTTCCACCCAAAAAAAAACATACTCCTGGTCAATATCAATATCTCAAGCTGTTTGCGAGATATACGTATCTGAATGTAGAAACACCGGAAAAAATCTATTTATTAAATGACGCCTCACATTCGGGAAGGTATTATCGGCATTTTTAATATTACCGGTCGCTTGTTGAATTTTTTTAAATTAATGATAAATTTATTCGGACTTCTCACCTTCGAAATTATTGCAATTTTTCGAAAATCAAGTTTCGTTTTCAACGCCCTGTATTTCTTAAACGAGAAACATTTTATAAAGGCATTTTTGGCTCACATGGTATATTTTGACGTCTGGTACCACCTGTTGCCCTATGGTGGATAAGTTATGGGACACCCTGTATAAGACGATCTGTAATTTTCGTACAAGTATACAGGGTGTTTCATTAAGGGTGAAGAGGTACGTACCATACCTCAGGAATTAATAGTCCTAGACCTTTGAGAAAAAATCTTTTTAAGTAATGTGGTCACGAAAAAAACGCTGGAAATTATTTTAAAGTTATTTTAAAAGTTCGTAGGTCGGTCGCTAGAGGGCGTATTCGAATCGAAACAGTAAATTTGAAAGATGAGATTCTCCAAAAAAATGACTATCTAATAAAAACCTACTTTTCGATTATAACACAATAAATATGGCATTGCATTTAAAATTTCGGAGAAAATTGTAATAAAAGGGAAAATTTTCAAATTGCGCCCTCTAGCGGTGACCACGAAATTCTAAATGCCCTTACTACTGGACCATCATTTGATAGAAGAAGGAACGCTCTCTTCAACAAGCCCAAATTTGACCAATTCGGTTAAGCCAAACCGGCGTTAGCAGCATTTTTTCAAGTCAAGGTTTATCCGCCCGTTTCACTTCTATCTGAAGAGCTAGACCAAAAAATCCTTAACGAAAATTGTTCAGAATTTTCTGAAGAGTGCAAGAAAATTATTTTTGATATACCTTTATTAGTCATTTTTTTGAGAAAACTCATTTTTTCAAATTTACTGTTTCGAATACGCTCCCTAGCGGCTGACCTAAGAACCTAAAAATTATTTCCAGCCATTTTTCGGGACCACATTACCTAAAAAGATTTTTTCATTTGTCACTTCTCGCTAGAAAACAACTTTTCATTGAACTGTTTTGTGGTTGATCAAACCCACAGAAACAACACACACACACACACATAGATCGAAAATAAATTAATATAACTTTGAACCTTGAACTTGCAAAGAATTTTTATAAGAAATGCATTTTTATAAGCAGTGCAGTAGTCACGGTAAAATAGCATATTATCGGTCAGTGTCAGCACAATGGTGGTGATTTCGACCCATTCATTTAAAATCTTTTCTTTTCGTGTTGGTTAAAGATACCTTAAAATACACGCTTACTTGTTGAGCAACTACTTCTTCGATTTCATTCTCCGGACATAAAGTCCCACAACTTTTATTTATTCTCTTCGGGCAGCAAACAAAACTTGAATAAAAGAACGTGTGTTCGTCTTGTTGCTGCGATGAATGACCAGCCTAGGTGAACACATAGGCGCCGTTTTAAAATTGTTTTGATAATTATGAAATTTATTATTTGCTTTGCTGAACCAACGACATAATTGAAACATTATTATAAGCACAAACTAACGCTTCAGGAACATTTTTTAACAAATTATCCTAACCCATTAAACACAAATTTATACAAACTTCAATACACTCTATACACTGTCTCATAGTTCTTAGGGTCAAAATTTTCTTTATATTTTTGTGAATATGGGTGGATAGTTTTTAACTGAGAATCACGGGCGTAGCCAGGATTTAGTTTTGGGGGGGGGGGTTAGTTTGAGAAGTAAATAAAACAACAAAAATATACTTACATGAAATTTAATATCTATATATTCATCCGAAAAACTACGACATATTTATAAAGTTCTTAACTTTAAATGAAATGGATAAATTAATTTCGTTCCTCTGCGCTAAATCTAAAACCATTAAAGAAGAAATCTTCGGCTTTTTCTTTTAAATATATCCACTACTTCATCTGCATGAATTTCTGTTCCATAGTGAATGTTCATTAACCATTAAGTCTGTTTTCACTTGTAGTGTTTCGTAAATAGTTTTTCAGTCTCCTTAGGCTCGAGAAAGACCTTTCTGGGGTAGCAGTGGATACAGGAATGGTAGCCAAGATTTGTAGTAATGTGTAAATATTAGGATAAAGGTTTTTATCGCACATATCTAGGCATTCCAAACTAGATTTCGGGGTAGGCAGTCTTCTTATCAGCATGCAAGGTAGCTGAAGCTTTGATAGCTAAATCCAAATTTGTTTCTTTATTAGAAACCCCTTGACCTTGACTACACCACTTTTTCCAGTAGTCCATACCTTTAGGTTTATCACCCTTCCTTTTTTTCCCCTCCATTTTTCGACAGTAATAATGATTCACGTATCTATCCTTAATAAGGTCATCGAATAACAATGCACTAAAATTACTCACTTACACGGTACACTTAATTCTCTTCACTATTCGTTCACCACTTTTCACTTTTATTCGCTTCGAGTTCGCATGGAACAATACTGCCGTAAGCGCGGTCACGCGCCGCGGCGCCGCTTATATAGCAGCCCAGTAGCCGTCCAGAAACTTCCACGAACTTCCACAAAGTTCCGCTCATTTCGACCTAGGGGCGTGGCGAATAATCGAGAAACAACGCAAAGTGTCCCTACAATACAAAATAGTTCGGCTGCAACTGCGTCTGCCTCTCGTCAAAAGATGGCGCTAGGCGCTACTATTACTACATAATATATTCAAACGTAATAATAATTTAACTCTTCACTCCTCGTATTTTTTCGGTATAATATTAGGTAATATTTTGCTTATTTCGGGGGGGGGGGGTTGAACCCCCGAAACCCCCCCCTTGGCTACGCCCGTGCTGAGAATAATAGTAAACAAAAAACAAACATCAAATGAACAAAGTTTAATAAAAAAATCACATTTTGAGAAACATTAAAAAAAAATTAAAATGACCGCCACCTTGTTCCAAACATTTCTGGCACCTTTTTCGAATAGAATGAAACCAGGCTTCGTCGGAGAAGAAAATTATCTCCAGGTTATTGCAGTCAAAGTTATTTATGAAGCACTCGCAAAACTCTGCTCAAGGCGGATAATCAACATCAGGAATTTCTTGATAGCAAGTTAAGCTGTTGGGCTGCAGGTGTAACAATATATATTTTTTAACACTGACAATTACCAACAGATACTCCAGCTAGCTTCGGCAAATATTGAAATACGAAATACGACGTGAATTTCATTAACACTTTTTGACTTTGACAGTTGGCAAAAGGTTAGATCGAAAATCATCAAAACGTATCAAAGACATACGGATGAATTTCCAAATGAACGTGGTGAGGGAAATAATATTATCGAAACAAAAGATCGAAAACAAATAAATAATAATTATATTTTGAGCCAAAACGACAAACGGCAGCGATATGCCGGAGGCTTCATTTATATAAATAAAAATTGTTACTACCCACTTCTGACCGGAAGCATTACAGCATACTTTGTGATTACTCTAGACCAGTTCGAGCCTAACAAACTTTATAACATGTACCTTTTAAATCGGGTCAGGGAAAGGGGAGGAAATAGGGGGATAAAAATTGACCTTAAAAGTTTGACCACAAGTGTCATCACAGTTTCTTTGACACACTGGGTTGCAGCAAAATATACAGGTTGTCCAAAAAGGCATTGCTTATTTGTGACCAAACCTTTTTTGAACATATTCGGCTGCAAAATATACAGGGTGTTCAAAAAAGATGAAAAAATAATAAAATAATTCCAAAAAACCTTCAATAATTAATACATGCTAGGAACTAACCAAGATCAAACTAGCTCAGCAGTTGTATTGGCATCCGGGAAAAGAGGAAATACGATGAAAAAAAAGATCCCGGAAAAGAGGAACGAGGATGAAGAAAGATCCCGGAAAAGAGGAAGAAAAAGCAAAAAGTTAAAGAATTCGATCTCATATCGTACTTTGTGTCTCAATTTGAAGAATATTTCGAAGACACCCTAGATTTTTTATCCGCTAGTGGTAATTAAAAAAAAACAATAAAAACAAATTATTTTTCAATTTGACCAATTAAGAATGCTGAAAGTTTTAATTATTCGACAATTCGTTTTTTAATATTTAAATATTTATATACTTTTCGACATTATGTTACATATATTTTTTGCGATATATTCGAATATATGCACATATTGCACATGTCTTTATCGAGCAACACGGCTGATGGCCACGACCAAGAGCGCTGGGGTATTGCTCCTTACTAGCTTTATCCGTGTGATTTACTAATCATCCTACACTCATTATATTTACTACGGTTTTTTAGGGTTTTCTGTAGGACTTGAGCGAATACTAACATAGTTTCATCGGGAAAATTCTGTCTTATCCGCAAATGCCAACGAAGACTAAATAATAGTGATTTTCACCCCTCATTTGGTTGCATATTACTATTTTTAAATTAAGGTGAACTCAAATATCGAATATCGATTAATGCGGATGAACTTTATAAAATTCCTCAGAATGTAATATACAGTGTGGCCCGTTTGGAATGGAGACACCTCTGTAAAATTGTTATTTTTGTCCCGATTTTGAAAAAAAAAAATTTGTTAGATAGGTCTCTGAAAATACCATTCGGCACACCTTCCAATTGTTTTGAAAACCAAACACCTGGCTAACTGCGACATTTTTTATACCCCCAAAATTCATGAAATCATATTAGGCATTTTTTATCAAAAAAATTTACTAAAAAAGTTGTTTAGAATAAACCAAAAATCCCAAATCCAAAGTTTTATCAAAATCAAAAAATAAAAAAAATTCCGAAAAAATTAATTGAAGGTCCAAAAATCACATTTAAATGAATTTCTACGGATAGCAAAGTGTGCCATGGAAATTTGAAGTTAAAAAATTAACTTTGCTAACAGTAAAAAATGGTCAAAATGTGATTTTTACCTTCAATTTATTTTTTCGGAATTTATTTATTTTTTGATTTTGATAAAACTTTGGATTTGGAATTTTTGGTTCATTCTAAACAACTTTTTTTAGTAAATTTTTTTGATAAAAAATGCCTAATATGATTTCTTGAAAAAAAGTTTTTTAAAATCGGAGCAAAAACAACAATTTTACAGAGGTGTCTCCATTCCAAACGGGCCACACTGTATAGAGCAAAACTTAAGAAGTTTCAAATTCTTTGAACATGTGATTTCGTCGTTTACAGTTCAGTACTTCTTTTTCTAAAGGCTTTTTCAGATTATTTTTTACCAACTTGATTACCAAAACACTCGCTGTTTGATTGCATGGCGATATGATTTTGAAAGATGAGCATTTTATGAAGTTCGTCCGAATCAGTCAATATCAGAAACAACTTTAATTAATAACTAACAACATTATGTCGTAACTCCTAAAATAAGGCCACTTTACTCGTGGGGTAATTTTAGTTTTTTGAATGATTGGAACACCGTTTTTCAAAATTACATGTGCCAACCATAAATTAACTTTAAATACTTTTTTTATGGAAATAAATGCAAAATACTAGCCGCGAATTTTGCGCGGCTGTGAAACGGGTAGCTATTGTATGCAGTTTTACGGTGCCTATTGTAGAAATACAGAAAATACAAAAAAATAAAAGGAAAATTGCATTCCAGTGTGGAAAAATCAATGAAAAATGTCTCTATTTTGTATTGGTTTCACAGAAGAAAAAGGTTAGGGCTGGCTAGAATTTGACCTCATGGGAATTTGATATCGCATAAATATAACGCTTTCGTCTGTTTGCCTGCCTCCGTCCATGGCCTACCCGAGCAGCTCGCAAAAACGAGTTTGCTTCGCTGTAATACCAAAACCACGTCGGAGAACGGAAGTGGGAGCGCTCCTCGGGATACCGTTAATTTGAAGAAACGGCAGTGGATTTGACTTTTTTCCTAACCAGTTTTATGTTTCCACAAAAGGAGAGGAATATTTATGTCTCTCCGAAACGGTTTAGAAAGGAAAAGATGTTCGCAGATGAGTGCCCCGGCAACAATAAGCGCGTGGAATTGATAGGTATGTATGGTATAACATGTATACCGTACCGTGCAGGGCTTAATGGGTTTTTAACATCTTCGCCTAGATAGGGTTTTTAATGAAGTAATACCGAACAGCGTTCTTTCAATCCAGGTAATTATAGGTTCATAATATAATTCATAATTATTCATTCACTAGTTGGAAGAATGATAATTACTCTTCTAATATTTTCACCGCGTCCCATCAATGAATGTTTTTAATAACGTAGTTATTTTCCTTGCTGGATAATTTTATGTTCGAATCCAAGTTCACCGTACCTACTCATTAAAAAAATGTTGAACTCTAATAATTGGCTTTTACGCTTCTCAAAAATTAAAACATAGTTATTTATAAATGACGTGATAAATATAAGAGGCAGAATGCAGCGATATCAAAAAAATAAATAAAAAAGTTGGGCTTTGTGTGAGACTTGAACCCGGGACCTATGACTTACTAGTCGCGTGCTCTCTCCATGCGGTAAAGATGTGCTTGTCATTTTTCGTCCACTAGGTCGCTCTTATTTGACACTGAACACTGAGGAAACATTGATATTATTAATTTTTCTTAGGTAAAATGCCAAAAATTTATTTTTCAATTTATTAGGGAACCAGTATTTTGCTCCTACAGGGAGTTTTTCCTGTACAATATAGGTATTGCTGAACTGTGAGATTTATTGGTGGTTTATTTTAATGTATCTCAGAAAAACATTAGCTACTAAATAGTAGCAAAATGTGTACCCTATTTAATATTGTTTCTTTGCACTTCCAGTTGAAACTATCTTAATTTATTCTGTGAACCAAAGCCATGTTCGTAATTTTTTGTTTCTTATAACCTGATGCTGAATGGGCCTTGTTCACTCAATCGAATTTCGATATTTCTTACTACTAGAATGAAATTAATCACATCACTCTTTAATAAAATCCCCCTCAGCATCTTTCTCGTCAATACCTAATTTTTTTATTAACTAAAAAAATATATAAAAATTTTAAACTGCGCGCCTTAATTTGGAGCAATGAAATTGCATTTGCGACGTTGCCGGTTATACTAGTAATCGAAGCGCCAAAAGTTCGATCTCGGTTCTAATCTCAGACGTGCACATTGAATCGAAATCGATTCTCTAGAGAAAGGCAGTTGTATAAACGATTGTCCGAACTGGACACAGGTAGTAGTTTTGTAGGTCGTGTGTCGTATCTAACGATCTGTGGTCTGGTCATGTCATCCTGTCATTCTGTAATGTAAACCCAAGGTTAGTTGATAGGAAGGTTAGGACATTCCCCCGCTCTTAAACAAAACCAAAGGCCGTCCCTTTGAACCGGCAACATCGCGCGACGGTGCCGCTCTCACCAGCTGCCTTTCAGCTTGATGCCAATGGCGTATCAAAAGGGACAACACGGGTATTGAAAACCGAAAACAAAGTAAAAACATAAACATAAAACAAAAATGCGATGCACCAACATACTCCACAAAGTTCCGTTATTTCATTGCACAAACATTAAAATGAAGAAATAACCGAAAACAGCCAAAACAACATGAATATACACCATAAACAAAGTACATGCCAAAATCGTCTGTGTGCGCCTATGGCTGGAAGCGTTACCTATTTAGGGAGTTACTAAATTGCCAATTCACGTGTAAATGCTACCAACTTAAATTGCGGCCTTTCCCCGCTTTGCCTCTCTCACCCCCCCTTCCCTTCCAAGTCGTCGAATGTCCTAACCACAAAATATTCCCCTATTCTGTGGTTCTAACCTTCCTATAAACTAACCTTGATGTAAACCGAACTAATAAAAATAAAACCAAATGTTTTTATGAAAACCTGCAAAAGTTAAAAGTTAAGTGTATACCGTATGCCGATTTGAAATCAAATTTAAGTGTTCTTATAATATGGATGGTGCTAGGCACTTATTTATCATTTTCAGTATTGTTACCTCCCTGAAGAACTGAAAAAGCGATAGATCCCGTAATTGAGAGAAAGGAGAAAGGAATATTTTGGTCATCCGGAAAATCTTTTGATAGCCATTTTAGGGGACGATAGAAAACACATTCGAGAGTTAGCTTTAAGAATAATTGCAAAATGAAGATCAACGGCAAAAACCAACGAAGTCAGAATATTTCGAGTTAATAAATTAAATTTTGATTGTCAAGATTATTTCTAGTTGTTGTTATAAACCATATTTAGGTATTTAGGTTTGGACAACTTACAAGTTGGTGATCATTCTGCAAGTAACTCAAAAAGGGGAAAATCATTGCGATTGTGGTATATTATTAAATTAATTGATATTGAGGTTATTTTTTTATTTCTTTTTATGAACTCTGCTCTTTTCGAGCAATCTAGCCACTATGGGGCGACGTACGGTTCCAAAGCGTGGGGTACCACGTAAGACCCAAGGTTAGAACCTTGCGTAAGACCCACCCACTCGTGTACCACCGCGCCGCCCCCTGATATTGAGGTCATGTGTTATGTCCATTTCGCTTTTGCCACAAAATATAAGTTAGGTAAATTTTCTTATTCTTCAGTCTTCACAAATCTCAAATAGAAACATATCGATATTGCCGTAAATCGTGTCAACGTCGCAAAACAGTACCCAATCAGCAGGAATTTGAATTTCAAAAACGTTTTTAGGGCATTTCCCTGCCGAAAAAAATCGGAGGAAAAAATATTTTCGTGTTTTATTTACTATTAAGATTCATAATCAAAAATAAAAAAAGTGTGAAAGAGGCCCATTACCCAGAAGTTTCTTCCATACTTAATTCCATTCTTTTTCAACAAATTTTAAAACTTAGGTTGGTGAGCAAAGCGATAGTAACATTATTTGAGCGCGCTACGCGACGCCCACCTACCGCGACTTCTAAGTCACAGCACTCCCAATTCTAGCCAGGCCCCCTTCTTGGCAGGATCCACCTTTGCAACACCGCTACACGATAATATAGCCAACATTTTACACAGAAAAAATACTGTTGTGTTTTTAATTAGTTGTTAGTATTTGGTCGCTTTTCCTTTGCTTTAAATATATACCTACAGGAGCAAATACAACAATATAATCTCTACTTTTGACGTAACTAGAGGTGGACCCATAAGTTCCAAATAGTTTCAAGTTAAAGAAGATGTATTGTCACTTCGATACTAAAATTAGCATACTAAACAATGAAAGCATAGCGTCAGTGTTAACATAGTGTCTCACGTTTTATTTAAATAAAACATATAATTCATTGGATCAACTCTTGCAATAAGAAGTTATAATAATGATATTATTTTGTCTCAAACTCAAACGCAACTTTTATATATATAATCAATTGATCATGTTTTAATACAATTATTGCCTCGCGATTATCTTCGTTTTAGAAAATTGCTCAGTCGAGGTTTTGTTTATAGGTCGTTCGTAGTCATGACGGACACTGTGCAAACGAATGGAAATATAAGAGCTATTAACAAACTCTATGTTACCAGAACTTGCAGTCACTAAAATCGAGTGTTATTGATCTCATCTGTGTGTCATTTCTGTTTTGTCAATACAGACAATTATAATTGATATTATTAGCACAATAATTACAAATCCAGCAGAAATTCAATGATAGTAAGGCATCAAATGAAACGTTATGCTACTCTGACAAAAGAATAATAATTAAAAAAAGTATTATAGAATCAGTTTCAGAACATGGGATTGATTATACGATATTGTTAGTTTCCAAATATAGGCTGCTGCTTGAGTGAAATGTCATTGTGTCCGAGAAATAATAAATACAACATATCATTGAATTAATAGCGTTTTTGACAAAACGACAGATTTGTCTCAAATTTGGGCGTAACGCTCGACCGGGACTGTGTCTGCATATGGCGGGATGCCGTTTCCGAGTTTACAGTGGCGCGCACCTTTGAGTTATTTTGACAAACTAATCGAGGCAGAAATCCTCATTTTTCGTGAAATCAGTACCTACGATACAGGAAAAAAAATATAAGGCACGTTTATGTCTTTAAGTTTAGGAATCTTCTTTCATAATATAGCAATTCTAATTTTAAATTTCCAAAATTATGAATACTTACACAAACGCCTATGCTACTTTGGTGTATAACATCAAAAGTTAATTTAAATTTCAAAATTACTTACATAGAGATTTGTTCTATAACTTAAAATGCTTGAGATTTTATATAAAATGCTAAATAGGTTTTAAAGAAAATGATTTTTTTGTTTGACATTGTTACAAAAGCTCCTTTAATTATTTTAAATCATGCGTTAATTTCATTATGGAATTAGGCTTAACACATACAATGTACCTACCTAATCTCACGGTCTGGAGTTAAAAGCTTCTTCCCATTTTTGAGATCCTTACAAAGCACATAATTTCTTTAGTAGGTATACAACAGGCAGAACATTGTGAATTAAACATCAATCAATAACTTGTTTTTACCCTAAAAATGAATCAAAACATTTTTTGAACTTGTCACGGAGACATTTGTGATATCTTCAATATCTTTCCAAATATACAAAATAGCCAGCAGCGAATTTTTACTTATCCACCATACAAACTTACAAATATAGGATTAAAAATGGCGGCGAATTCTATCTCCTTTCTTTCCCTGCGCCTTTCCGTGTGCGTATGTGATATTAATAAATTTAACTGCACTTTGTGATATCATATCAATATGCCAAATATGGTCACAATATCTCCACTGGTTTACAATATCTAGAAATAGTTGATTTTCGTGAGAAATTTTAATACCTTGTATCACTAAAACAAAGCATTCGCGGACACATCTATGTTCATAAAATTTTTATTCTTAACTCTTCTTAAAGTTCAGTTATTTACAAAATAGACACCCTGCATAATTAAAAAATTACCTACCTGCTACTAGGCTAAATAATTAGCCAACGTACCTACATAGGGGTATAGAGGACATAGAAATTAATGCAGATATTATAAATGTCCCAACTAGGCACTTACTACGCCTATGGTTGTTATGCTTGGATCTAGAATGCAAATATTTAACTCCCAATAAGTTGAAGAAACCTATAAAAATCTATATTTAATTATGGTTATGTATTGTGTCATAATCAGGTTGAAACCTGCCACATACAACAAAAACACATTTTTGCAATCTACACCTAATTTGCATGAACATTGCCAAATAAAATTATTAATTTAACGGAAAATAATAGGTATGTTCATGTAATAATGGTAGGTATATGTATTAACCACGGTAATCAAACAATGCCTTTCACTCATATTTATATTATTTAGAACTACTTAGCAGATTTCCGTCCATAAGGAAATTGAAAGTGGGTACCTACCTATATTTTTGACAATATTACTATAAAATCGTAATTAAGTAGTTGCAGAAATGGCAGTGATAATTGATAATTTATTCTAAATATATAATAACTTTCAACTGGTTATTGACAGTTGGGTTAACAATGTATTTTCTATTTGCAGGGATTTTTTCGAAGAAGCATACAAAAGCAAATCGAATACCGTTGTCTGAGGGATGGAAAATGTCTAGTGATACGACTAAATAGGAATAGGTGTCAGTACTGCAGGTTTAAGAAATGTCTAGCAGTAGGCATGTCTAGAGATTGTAAGTATACTAATAGTTAAGAGAAGAAAATGAGAAGTTAACTTTAAGATAAATCGAGCGACTTGAAGTCATTATTGAATCATTTACGTTGTTTTCTGTTATTTTTCTAAATCACTTTTGAAGACGAATATGTCAAAACATAAAATCTTATTTGCCAACCTTAGAAGCACTGCTCATAAAAAACACAGTTTACAAATAATTGTATGCTGGCTTGGTGGCCTTAAAAACATTGACTTCAGGTTTGTTTTTCATTTTTAGTTTGCTAGTTTCTAGTGATTTTTCATCATCCCAAACAGCTCGAATGGAGCATTTTAAATTCAAAGCTGATCTCCAGTGAAGACTTATCGTGGGCAGCCGATCGCTGTTCAGGGTGTCCCATTTTGGGTGTTTTTCTCAAAAATCTCGGTTATTATTAAAGCTAGAGTGTTGCGGTTTTCACATCACTGTATCGTACTACTTTTTTGAGAGGAATTTGGTGGACCAATCAGATTTTAGATAAGTTTTATAGTTTCCACGCATTGGCGCAGGACTAAAATTTTCGATTTTTTGGAAACCTCTCTCCTGGCTACAACTTATACATATCGACAAATTTAATCAACTATTTTTATAGAATGGAATAATTAGTTTTTTGGTAGTGTTAATAGTTTTTGAGATATGAACTATGGTTTCCATTTAAAAAAATATAACTTTGGTTCATATCTCAAAAACTATTAACGCTACCAAAAAAACTAATTATTCCATTCGATTCTACGCCAAGAAATAAAAATAGTTGATTAAATTTGTCAATATATATAACCAAATTCCTCTCAAAAAAGTAGTACGATACAGTGATGTGAAAACCGCAACTCTCTAGCATTAATAATAACCGAGATTTTTGAGAAAAACACCCAAAAACACCCAAAATGGGACACCCTGTACAAGCCGTTTGCCAACTTTACATTTCCCAATCTTTACAAATAATAAAACTAGTCTATGAGAATAAAAAACATTAAACTGGTTGCTCCCTCACGTGTAAGTACACAAGGTAAACAATTCAGTTGAAATAATTTTACTGTTGTTTGCCTTAGTCAAAACCTTCTCTGAATGGATGCGAGCTTTGATATAAATGTTATTGTTTGTTACATGAACATTTTAAAACGCAATTATCCCGAAAAATGTTGCTCCTAAAGACATCTACAGGGTACAGCTTTTTCACATAAAAGCTTCGAAGGAAAACATTTATATCAGAAAAATTATAGCACCTAGGCCCAAAAAAGTTATGACGTCTTAAATCACGTGAAATGCCGTAGGTGGTGCCTCCTATAAGCTCACATCAAAGCTTCCTATTTCAATATTTGAATTCCTCGCCCCATAAAAGTTCCAGCCATCAAGTTTCGTGCAAATCTTTTAACTAGTTATTTGAAAAATGTAATATAAAATTGAAATTTTGACACTCTGTCTCTTCTTAGGTACAGGGTGTATCAAGGAAGAATCCCACCCCCTTAACTTTTTAATTTTTCAACATAGAAAAAATGTGTCAAATGAAGGTGGTGGAGAATTTTATATTTTTTTTGATAGCGTCAACCGTTTTTCTTCAGGGTGACACAAAAAGTAGGGCAAACCAAACTTGTAATTTTTTATGGAAACACCCTGTATATTTTTATATTTTCGAAATCCACGATTTTTTCCGATTCTGAAATAGTTATTTTTGTTACCTAAAGTACCTAAAATGAAGTTTTTCAGGACGAATCTTTGCTGTTTCCGGACGAGGCGTTAAACTTCACTTTAGGTACATACGTGTGACAAACACTATTTTTTGTCATACGCTCCCAAAATTTTGTTATACGCTTTTTACAATTCTTCAGAATGCTTAAGTTTGCAAATTTTCCATAATTTTTGAAATCATATTTTTGATCTTGCAGGTCAATCATTTTAGTGCTTCCTTTCATTCTGCAAAAAGGTACTCTTGTTTCATAAAGATAAAATCAACCGTTTGCTTTAAAAACGTGCGAAACGTGCTGCAAAACACCTGTTATCTACAAAATTCGAAACATAATTTTCACCTACCGCTCTCAAATGTTACGTACATAGCAACTCTAAATTGAAAATGATGTAACAATACCACAAAACACTGTTATGGTTTTCTTGAAATAGGGTGTCAAAATTTTGTAAAATTCAATCCTTTCCATTTTGAAAACCAATAATTTTGGTACATCGTTCATAGGGATTTTTCTCTCACTTTAAATGGTACAGTTGATCTGTAACATTAATTTGAAAGCGGTAGGTGAAAATTTTATGTTTCGAATGTTGGCGTTAATACGTAGGTGTATTGGACCACGTTTTGCCAATTTCAACGCAAACGGTTGATTTTATCGTTATGAAACATAAGAGTACCTTTTTGCTGCAGAACGAAGAGATGTACTAAAAATATGTACCTGCAAGTCCAAAAAGATAACCTCAAAAAAGTTCGAGTAAAAACACTAGCCAAAAATAGTGCAAGTAGTGCCCTGCGTGAGATACGTAGAAATTGACATTTTCAGCTTATTTTCCATCCCCAAAAACACAACAGTGCCAAATTTCAAAAATGTACCTAGATTAAAGTAGAAGATAGGACAATATTCAATTTTAAAAAGTATAAACTTAGAGTCCCTGTATCTAAGAAACTAAAGACGATAGACACGTGGCCAATAAGAATTTTATTTTAATTTTTTGATGTTGTGTATGCTCCATAAGTTATGCCAGGGTTTTCTGAAACACCCTGTAGATAAGACGGTGATAGGTGAGAGAGCCGGCATAGTAAAGTCTTCTACAATCTTATACAGGGAGATTCAGTCATGATGTAAAAAATTTTAACCACAGGTAGAAAAAAAATTCAACCAAAAAAAATAAAAAATATTTTCCGAATTGCAGTTGCCAATTGCATAACATGTCGTAAATTTATTTCCATTAAAAGCACAGAAATCGTACAATAATGCAGCCTATTATTGTACGATTTTTTCAATAAGTAGGCCTTGGCGAGATGTAAACATCAAACGTCAGACGCGGATAAATCGCCCGTCAAAAGTGACCAAATCTTCAAAACCCGGCCGATAAAGGCTCATTTAACTTTTCGTACACATTGCGAAATTGTTTCCTATATAGAAGCGCAATCCTTCAGTATACATATTTTAGTAAATTTGAATATCAATAGATTTGTTGTGTAGGCTGCACAAGAAGCAGCAGTTTGGTTTTTCTGTCAGAAGGTGCCGTGTCTCATCATACTTGTCCTAGGTAGAGCGATCGTCAAAGTCAAGCAACGCCGCGCGCAGTCGGTTCATGGACGGGTGATCCCTTAATATTATTTTCTTGCCTAATAAAACATTTTATTTCCGATTTAAAAAAAATATATAATATGTACCTCGGCACTGAAGTTCTTTTTATGACTCATGTGGTTTATTTGCCTCGGCCAGAGGCCTCAGCAACTAAACTCCACATGAGTCATAAAAAGTTGAACTTCAGTGCCTTGGTACATAAATAGCTATTAAAAATCCTAAAAGGTCGATATTTTTTTGGTGGTTTTTAAATTTTTAGGGAAACATTTTTCTGTTGTGGCGATAAAAAAATCATGATCTAACTTAATTTATTACTTTTTTGACTCGCTTATTGATTTTCTAATGTAAATTCTTTTTTTCTTTTGTAAAAAAAATCATTATAATGTCCAAAAATGTATTGAGAATTAAAACTGTGCACAAAATGCCACCAGATTAAAGGCACAAGTTTATTCTGTTCGTGAGCATCAGATCTTAGCATCTAGGTACTTTACTAGCCAGTAGGTATAAGAAATCATACAGTAATAAGCCCACTAGTGTATAATAAAACTGACAATTTATGATGGGATACCTACTTCCGTAAGATTGTAGCAATTTTCTCGTGGAGCAGGCGGGTTCTACCGCGCTGTCGCCTGTCTTACACTGAATGTGGGAGCACGAGCATGGTATCCACGAATGTGGCGGTCGCAGCCGTTCACAGGGTCGATCCACGGGAAGAGTACAGAGGCACGTGCACTTTCGTCTGCCTTTCACTAACAGTGGCGGACGTGGCGGGTGACCGGGTGGCGGTACTGAGATTGGCGGGGCGCGGTGGCGGCCCTGACTGCCGCGGAGAGGACGTTCACCCGATCAGAATCAGCTGTCTACGCAACTAGTACCTAGACTGTTGGAACGGACGTCGCAGTGGCATCATGACTGACTCACCCTGTATAAATGCTTTGCCTTTCAGTACCCTACATTCTGAATTCAACGTCTTATTTTTTGTCCAGTATTTGCCGACGACCCGAGCGTTTACAGATAACTAATCATCCATTTCCAGCGGTGCGGTACGGCAGGGTGCCGAAGCGCTCGCGCGAGCGCGGCGACGAGCCCGCCTCCGCCCGCGTGTCCACCACCGAGGGGGAGTGCTCGCCCCCGCCGGAGGCGTCGCCGACTCCCCCGCCCGCCCCGGTAGGCGGGGCCGAACCGGCCGCGGCGCGCCGGTTGGCCGCCAGCGACGACGCCATCGCCGCGGTGGCGCAGGCGCACCGCGCGCACTGCGCCTACACGGCGGAGGCGGCGCGGACGGCGACGCGGAGGCCGTTGGCGCCGCCCCCTCCGCCGCCTCCCGTCGCCGATGCGGACGCCGCCTCGTCGACGGCGGACGCCCTCGAGCACGAAAGGTAGGAGCAGCCGAGGCAATGTTTCATTCGCTCCACTCCTGCCCCGTAACAGCTGGAATTAATGTCGTAATCTGTTCAAAATAATGTGATTAACATTAACTGAAATGGAATAAAACTTATTGACAATTTAAGATAAAAATAGCCGTTTTCAAATTATTTTTCGATGCGTTTTCTTACATAACTCATCAAGATGACTTCCGATGGTAAAAATATCCGGAATGCAATTTGCTCGGCATGAAAATTGATACACAATGGTGCAAGTGTGATTGTTATAGATGCAATAATTAATTTTCAAAATTGAAAACGCTACAGTTAATATTTATAAATGTAAAAAACTTTACACTTATATAAAAGTCACCAAAATTTCTAAAATAAACGAAATCAGAAAGGCTAATTGACAATTACTAATTGACAGATGTAACTGTCGATTAGCCCTTAATCGACAGATGTATCTGACTATTTAAGCTTTGACTGACGTATTAATAAGACTTCTCACGGCTATAGTTTCATGTCCTGGAAAGTAGATGGCGCCTATGGTCAACAATG
This sequence comes from Pseudeuparius sepicola, assembly GCA_963920635.1. Lineage (NCBI taxonomy): Eukaryota > Metazoa > Arthropoda > Insecta > Coleoptera > Anthribidae > Pseudeuparius > Pseudeuparius sepicola. The sequence goes on from OY987302.1 coordinate 47,702,483, forward strand.
TATTTTGCATTGTTTTTGTCTCAGGGTGAGCCAGAGAACTGTCAAACAAGACAGTCGTGAGCAGTCTTTATTAATACGTCAGTCAACGATTTAAGGCTAATCGACAGTTACATCTGTCAATTAGTACTAATCGACAAATATATCTGTCAACAAAGACAATCTAGATGGGATTGTCTTTGCTGTCGATTAGAAAAAAAAAATCGTGGCCCTTCTACGCCTTCATACCAAGTACCAATGCTAACATCTTACACTATATTCATGAACAACCCCAATATACAGGGTGGCTCACTCAAAGTATCTGGGCTATTTTTTGACAGAAAAAATCGGCGGCATGTGCGATCGATATCACTTCCAAGCGGCCTTCCATGGGCATCTACGAAGAGTATGGCCAAAAATCGGAAAAATTCGAAATTTTTAAACTGCTGTAACTTTTTTATTTTTCGAAATATGGCAAAAAGTTTAATATTAAAATTGTTTGCGAGAACCGACAGAATTTAGGTATGACATTAGTATTGAGATGTGGATTACCGTAAAGTTTGGACTATCTTGGGCTCGGAAATTAAATTATCTGTAGAAATATTTAATTATGTGTGTTTTGTAAAGCAAAATGTCCCATTCACTTTGAAGTGTCACACTTCTGTATTTACTTAAAAATATTAAGAAAAAATGTTGGTAGTATTTGTGGCTGACATAAGATGTAGTTACCTATGAAAATAAATATGCAATGATAGCGTTATGACGTTAGTAATGACATTCCTATTGGAATTTTGCAAATGGGATTACCTAAACCGAAGAGATTACTCTACAGCTCCGAAAAATGTATAATACTAAAAAAATTTTTACAAAAATATTAAAACCGACTTCAAAAATTTGCCCGTATGCACACTCCACTAAAAATGTTAAAAATAATTAACAAAAAATAATACCGACTAACAAATTTGCCCGTATGTATATTTCAACTAAAATTTTAGAAATATTTTTCTCTTTCTAAATTGAGTTATCTTTGAATTTGGTGACAGTCAAGGCAAGGAATTAAAATCTATTTAGATATGAATACATCATATTCTACATACATCATAACTTACTGTTGTTGGTTGTGAAAAGTAGGTGTAAATACTAGGTATTCACTGAGCATTATTATTTATTGTATTGTAGTATACGTACGACATTTTATTATTTTATTTTTTTAAGATAATTGCTATGGCTAAGTGTTAAGTTAAATTGAAAATAATAAGTATTTTTAATTTTTTTCCATAATAGAGATAACAATGTCTACGAGTTTCGTATTTTTTTATTATTTAAAATAATTTAAAAGAATAATTCGACATTCGATGAAGTGCATAAAAACAGCTTTATTTTCAAAATTTGAAAGCCTACTATGCCTACTTTAATTTAGCCTCATAATCGATTATTTATTTTTATGGGTAACTAGACCTTCTGCCAATCACGAATATTACAAATAATGTTTGTTCATTTCTTATAGTAAATACAGAACAAACTGTCAAGTGTGGTATATCAAATTAAATGGGATAAGTGCATAAAAGCAGCTTTATTTTCAAAATTTGAAAGCCTACTATGCCTACTTTAATTTAGCCTCATAATCGATTATTTATTTTTATGGGTAACTAGACCTTCTGCCAATCACAAATATTACAAATAATGTTTGTTCATTTCTTATAGTAAATACAGAACAAACTGGCAAGTGTGGTATATCAAATTAAATGGGATATTTTGCTCTATAAAAATGCGCCAACAAATATTTTTCCATATATCTAATTTAATTTCTGATCCCAAGAGTGCCCACAGTTAGTCATATCCAATATTTCAAAATTGATACAATAGTTGTATTTTCACAGTTGTTGCAATTTTCATATTAAACTTTTTCTGTACCTACCTCTAGAAAAAAGTTACAGCGGTATATATTTTTTAATTTTTTGTTTTTGGCCATAGTTTTCGTACGTGGCCATGGACAGCAACTATCATCATGAAAAAAGAAGGCCGTTCGGAAGAGCTATCGATCGCACCCGCCACCGATCTTTTCTGGGAAAAAATAGTCAAGATATTTTGAGTGAACCACTTATACAAGCCATAAAAGTATTGCTTGTATTGTATAATAGTCCAAAGTTATAGTAGGGAGGGAAAACATCAAACTAAAACACACTGTTTATGTACAGTTACTGGAAAAAGTTAGTCCAGGTAATTTATTTCCCAATAAATATTATGTCGTTATCTAGATATGGTGTAGGCGTTACAAAATTTAAGCTGCTTGCATAGGTTATGGCGTTGTACAAGAATTAAAAATAATACTCACTGAGTGGCACGCACAAAGTTATGTCTAAATAATATTTTTATTGACCTCTTTTAGATCTGTAGTTAATATTGTTTTAGAAAATTCTAAAAGTGATCGAACAATATTCAATATTATTCTTTTGTGGCCATGTCATCACTTAGCTGGTGTAGATCGAGTGTCTTTGTTTATCACCTTCACCATTTCTAATGCGCATGTTATTTGCGCTTGCAAGCAGTGGCGTCGCGTGACTTCAGAAGCAGGGGGCACCTTAAATTTTTTTCTCAAGACGATGAACAACATTTCAATATTTTTTATCGCAATTTTAGTTTACCTGATACAAAAATGGGAAAAGAAAACCATTACTCTTTTATTTTCATATTTTTAATAAACCAACGAGACAAATAATACATGAAACAAAACAAAAAAATACTACCCTAATAAAAAAACTCGTTCTGTCGCTGTCAAAAAACAATTCCAAATAAAACAACTTGTATGTACTATCATTAATACAAACAAAAAAATAAATAACACCAAAAAAATAAATGTAAAAATAAACTTTTTAAAAACAAGCTTTTATTTAAGCCATGTACTAAAATGAATAAAATAAAATAAGTCTAGGTTTTCTTTAAGATAATTTAATGTCAAATTGCTAGAAGTTATTTATTATTTTAGTACATGGTTTAAATAAAAGCTTGTTTTTAAAAAGTTTCTACCTTTTATTTTGTGCTTTTTAGTACTTATTTGATTCCCGTATCAGGAGGGTGGTAAAGAAATTTAGTCCACCATCTTGGGACATCCGCTATATTGGATTTAGTATGACATCACTTACCTTCTTTTTTTGTACTCGTCAAACCCTTTTATTTCATACCCATGTCAAATAGGTCGTGCAGAAATAGGTAATCCGCCATCTTCCTGCGTCACAATGGTCGACAATGGAAATTACATTGTCGACCATTGTTACGTGGGCACAGATTATCTGTGACGCGGGGATCATCGTTCGCGATATGTATACCTACATACATACTAACAGAACAAGTTCAATAAAAAGCTTGTAAAAATATCACATGTTTTACAGGACAGGCACATCATATTTACTCAATAAAACATCATTCTTCGACTGCTTTCTTGGGCAAAACATTCTATCAAGTGCGAGGCGAGTCAGGTTAAAACAAATCTATGCACGCGCGGCCATGCGGTGCCCTCCTCAGCCCAGGAGGCCAAAACTAGGCACCATCACCGCTCATGTAATTAATTAAGTGATTGCTGTGAATTATTTCCATTTTTACCTAGGTAGTAGATATTATAAAATTCCCACCTAAAAAAACTGGGGAGCCCGTGCCCCCTGGCCCCCCCGACGCGACGCCACTGCTTGCAAGCTCTGCGTTTTTTTTGCTTTGTGTTATTTTGGTGTCAGGTGTGGGATTTGTACTGATACCGTATAGAAAAATTTTCGTTTCTTCTAAAATTGATTAATTTGATCCCTGACTTAAACATAAGTTCGACAAGAAACTGATAAATTTAAACGTGAAAAGTGAAGCATCACCAGAGAGTATACCACCTCTGAGGTCACCTACTTAGATGTTGGTAGATTTAATAATAAGTACGAAAAACTGTTTTGTTACCAGCAAACTATAGCGAAACGATGATTTGCTTTCCGGTCACGGGATTATTTTTTGAATAACTACCTTTCTAACCCGGATAAGGCGATTGGTTTACTAAATAATTAAACCCCACACCTGACACCAGATTTCACTTAGTTTGAAAACTGTGTCAACTAATGTTTGCACTTATATATTACATTATGTATGAGAAGGTTTCTTTATACCAGGCGACCTCGTCAGTTAGTTATGAATAAAATTGTTGTTTATGTAACAAGTCTGCACAGCATGTCATTACTGCATGAGTGAACTAACGTTGTTAATCTTGAAACTTGTATTTTCTAACATTATGTATTATAACATTAAAGTACAATCCTACTCGAAACAAAAACATAACTTGCAATCATTGTATATGCATAGCTATTAGTATAAACTTGCAATTTTAGATAATTATTGTCAGTTTAAAGTTGCAATTTTACATAAACGGGGTATGAAGTCTAAATAAAGTGAAAATATGTGGGTATATTTTGAGATTTGTGTGCAATATTCTAATTTGCTGTTAAATAATTGATTTAAGAAGAGTGATTCCATTTTCAGAGGTTTTTATAAGAAAAAACTGACTACGGATTCATATTTAGGATCACTCAAAAGCTATCTGTACCGTATATTCCAACTTCTATTGTACATTTTTCCTTTTTTTAGTGCAGATTGGTTTCAAGCAAGAATATGAAGTCATTCTTCTCTAAAAAATCCCTAATATCACCTTTTGAAATTTGAGCTCATAAAGTATTGGCCACGAAAGAAAGTTTATACAAATAAAGATTAGATATACTTACAATTATACGAAAATTCAAATTCCATGCTTCGTTTGGATTTATGAGCGCATAACCATACGTTATTACTCGATCTGACTGTCTTCTCCCTCACAGCTGATTATTATTTTCATTTCATACTTCTAGATGTGTCAGAAGTAATGTACAGAAAATTCATTCGGTCTGAAATGATTTAATTTTATTCATTTTTTGCGAGTTCACATGACCAGCTGACGAGACGGTTCTGCTTTGTAATGTCAATAATTTTATAAGGAAGGAATCAGCTGGTATGAAATAGCTTAAAAAAACGACTTTCTCACAACCTCCTCCACCTCTACTGGAGCAGCATACGGTCACTTTCGTCATTCTCTACATACAGCATCTTTTAAGACTGTTAAAATCAGCCGGCATGAAATGACCCCTGCCTCCTGTTTAAAGTTTTCCGGCTTCGTTCCAGGTGCTGGCTGTGGCAGCACTTCGCCGCCAACGTAACGCCGAGCGTGCAGCGGGTGGTGGAGTTCGCGAAGCGGGTGCCGGGCTTCTGCGATCTCGGCCAGGACGACCAGCTGATCCTCATCAAGGTGGGCTTCTTCGAGATCTGGCTCGCCCACGTGGCGCGCCTCACCACCGCCTCCACCCTCTGCTTCGACGACGGCACCACCGTCACGCGGCAGCAGCTCGAGACGATGTACGACGTGAGTACCACACACAGTGTAGAAGGATTTGGATAATGGGCCCACTAGAAGATACAATTTCAGTTAACACATTGATCGTTAAATATATATTAATGCAATAAATATATATTCAAAACTGAAAGCATTGACTGACGTATTTATAAAGACTTCTCACGGCTATAGCTTTATGTCCTGGAAAACAGATGGCTCTGATGGCTATAGTCCTCCTTACGGCAGAATGCGTGCGACCTAAGGGGGAAGAACTCGCAAATATTATAGAATTAGTCACAGTTCAGGGGCGTAACTCAATATTGTGTAACTCACTGACTTAATTTTCATATAATTGTTATTTAATTTATTGTTAATATTATTCTTAACAGTGATGCCTTAGATTATGGAGGAAGGCAAACCCTTATAACATTGGCAATTATTTCTCTTGCTTGATAATGCAACGTTCTTCCCTGTTTACTCCTTTTTGCACACGTTAACTCTCGAACATACGAAACGCCACTGAGCTCTCTGAACCGACGGAAAAAACTTGCCGCAGTGGCCTAAAAAATGAGGTCTGTATGGTAGCCCAAACACGCAGTTAACTTTATGTACTATAGAAACAGGCATAAAACGCGTTGGCTAACTGATTTTGTCAGCCGACTCCTTCGCAGAAGTGTTGTGTTACCGTATTTCAAAGGCGATGGTAGACGCGACGATGTTGAAAAAAATATAATAGGTGTTTTATCACACCGCGTTAGAAATAAATGATAAACAATAACGGGTAAGTGGTCCCGTGATGCGAGCTTTATTTTTTCGGTATAACAGAGTTCAGAAATTTGGCTTCAATATGATAAAACTTGTATTCGCCAATAAATAACGACTACTCGTATAGGAAATCTCGCAACGCTGCCCGCATTCTTTAGAAACGTTTTCTTTCGTGCTTTGGACTATAACAATATATTCTGCATTGTATTTTATCTCCGGAAAGTGCATGGTGAGCCAAAAATTTGTCAGACATGACAGCCGTGAGCAATCTTTAATAATATATCAGTCAACGCTGAAAGCTCATCTTAAATGACAGATATCAAATACAGTGTGGTCATTTAAAGTGTGCAACATAATATGGGATTTTTTTTTATTAATTGCACAACCAAAACACAAATATTACCGAAAGTTGGTGCGTGTACGTTAATCATATTAGGCGCACTTAGAATGGTTGCAAGTCAAACAGCATACAGGGTGGGTCAAAAAATATAAAAATTGTACAAGAGTAAAGTACCCTTATTTCAGAAATATCAGCAAAATGTTATTAAGAAAAGTTGTCTACAATTAAAAGTTTTGCCTTAATACCAAAACATGGCGTGCTAAGACAAAAAAAAATATTTTTTTGAAAAATATTAATAATTTCCTAAAAAAATTGTTTTAATATTCACCCAAAACAATTTCATAAATCAATCAAAATTAAATCAATTTCGCATAATTTTGTTCAAATTCAAGCATATTTGTAAAATTAACTTAGATTTTTAATTTTTTTTAGGGAATCACAAACTTCATGTTTGTTGCAACGATATTAAACAAAACTTTAAAATTTCGCAAAAATTCTTCTGAGCAAGATAAAACATTAGTAATGATAATGTGTTTATTAAAAAACTCTCATTTAAGGTGCACCATTTTTATTTTAATTGTCTATTAAGAAACTGGAAATTAATTGACGAAAATTTTTTTCTTTGGACGCTAGGTTTTTGCATTCAATCATAGCTTGTAATTCTAAACAACTTTTCTTAATAACCTTTTGCTGATTTTTTTTTTAATAAGGGTAATTTACTCTGGTAAAATTTTTTAATTTTGTGTCCTACTCTGTATGCTGTTTAACTCGCAACCATTCTAAGTGGTCCCAATATGATTATTGAACAGTTGTCAAGCTGATAAAATGACACTACTAATCTTTAAAAAAAAAATTTTTTTTTGTAATTCTAAACAACTTTTCTTAATAACCTTTTGCTGATTTTTTTTAAATAAGGGTAATTTACTCTGGTAAAATTTTTAAATTTTGTGACCTACTCTGTATGCTGTTTAACTTGCAACCATTCTAAGTGGTCCTAATATGATTATTGATCATGCATCCACTTCCGGCAATATCTGTATTTAATCTGTAATTAATAAAAAAGTCCCATATGTTGCACACTTCATTGACCATACTGTATACTTCAGCTTTTAAGAATGGCAATTAAATTTACATTATAGTTAAGAAGATTTAACTAGCGACACAATGATGGTCTAGTGGTATGATTCACGCTTTGGGTGCGAGAGGTCCAGGGTTCAAATCCCGGTGGTAGCTATTTCTTTTTATTTTTTAAATAACATTTTCGAAACATTTTCATTTTTTGTAATTAATTTATTTAATAAGAGTTTGCTTGTCAAATTACGCCTAAACACTGCATAATTAAATTATTTGCAGTTGTTATTTGCAGTTGTTTCTTTCCTTAATTTATTAACTCATTAAAATCCCAATGCTAAGTCCTGGTAATTGCAGCTTTGAGATTATAAATCGTAAAAGTAACACAAGTTATTATCGATAATAGGCACTCCACTAGTGATATTACCCCTGAAAGTACCTACTATGTCTGATTCTAAAGAATAATATTTGATAATATCTTCTGTTAACCCAAAATGTGGCGCCTAACTCACACCAAACATTCTGTTGCTAAAAATAATGCATATTTTCATCTATATATCTGGTCAATCCAGATCTGTTGTCTGGGGTATAGTACGTAGGTATTTATACCGTTGATCTTTTGCCTACCATAAAACGGTCATTATCCCTTTGACCTCAGGGTCGGAGTAGGTTTATACCTGCAACCGTAATTCATAATATAAATACAATTTTAAGCAGGTATTTCTTTATACTTATAAATATAGCTGTATCAGCGTTGTATTAGTCTTGTCTTAGTGTTATAGTGTGGCGTTCTGGTGCTTGTGCTTTGTGCTGATAGTGGGTCATCTAGTGTCTTGTTCAGAAGAAAGCATTTATCTCTTGATGCTAAAGGAATAATTAAGAGGCAAGAGGCAAGAGGCCTTAATTCCAGAGATGCTTTAGCGCAAATACTCCTCTAACTTGGGTAAGGGACAGTATTAAAACCTATTATTCCCAAAAAAAGCGCAGTACCCACCTTGGTTTCCCTAAAGAAGATGCTGATCAACGACGAAACAAACATTTCTTGTGGTATTACGACCCTTAGAAAAATGCTGCTCAAAATGGGATTTAAATATCGCAAAATTAATAAAAGACAAACTTTAATGGAATCTCAACGTTTACGTGAATGGCGTCAGTTTAGGTTTAGATGAGGATAATAGTGATAGTGATACAGAACTAATGGAGTAAGGAACAATTGGGTTTCCAAATTTAATTATGTCTTCATACCGACAAGTCAATTTGTAAAACTCCTACATTGTGCTGTGTTTGAATCTAAATGTGTAAATTTAAGTATGTATTTTATTAAATTATATATCGTACCTATATAATTTAATATATTTAATAAAATATTATTATTCATTGTTTTGTATTTTCATTTAGTTTAGAATGTCTACTTATTTTAAAATAAAAATAAATAAATAATATCTCAATAATGTTTAAGCCGACCCTGCACCCCAGTAATATATTATACCTATATACAATGGGGTATTATCAGGTAGTTGATTTATTTCAGAAAAGTGAACGGTATAAATCCGTACACACTATACAAGTGTAATAATATAGCCAAAATAATAAATCAAATAAGTATAAGAGTGATAAGTCTGAGGAAAAATAAAATGCTTCTGTCATCAAATTGTAAGAAAAGTTAGGAGCGGGCATACATTCATTTACACCTGTATATAGCACACAATTTCTAAAAAAATATAGATTTTTTGGATTTATTGATAGATAATGGGAAAAAAACGGACCGGTGTCTTTCAGTTTTTCGATTTTTCCTTTACTTTCTCTATAAATTTAAATTTACTATTTTTCCGCCACGCGTGACGACTTTACCACTGAGGAGATTCGATACGTAGTATGTAAATTTTATTAATTTTTTTGTACCTAAGAGTAGCTGCTATATTAAATGATTTATAATATTCATTACGAAACATTAGTTTGATAAAATATACTTTTTTTTATGGAGATTATAACAATTTGCATCTAATTACGGAATAATTTAAATTCATTCCATTCAACCCTGGTAGTCAAATAGGGGGCCCCGGTAAACAGCGGCAACAGCATAAAGATATGTCAACGAATTGGTCAACTTTCGTTCATTTCACACTCAACGTTTGACGTGTGTTGTCTGAGGTTAATACATTCCTCCCCACACCTAACACCACATTTCGATCAACACAATACTAAAAAGGAGAAGCAAGTTTTAAACAAATTTTGTCGTAGTGAGATTCTTCTGAAATTCTCTAAAAGAAAAGGAAGATAAAAATTTCAGCAAAATGTCAGAATATTCCTAAGATTTCAGAATTTTAACAGATATAATTTGAAAATGAAATACATACAAGAAAATTTCAAAAATAAATGTATACTGTGCCCCATTAAAAAAATCCGAGTTTGCTTTTTTACTACCTTTGGATTATCTTCTGTTTGTTTTATATGGTTTACAGAACTGAAGACACTTTGGTCTTGCCTTTTACATATATGTATGTATTTATTTAAAGAAAACAATACGAGTTTAGTTTGTTACGCTTGTGCTGAAAATTAGGATAAACTAACTTTGACTACAACTTTTATTCGAAATTTGTTTCCATCTTAAAAGTGTAAAAATATATAAGGCTGATATACACTCTGTACATGGGCTGCTCTATGTTCTAACGCTTCAATAGGAATAATATGTCTATAACCTGATAATAAAATTAAAATAATTGAAATTGTGTATCCATCATTTATTAATAATTTAATTTATGGACATTTCGTTACAATTTACCCCACACCTGACACCATTTATTTGATATTTTTACAATATACAGAGTTATTCACAATCACAATCAAATATCACCGGTATTCTTCTCAAAAATAAGACGACCCATGTTTTTCTTTTTACTCAAAGCTTTATATTAAGAGCCCTACGGGCCCTTAAACGGGCCCTAAAATTTCGTTTTTTCGCTATATCTTCTAAACGGCTTAATCGATTTTGATGATTTTTGATAGTTATTTCGCACAATTATATTATAGTGCAATGTCCGCAACCGCTAGAGTGCGCAATCACCACCAGTCTATTTTATTATGAGCAGAACTTTGTTCTGCACATTTATTTTTTAAATGAATTTAAAGCACTTTTAGTAGACAATTTAATTTTTCACAAAAAATATTCTAAAATCTTTTTTTATAAATTGTATTGTATTGCTCCTTTTGTTCTCAAAAGATGGAGCTGGATACGCTGTAGTTATCTGAATATATTTTCTGTGGCTGTAGCTAAGTTCACACAACCTTCCTAGTTATCATTTGTGAATTATTATGGATTTTTTTAGAAATCTAACCTATAACTTGGACCTTCAACTTCAAATTTGGACATTTGAGTCTTTTTTATTATCATCTGAATTTGAAACGAAAAATGACCTTATTTATCTCGAATACCTGCTTACCAACATAGAAATATAGAAAAATATATTACTGGTATAAAATCTGGTTGTTTGATGTATTTAAATACCAGGTACTTCCCAGATTCCTTTGCTGAAGATAGTTAGTTAGTGATTCCTGATGTGATTTTTGTGCTGTTTGCTGTATGAAGTCAATAATGCTGTTCTAGTAATGATGCTTATCTACTTGCTAAGTATTCATTTTCATAGATTCTCGAAAAAGTCGTCATACAAAACAAATAACTAATTAATTAATTACCCTGAAGTTGCCTCTTGAGTTTTGGTACAGAGCCATGCATATATTATGATGTCGGTAAAGAGGGTCACTACTACCTTAAATATTTTACTTAAGTTTTTTTATATTGCTAAGATTCTATAAATTTATCTTGGGCAGGAAGCTTTTAGGGAAATAGATAACTGTAGTTAACCATTGCAATCATCAAATTAATTTTTCGTACTATCCCATTGTCATCAAGATTATCGTTTAATAATTACTTAACATAATTTTGATATTGCAGAATGATTTTGCGACCTCGGTGACGCAGTTCGCAACATCCTTGAACGCGTTGTCGTTGAGTGATTCAGAAGTGGGTCTCTTCTCCGCAGTTGTGCTACTGACAGCTGACCGACCCGGTCTGACTGATGTCAAAGCCGTCGAGCACTACCAAGATCGTCTCATCGACGCCCTCAAACTGCAGGTAGGTAGATTCGGAACCACCTTGAAGCTGATACTTCAGCTTTCAGATTGTTCATTTTTAGAAGTAAAGGTTGCAAACTAGGTCTTTTTGATAAGGAACCTACCTACCCCACACCTGACACCACATGATATTTTTTCCCAAGAAGACAATCTTACTTCTACTTACACTGATCCGAATATGACCACTGAAAAAAGGTTTTTGTTAAAAATCATCTCTTATGTAAAGAAACTAGTTTTGTTCTAAAAGTAGGGTCTTAAAATAACGTGTCTCTTACTTGGACACATTATTAAATTAATATTAATGAATAAGTTTTTTCTAAAAGACTTTCATTTTAGTTACTTTACTTTTAGTTACTGTCCACGTCTTTTTATTGGACTTATCCAGTACAGACAACATTATTTTATAATGCTGGTTCGTGGTTTTACTCTATTAAAGACGATGCGATTGAATGAATGTTACTGACTGCTACGTAATAACTGGGTTTCTTAGAATGCTTTTGATCGATTTACTTTAGTAGACGTTTACATACAATTTTTGGCAATCGTTTACCCAATGTACTGATTAGTTTCAGAATTTACTGCAATATTATTAAAGAATATTCCCCACACCTGACACCAGTTTTTTTTTTTAACTCGTACATACAACATTTTCAATGCTGGTTTGTCCATATTAAGGACAAGTGGCTGAATGGATGTGGCATATTACCAAAGTCTAGAGAATACTATTCTCTAGACTTTGATGTTGCTTAAGAAATGTAGGGTTTTGTTTTTCTGGTGATGGTTTTGTTTATAATTTTTCTTCCAGAAAGAGTTTCTTTAAGCTCGTTTTTAGAGCCATTTTTATTTAAATTATATATATAGAGCTAGGTACGTTGTTAGGCAAAGTTTGGAGGAATCATTAAGTAGGAGATTCTTTGGAACTGCTCAGTTCGGTTCTTCAACCTATAATATAATATTCGTGATATGAAAAAGGACTGTATATACAAGGAAGGTGGCACGACAACATACGATAACGCAAAGCTGCACATCTATCATTCAAATAGGAATATAATATATACGAACCTTATATCTAACGCACGAATATTGTTACATAGCCGAGAACTGAATAGTCCAATACTGTATGACCGTCAGGGGCGTGCAGTCCATGGAAGCGAGGGAAGCAGTGCTTCCCCTAAACCAAACAATGTAAAATTATAAAATGTAATTTTTGAATTTTAAAACAGGAAGCAATTAGTTTAGTTACCTAGGTATATCCAAAACGCTAAAAATTATCTTATATATCATAATATATCAACCTACAATATGTTATGCCTCTAGCAAATGCGGCGTTGACCGTTGACTCCCACTTCGCCCATCCTACCGAGCGACAGTACAATGTAAGCTATGCCGGCCGGTCGTTAGCTTTTCTGTAGCGTACGAGAGTCGAGAGGTTATTGAACTTTCCACCTCCACCGCACTGGCTGACGCGAATGAGAACGCCTGTTTAAAGCGTGCGTGGAAGCTATCGTTGCAGTAGCTTTGTTTAGTTTAGTTGGAGTTGGTTTTGATATCTGCGTTGGTGCGTCGCGCGCGTCATATCTCGGAAGACAATACAAACATGGACATGCAAATACCGTCAACTTTGGCTGTCGGGAGTCGGGAATGACGTTGAAAATGCTAAAGTTGGATAATTAAGTAAGAGTGTGCGCGAATGTGTAGTGTGTGCCTTAATAATAAAGGGATTTTCAACATTAAACTTTGCCGATAAGCTTCAATTAATTATTAACGGAAGGGCAAAACCCCCTATGAAAAATATAACCACAAAAATGAATGAATGACTTTCACAGATATCGCTGTTGTCTATAGAGAATATACTTCTCCAGAACATGTTAGAGCATCGATGTTTTTATGATGACGTCATTGACGAATTTGCAAAAAGTGATCGAAGAATCGAATTAAGTACATTACAAATAGGTAAGTTTTTAAACATTGCTTCCCTTACTTAAAATGTCACCGCACGCCCCTGATTACCGTAGATGGTTGATGGTGATTTTCCGAAAATCTTCCAATAGTATATACCCCACACCTGACACCAGCTGTTGGTCATCGGCCCAAATTATTGAATGAATGTAACGGTATATTTTATAGGGGTGGTTTTAAAAAAAGTTTTTTTTCGGTAGTAATTTGGATTGTTTTACTTTCAAGAAAAGGTAAATGATCGTAAATAGAAACTTGGTGAAATATTAATTTTATGAAAATGTCGACAATGTTAACCTAATGATTAAATTATCTAAATAACATTATTTAATACTGCTTCTCCATAAGTTTGACACTTTAGTGAATTTTTAGGTATTTTTTAATTGCATAATACAGAATTATCTAAAGCAAGTAGTGGTAAAGCATTTAAAGTTTATAGGTGTCATTAACTCAAATTAAGAAACAGGATTTGCCAATGCTCATGTCATACTGTCACAAAAGTGCCACTGAGAACCATCTATATTCAAATAGTCAAACTAATAATTTTTACACCTGGAGGAACAATTAATAAGTACCTAGTAGGTAACAATAACAAATCAAAGTCCACTGCCGATTCGGCAGAATCGACGGGTATAAATTCGGCGCCAGCCAAGAGCTGGACATCAGTGGCATCGGCTTCTTAGTCACCACTAGATCCTCGACTACTCCCCTGTGGAGACCAAGGCATCGGCGTGTTCGCCACCCTTGGAGCGCTGGGGTAGTTGAGGGTCGAAAGGTGTTCCGAGAATTCCGGTTCCCCGGATCCGCGGCCCGCTCGCCGTAGGTCAGAACGGTCGCGAAAAGCCTGCCTCCCTCGCCCGTCCGAGTCGCCGCCCTGATCGCCAGGATGCGTGTCCTAAGAGTCATACTGTGAGACGTCTGAATAAAACCAAGTTTTTATAATTACCTCGTGTCGTTAGTAACCGGTGTGTTCTCCTGGGATTACCTACGTCCAGCATCCACTGCCAAGTCGTCCCCCTCAAAGATCTCCGGCAAGTCGCGACGGACAACAGGGTTCTCTCGCGGCACACACAAGGCATTCCCAGCCCGGTGTGACAATACGCTAAATAAAACTTGGCGAAAGAATATCGCAATTCTAAAGAGACTAAAGGTTGATCAGCAGTATATTCTTGAAATAATGAAAAAAAAGGTCAATACAATTTAACCATAGAAGATTCCTGGAAAATTTTTAAAAATTTGACTATTTAACTTTAAAGTTGGTAATATTTTTGTTTATTTGAGTTTTAATTTGGAACAAGATATTAATTTTTATGTCAAACTCCAAGTCCATTGCTAAAATCATGTAGGGACAAAATTTAGTATCCTCCAACTAGTTCGCTCTTATACCTAATATTATGGGTATGGAGTAGGATGTGAACATTTATGGTGTAGAATTTAATTGCTCTAGAGCATTTGTTTGTATTTTGTAAATTAGAGTCTGTTGAAATGAGGTACCTGATTTCTATATTGAGAAATTGGGAGTAACTGTAAATTAAAAATGATATAATATTTAAATCAAGAAAGTAGTTTGACAGATTAACCATATATTAGCCCAATACCAAAAAGGGTGCAGCACGTGCCTCAATTATCATCATTGTAATTTTATATAGATTTATTTAAATAATTCATAGTTTTAGTACCGAAACACATGTAGATATTTTTGTATGGAATTGCGCGATGAATAATTATATATTATATATTATAAAATCACCTTCCAATCCATTTTTGCCACCGCAGTTTCTGCCAAATATACTAATAAGAACATTTAGGAAATTCTATTTTCCTATGGAGTACCTTGTAATAGTACTTCTATACAATGAAAATACTATATTTCTTACAAAATGCAGGACAAACTATGCAGTTTCCAAATTTCAAGTAATAACGATTTTGTAGAAAAATGAAAAATGCACATTAGGTACTTATTTATTTTCATAATTTTATAGTTAGCAATGTGGCTAGCCACGAAATAAAAATTTGGTACGGGCCTGTTTTGAGGGGTGCTGAATCCAGTGGCAATGGCTTCTTGGAAAGGCTTCCTTCGCTTGGCAACGATGATTGCACCATTGCACCCGATACCTAGG
The DNA here is from genome assembly GCA_963920635.1 of Pseudeuparius sepicola. Lineage (NCBI taxonomy): Eukaryota > Metazoa > Arthropoda > Insecta > Coleoptera > Anthribidae > Pseudeuparius > Pseudeuparius sepicola. The sequence continues at coordinate 47,718,231 of OY987302.1, forward strand.
TGACTGCCGGCCTAACAAAACAAGATTTTCCTTTTGAGACATAACCAAACGAAACGGTGTCCCCGTAAGACACTGAACCCTTCCCTCCTGCTCCAGATCGGTCGTAACCACACCAACGAGTCGCAGGTGTTCTCCGGGCTGCTGATCAAGCTGCCGGAGCTGCGCAACCTGGGCACCAAGCACAACGCGCACCTCGACTGGTTCCGCGCCAACTGGCAGAAGGTGGCGCTGCCGCCGCTCTTCGCGGAGATCTTCGACATCCCCAAGTCGGAGGACGACGTGCAGTGACGGCGGGGGGCGCCGGCGCGCCCCGGCCGGGCGCTGGACTCGCTATCCCACCGAGAACGGATGGTGAGTATATTATTTCTAAAGTCACTTGACACAGCATAAAAAACTCTAATTGGCGTCACAAAAAGAATATAGGACATAATCTTCACGCAGTTGTCAAACATATACATATTATACAAGAAACATAATATTTCACACAACGTAGGTTAATGGTTAAAGGTTATTGCACCATATAATATGGTCAAAAGGTCTCTAAAAAGCCATATCGATTATAACTATTTACGCAAGTATATCCTAAGATCTGTGAAATTATGGCAAGCCTATCCACCGCATTTCACTGCACCAGTGGCCAGCTGTCGAACAGCGTAACCCATGCAAGTATATTGGTGATGTTATATCACTTGTTTTTACTACAATATCTACCTTCTCTGTCTCCTTCATCTCTTTTTACTACGAATACCAGGTTCGGTTCAATATGGTTAAAAAAGTGTTTTGTATCGTATTTTATTGCCGAAGCGCCTGTTCTCGAGCTACCCTGGTAAAATATAAATGAACTGACTTGGGACACAGTGATATACGGGGCGCGATCTATTTCATAGCATTTACCACGCTCTGCTATACTGGTAAAAATACCAGACATATCAGCAGAAATCACCCGTATACATTTCAAAGGTTTTTATGCGGTCGACGTCGACATAGTCAAGGAGGAAGCCAATAAGAAAGCAGGCGTAGCGATTTGATTGTGTGTCGACGTAGGCCAGTTAGGCCAGTATAACCAGTGCCGTGCACGGAAATAAGCATTGCGCTTTATTTTACGCATTTTGGTTTTGTGTATAGATTTTTGTGTGGTGTTGTTTTGTATGAAACAAAATTGTTGGTTTGCTACAATTATTTCAAAGCTTATTTTATTCTTTTTTAGAGCATTTAAATAAAATTTTTATAATATTATTAAAGGGCGCGCGCTGCGAAAACTCGGTCTTGTTTTACAAATCAAACGCCGCCCAAGCGTGTTTATGCTTTTCCAAGTGACTTCATTTTTATACCATACCTGCGGATGCCACGCAAAAATGGTGATAGTAGGTAGGCAATAATAATTTTTTTGGTAGGAAATTTGACTAAATGCTTTTCTCTTTTCGAAAATCTTTATTTACAAAATCAATGTGTCGTTATACCGGGTGTTTCATTAAGCATGATGAGGTACCATATCTCGGGAATTAACAGTCCAGGAACTTTCGAAAAAAATCGTGTTGAGTAAAGTGGCGAAGACAAATTGCTGGAAATAATTAAGTTTTAAGGGCGTGATTAATATGGACATGTAAATATGGAAAAAAGATATTCTTTTGGAAAATATCCTTATAAAAGTTGTAAATTTTTCTTTGTAAGATGTAAAATTAGGACAAGAGAGAAAGAGGAAAGTCTACTGATAAAAAAGTGTCCGTAATTTTGATTTGGTTTAATCGAATTTGACAAACTCGGTCCCGTTTAAGAAAGGAAGGTTTGTCAATTAAAACGAAATACTAGCCGCAACACAGTGATTTTTGTGATCCTCACTACAGAGCGGTATCTTTTTGTCAATTTTCCTCCAAAATTTTTAACGGAACGACATAATAATTATTTAAAAAGGACGGATATTTGTACCTGTAAATATAAATCAAGAGGGATGTCTTTGTGGCATAGCACATAGCTCGTAAAGGATAATCAGTTGAAAAAATACACTCCAACCGGGATTCGGACCCGCGTCTTCTACTATTCGGCCGTGAGCCGCTTTGAACCACTAAGCTACCGTACCATACGGGATTCATCGGCTATATAGTAAGTAGTAGTGAGATATAGGAGACTCCAACGTCTTCTACAACTACTAGAAGATGTAGAAGGTGTGGACTAACCATTCACTATTGTCGGGTATGCAAACTTCCTATTTGTTCTTCTACCCACAATATTCGAAATCGCTAGATGTCGAATAATGCAAGTTGCGAATGTGGAAATACTAACCTACAAAGTCAAGCCAAGAATAAGCATACAGTGTGTCCCCGGATTGAGGTCACAAATAACAAAAAAAAAATCGGGTTTAAATTTGAGCTTCTGGGGATCAACCCTGTTTGGTTTGAAACTAATTTTTGACATAATTTTACTTTCTAAAAATCACGTATGCCTTAGAAATTACGAAGAAACTAATTTTCCACATCAGTAAAGTGCCAGCCAAAATTGTTTGTACCATGTTATTCGGCATCAAATTCCGCAACTTTGCCCCAATTTAACCGACCTCGTATCTCTTAAGATAACCAAGATCCCCATGCATAGACTCGAAATACGGTCACCCTGTATACTAAACTGGTTTGGTTAGTTTATTTCCGAGTTAGTAGTTTGTAGCCTCAGTAAAGCTGACACAAAAAGTTTTCTCCTAATTATAGCGCAAAATATTCTCGAATATATCTTTTTTAAATTTGATTCTTGTTAAAATCACAGAAATACCTAGTTTAAATACCGTTTTGTCTTAAAATTTCAAATGTGTCTTTTTATTGTAAACAACTTTTCCTTATAAGTCCTCCATAAAACAATTACTTTCCTAATAAAAAAACAGCTCATAAGATCTTGATAGTGGTACTAAGGTAACTGTACGTTACGTTTTCACACGGATGCATTTGTTTTGTGGACAGGTAGCTTGTTGCCTTCTGTTATTCTGCTGTTGCCAGAAGCAACCACGTTTATAGAGAGATTGCTCCAGAGTAAAGGAAGTTAATACACTTCTGAAAATATATTTTCTTTACTAGATTTTTTTAAATTTCGGATTCATATTACGTTCTATTTTTTTCCACCTGCGTTTAAAAATTTTTACATTTGACTGAATTACCCTGCATATATCTGCCTAAATCGTTTCCTAAATTCAAAATAACGTGTTTCGTCGAAACCTAGCACAATATTAATTGGCAATTTTTCAATTATTTTCGGTGCCTATGGAACAGAAGAATAAACAATCGGATTGAACCGGAACGGACGTGGTTGCCATAAATCTTGCTGCTCTATATGCCTCTACTTGCTCAAAAGAGAATGACGGCCCCAGGGCCGAAGCTCGCGCGCAGAAGATGAGATAATCCGAGAACGACAGGGTCCTCAGCTTTTAGTGATTCACAGTTTAAGTACGTTATATACATATCAGTGTGAAGAATAATTCCAATATATTTAGTATACTTGTGTACATATTGTTACGAAGTTTTCTTTCAAATTTAGGTGTGGTGCTCTTGGTTGTTTGTTCAATTCACTGTTCGACCAGTTTTGATTCCCCTTTGTCTAGATTAGATTTTCAATGCGCTTATGTCTGAACAATAATTTAGAAGTATCTATTTGACGAGACTAGTAGGTATTTGACAAGTATTAATATAAAAGCTATCCTAAATACTTACCAGCAACAGAAAAGCAATATTGAATTAGTATAGTACTTAATTATTATAAATAGGGAAATTTTCTTGCACACTGAAGTCTTCTAACTTGCTTAATAAGTGTGGTCTTTTATAGGCTAAGAAAGCAATCTGATCTCATTCAAATTATTACTAGTAGAATGTAAAATATTTATTTCTCAGTGATACCTTACATGTCAGATTCTTAGACACATATTATGTACCGATAAATAGTACCCATAGCCCATTTTGTGCACGGCCACACATAAGGCGGAAGGCAGACCTGAGAGCAGGGCGGAGATGGTAGCGGAGCGTTCAAAACAATAGGAAGGTACAAAACTATCGTGTCCGCGAAGAGGGGAGCGGAGAGTAGGCGTGTTTGCTTGCTGGTAGCGGAGCGTTGAAGTCAGTTTGACATTTCCGGCGTATTGGCCCGTATTTAACCCCGAAAAAAAAGCGTTGCATTCTTATATACCTACTTTTAGACAAACTTCACGGCTCGAGATTTCCAAAATTATTTTTGTACAGTTGATGGAATTTACCAAGTGTCTCCCTGCTTAGGTTTATTTCATGTACCCACACTGCACGTTTATTTATTTGCAAAATCCGAAATTTGAGTTGTGAAGCTTCACACAAAAATAATGTAGAAATTGACATTTTTATTGCTGTTTCTATGAAATTCGACTTTTCAATGTTTCCACTTTACTGCCAACCTCTCTGCGCAATACGCCTTTCAAAGCTGTCACAATATCCGCTGACTGTGTGGACACTACCCGCACTACTCTCCGCTTTCCGCCTTGCTCTCCGGTCCGCCGTCCGCGTTATGTGTGGCCGTGCACTTAGGTATTATCTTAAAAATTATTGATATTAGACGGACTTGAAGAAGACACGCGAGAACATGATAATCTTTTTAATTTGCAATAAATATATGATATTATAGGTACCTACTACCTACCATTCATTCATGTAATATTTCCAATAATTTACAATATTTGCTGGGCCAGTAATGAACTTTGGTGTTCTTATACCACAAATAATATTTCTTATCTCCAATAATTTTTTCGACGTAGATAAATGGAAAAAATAAAAATAACCTACCAAATATTATACGGTTGTATACATTGATGTTGTAGGATAGATTAAATTCAATGTTACTTACAAGCAGTGTGTAGATTTTTTCGCGGATAGTTAGAAAAAATCGATGGGAACAGACGAGGAATCAGAAATGGTTGAAAAGTGGACTGTGCACAAATAATAATTGTTCGGGTATTTAATTTATGTAGTTAAGAGTTTAACAGTAAGTAAAGTAATTGTCGATAAACGTAGCATATTGAGATGCTTTATAACAAATCGAATAAGTGAATTAACAATCATATGCGATATATCACTGTTACCCTAATTTTTTTTTCATTAGGGTGTTGTTGTTTATCTCTTTAGAGTACAAATATAATTGTTATAGGTTCTCCTTAAAATACTAGTAAGCCAGTTAGAATTAGAAGATCTGCTATGATAATATAGAACTGTTCTTTATACTTTTTAAAAACCATATTAAACAATTTATATTATGCAAAGGCAAAAAAGACGCTATGTAAGTATTATAGAAGTAGGTATGTACTTTCGAAAAAAATTCGAGTAGGTACAATTCAAATTAAAGCAGGATCTTTTTTAATTTTAATGAACAGATCTATTGTCATTAGGTAATGGAAAATAAAAATACGATTGTGATAGTCCATTGCGGAAAATGAGTCTTAAATTTTTCTCAAGTCGAAAAAATATTTTAACTGGTTTATGTAGCTTTTTTAGTGTTTTAGAGCTAATGTAATAATTAAGACAAAATAACTTAAATACTTTGATTAGACATATCTCTTCATATATGTATTATATTTTTTACTTTATATACATGCTTGTGACTGAAAACTTACTTAATATTTTTGGTTTTATGTGGTTCAGTTAGTTATAATACTATATATGTATATCGGGGAGGCTATATAAATAATATTAATTTAATATTAGATTCGACAATGACACGACAAAAGACACTTGAATGTACCTAATTTTAATACTTAAATTTATATTTTGTATATAAGTCTACATTCTATAACGTTATAGAACTTTGTTTATGAAGACAAAAATTGCTGTGCTATAATAATTAAAGTAAAGGTAGAGCCTGGAAAGGTCACTGTTTCATGAATTTTACATTTTTGCGATGTTGGAGGAAACGGCAAACTATTTGCCCTTCAACATATAACTGAAATCCTTCTCATAAAGTTGTACAAACCTGGATGCAACAAAAAGGCTTTAACTGTTTAATGGTAAGGCCTTTTAGAGTCACCCAGTATATTTGTTTTTTGTCATAAATTTTAATTGTTATAGTTATTTATGTCTGCTGTATGCTGTATGTATTGAAATTATTATTACATTATACATTTTATACATTACCTACAACTCTACGCTACAAATTAAAAATTTATGTAGGTATTTTTTATTTTATTAAAAATATTACAAAAACAATATATGATTATTTTACCAACCTAAACAGGTTAATATATAGGTGAATAGGATTTTGCCAAGTGTATACAGAATGTAAATGTAATTTAGAAATTTTCATTTGTAATTAAAAAAAAGTCATTTCAATTCCTGTTATTATAAATTAATAATAATGTCCTATACTTTGATTTCTTCTTTGAATGACTTAAGATAATATCTAATTATATTATAATTGATTAATTCAAACTTCTGGATGGTCGACGAAAAAAATATCTCTAATTATGTGGGTCATTATTTAATGCTGTAAAAACTAAATAAGAAATCTTTTTCAAAATACTAAAAGTCCAGTTTTATTCTCAATGCGTACCATTTTAGAGGCAAATTATAGTTGTTACTTCAGATCGTTGGATTTAAAAATATGTAATTTTTTCCCATTAGCGCCCCATTTTATGGAATATTAGTTTGATTTATTTTCCAGAAGTAAGACACTTTACATAATATGAAAAGAGAACAATTTCCAAAATGACCCCACTTTGACATATCTGGAACTATACACATTTATGTGGTAAAAGTATTATTATCATCATACATATTCTTAAATAGTCCACGATAAACGAGGTACAGAATTTACAAATAGCTGAGCTTGAATATAGTATAGGCTTTAGAAAACAGTGTATATCAAGAACTTAACCTGTTAGTTCTTCCAAAAAGAACTTTTATTTGCGCATATTCACTGCCTGAGTTGCAATGCATTCGCGATTTTTTTAGGCGTTATTTATACATAAATATTATTAAGCAATTTCCTATAAGGGGGACAGATTTTGTACACAACAATAGGTAATTAATTTCTACTGTAAATGCAATGTGAGGGCAACCCATATGTTCAAGCCCCGAAGAAGGGAGCATTTAGTAGGTATAATGTCTAATAATATTAAAAATAATGTAAAATGTTACGGCTGCTGTTGTTATCACTCTTGTTTGTATTCTATTGAATTTTATCGTAAGTATTATTTATGCACTACAATATTATTTTATACCAGTGTGGTCATAGCTTCATATGTTATATTATTTTTTAGGTTACTTATATTATATGTATATGTGAGTATTTAGGACTTTGTTATGAATATTGTTTAATTTGAATATAAATTGTATATGGTAAAGTAATAAAACGTATTAACAAGTGTTTTATTTCCTAAAACCACCAACTGAAGAGAAGCAAGGATATCAAGAATACAGTCAATTTTATTTTGTTTTCATCTTTCATCTTTGAAGTTTTGACTTCAAAGTTTCCAGTCCCAGTCAACATTGAAACAATAAAATTACCCTTCATTTAATTATTACCTACTACCTACTCTACTAGGTAGGTACGGCTGCCGCCAATTTAACCTTGCAATGTCTTGGGGGTTTCTGAGAGGCCATTATTTTCATCCCTAGCCGCCAGCCGCTTTCGTCTGCCTTCTGCCTTCCCTTCACCTTCGGCTCTTTTTTACTAATTTTAAGCATCTATTTACTGTCCTATAGGTTGTTCAAAGAGCCATAAATGAAATACCGCGTAAATACAGTGTGTCCCAGGATTAGCGAATTTATAGGTGTAAATGGCAAAAAAAATTCGAGTTGAAAATTGATCTTCTTTGGATCCGCCCTACTTAGTTTGAAACTAATTTTTGACATAATTTTACTTTCGAAAAATCAAGTACGCCTTGGAAATTTTGAAAATACCGATTTTGTACACTAGCAAAGTGTCCCCTCTGTAGCTTTCACGACAAAATGTTATTAAAGAAAGTTGTTCAGAAAGAAAAACTGAGTATCTGTGAAAAATTTTAAAATCCTAGGGCCTCCTTTGATTTTTGTAACTTTTTTATTGGAAAAGTGGGAAAAAAAGTGACGTCGTTGACTGAAGGTTTAGTGACGTTTTGGTAAAAGATATTAAAAAATATTATTAAAGAAAGTTGTTTAGAATTAAAAATTGTGTATATTCAAATTATTTTAAGAAGTCCTTACTGGGACTGTCAATTGGTAATTTCGATATCCTAAGTTGGCATCAATGCAGCAAAAAATGCAACCGGGTCATAAGTTCAGGTCAGTAACGAGCCCATTTGCACTAATAACACGAAGAGTTACAAGAACAAGAACAACACAGATAACGGTAAAACTCACGAAACGTAGAAAAACCGCGAATATTTTCATTGCCGAATGTTTGAACCAGTTTAAACGATCTGGAAAACCTTCACTGTCACTTTGACACACCGAAGCTAAATTTGCCTGAGTCCACCCATAGACGCTGCCAAAAGCAGCTGATTAAACCAAAACACCAAAATGAAAAGTGTTTCCATGATGTTTGAAATAATTATTAAAATTAGTGGTAGACATAGTTATTTCTATTTATAGAGGTATAATCGAGATTGCAATAGGGTTTTTATCTTATTATGTTCTTTTTTCGTATCACTTGGGTAACTTTTCACATCATAAATCAATGAGCGACGTCATTAACTGGTTGAGACGCATATACCAATGTTATACCCATGGTTAACAGAAAATTCCTAGGGATTTTGTGGAGAATGTCATCTGACAAAATCGCGACTTCTTACAGTAATCGGGGTATACCTATGCATTAAAATAACTTTGACAGTAACTCTACCTACACAGACAATATAAAAACCAAGCACACCTAATGATAAAATAACAGTCAAAAAATTAATGTAGGCGATTATTACTAAATTTAGCATACGTACACAATTTTCAATTCTGAACAACTTTCTTCAATAATATTTTGTAATATCTTTTACCAAAACGTAACTTTTTCCCACTTTTCCAATAAAAAAGGGACAAAAATCAAAGGAGCCCTAGCATTTTGAAATTTTGCACAGATACTCACTTTTTCATTCTGAACAACTTTCTTTAATAACATTTTGTCGTAAAAGCTACAGAGGGGGCACTTTACTAGAGTACAAAATCGGTATTTTCAAAATTTCCAAGGCGTACTTGATTTTTCGAAAGTAAAATTATGTCAAAAATTAGTTTCAAACTAAGGAGGGCGGAACCCCAGAAGCTCAATTTTCAACTCGAAATTGTTTTGTCATTTACACCTATAAATTCGCTAATCCTGGGACACACTGTAGATTTTTTTAATCTCAAAAACATTGGAGTTGAAGTTAGGTCAATCTTTTGTTAATGCCTGAAAATAGCAAACGTTTTTATCTGCTAGTTTTTCCAAATAAATCTTGCTTGCTAGATAAAAATCCTATATTTTTTACAGGGGAAAAGATAAAGCCCCGAGATATAGGACATCGGAAAGGACAGTAAAAAACCAATACCTACAATATTACCGCTCATATTATATACAAGATTTTATCTAAGTTCGTGCGGTAATATGTTTCCTCTGTAAGTCCTGATGTTGAAAACTTCATCCAATTTGGTTGTCAAATTAGGTATCACTTACTTCAGTCTCAATTAGTGAGTGAGGTCATGTGGTACGACGGGTTGACAGATAAGCAACAATGCAATCTAATAGATTGCATTGCAATCAGAATTGCGATTTTTTCAAAATGGCGGATTACCTATTTTTTCACAACCTCCTCGACATGGGCATCAAATGGAAGAATTTGACGAGTAGAAAACGATAAGGTGAGTGACGTCATACGAAATCCAATATGGCGGATGTCTCAAGACGGCGGACTAAATTTCTTTATTACCCTCTCGACATACGGGAATCAAATAGGCACTAAAAAGCACAAAATAAAATAAAAAATAAAACGAAACCTTTTTAAAAACAAGCTTTTATTTAAACCATGTACTAAAACGAATAAAATAAGTTAGGTTTCTGTTAAGATAATTCAATGCCAAACTGAGGCAAGCTTTTTTAAATCAAAGAGCTTGTCGCGCGAACTGTAAAGAAAATACATAGGTACTTTGTACTTTGGCAAGTAGACTTGCTTATCAACCAATCACTGGCATCACTGCCCAATAAAATTAATTAGTACCTACTTTTATAAACATTTCGCGCGACAAACTTTTTGATTTTAAAAAGCTTTCGCAGTTTGGCATTGAATTATCCCGAAACTTATTTTATCCATTTTAGTACATGGCTTAAATAAAAGCTTATTTTTAAAAAGGTTTTTTATTTTTTTAATTCTACAAAAAACCTTTGCTTTACTTTCTTGAACCGAATGTGGAACAGCTGGCATTTCTTAACACTCCTGCTATTAGTATCTAGATATATATTTGAAATTCTTCGCAAAAATGTTAAACAAATAATGAAAACCCATTTAAATGCATCATTTTAATTCAATATTTTGTTATATATATTATGTATCTGTATCTACGTCTACTGTTAAGTATTCGCACCTACCAAGTTTGATGACTGATAAAAATGCAATTGTCCATTAATAATATGTATCTAATACCTAAATGTGTTTCTCACTTTTCAGATATGGTATTTGTTGAACAGAGTTCTTCGAGAATTTTTTTATGACTCTATAGCCTGATGATGGCTATAATCCATAATAGGCCGAAACGCACGTCGTGTGATGAAAATTTAAATGAATTTTGAAATAAATATAATATATTTACCATATTATGGTAGAAGATAGAACCCCAGGAAGTTCTCATTTGAAAAATCGAACAGGAACTAACACTAAGAATATACCACACTATAACTGTATATCCAGGGTGCAAAAATCTACATATGCCGCGAGCAAAGGCACGTACCTACTTGAATTTACTTGACGCCCAATGCCTATTTTTGGAGAATGTTACGAATAAAGAAATCACTATGCGCATGCACATTGTTTCATTTGGATGGTAAAGAATGAAAGCAACATAAACATAAGTGAAATAAGGACTAAGGTAAAGTTCATGAGTACCTATCTCATTTCATTCAAAAAACTGCCAAAAGTGACATAAATAGAACACTGTGGATAATATTTGGTACCACCACCACCATCTTATATTTCCGGCAAATTATGTCGCAGCAATATTACAAAGCATTGTTATAGAAGACTAAGTCGTGTTTAGAAAAATGTTGGACAACTCTGATAAACAGTTAAACAAAATGAGAAATGAGCCATAAGCCTAGCGTTATGGGATGCCTTGGAACTTGGAAATTATATTAAAAAATTATACCACATACCAAATTTGAATATACCTATACCTTTAGGTATTTCTTCCTCCACGACAATGTCGACCGAATTGTAGTTCTAAAAAATAAACACAATTTATAGCAGAAAATAGATCCACTTATTTGCCATAAGAAAGTTAACCACAGCAAATAGCTATCTTATTCGTCCTTTTCTGGGCTTTTAGTAGCAGGTAGAAAGTCTATTTGCGCCAAAAAGAATATATAGCCGCCACCTTTTGGAATTCAGAAAATCAGCCATTTTGAAATTTGGGCAAAATAACGAAGGCAGTTTCAGTGTTATAACAACAAAAATACAAAAGAAAATGAGGCTTACCGTTTATTGCCTAGCTCCGCCCCAATGGACTGGTTTTTTAACAGTGGGTCATCTCAGGGCCGTAGCCAGGGGGGGTCAGGCAGGGCGTTGCCCTGCCTGGCATAATGTTTGCCCTGCCCGAGCCACAAAAGTTCACCGTTCACCTCACCAGAGCCGTAGATAAGGTGCAGCTTCATTGAAAAAAAAAACGAGGAAAAAGGACACGATGATTTTTTAATTTATTATACATCATTTAAACCGAATTTGTCCTTAAATTAAAAAAAAAAAATTGCCTGCAGCGCATTTTAGTGAGCACGCACCTCTAAAGTATATAGTAAAACATAGGAGAGAACGCTAGAGACGCAGAGGGGAAGTAAAATAAAAAACGCGGGAATAGGCCATAAAATATTGCTGCCGCCACAGGCGTCGGTAATAACGGCGGTGAAAACTTTGGTAGTCAGTTGAGGCCTTGTTGAGGAGTCTGATAAAATAAGTAATTTGAAAGCGTTATTAGTTGCCTCCTCATCGCAAACCCTTATTACGTTTGCGATAATTTCCCTGGCTTGGCTATGTATGGTCTTTCCGCGGACACTGGTCATTATACAACCACTACTAACACCGCAAAACTCAAATTGTCTCCCTTCACGCACGGCTATGAGGCGAAGACTAGTGTACGTGATATTTACGACCGCCAGTCTAAGAAATATTGCAGGATGAATCTTTCCTGGGCTTGCTAGGCGTTGCCGGATCGCAAAAAACCTGTACAATTCTGGTGCACTAGCGTAATGGCTTTGGTTTATTATATTTCCTAAAGAGAATGATTATATTTGGAAGTTTGGCAACATTCGAAATTTTTTACTCGCATTCTTGAGGCTCGTACTCTCTGGTAAGGTAGACTATACCTGCTTTTTTTATTACCCGCTTAAAAAACAATAATCTTTATTGCCCCACCTTCCAAACAAATTTCAATTTACGTATACCTATACCTACTACACTGGCCAGAAAATGTGTGCAAGAATTATAGACATAATAGTGGCCCTTTGAAAGAATATGATAATTTATGGCACACTAAAAGCACTAACTTTTATTTTTACTTCCATACAAAAGGATGTTCAGTGTTATACAGGGTGTTCGAAAAATAGACGGAGATATTTTAGAGGGTGATTCCCTGTTAAGAAATATGAAAAAAAGTTTCTATAAACATGGGTCCGGAAATGCAGAGTTTTCAAGATACAGGATGTTAAATAAAAAAAAATAAAACATGAAATTATTAATGTCTTAAAAATTATTTACTCGATTCTGTTGAAATTTGGCAATGTTATTTGTTGTATTAAGAGGCTAATTTCGCCCTAACTAGATTAAATTTATTAAGTCCAGTGGCGTCCCGGGGGGCACCTTAGCGAATATTATTATCAAAAAAAATTTACGCCACTACCTTTTTTGTAACTTTAATATTTTTTGTTTGATTAAGCATCTAAAAATACAACTTCTTTCCCTCTTGTATTGTTTTCCAATCTCACTTCGTTTTCGAGAAAAAAAAATAAAAACCGTTTTATTGCATGTCACTGGACAAAATTGGTTGTAGTGTACTTTATGTTATGATATTGGAAAAGTTGCAATAACACTCTTTCCTAGAAATGCTTTTGATTATTTGTTTTCCAAGGCACTTGTGATTTTTTTTGCAAAAATTGATAAACCAATTTTGTCCAGTGACATGCAATATATTTAACATCCTGTATCTTGAAAACTCTGCATTTCCGGACCCATGTTTATAGAAACTTTTTTTCATATTTCTTAACAGGGAATCACCCTCTAAAATATCTCCGTCTATTTTTCGAACACCCTGTATATGTATGAGTGATAATTATATTACTAGATTTTTGTCAGTTAAAAATCAACAATAAAATATAACTTTATTCTTACCACTTTTGTCTCCTCTATAAAAGAAAACAGGAGTACCTGTTCTTGCTTCCTGCAAAAATGATTATTGCCCATATAGCAAAATTACAATGGCGTAATATTCTGATAATATTTTTTCAGAGAACATGCATATTGTAGGAATATTTATAAAAACTATAGAAACATTATCTGAACATTCAGGCAACATTCAGGTGTTCGCCTTTTGAAGGAACTATTTCACGTATTATAAATATTCACAAATATCTTGAATGTATGTTCCATAAATATTCATTGAAGATTTATTTGATGTTCTATGTATATCCATTTAATATTCACGTGTATATTATAAAAAAAAAACGCTAACGCCAGTTGCAGGGTTCGAACCTACGACCATCGATTTACAAGTTCAACTCACTTACTCACTTCTTAAATGTGTACTTGCCCTGCCTGAAGTTTGTGGTCTTAAAATGCAGGAATGTCCGTTTTATTGATTTTTGGTATCGGTTGCATAATGTTCCGACATTTTAGTTTCAAAAAGAATTATCCATTGTATATGGAATTATCCCAAAGAAAGTGTTAAACATAAACATCGCAGCTATGTTGGATTTTAAAATATCGGCCATGATAAAATCGCCTAATAACAAACAAATTATAAGCATTTTGAGCATTTATGAGCAGGACATTTTTAAAAGTGTCTTGCCATTTTGCAGCATTTATGATCATTTATATAAATGTCGTCAGTTAGAGAATTTCTGGTCACTTGTGAGCATTTATGGTCATTTATAAAAAAATCCCTCCATTTCTAACTTATTAAACTACAAAACCGTTTCTAAATTCTAACCTAGAATATTGCGAACTGTGTACCTACTTTGCAAAATGGTCAAACAAAATTCAATTGTCTGGAATTACTTTAAAGGCCGGTCCACACGCAACGATGTATCGTACGATTTGCATGCGCAAGAAAATCGTTATTACAGATAAATTGTTACAAATTCAGTGCGCCCACATTATAACAACTTATCGTCAGGGGCGGATTAGAGCTATGTTGGGCCCTAGGCTAAATTTATTTAAGGACCCCTTGACCTGTCGCAATAAAAAAAGTACCTATGTAAAACTTAGGTAAAATTCCGAATGTTTTTTATCAACAAATTTATTTATTTTAGAAAAGGACATATTGAAAAAATATTACTTTAACATTTAACTTTATGTACTAAGAACAGAGTAGATACATACAGTGTGGCCCGTTTGGAATGGAGACACCTATGTAAAATTGACATTTTTGCTCCGATTTTAAAAAACATTTTTTTGTTAGATAGGTAGGTCTCTGAAAATACCATTCGACACACCTTCCAATTGTTTTGAAAACCAAACACCTGGCTAACTGCGACATTTTTTATACCCCCAAAATTCGAGAAATCATATTAGGTATTTTTTTATGAAAAAAAAAATTACTAAAAAAAGTTGTTTAGAATGAACCAAAAATCCCAAATCCAAAGTTTCCTCAAAATAAAAAAATTAAAAATTTCCGGAAAAAATAAATTGAAGGTCCAAAAATCACATTTTAATGATTTTCTACGGATAGCAAAGTTATTTTCTTAACTTCAAATTTCCATGGCACACTTTGCAATCCGTAGAACTTCATTGAAATGTGATTTTTGGACCTTCAATTTATTTTTTTCAATTTTTTTTTATTTTTTGATTTTGATAAAACTTTGGATTTGGGGTTTTTGGTTCATTCTAAACAACTTTTTTTAGTAATTTTTTTTGATAAAAAAATGCCTAATATGATTTCTTCAATTTTGGGGGTATGAAAAATGTCGCAGTTAGCCAGGTGTTTGGTTTTCAAAACAATTGGAAGGTGTGTCGAATGGTATTTTCAGAGACCTATCTGACAAAAAAAAGTTTTTCAAAATCGGAGCAAAAATAACAATTTTACAAAGGTGTCTCCATTCCAAACGGGCCACAATGTACATATTATTAATTAAAACCTTTTTTCCTGGCTTTTATACTTGCAAAGCTTGCAATAATTTTTTTTGTTTCTATATTATTAAGGATTAAGATTTTTATTCTCAACAAATACTTCTAAAACAAAGGAAAAAATATTATCGGGAATATGTATCTACCTAAAGCGAGACCTAAAGACAAAAAAAAAGCTGAAAAAAAACAACAAAAAATGCAGATACCTAGAGAACAAAAACCAAAAACAGGAAGCAAGCAAATCCCCTAAGCTTAATTGTTCAAATTTCGCCAGAAAGAGGTCAACCTACCTTCAACTTTTCGATAATTCACACGCATTTTGACATTCAGAATTAATATCAGTGGTAGGTATTAGTATTAAATCCTTTTTTGAAAAAAAAAACAATTATTTTCGGAACATTTTGCAAACTTCGGCTTGAAGCCTTTAATTTTGCAATTTTTCTCCACTTCGAACCGAGCTCGTCTGAGGAACACCACTCATCGTTTTATTCTTTTTAATTGCTATGTTGTTACTGATGTGAGTGGCCTAAACAGAGTACCCAAACAGCCTATATGAAAAAATAAGGAGTGATGTTTTCTCTGTCTGAAATTTGCAATTGCAAAATGTAAAACCTTTTCCAATTCCGAATTCCGATCAAAACATAGAAATAAGAACGGGCCCCGTAGTAAAGCCTTGGGCCCCTAGGCTATAGCCTACTCTGCCTATAGGAGGGTAATCCGCCACTGCTTATCGTAGTAAAGCTGCAATTTTCGCTTGATATAATATAATCATGGAGAAAGGGTTTTTGGAGTATTTTGACGTTTTGTTTAAATGTTAAAAGGAAGAGGGAAATCAGGAAACGTTTAAATAGAACTAGATGGTCTAAAGCAAGGTTATTGAAACAAAGTCTATTTTACCATTGAATTCTATTATAAAATTATGCGAAATGGTCGACATATTTTTTAATAAATTTAAAATAAATCAGTTATTGTTTTAATTTTAATTAATTTAATAATTTCCGGACTAAAAATAGGTATAGTCAGCTACCGTCGCACCTAAAACTGTACAAATCTCGGACTAGCGTACACCGTATGGACCGGCCTTAAGGCCGGTCCACACGCAACGACGTATCGTACGATTTGCATGCGCAAGTAAATCGTTACAAATAAATCGTTGCGTGTGGACAGCAGATTTGCACAAAATTTAGAACTGTGCAAAGTTGGACGTCGGAGTTGAAAGTCTGAGCCGAAAACCATAAATTTGGGAGATTTGCGCATGCAAATGCAAATCGTAACGTGTGTACGCTTATCCGAGATTTATACAGTTTTTAGGTGCGAAGGTAGCTGACTCCTACCTATTTTTCGTCCGGAAATTTTTAAATAAGTTAAAATATTAAAAAAAATAACTGATTTATTTTAAATTTGTTAAAAAATATGCCGATCATTTCGCATAATTTTAGAATAGAATTCAATGAAAAATACGCGTCGTTTCAATAACCATGCTCTAGACCATCCTGATTTATCTTTTCTTTTTTGCATTTCAACAAAACGTCAAAATACTCCAAAAGCACCTCCTCCATGATTATTGTATCAAGCGAAAATTGCAGCTTTATTACTACAATAAGTTGTTATAATGTGGACGCACTGAATTTGTAACGATTTTTCTGTAACAATTTACTTGCGCATGCAAATCGTACAATACATCGTTGCGTGTGGACCGGCCTTTAAGAAAAGAAGTGACCAAACATTAAAATAATGCTGTTTGTGAATTTTGTAAAGCTGAATATTTTGCCCATGCAGGAAGAATGAGAAAACATTTAATCCTATTTAATTCAATATTCAAAGGTCCAGAATAGATAAAGAAGTTATTTAGATTTAATAGTAGGTAGTAACAAAAATGTAAAAAGCATTTCTGATGTAGATGTAAATATCGAATATAGCTCTCATTGTTAATTAATTTATTACGCGTTGGGTTGGGTCTTCTAAATCTGTCTTCAGTCTGTAACTAGTTTTTTTTTTAAATTTTACATATTTTAATTTTTTTATTTTTGTTTTACTTTATACTTTTTTAATCAAAAGTCATAACATATGGGGTCTTGTTTTAAAGATCTTTTCACAAGCAATCGAATGGCACCATTTTCAAAAATGTCCATAAATGCTCGGACATTTGCCATTTATACAAATTATAGACAAAATAAAAAAAGTGAAAAATCGTTCGTGCCACAGTCCCACCCCTTGGTATATCTGAAGTTTAGCCATAGAGATCATACTTATGGTTTGTACAAAACAAATTCCGATGCACGTCATCGTATACGGCATTGGAAAAGACTCGTCATAGGGACGCAGCGTTGCCGTATCGTGGTAAATAAAGATATAAATAATAACCGTCGCATTCACCATATTTTTAAACCACAAGCATAAAATGTATTTTATATGATAAAAGATTGAACTTTTAGTGGGTTTGCAGTCAAGTTGGTCTTTAAAGAAAACTATTGGTTAATTGCCAAGCTTTCGGAATTGTTTATTCCAATGCAAAACACGTGGAAACGTTCACGTGCGCGTCCACGAGGTTATAACTTATAACTCGGGCTCTGGCGGTTGTAAATTCGGCAACGTCGTCCGTAGCGTTAACAGCGGTACCAACATAATACTAGGCCAAATTCAAATATCAACACACAAAATCACATATGTTTTCATATAAAACGTTGGTAACACAATTTTCGTCATTAATTGTTATTGATGATGTGCAACGGAATTTGTGTTGTACCAAAGATCATGATACTTGAATATTATGATCTTTGGTTGTACGAACCATATATGAGGCGCTGAGAACCATAGCGGACCATCCCACAAAATTCTTAATATCACAGACATATATAGCTTCGCTCGCTATATGTCTGTGTTAATATCCAAATAAGTACGGTCTTATGTAGTAAAATATACAATCTTTGATGCCAAAGCCGACCAAATGAGCCTTAGCTAGTCTACTACAGATGGCAGCACCAAAGAGGATGGTCCACATGGATTAGACCACAGAATATATACTTCGTGCCATAATGAAAATGAACTATGCAGCTTAGTCCACTTTGGCATTGGTGGAAATTTAAATACGTTGCAGTTCAATCTTCATGCTATAATGAACTATGCAGCTTAGTCCACTTTGGCACTGGTGGAAATTTATATACGTTGCAGTGCATTCGGTCTATTTAAACGACTACAGCTGTCAACTATTCAACCTATATAGTATTAGGTACTACAGCGAAAAATAAGGATCTGCTGCAGTTGAAAGAAAGCATTCCACCCATCTATCACAGCTTTTATGCTCTTCGGAATGATATACCCATTAGAGGAAATGATTTTGAATAAATTATTTGCATTTTTTGGGTTGAATAAAACCAAACAATATTTTTGATTTGTATTATTTGATCAATTGCACATAATAAAAAACTAAATAAAATATATCCCAAGAAACAAAACGGACTGACCCACACTAAATTTAAAAAAAGTGTGGTATACCCTAAGAACCAAAACGGACTAACCCACACTAAATTTAAGAGAATATTGAAAATATATGCGTTTTTTGCTTAATCTATACTAATAAACCCAATTGTAAGCGTTTGATTAAAATCCGGGCACGATAATATGATTTATATGTCGGAAAAAAAAATCCAAAAAAGTGATAACTTAGAACTTGCAATAACTCCATACAACTTGAATTGGGGATGGTCCCTTCTGGTTCTCAACGCCTCATATGATCTCTATGGGGTTAGCCGTAGATTTATAAGCAAGGGGGTTTAGCTCTTTTTAACTTGTGGCGCCATCTACAGACATTGTGCTTATCAGAATAACCCGATCCCGATGACTTTTCTCCTTGTTTATTTTATACAGAGACATTTTGTACAGCACAGACTAGCCGTCTACCTGTTGCTCTTCTTTATGACTGGAGGGGCCAGGCGTTTGGCCATGGGCCCGCACAGAGATTCTATTTCAACGAGCCCGCATCGATCCGCCCGGCTGCGATAAGTTTATAGACGAACGTTTGGCCGAGAGAGGGCGCTGACTACCTGGAAGGTCCGTGTTGTATAAACAGTTTCATACGTTAGAAAACGTCGATATCAGCGTGGGGCCACTGCAAAGTGCCGACCTCTTACGTCGCTGCTCCTAAACAAATAATCGAAGTGCATGGGGGACAAAGATGTACGGAAAATAAAATGAGACAGGGAATTTAGTAAAAATATGGTGCCGTCGGTGCCGTAGGTGATCAAGTGGGGTTGGCGTTGAACGAAAATATTGCCAAATTCGAGCTGATAAATCGCGTAAAAAATGAAAAACTGACTTAGAGAACCTTCCCGGTCGGCGGCTCGGCGCACTGAGGGAAAATATGTAGTGCGTGGGCGGCGTGTACGAAAAACCACCCCTTGGTCGGTGCGGTTCAGTGCTACCTCGTTAAACTTGTACGGTAATTAAGTGGCAGTCTGGAGTCATAAGGTTATGATTGCAAGCCATGGGAGCTCAGAACGCTAAAGAAAGAACTGTGAACGTTGGAACGCATTCGATACGGACGACAAGAACCAGACCAAGACCAGCGAAAGATGGACGACAGCTTGTTTCAAATATCTTCACGGAGCACAGCGGTATGATTCATTTAATATTTTCGTGTTTTTAGTTCTTAGAAATAATTTCCGATGGTCCTAAACTGTTGGACATGTGAGATTCGTAAATTCTTCCGGCGAGAAGTAATTGTCAGTAAACCGTTTTCAACCTGTTATTGTGCTCCAGTTTTACAGACTGTCGTTTCAAGGTATTTCAACACACGGTTCATTGAATTCGACAAAGAAAACTCTGCGGATTTTTCTCACGGCAAACAACAGTGTATTGTTACTTTTCATAATAATAATTGTAGGTAATTGGACGTTTCCTTTATCTTCGTCGAGCAATCGATATTTACTCGAAATAATAATTAGTGTGTGCCGACTGCGTTTTTTTATTTCGTGGGTCAAGTGGGCCGTCGACGGCTGCCCCGAGACAAAAGCTGAAGAAAAGCCTACTACGACGACGGAGCTGTGCGTAGCGCCGGAAAGGGAAGGTTCGTTGCGGAGTTCATTCATGTTTCGCCTTTGCGCTGCCCTCTGAGTAATCGCCGACCCCCGCCGAGTCTCCCCCAGCCGTCTGGCCTCGCACTTTTCAGTTTTCTGTCTTCTGATAAATAACTCGCCGACCCGCTCTCCAAACGAATGCTTTCTACCCATTAGGAAATGACTGGCCGTTATAAAACGTTGGGACACTTCGGAGCAGTTTTTCTTCTTTATTAAAATGTGTGATAGATAAGCATCATAAAATAGACAAATCGTATTCTTAACAGGCGATAATTAAGTATTATTAGGTAGGTACTTATGTATATCGAAAAATACTTAGGAAGGTAAGTACTAAATTACCTACCTTGCCTGCGAGAGGTTTCTCACTGCTGTCCAAAATTTTGTACATCTAAGGTACTACCACAGAATATAGTTATTCTGTGGTACTACCGATTATTATAACTCGAGTTATAAGTAGTTTACCCTCGAGTTTACCTATTATTACAGGATACTATAAAATTATGTTTGCTACTTATAGGTAGGTACCTATACTTTTTGTTTCCTACTGAACTATGTAGTCTCGATGACCCGTAATGAAGAATGCAATACAGGTGGTTTCGTAGTTATATTTAACAAAAAAATATGTTGACAAAAGCCTCAGTTATAGGTAATTCGATTCCCTACAGTTTTTCTTATTTGTATTTGTAACTTTTTTATTTTACGAATTATAGAAGAAAACGCCGCTTAATGAACCCATAACTTTTTTATAACAAAGTTATACCTAAAAGAAATTCATAAAGCAAGGTTGCAGACAACTTTTTTATCTACAATTTTTATCAGTGTTTTTCGTTCCAAATAAATAAGAAACCATTCCTATTGCGAGGTCTATATTGAGGGTCTAAGTGTGATCTTTTTGGTTGGATAGGTACTCAGAAAACAATGAGTAACCTTAAAAGGGAGGGCCCCGATGCAGAATTTTACACCGGGGCCCCAAGACCCCTAGCTACGCTACTGAGTCTCGCTTCTCGCATCTGTAGTTATTATTAGGTTTGACAGGAGTTTGGCAGGTTTTGGCTAAATGCCGCTGGGTAACTAAGTAGGTACTTACCTACTTAGCGAGCTATTTAGTTATTTGCCACGGCTTCCAGCTTATTTGGTATTTGGCAATAATTGAATGAACTTTTAATTTGTATGCAGCTTTTAAGTTTGTTTTTAACTTTTTGTAGTTTTTCCAGAGTTTTTCAGTAGGTAAGTAGGTAGGCATTATCCGAGGGGGAAATCGCTGGGGATTTTTAGTGTACAGAGAGGAGGATTTTCAGGGGATATGCGAGGATATGCGGGGATATGTGAGGATATGCGGGGATATACGGGGATATACGAGGATATACGGGGATATACGCGAGGATTTGCGAGGATATGCAAGGATATACGGGGATATACGCGAGGATTTGCGAGGATTTTTGGGGAAATTGTGAAGTCATTCTGATCTGCGCACGCACGGCAGAAACTCTACCGTTGAGTGAAGAATAATAATAAGAGGCTCTACCGTAACGTATAATAGCGAGTCCACAATCTCAATGCCGATAGATCCCGGTCAATTGTTTTGGGACGAACTGAAGCGGTTTCTCATCGATCATGTCGTTCTAAGGCGTCGCCCGCGACATAAATCTCAGTGCCGATAGATCCCGGTCAACTGCTTTAGGACGACTTGATGCGGTTTCTCGTTGATTAATATTAAATAAGTCGCCCTAAAGCAATTGGCCGGGGCGTAGAAATCTGGCTAGAAATCTCCGCATGAGATGCGCCTCTTGTTATTCCTTCACTCAACGGTTCTACCTATAGTGCCGATCTCCCGCGATAAGAATTTAAACATTTTTATTTCAAATTTGTGTACCCTTTCATATTACCTAACCTAACTTTTGATCACTCTGTATTTTCCTCTCACGCTGTATCAATCGTTTTACCCAATGATCTAACCTATAGGTACAGATGCGCAACCGATTTTTTAACGATAGATGCACATCCGAAACCTATAGGGTACGCACCCAAACCTGTAGGTTGCGCACCCAAGCCTATAGTATTCGCACCCAAACATATATGATGCGCACCCCAAATTTTGCACTAGATGCGCGTGCCGTGGAGCCTATAGCGGGACGTCACTTTTTGGTCCACCCTGTACCTGAGTTTTGAGATACCCAGTATTTTACTTATTCCTAATTCTGTGACGTCACCGAGATTCTAGCTTACATAATTTTAAGGTAATATTTCCAAGTGCGTCGAATTGACGCTTTCTTTAGAATTGAGCCATCGACGGCGTCGATCAGAGTTGATCAGTTGATCAGTTGATCAGAGCGTCGAAATTGTAAATCAATTTTCGTAGGTTTGAACCTCGAAATTGTAAATCAATTTTCGTAGGTTCGAACCCTCCTTCGAACCTCGATATACAGTGCCGGTCAAAAAGTTGGAACCACATGGGATTTTTTTTATTTTTGGGCTAAGGTGAAACTACTCTGGGGCGATCAAAAAGATTGAGATTATTAAACGCCGAGACATCATTTGACACAACTGTCAAAAATGACATTTAATTAAATAAATGCCCAAAATACGCTTTATTTGCGATTTTATCGAAAAAAGTTACTTGAAAAAGTTGCTTGGAATTTTATTTTACCCCTATGTGCAAATTTTCAGACGAAAATAATTGTGACCGATAAATTTTTGATTTTTTGAAAAAATATAAAAACTAATAAATTTCTTTTTTTGTGTGCCATATTTGATTTTAGAATCGTTTGCCTATCATCCAAACGTGATATTTTTCAGTTATGGGTCCTTTTTGGGTCGTAATCGGCTAGTTTCAAGAAAAATTCAACTAACAAGGTGCAATTTTTTTTCAAAAAATCAAAAATTTATCATTGTCAGAATTTTTGTCTGAAAATTGGCACATAGGGGTAAAATAAAATTCCAAGCAACTTTTCAAATAACTTTTTTCGATAGAATCACAAATAAAGCGTATTTTGGCTACTTATTTGATTAAATGTCATTTTTGACAGGTATGTCAAATTATGTGAGGATGTTTAATGATCTCATTTTGAATCTTTTTGGAAGCAGAGATGATGGCCCCAGAGTAGGTAGTTTCATCTTAGCCTAAAAATAAAAAAATCCTATATGGTTCCAACATTTTGGCGGGCACTGTATATACACAGGGTGGCCCATTTGAAATGGAAGCACCCTCGTATTTTTTTTTATTTTTCATCCGATTTAGCCAGTTTTTTTTTCTAAAGAAAGCGTTAATCGGGATATCCCAAAACACCCACATATCAAATTTTAAGAAAAAATATATATGGAGTTCTATTCTGGGGGTTGTCAAAGTTGAGCAAAATAGGAATTTTAAAGGCATCTGGCAAGTCCAGTGTGCCATGGAATCCCCTCAAAACAGTTGAATTGTCACCAGGAGAACTCAAAGTGTTGGTGTGCAAAGATACAATAGAAAAATATACAGAGTGTCTTTCTCTGTGCCATCTCAAAATAGTGAATTTTTGGAACTTTATAGTTTTATACGGGTCAAAAATCGAGAATATCAAAACCGCCCCAGACACTACAAA